>OX424572.1:59040386-59657886 GCA_949152435.1 Gastracanthus pulcherrimus | reverse complement strand
TTTATTTAGTATTAGTTGCATGCATGGAAGTCGGGAACTCACTATGAAATTATTACTCTATTGTACCCAAAGATTACAATTCCAAAATCGGGAGTTTATTTAAATAATAAAATAACAAAAGAAAGAAAATAATTAATGATCAATTTAATTGTAATAATAATCAATAAAGCCTTATTTGGCTAATCGTATTTCGGCCGCGTGCTACCCACGCCGCTTGCCAAAATGGCGTCGTAGTCACACCGACGCACCTCCGAAACCTAACCTGTAACACAAAACGAAAACTCCAAATCACGGTTAATTTTTCCAGTAACTACAATATTTTGCAACATTTAGAATTTTATAAACAATTAGACATTAACATTCGAGACTGACCACAATGTATAACTCACACTACTATTGGCAATAACCTGGCTCGCTAGCAGCGCAACCAGTCTGACACAATCCTGAGAAATAATTTATTATAACAATAATAATAATAATCGTTTTAAAAATTATAGAGAGACGAGTAAATAATTATTATGTATTAATTAAATGACAGAGGGACTCACCAATCCTTAACAGAAAATTTTAAAGTGCCGGATGCTCGTTCAAAGAGACGCCAGGCATAAATTGAATCACTCACTGTATTCGGTATTTTACTCCAACAAAATACTAAATAAGCCACGAAAATATTATTAAGAAATTTAATAGTTATTAATAATCAGAGAGAAAATGTAATTTCTTGTCCTACTCGACTTTAATTTTACAAAGTCAAGATGGCTACGGCGTCTAAAGAAATACAAAGAATTATGCGTCTGTACTATACCATAGTCCAGCAAAGAGTGAGTGCGGAGGACGTCGTCCTTCACGGCCTCGCGATCGCTTCCTTCGGCTTTTCCTCCTGGCAATTACCTCCACTATCTCGGCCTATCCTACCCTATCTATTAGCCATGGTCAAGTTTTCAGATAACCCACGCAGTACCTATAGGTTAAGTTCTACGTGATCTGAGATCAATGTCCGGCTCGATAATTCGTTATGGCAACGAGCGAGCAAATTAAATTAATTAATACGCGAGAGAACGTATTGGAGAGTGCTGCCATCTAGGCCAGGAGCATAGTAATGCAGAACCGTTTCAATCACGGCGCTAGTACGCCCAGGGCCGCGGCAACAGGGAAGAGCGCCTGGCTTGGTTCCACGCTGTAGGCGGTGACGCTGCACCAGCTGTATTCCGTGGCGCGCGGCTCTCTCTCGTGCCGTATTCCTCTCAGCGCGCGGCTGTTGCTTTAGTCGCGCGCTGCGGGCTTGGCTTGCGTTCATGTACGCTCCCAGTACTGTAGACACGCTCTCTCTCCTTCTCTCTCGCTCTGACTCTATTTCAGAGTACGCCTTGCGGCATACTCTGGTTTCGCGCTCGATGCCATCCGCACTCTCCAGCTTCACGGGTGTGAGTTTTTAGGTGTATAGTGGCGCAGGCGCGCATGAACGCGGTGCGCAACCGCCTCGCTCCAGCGGTCTCTTCGGCTACTATGATCAGCATGACCAGCTGAGGATCGTCTGTTTCTCTCTCGTTCGCGTTCGCTCTGACTCTGGCTTACTATAACGAGAGAAACAAGCGAACGTGCACATCGTCGCCGTCGAGGCTGTTCCGTCGGCTGTTCTGCTTTGATGTACTCGCCCTCGTCGCTACTCCTGTTGCTGTTACGGGAAGTGCGTGTGGTTATTTGTGTCGTGGTGTAGGTCCTCTCTCTCTCTCACTCTCCCTCTCTCTCTTTCGCCCTCTCTCTCTCTCTCTCTCTCTCTCCCTTTCTCCCTCTCGTACCCGAAAACAAATAAATTAAATAAAGTACCCGTTAAATAAATAATAATGGTTTTAGTTTCGGTGTGGTCTTCCGTCAGAGTGAGACTCGCTGCTGTTTCTCTATTATTACTAGTAATTGATATACTTAAGTGCAGCCTGTTTGCTTAAATGAACCCTACCTGTCACATTCCATGTACCTATCTATTTTGAATTATATGTGAATTTAGTGTTTGGATGTATCATGAAACACTCAATTCATATATATATATATATGAATTGAGTGTTTCATGATACATCCAAACACTAAATTCACATATAATTCAAAATAGATAGGTACATGGAATGTGACAGGTAGGGTATATATATATATATATATATATATATATATATATATATATATATATATATATATATATATATATATATATATATATATATATATATATATATATATATAACATGTTACACATTGTACAAGACCTATTCTATCGCGTCAATACTAACAATAACGCAAACTAGATCACAAAATATTACATACAATAAATACAATAATCAGTCTTATTGCTCTATGAATTAACCGAAAAGTACAGATATTTCCCAATCGCCGATTTAAACTTCGAGAGCGATGGTAAAGTTCGAATGCTTTAGGGAGTGAGTTCCAGAGGCACACTCACTGAGCACTGAAAGATTTCAGGCCCATGTCGGTTTACGACCCTGGAACTGATAACTTCCCTTAACCCTTTCGTGCACATAAGAGTTACAGTTATGGTGTGGGGAAACTGTTTACATTTCATAGGGTCCCGAGCCGCGCTGAATCCGAATCCGAGGTCAGATTTTGAAAATTCAAGATGGCGGATCCAATATGGCGGACGGGAAAGTAAAAAAATCGAGATTTTGAAAAACAAAAAATTCATAAACTTCAAGCCGCGCTGAACCCGAATCCGAGGTCAGATTTTGAAAATGAATTTTTTACTCAAGAACTAAGAGAGATATCGAAAAAACAACAAGAACAGTTTCTATTTGTGTTTTCAAAATCTTGATATTTTTACTTTCCCGTCCGCCATATTGGATCCGCCATCTTGAATTTTCAAAATCTGACCTCAGATTCGGATTCAGAGCGGCTCGGGATCCTATGAAGTGTAAACAGTTTCCCCGCACCATAGCTGTAACTCTTATGTGCACGAAAGGGTTAAGAGATCCTACCTAAGGTCCAGGACTGGTTCTTTTTAAAAAGTCACAAGGTATGGCCGTTGACTCATGCAAAATTGTTCAATTTTGTGTAAAGTTGATTAAATTTGTATCTTATATGGTACGAAAGTGGCGGTGTTTAGAACAAACTTTTCTGAAATATATACAATTTTTTTGTTTTCCACAAGATTTAATAGTTTTTGACAAATTTATTTCCACCCGGGATTACCTGAACCAAATTGGCAATAGGTTACAGTAATGATACTTCCGCTATGTACAGTGCCTATACAGTTGTTTATTTATTTATTTATTATCATATTTATTACAAAATACACGGGCTCAATGCCCCTTCTAACAATTTACAATTATATTAAATAATTATCATATAAAAAATACAAAGAAATTTCATTCTTACATTAAGTAACATTTTGATATAGGTAGCAGTAGCAATACTTAGTAAACAGTTGTAGAACAATACATAATGCAAGGCATACAAGTCCTACTAAAGTACAACCGATGTCATAGGTTGGTAACATTGCTTTGTCTACGAAGTAAAGGAGAAAGAAAGAGAGAGGAACAGAGCGTGCGAAACGTCAGACGATCTCCGACTATAATACAATGTGGACCGAATCCTCTTTGTAGTGATCAATCTTCTTATAATAATAAACTTTATATTAATAATAAATTGTATTGTTTATTCCAACTAAACAATATAGCATGGCGCAGTCGTAGCTAAATAATCTATCGTGATGAAATAATCTATAGTGAAAGTGTAAAGTTTAATGCGAGAAAAAGAAATTGATTAAAGCGTACGTTTTTAAGGAAATCAAAATACCATGACGGAGATGCTCACTCTGCCAAAACCGATGCTGTTTGAAGGGAATATCGTCGAAAATTGTTGGTGACGAAGCAATTCAAAAATATAACACGTTTGTCTGAAGAAGATAAAAAGAAGTACGATAGAGAGCTAAAAGCATTTGAGAACTATTGTGTTACGAAATCGAATGACAGTGTTGATAGACATATTTTTTGTTTCACGGATGCAAAAAGAAGGAGAAACATTTGATAATTTTTTAACAGATTTAAAAAAACTTAGTGCTACATGTGGTTTTGAAACGTTAAGAGACAGTTTGATACATGATCGAATAATAAGAGGTTTAATAGATAAATCGTTGAAAGACAGACTTCTTCGTGAAGATAACTAAGAATTAGAAAAATGCATAGAAGTGTGTCAAACAGGAGAATTAGCTATTCAACAATTAAAAACTTTAGAAGATGATCGTACAGTGCAAGCGATCAAGAAAAGTGCTGGAAGTTGGAAAAGCGGACAAAGCACAAGGCGCGACGAACTAGACAAAACAAGTCAGCGCTGCGGCAGCAACACCGGAAGGATTCCAAGAATCTTATAGATGCAAAACATCACATCCACCTCGAAGTTGTCCAGCATTTAACAGGTTTTGTGCAATTTGTAAGCGAAAAGGTCATTATGCGAAAAAATGCAAAAGTAATAATACTAATTTCAGTAATAATAATTATAAAAAAGTCAACGTAATAGATAATGAATTTAGTAATGATGATGAAAATAAAATTTTATTTTGTGGTCATGTAAGTGAGAAAGTTAAAGAAAAAGCTAAAGATTGGTATTCAGAAATATTACTAAATAATTCAAAGTTAGTTAAAATGAAATTAGATTCAGCTGCGCAATGTAACGTGTTACCTATTGAAAAATACAAAGCAATAAACATAGAAATTACAGTTTGTAAAACTTTAACAAAGCTAAGTAATTATGATAGTTCACCGATTGAAGTTATTGAAAAATGTAATTAAATATGTACGACACGTGAGTGTACAGAAAATCTTGTTTTTTTTATGTTATAAACATGGAGAAAAATGCACCGATTGCTCTAGGTATTAAAGCTATTGAGTCATTAAAATTAGTAAAAAGGAATTGATTCAATACAAAAACAAAGTAAGAAAATTATATCAGAAAATATGGATTTATTCCAAGGTCTTGGTGAAATTAAAAATTGTTAGAATAAAATAAATTTAAAAGAAGGTGCAGTTCTAAAAATTATTCCAGTATGTAAAGTTTCCATTCATTTGCAAGAAGCTTTTCAAAATGAGTTAAAAAGAATGGTTGAATTAGGAGTTATAAAACATGTATATGAAGCGACAGAGTGGATAAATTCGTTTGTTGTTGTAAAGAAAAGTAATGTCAATATTAGAGTTTGTCTCAACACACGTGATTTAAATAAAAATATTATTAAAAGGTATCATTATTCTCCTACGTTTGAGGAAACAGCGGCAGAAATGACAGGTACTAAAGTATTTAGTACATTAGATAAAAGTGAAGCTTTTTGGCAAATACGGTTAAATGAAAATTCTCAGTTGTTGAAGACATTCAATACTCCGTTCGGAAAAATTTGTTACACAAGACTAGCTTACATTGTTAATATTGCAACCGAAGCATTTTATGAAATAATAGATGAGATTTTTGGTTATATAAAAGGATTTAAAAAATACTTTGTTGATTTTATTATTTTTGCAAAAGATAAAAAAGAACATGACAACGTATTAAAAATTGTATTTGAGAGAGAAAGAAAGTATAGTATTCGTTTTAATTTAAGTAAAAGTAAAATTGGTGTAGAAGAAATAAAATATATTGGTCACAAATTTTCAGTTTATGGTTTAAAACCAAATGATGAAAAAGTTAAAGCTATTGTAGGTATGAAAAAACCTAAAGATAAAAAAAGTTTAGAATAATTTCTTGGTATGATAACATATGTGTCAAAGTTCAAGCCTAATGTTTCACAAATAACAGCACCTTTAAGGCAGCTTATTCGTAAAGGTCTGATATTTTTATGGGAAAAAGCTCGTGCTGAAGCTTTTGAAAGATTAAGGGGTGACCCTGCTTTAGAAGGCCTAAAAAAGCTTATTTTCGCGAATTTTTTTGGAAGGGAAAAAACAACTCAGTCCAGGGAACTTTTTGGGATGTTTTTATATGTATTTCAGCTTTACAAACAAATTTATATAATATGAAACACTGAATTACAGCCGATTAATATGCACATTCGTAGAGCGCCTCACCACTGAAGTCTCCAATTGGCGAGAAAGATGCAGTTCGTAATTCTTATCTGAAACAGAAACATCAAAAGAATTATAATTTTCATGTATTTTTCTTCTGGGTGAACTAAGAAAAACCGGAAAAGAGTATAAAATTCTAACTTGTTTTAGGTTTAAAAAAAGTGCTCTTTGAAAAATAAAAATCATTTCAGCTTGCTATAAAAGTCGTTTAAAAAGATTTTTTCAACAATATTTTTAGTTCAAATAGAAGAAGATACAATACTGAAGATAATAAGCTGTGAATCGTTCCAATGGGTTGTTTAGCTTTTTTTAAATCACGCCCGCCAATTTAGAGAAATCGTAAAGCTCAATACTGGAGAAAACGTGCATCAAAGTTTTCGATAAGAGAAAGTATCAATTTTCGATTACTTACACTAATAATCCGCTAATCAGCTATTTCTGGTCCATATAATAGACCTTCAGCTTCCTGAAATGAGTGGCGCCTGTTTTCCCTCTCGAGCCGTTGCGCGACAGCGTTATCAGCAAATATTTGGCACTGCTGGCCAATACTCAAATTCAGCAACTGCATGGTACGAGGGTAGTTCAATAAGTCTTTAGAATAAAGTATAAAAACAATTTTTTTTGGGTAAATTTTTTTTTATTTTTCAACATAATCTCCTTGGAGCTCTATACACTTGGTCAATCGCTTTTTAAGTTTTTTTAATCCTTCAGAAAAGTGCGTTTTCGGAAGTTCCTCAAAATAAGCACTTACAGAGGCAATGACGTCTTCGTTGTCCGTAAATCTCTGTCCACCGAGCCATTTTTTCAAGTTTGGAAATAAGAAAAAGTCACTGGGAGCTAAATCTGGTGAATACGGTGGGTGTTCGACCAATTCGAATTTTAGTTCTTCAATTTTAGCCATTGAAACGAAGCATGTGTGAACTCGGGCGTTGTCGTGATGAAAGAGAATTTTTTTTCTCGCCAAATGTGGTCGTTTTTTTTAATTTCTTCTTTCAGCTGCTCTAATAATGATGCATAATACTCACCAGTAATTGTTTTACCCTTTTCCAAGTAGTCAATAAGTATAATTCCACGTGCATCCCAAAGAACTGTAGCCATAACCTTACCAGCTGACTTTACGGTCTTTGCCTTCTTTAGAGCTGGTTCGCCTGTGGAAATCCACTGTTTGGATTGTTCCTTTGTCTCAGAAGTGTAGTGGTGTATCCATGTTTCATCCACAGTCACAAATCGACGAAAAAATTCCTCAGGATTCCGACTTATGCGCGCCAAAAGAGCCTCAGAGGCGACCACTCTATTGCGTTTATTCTCCGCTAAGAGCAAACGCGGCACCCATCTTGCCGATAGCTTTTTCATGCCTAATTTTTCATGTATAATTGAAACAACTGCACCTATAGATATCCTTGTGGCCTCAGCTAACTCACGCACTTTTAATCTTCTATCCTTCAACACCATATCGTGGATTTTATTGATGATTTCGGGAGTAGTTGCTTCTACGGGCCTTCCTGAACGTGGTTCGTCACTTATTGATGTACGACCACGCTTAAATTCATTTACCCAGTTATAAACCGTTGCTAAGGCAGGGGCAGATGTGCCATGAACTGAGTCCAATTCATTTTTTATCTCATATGGAGTTAAACCCTTTAAATGAAAATGTTTAATTACCGCTCTGAACTCGTTTTTTTCCATTTTTCTTAATAAGCAATTTTTTTTTTTCAATTGGTTATAAAAACACGTAAACTCAGAAGATGTGGACTGTGACTGCACCATATATCTAGTCGGGAGTGGTGCTGACTGAAAACAGATGATTTGGAGCGATTCGCGCGCCATCTGTTGGTCATTCTAAAGACTTATTGAACTACCCTCGTACTCAACACCGCAGAGTACCCTTCGTTGAACATACCTGCAGTCATGTAGGCGGCAATTTCAATGAATTTTTGACCAGAATGCAGATGCTTCAAATTCATGCGCCAGACTGTCGAGTTGAACGACTCGTTGTAATTTTGCGTGTGACCACCTAAGCATCGCGTTAAAAGTTTATCATTTGAAAGTTCATCATAGACTGAGCGAATGTGTTTCTCTACTTTTTCGTCAATCAATCGAGCAGGATGCTTAAAAGATTCCAGTTGATTCGTGAATTCAGCCTTGCGCCATTCACACTAGCTGTCGGCGCCTACCGGACAATTTTCGTGCCAACGAGATTTATGTGGAACAATAATGATCTAACGTTGCTATTATAGCTTTTTTCATCTCTTGGTCAGAATTAATATTTCTTCTAATTACCAAGCCATAATAGATTTCTTCTAATATTTCTTCTAATTACCAAGCCATAATAGATTTCTTCTAATATTTCTTCTAATTACCAAGCCATCGTTAGCTTTTTAATGAGACTTTCTTTTTACTTCGGAGTCGCGTATCCATACATTTTTGTACGTGTCCCACGCTTTCATTTTTTGTAACAGGGCAATCGTCACTATATGGATTTATCTTCAGAATACCCGCAAAAGTTTTAGAATCGCCATCGCTGATGAGGTCGACTACTGTACCACAGTAGTACACAATGAAAGTTACTACACTGTACAATGAAGTAAAGCCACGTTTTTCCATGGTCCATCGCCAGGCACTTTCAAAAGAGTTTCGGTTCTCCCATTTTCTACATTCTTTTCTCGCTCCTCTTTGACAGCTTTCTTACTGACAATTTTGAACATCGATTCCGACGCTGAGTGAAGATGCTGCACAATCTTATCCTACGTTGATTTCGACAAACCTTGACACAGATCCATGAGACCACAAAACATATTGATGCCTTCTCGTCCAATACCAAGAAGCCTCATTACGTATACGATCCGTCTATTTATTTCGCAACTGGTATTTATCAACGGTCCTGAATTGATTTCTCTTCGACCGCACATACATGATAGAACAATTTTAAAACCTAAGCCTTAATGTCCACTCTCCGCAAATGTTACGTTTTGTTCGGTGCTCGCAGTTGACAATTTTCTTGCACTACTGCTTATATCCAACTCTTCGTCGTCTGATCGAGTTGTGAAACGGTTAGCGTGAAATGTACGTTTACGGGGCTTCGAAGCACGTTCGGAGGTCGATTTTTCACCTTTCGGAACACTTGCCATGATATTCTTATGACGTATACTCGCCAAGAATCAGAACAAAACTAACCGTTGATGCTAGAAGCAGCAATGTAGAAACACGTACACAGAGAGGTATTATACACCTTTATACTTCAATAAACCGTATTATGGCTCAACACGACACTACTACAAACTCTAAATATTGTTTTGAAAGACCGTTGAACCTTTTCAGGTATGAAATTCGGAGTAGAAGATCGAGGGGCAGAGCGCGCTCTCGAGTCTAGCCAAGCGCTCGCACACCTGCTCGACGCCCCTCTGCTTTTGACTCTGTATCTTCGGAAATATTTAGAATTCTGTAACTTTGACTACATATTCTTGAATATCTTAGGTTAACTGTATAACAGAAAATATAAATACGTCAAAAGATCAAATGATAAAGTTTAAAAATGAAACCGAAAAAAAAATTTACTTCAAGAAGAAATAAAGTTAGTTAGGGAAGGCTAGCCAGAAAATGAAAAACTTATACCGGATGTAATTAAACCATATTTCACTTTTATTGATGAATTGCATGAAGCACATGGATTCCTCAGTGGAAATTTAAAAATGTGAACAACTCTGAAAAATGTGTGAAAAAGTGTGTAGCACCATGAAATATCGTGAAAAACTGTGAAAATGGGCTTACATTTGGAACAGGATTTTAAAAAATATTATAGAAAATTTTAGACGTTTTGTCACAGTTTCTACATAGTATTTCACAGTTTTTCACAGTTTGTCACATTTGTCACAATTTCTCACAGTTGTAATTTCCTTTGTATAACAGAATGCAACGAAAAAAATGTGAGAAAATGTCAAAAACTGTGAAAAACCGTGAAAAATTGTGCATATTTGTTTGCAACTTTTTCACATTGTTTTCATAGTTCTTAACAGTTTTTCACAGTTGTCATTTCCACTAAGGTTGTTATAAATGTAAATATATCGCAAAGGAGTGTTTATATTGGTCAGGAATGTCTGGTGACGCAGAAAATATAGTATCAGGTTGCGAAGAAGTGTGCAAGATACAAAAACGCAAATAAGAATGAAAAGCAGATTTTAAACGAAGTACCTGATGGTCCATGGGAAGTATTAGGAACTGATTTATTACATCTTCATGGTAATTAAGATTATTATTCAAAATATGTTGAAACTAGTTTGTTATAAAATGATATAAACTCTAATTCATGAACACCACGACTAAGAGGCAATCAAATACTTGCGCGATGTACTGACGATATATAGGCAGCTTTCCGTGCGCACGAGTAGCCTCATAAGTAGCAGGTACATTGCACAAGCCGAGCCCAACTTCAGCAGTATATATGACATATGATAAGTGAAGCTCAACAGTGCAAGTGTGCCGCGAAAGTGATTTGCAAGCTAGAAGTCCAAGGATTCAAAGTCATTTTTGGAGTGCAAAACGCGGAAAATTTTTGATAATTTTTTCCGGATTTTCCAAATTTTTTTTTAACTTTGGAAATTTGTTTTAGTAAATTTAAAAAAAAATTTTAAATTTTGGAAAATTTTAGAAAAATTCTATTTTTAATTTTGGAAGAATTTTTTTTTAATATTGGAAATCTATGAAATTTATTTTGTTGAGATTTTCAGAATTTTTTTTTTATGTAAAATCCTACAGTTTTTTCGTTCTTTTAAAAATTTTAGGAAAAAATTTTTTTTGGGGTTTCTTGAATTACAAATACTTTTTTTTCGGACTTAAAAGGTTTTATGAAAGTTTCTTTTGCTGTCCAATATAATGTTCTGGCTTGCAATTAACTTTTCCTCTCGTGAATGAAAAGTATCTCTTACCAGCGTGATTGTACAAGAGTAATTTCACTACGTATGCGACAAAAATCCTTTTCGAGTAAAGAATTAACTCAGCTTGTAAAAGGGGCGTCGGGCTGAATGAGTAGTCACACAATAGCCTCAGCGCGTTATTGGGATTTACGTGGAAACTCCAAAAACGCGTAAAAGTTCTCCTAAGTATTTGACTGAGCGAGCGAAAGACAGCTTAAAGCGCACACGCATACGCATACGTGGATATCTCCACAGTACCAACAATAGCAGGTCTTCCTTCTCCTTAGAAGGTCAAGAGCTTGATGAAACGTTGCACGAGCTGCAACCAAAGCGGGGAGGCCTCTGCTTAGAGCAGATGACTCGGTTGCAGAGATGGCTCCTGGGCAATTACTCAGAAGAAGACTTTCAACAGAGCCTCGAACAAGACTCTGCAATAGCTCAGACCAGGCGTGAGGAACTACGTCTTGTGTTCATAGAGAAAGTGCACACTGAGCGCCGCGGATCGACCATATTTGATGAAAACGTCGAACAAGATGCCGTGCACCCGATCTCTATGCTCCGAGCAGACACAGACGTCCGGGTAAGAAACCTCCCGACGTTGGCAAGCCACCCAGAGACCGCGTCAGACCCGAACGGGGGTCAAGCGAGAGGTAGTCCACCACCGCCGGTACCGGACGAAGTAACCGAGCAACAGTGATTGCAACAACAGTAAGAGCAACTATTACAACAGCAGTAATTGCAGCAGCAGCAATAGCAACTACTACAACATCAGCAGTTTCAACAACAGCAGCTGCAACAGTTAGAGACACAACGCCAACCCGAATGCGAGCTGCAACAACAACAGGCATATGAGCTGCAATGCCAGCAAGCATACTTACAACAGCAGCAGCTGCAGGACCAGCATTCGACAAAACGGCGGCCACCACCATCCAGCACCGAGGCGACCAGAGGCGTGAACCAGTCGACCCAGAGCTCGCCTACAAAATAGCAAGCTCCCGCGCCAGGAGCCGGAGATAACGCGAGGGCCGCACAACACTTAGCGGACTTAACACTACTCTCCGTCAGGCTGACAGTTCGAAGTACCAGGCGACTTCATCTCTGTCCTGGAAGATTCGCGGAGACGAACTGACGAACTTGCGGAGCAAGTGACAGCGTTGACAGCACTCATAACACAAGTGTTGCAGCCAGGAGCTAGCCACATGGGCATTGCATCAAGCATGTACCTTGAAGCGACACACAACCAAATGCCTGGACCTGCACGTAAGCGAAGAGGAACGAGCGCAAATGAACGCGCTCGTTGACAAAATCCTACCTCAAGGGCGAGATGCCGTAGGCCGCATTACTCGCATAGAGCATGGGATATTCGTAGGAAGTACGCGACCCATAAAGCAAAAAGTATTTCTCCGTGTAGAAAAAGATTGATGAAGAAATACAAAAGCAGGTCCGAGAAATGCTAGCTGCGGGCATAATTGAACCCGCATCTCCAGTGGGTGGTCAAGTCCCGTGGTAATGGTGCGCAAGCCCAACAGAACTATAGAAAGGTCAACGCAGTATCCGAGCCTGACGCGTACCTATTGCCAAACATGGACGATATACAGCGCAAGCTGCAGAAGACGCGGTACATAACGACACTGGACCTCAACAGCGTGTATCACCAGATACCTCTGACTAAAGCAGCTGGCCACTGACGGCCTTCACAGTCCCGAGCCTCGGATTGTTTATGTCTAAACGTATGCCGTACGGTTTAGCTTACGTTGGAGCAATGTTCCAGAGAATGATCGACGACATTATCAGTACCGACCTACAACCGAACGCCTACTCATATCTCGACGATATCATAATCGTCACCAAGACGTTCAAACAACACCTGGAGATATTGAAGCTCGTACTAGAGCGGCTCAAAGCAGCGGGTTTGACCATCAATCGGGAGAAGAGTGTCTTCTGCCGAGAGGAGGTCAAATACATCGGCGTTTTGGTTAACCATGATGGGTTTAAACCGGAACCCGAGAAGGTAGCGCCTATACTCGAATACCCGGCGCCGAAAAACCTGAAGCAGCTGAGGCGCTTCATGGGGATGGCCTCATGGTATAGGAAATTCTTAAGCAATTTTGCCACGCTCGCTGAGCCGCTCACACGCTTGACGAAGAAGAAACATAGGTATGAGTGGGGCGAAGAGTAACAAGCATCGTTTGAAGAACTGAAGGCGTTGATTGCGAATGCCCCGATTCTGCACCGGCTGCAGTTCGACGCAGAGTTTGCGATACAAACTGATGCATCAAGAAGAAAATCAAGTTCGCGAGTCGAACAATGACTCAAATGGAGCTTAACTACAGCTCGATCGAGAGAGAATATCTCGCGGTGAGCAATCAGGAAGTTTTGGCCGTATGTGGAAGGTTATGACTTCAGAGTAGTCACCGACCATCAGAGTCTAGGCTGGTTGAGTAATTTACACAACCCGACCGGCCGGCTGGCAAGATGGGCGCTAGAGCTGTAAAGGCACCGCTTCACGGTACAGTACCGTAAAGGAGAGCTTAATTATGTGCCCGATGCGCTCTCGCGTATGTACAAAGAGGATAACGCGACCATAATCTCTGCAATCGGGTGAGCCGACCGTACCAAAGATCATTGGTATTCGGGTTGTATAGAGAAGGTGCTCCTCAGATCCAACGACTACCCTCTTTACAAATTGGTGGGGGGCCAACTGTACGTTTATCGTCCAGACCCTATGCTGCCGATGTCACTCCAAGAAGACGACGCTTGGAAATTGGTGGTGCCGTTAGAAGAGCGTAACAACATCCTGTGGGAATGCCATGGTGAGCCAACAGCGGGACACCTGGGGCGCGAGAAAATTCTCGCGCGTATCGTCCTACATTATTATTGGCTCAAGATGTATGTGGATAGATTTACTTTTTTTAACAATATCATATGACTTTTAATTGTCATAAATGGTTTCTAATAACCTCTATGTTTTTTTAAATATTTTTAATAGGTAGAAGTATGATCAAGAACGGTCTTTCAAATTTATTGAATATCAGCTCTATGTATTTTAATGAATTTTAAAAACCTATTTTCAGCAGGATTAATAATTTTCCATAAGTTCTTGTTATTATTCTTACGGATCAACTTGAGTTGATAAATAAATATATGATTTACTTGAACAAGTATATAGTTTCTCATATTTCCTAAAAGATGTAGAAAGATGTTAAACAGTCGTAGAATTAATTTTTTTTATTAAGTATGTTGAACTAAAAATACTAATTACAAAAGCATTCGAATTTGCCCCAGTCTCCCCTACATCTTGAAAACCAGGTACATGATCATACAAAGATGTCTGAGCACTTGCAGGGTGGGGAGCGTGCTCTAACTGCAGCTCTGACATGTTCTGAAATCCAATATGGCACCAGCAAGAGAAAGCTCGAATGCTCCAATTCAATCATCTTCCTCTCGCCTGCGCCATATTGGATTTTGCGGCTTCAGTTAGCTCACACTTTCGCCAATGCTTTAGGTATAGGAGTGCCCAGACCTCTTTGTATGATCGTGGCTTTATCTAATAGATTATTTAAAATTAAATAACCTTTATCTAACCTTTATCTAATTTAATTAAATAACCTTTATTAAGTAACCTTTATCTAATAGATTATTTAAAAATTCTTGGTTAACACTTTGCGGAATTACGTTCTTATGTAATTTTTCTGGTTTTCAATAAATAATAAAATAAATAAACACAGTTATCTTCTAAAATATCAATGTTAAAATCACCTACTATAGCTTTGGCTAAAGTATTTGATACTGTTGATCATAAAATTCTATTGGACAAATTATATCAGTATGAAATTAGAGGAAATCCGCATAAACTACTAACTAATTATTTGACCAATAGACAACAGATTGTAAGGATAGAGGAAAGCGTAAGTGAATATAGCATAATATCTACTGGAGTTCTTCAAGGAACAATTTTGGAACTATTGTTATTTATCCTGTACATAAACGACATGTTAACAGTGTTGATGTAATTAGTATCAGTGAGGAGATGATAGAGACAGAGGATTATTATTCTACTGTAAATAAATAGAGTCGGAGTAACTATAAAAGTGAACTATTTATTATTATTTAAACTATTTATTATGCTTAGTGTTTAGACAGTTACACCCTGGCCGCTCGAAGCTAACTGACGCCAAGAGCAAATCGACAACGCATCGAGCAAGCACACTTTGATCTATATATATTGTGCATACGCGTAGCACAAGGATAGAGAGCGATGAAAAACTAGTTGCTTTAACAAACAGATATGTCAGATGACTCAATATTATCTTAAGCGGATGATACTACAGTTGTAGCGACAAGTGAGTCATGCTTTGAAGTCCAAATTAAAATAAACAAATGTCTAAACAAAATAAGTACAGTCAAACCACGAAAATATGGAAGTAAAAGTAGTATTATCGTAAGGTATGGCGAAATCAAGTGAATTCCATAAGTTGTGACATGTAAAATGCCACATGGAAAGAGATAGAGAGAGAAATAAGGTTAGGTTAGAGTAGGTAGGTAGGGTTAGATAGTAGGGAGATTATATTATTATTAATTGGGGGGATAAACAAATAAACGGACGGAATCACAAACCGATGGAAAGATAACGCGATGCTAGGATCCGTTAACTTCACCTTTTTATATGGGGGTGCGAGCGGGCATTCCCTAGGCACTGGATTTCTTGTTAACAAAAGCATCATACATTCCATTAAAAGTTGCAATTTCGTGAATGACCGACTCTCGTATATCATTATCGAAGGAGCGTCGTATAATTACGTGGTTATTAACGTCCACTGTCCTGCGGAGGACAAAGAGGAAGAAGTCAAAGATCTTTATTATGAAACTTTAGAGCAATTAATCGATCAATTCGCGTCTTACAACACCAAAATAGTAGTAGGGGATTTCAATGCTAAAATCGGGAGAGAGGAAATGTTTAGGCCCACTATAAGCAAAGAAAGTCTGCACGAAACCAGCAACGATAACGGTATTAGGGTCATAAATTTCGCGGCCGCAAAAGATCTTATAGTCAAGACCACGTGCTTCAAGCACAAGGATATACACAAGGCAACGTGGACATCGCCGGACGGGGCCACGCACAATCAAATCGATCATTTTCTTATTGATAAGAGACGCCACACCAATGGACTCGACGTAAGGACCTATAGGGGGCGGATTGCGACTCGGATCATTACCTAGTAGTGGCCAAATTAAGAGCCAGATTAGTAGCCGGTCAAAATAGTAAGCGAGCGAACAAAGTAGAAACCTTTGATATTGTAAAATTACGAAGCGGGGTAGAGCGAATCAAGTACCAAGTAGAAGTTAGCAACCGATTTCAGGTGCTCGAGGAAACGGATGCACAGACGGGAGTAGATGACGATCCGAACAGGTTATGGGGGGCTATCGAAAAAACTATAAAAGGGGCCGCGAACAAAGTACTGGGTAAGAAAAAAAGGCCGAAGAGCAAACCATGGTTTGACGAAGAGTGCGAACTCTGATTGGAAAGACGCAAGATGGCTAAATTAGATAGGGTACACAATGAAAGCGGTAGGGCCTTAGAAGAATACCATGGAATAAGAAAGCAAGTGGGTGTGATTTACAGAAACAAGAAGCGCGAGTATCAGAAAAATGAAATTAGAAAAATAGAAACTAATAGCAAGGAAAATAATCCGCGCGAGATGTACAAAGGAATAAACGCTATCAGGAAGGGTTTTCAGAGTAGATCGCAGTTAATGAAAGATAAGGACGGAAACCTCGTGACAAGCGAAAATAAACTATTGAAATTATGGAAAGTCTATTTCGATAAGTTATTAAACGTGCATGAAAACTCCGAGGAAATGGAAGAAGAAATCCACACTGCTGAACTTCATATGGACGAGTCGACCTACAAAGAAGTAGAGGCCGCGATCAAAAAGCTAAAAAACAATAAGGCCGCAGGAAACGATTCTATTCCAGCTGAACTACTTAAATATGGGGCCACCGCGTTTACATCTAAAATTTTGATCTAGTATGTGCTATCTGGAGAAATGAAACAATACCAGCAAATTAGAAATAATCCATCATCATACCGATCTTTAAAAAGGGAGATAAAACAAACTGCAATAACTACCGGGGAATCTCACTTTTAGCTACCTGCTACAAAGTTCTGTCAAACGTAATACAGGCCAGACTCACACCATTCACGGAAGATATAATAGGAGATTATCAGTGTGGATTTCGGCGCAACAGATCGGCGAAAAAGTGGGAATCTTGCGAAACTATATACCAGCTATTTGTGGACTTTAAGAAAGCTTACGACTCTGTCAAACGAAGCAAAATGTATGAAATCCTAGTGCTCCTTGGCGTTAAAAAAAAACTCGTAAAATTAATTCAAATATGTCTGAACGGAAGCACTGGAAAGGTCCGAGTAGGCGGTAATGTATCCGAATCGTTCATGATACGCGACGGTTTGAAGCAAGGTGACGGGCTTTCAACGGTACTCTTTAACCTGACGCTAGAGTATGTTGTTAGAAAAATGCAGGCTAGCGAGCTAGGCGCAACACTCAGCGGAACAACGCAGATTTTAGGTTATGCGGATGACTTGGATATAGTGGGAGATAATCGTGAAACGGTGGCGAGAAACGCGGAAATCCTTATAAATGCGGCTAAAGACACGGGGTTAGAAGTGATCGAATCGAAAACAAAATATATAATCATGGAGAAACTGGGCATTCGCGAAGGAGAGAGGGATCTCAGAGTCGGAAATTTCACTTTTGAAAAGGTTAGCGAATTCAGATATTTAGGTACAACTATAAATGATCGAAACGAAATTCAAGCCGAGATTAATAAGAGACTTCATTCGGGTAATGCCTGCTTCTACGCTGTGAATAGATTACTTAAGTCAAAGCTACTGTCGAAAAATGTCAAAATAAGGATATATAGGACTATAATAATGCCGGTAATCTTGTACGGGTGCAAAACCTGGGCGCTCACTAAAGCGGAAGAAAATCGTTTTAGGGTATTTGAAAATGAGGTTCTGCGGAAAATATACGGGCCAAAGAAAGATGAGGAAACTGGGGAGTGGAGAAAACTATTAACAGAATAATAAAATCACGGAGACTAAGATGGGCAGGGCACGTGGCAAGAATAGGCGATGATCGTACGGCAGCGCGCATAATGAAAGGAAAACTGAAAGCAACGCGATCTCTACGTAGACCTAGACGCAGATGGGACGATAACGTAAAAGCAGATGTAACTGAAATTGGGCGGGAGGGCGCGAAATGGATGGGGTTGGCACAAAACAGGGAAACGTGGAAGGCTTGCGTAGATGAGGCGAGTTCGAAATACCACTTAAAAAAAAAAAGTGGGAGGCGGAGATACGGGCATTATTGTTTTTTTAGGTTATTCGTTATATGTAGTAGTGCGAGTACTATTATTTTGTACTAAAAAATTTTTTTTAGGAAATTAGCGAGTAGCGAACATACACACTCTCCAACAAGTCTAATAGCTCACCAAGTTTTTTTTTTGGTTATTCTCATGGCGACTAGTGAGAATAATTTCTTATTTCATGTAAACATTGTAACAGTATTATACGAGGGTAGTTCAATAAGTCTTTAGAATAAAGTATAAAAACAATTTTTTTTGGGTAAATTTTTCAACATAATCTCCTTCGAGCTCTATACACTTGGTCAATCGCTTTTTAAGTTTTTTTAATCCTTCAGAAAAGTGCGTTTTCGGAAGTTCCTCAAAATAAGCACTTACAGAGGCAATGACGTCTTCGTTGTCCGTAAATCTCTGTCCACCGAGCCATTTTTTCAAGTTTGGAAATAAGAAAAAGTCACTGGGGGCTAAATCTGGTGAATACGGTGGGTGTTCGACCAATTCGAATTTTAGTTCTTCAATTTTAGCCATTGAAACGAAGCATGTGTGAACTCGGGCGTTGTCGTGATGAAAGAGAATTTTTTTTCTCGCCAAATGTGGTCGTTTTTTTTTAATTTCTTCTTTCAGCTGCTCTAATAATGATGCATAATACTCACCAGTAATTGTTTTACCCTTTTCCAAGTAGTCAATAAGTATAATTCCACGTGCATCCCAAAAAACTGTAGCCATAACCTTACCAGCTGACTTTACGGTCTTTGCCTTCTTTGGAGCTGGTTCGCCTGTGGAAATCCACTGTTTGGATTGTTCCTTTGTCTCAGGAGTGTAGTGGTGTATCCATGTTTCATCCACAGTCACAAATCGACGAAAAAATTCCTCAGGATTCCGACTTATGCGCGCCAAAAGAGCCTCAGAGGCGACCACTCTATTGCGTTTATTCTCAGCTGAGAGCAAACGCGGCACCCATCTTGCCGATAGCTTTTTCATGCCTAATTTTTCATGTAGAATTGAAACAACTGCACCTATAGATATCCTTGTGGCCTCAGCTAACTCACGCACTTTTAATCTTCTATCCTTCAACATCATATCGTGGATTTTATTGATGATTTCGGGAGTAGTTGCTTCTACGGGCCTTCCTGAACGTGGTTCGTCACTTATTGATGTACGACCACGCTTAAATTCATTTACCCAGTTATAAACCGTTGCTAAGGCAGGGGCAGATGTGCCATGAACTGAGTCCAATTCATTTTTTATCTCATATGGAGTTAAACCCTTTAAATAAAAATGTTTAATTACCGCTCTGAACTCGTTTTTTTTTCATTTTTCTTAACAAGCAATTTTTTTTTTCAATTGGTTATAAAAACACGTAAACTCAGAAGATGTGGACTGTGACTGCACCATATATCTAGTCGGGAGTGGTGCTGACTGAAAACAGATGATTTGGAGCGATTCGCGCGCCATCTGTTGGTCATTCTAAAGACTTATTGAACTACCCTCGTATAACGATATTGATTATCATTATATTTTGTTTGGTGATCATTCTTATGTGGTTGTGGTGATATAGCAACGGTAATAATCGTGTTTTGGTGATCGATGGTAAAACATTTATGTGATAATCGTACCAGCCCTATAACAATTTATATAGCCTAGACTATTGGCTATTCGGAAATAGATATAAAACACACACAGATTGTTACACATTATTCGAATTATTGGATGTCACTAT
Source organism: Gastracanthus pulcherrimus (assembly GCA_949152435.1). Lineage (NCBI taxonomy): Eukaryota > Metazoa > Arthropoda > Insecta > Hymenoptera > Pteromalidae > Gastracanthus > Gastracanthus pulcherrimus. The sequence goes on along the minus strand of OX424572.1, from coordinate 59,637,823 downwards.
CTAGGTTGTTTTGTTTTGAAGTTCACAGGTCATGATAAGAAAGAGTTCATTTCTGATTCTCGAGTTGGGGGTGCAAGAAAACAAGAAGGAATTTTCTGTTACAGGTTCTCCAGAAATATTCTGTTTCAGGTTCGTCAAGAATTTTCTGTTACAGGTTTCACAGGAATTTTCTGTTCCAGATCGAGAACGTACAGTGGGTAAGAAGGAAATAAAATGGAGTAAGACGGGAAATTAGGATATTTATTATCGCAAAATGGCTACCCTATATAGTTATTGATATACAATCTGTGTGTGTAGTAGACCCGTCCCAATTGCGAACAGTAGGACCTTTGCCCAAATCGCGCGTAGACCGTAACCCAAACAAATAGGGCCTAAACTAATAGCGCGTATCATTGGCAACCCGGGAAATAGTTTTTCCGCATTCCCTATTTGGGAGTGAGGTTAACTGAGATAGAAGAAAATGAAAGGGTACGCAGCTAAGATGAGAGACATCATACAGAGGTCAAGGGAGTTCAGGGAAATATTGCGGAACATATGCAGAATGCCAGAGCAGGAGTTAACGGTTCGACTTCAGGAATTGCAGTTGAACATAGGGGGTAGTGCACAAGTAAGGCAAGAGAGATTATTCAGAATAGGGCTGATCCGTACGGGAAAACTTAATGATGTACCTTGGTACCCAGGTTTCGATGAAGAGGAAGCGGCGACAGGGAGCACAACGCTACAAACAAGGGGACGAGATGGAAATCCCACCGCCAGTACAGAGAGTAGAAGAGCAACCGAGTAGTCATGTAGATAGGCGTACGGTAACAGTACCGGCGATAGTAACGACGGCATCAACTACTACGGCAACCAATTCAACAACCACAACGGCGCCACGGTCGATCACTACCACAACAAATAGCACTGCCACCAGAACTTCAAATGAAGTAAGGACAGAGGGAAACCTAAACCTAAACAATTTAACGGGAACAAGGAGAAAAGAGATACCATCCAAGTACCAGATAACAAACAAATTGTTAGAGCAATTAGAGACGGCTTATGGGAATCTTAACCTACATGAAGCAGGGAACCAAGTACTGCCGAGACGCAGATTATCCCCACCTTCCCAAGAACCAACTCAAGGTGGGAATTTAGAGCATCACAGAGAGAACCGCGAGGATCACAAGAAACCATTACGAATAACACAATAGTGGAGAACGATCACAGAAATAGGGCTCTAAATAAGGAAATGGAATCGAGAGGGGGAGTAAGGAGGAATCAAAGAGAGCCTATTACAAGCCAGCGCCAGAGAAGTAGGAGTCCACCCAGGGACAGGAGTACTTCTCTAGAGCGGAGGCAAGTAGTTAATAGCCACCGGAGTAGACGACAGAGAATCACCTGGAGAGATAGCCACCATAGCAGACGTCGTAGAAGCACCTCGAGAGATAGCCACCGTAGCAGACATCGTAGAAGCACCTCGAAAGATAGCCACCGTAGCAGACATCGTAAAAGGACCTCGAGAGATAGCCACCGTAGCAGACATCGTAGAAGCACCTCGAGAGATAGTCATCGGAGCAGACGACAGAAAAGGACATCGAGAGGTAGTCGTACGAACGCCAGGCGAGCTAGCAGTAATAGTTCGAAGGAAAACTATGGCAGGCGAAGGAATCGAGATGGTCGTCGACAGGAACATCGCCGAGGAAGAAGCACTAGCAGTGAGTCAGACAGCGGTGACAATCAAGGGAGACGAAGGTGTCAGGGAAGAGAAAGAGACCAACGTCACGGAGCGGGCCCAGCCAACGGTCAGATCATCAAAACGTTACAGGCATGGTGCACGAAATTCTCGGGCGAAAATAAAGAGGGCGCAGAAGAGTTCATTGAACAGATCAATGACTGCAGATCGAGTGCAGTGATGTCTGACAGACAACTACTGGCAGCATTACCATGCGTGCTGACTAAATCAGCAAGTACATGGTATAGAACGATCCGTCGAGATATCGCGTCGTGAGGAGACTTTAAGAGAGCATTTAAAAACCTGTATGTGGGAAGAATTGATGAAAAAGATGTAAAGAGTGACTTACACAAACGAGCACAGGGGCAAGGAGAGAAAATTACGAACTTCATATCATGTTTTAAATTGATAGTTAGCTATTTTAGACGGCCACCTTTGATGCGAGAACAGGTGTCTACAGCGTATGAAAAAATAAGGTCGGAGTAGAAAAATTATATGAAAGATAGACGATTAAGAACTGTGGAGGACATCGAGCATTACGGTCGAGAATGGGAACGGCACAAGGAATTAAACGAGCGGTGGAAACCCCCACCACCCAAAGAAAAAATGAAGATTCAAGCAGCAGCGTATGTGACAGCATCGAAGGAGGCTAAGTCAAGCAAGGTGGCAGCAGTAGAGGAAGATAGCTCGAGATAGCGGAAACAAGTGGTAAAGGAGCAGGCGAGAAACTTAGAAGTGGCAGCCGTAAGAGAGTCGCCGGTATCCGCAGCAATACAGGTAGCAACGCTTATCGAAACGTTAATCAGAATTGGCCAAAGAACAATTCATACTGAAACCAAAGAAACCAGGGCGGAGGTCAATCCAGACAATCAGAAGGATTTCAATCGAGTTTAGGCGTAACTATAGCAGAGGGTGTTAGGGGAGGTCTAGCTACAGGTAATTTCACTCAGGGAAACCAGGGCACCCAAGCTTAATATGGACCTTGTTTTGAGTGCAGGGGAGTAGGACACAGAGCGGCGGAATGTTCACAAAGGAGATGTTTTAAATGCAATCAACTAGGTCACCGCAAGTCGGAATACAGAGTACAAGATACACCACGGACCACGGGTCAGAACACATTGAGTTGCATTATATGTGGTAGATTGGGAGTAACACTTACAGTGTGCACCAACGAATTCTGCGTATCTTACCGCAGAGAGATGAGAAACGGTGGAGCGGGGCCACAGTCCAGTTCCTTGCCCCCTGCGCAACGCTAGGAACTCAACTGTCGAATCTCGAAAACAGTACCGATGGTCGAGTTGACGGAGTAGCAGAGAAATCGATGGAGGAGGAAAGGGAAAAAATCGAGACCATCGGAGGTGCAAGGAACAAAGAGAGGTCGTGTGAGAATAGCGCTAGGTCATTTGAGGATAGCGAAGCAGTAAAAGAAAGAGAACGAAAGGTAAGATAGGTGACGCAATTCCAGTTGCAACCAACCCCAGTCCGTTCGTTTTAGTATGAGGTAGCAAAAGAAAAAATAATAAGAGAACAGCCCAAACTGAACGCAAGTTAACCACAGTTGGAATCATTAAGGTTATGGGCGTTCTCGGGAGTGAAACAAAATAGTGTAGCAGAACCAATCATCGAGAGGATGGAGCGATCCCAATCGCAGACACCAAAGTCGGTGAGGTTTGGTAGAGTACCAGTTCGGCACTCTGTACGAGATGAAAATCGTCCCCCGTGGCAAGCATCTCAGGTGCAGACGTCGGCGGATTTAAATCGTGAGGAGGCGGACCAACCTGTGGGGAGTGATGAGCGAACACTTCAGGCCTTGGTGGTCCGTAATCCAATAACAGGAGTTACAGTATCAGCACGGCAGACGGTACAAGATGAAGAGCGTCCCCAGTCGATATCATCTCAGAGGCAGCTGTCCGGCGAATCGAACAATCATTTAAAACTTCAGGCCATGGGGCCAGGTAGGAGGACAACGTACAGTAGGCAGAAGAGGAACAGCGATCTCTGTCGCAGATACCTCAAGCCAAGGAGTTTGGAGGAGATATAATTAATCTAGGACGATCTAGGGAAAGTGAAAGACAATCGAAATCACTCTATTCCATATTATCCGAGAGTGGCTCAGAGGAAGAGGAAACGCAACCTGCAAACACTGGTGGACCCGACAAGCAATCTCCATTGCAAGTGGAAGCAGCAGGATTCCGAAGTCCGAAGTGAAAGAGGCAACATGGAATGACGCAGCGCAGGAATCAAGAACTATTTTTGCAGTAGAAAATGTCCTAGCACCAATCTGCGAAAAGTTTTCGAAACAAGGAATAGAGGCGTTAAAGTCGAGAGCAGAAGAGTGGAAAGCAGCAGCCACGCTTACACTCGAGAGATCAGTCAACGATGAAGGGGCATCTGATGAAAGAGAAGACTATCCCATGTTAGCTGAGATCAAGAAGGGCGTAAAGTTACTACAGCAGGACCTCGGCATGTCCACGGTTATGGAGCTGCAGGGTTATGGACGTGTCGTGACCGGCGAGCCGTCACGTATAGTCCAGGAGGGGGGTGAGACCGTACTTCATACGGTCGAAACGCCACCTATAGCACCGCCTATCGAGTCTAGGTTGGAAGGAGGGGTTGAAGAGGCCGTGGATGCCTCGGCAACGGATAACAGGAACTTCATGAAAGTGGTGCTGAAAGGACGAAATTATACTTCCCTATACGATTCAGGTTCTACGATATCGTTGATAGGACCAAAGATAGCAGAAACACTTCGAGATAGGTGGCAAGACAGTAATACGTATGTACGTAGTATTACAGGAGACTTGTCTGAAGTCCTGGGTTGCGTTAAAGTCAAGCTTGAGGTGGACGGTAAAGTCAGAGATCTGTCGTTCAAAATCATCCAGAACCCAGTTTACGAGATGGTATTAGGGATAGACTTCGATATCGAGCTAATGAAGAAACAAACGTTATGGAGGATTCCAGAGGGAGAGTGGCACCCGTTCCATAATGGAGATGGTGGCGAGGCAGTCAAGTTATATGCAGAATGGTGGTGGTAAAAAGATGGCTCCCAGAGAACACCCCTGAAACGTTCGGGAGTACCAACCTAACGGAGCACAGTATAGAAGTAGAAGGCACGTCGCCAGTGAAGAACAGCCCCCGCAGAATGTCGCCGAAGATGTGGCACGTAGCCAAGAAGGAGGTAGATAAAATGTACAAACATGGAATCATCGAGAGATCAGCGAGTGATTGGTGCAGCGCTCCCGTGATCATCAAGAAACCCGATGGCAGTAATAGGTTCTGCATTGACTATCGGGATCTGAATAAGCGTACAAGGAAGGATGTGTACCCGATACCAAGTATAGATTCCATCCTGGACAAGTTGAGAAAAGCTAAAGTCATCTTTAAAATTGACTTAAGACAAGCATATTTCTAGATTCCCATGGCGACCTCGAGTAGAAGGTATACGGCCTTTGCAGTGCCAGGATCGGGCCTCTGACAATTCACTAGAATGCCTTTTGGTTTAACGAACGCTCCAATGACCTTCCAAAGGTTAATCTATGCGTTATTTGGCCCTGAGTTTGAGCCGTTTATTTTTGGGTACCTGCAGTACAGCAGCAGCAGACGATAACACGCTCACATACACCTACACACTCGCACACGCGGACACCCGAGAGAGCAATCAGAGCGCGAGGAGCTTCAGCGGCGTCATCCTTAAGGACAACGACAAGAGCAGCTGATGACTAGGCGGGCGCGTGCCATGCGGCTTTAACCGATATGGAGAGTAGAGGAAGAGCCAAGCGGCAAGAGAGACGGAAGACTGTCGGCCAACGAAAGATGACCAGATAGGCATCTAGAAAGATGGGAAGAGAAGCGCGCGGCAGGAGAAGGGAGCAAGGCGCGTTTACAACGAGCGCGTCGCGCTCTGGCAATTCGTACGCATTATGTATCGAGTAATGGGATATAAGTTTATCGGAGAAGCGTGCAGTATAGAGGGCGCTGTTAATATTTTAAATTACGCGCGTCACAGGGGCGAAATGCATGATGGATAAAATAACTAACCTCCGGTTACTACTCTAGTGAAAATCGAGTTGAGGGCCTATGCCAACAGGTGTTAGAAAAGGAGAGAAGATCGAGTAAGGTAAAATAGAGGAAGCTAGGGTGCCGGGACGCCACGAGGAGAGGACTGGAATCCTTCCGCCCTGCCCATTCCGTCCGGAGCCTTCACCGAGCACAGTCGCTTGTTCAGAGTAGCCGAATTTCTGGTAAAGGTTAGCCGCCCCGCGTGGAAACATTAAAATTAATTAAACATTAATTTGTATTTATTTCAACGTGAGTAGATATATTTTTGATCGACGAGCATTTACCCACAAAGCGCCCGGTCTAAGAGTATTCAAGAGAGTTTTTGTAATTTTGACTTAAAAATTACTTGTTGAGAGTATTCCATTCTTTTTAATTTGTTTCAGTGCAGTCGAGGTTCGAGGCTTGGTGGAGAGTCGGAGCTGCTGTGTGTGTTCGCCGTTGAATATTATTTGTTTCAGATCGAGGGTTCCAGAGGTAGTGAATTTGTATTACAGGTTACTGGTAATACCGGCAACGCGGTCGGCACATGGTGCGTGCGAGTAGAGGCAAGGAGCGGCCATTGGACCGCTAGCGTGCGATCGTAAATACGGAGTTAAATCGGTAGAATCACTTTGGCATAGTGTCGCACATTGTGGCACAGTCACAAATTTTGAAAGAAAATACTTTGTCTATTGTTTTTTTAAGATTGGTATGGCTTAGCATGAATCTACACAGTCTGACACAGATTAGCACAGTACGATACATATTGGCATAGGGCGACATAGTTTTACACAATTTGGTATGATTAGGCATAATAGAATTATTAAGAAAATATTTTTCTATTTTTTTTACAATAAATTGGCATATCCTGGCACGAATTGGCATATTTTAGCACAAGACGGCATAGTTAAGCATTAAATGGCACACTATAGCACAATTCATTTATAATAATAAAATTTATCATTTTTAAGTAAAATTGAGCACGTTTAAATAGTTAATAGTTGAGGCAGGGTTACTAAAAATATAAAAATAATTAATTAATAATTCCGCGTTTCCGTGAGTTTGAAAATCGTAAGCAAATACAAAAATTTTACAAATTCGCATGTGTACATTTCATTAATTTAATTAATTGGTGGATACTTCTGTGTGCATTAAATTGAATGTGTATGAGGGGGTTTAATAATTATTATCAAAAATTTGTTACTATAATAATTGGATAAAAGAAGCTCTCTCTCTCTCTCTCCCTCCCTCCCTCCCTCCCTCCCTCCCTCCCTCCGTCACTCCATCTCCCTCTCTCTCTTTCTCTCTCTCTCTGTCCCTACCTCCCTCCCTCCCTCTGTCACTCCCTCCCTCTCTCTCTCTCTCTCTCTCTCTCTCTCTCTCTCTCTCTCATATATATCTGTAAACTGTATCCATGTTTGATGTATACGGAAAAACCTTTGGGTGTGTGGCGGCACCGACTGGTGTGGCGGCTGCATTTAGCACACGGGCAGCGGCGTCACTTGAGGTTAGTTCGTCTGCGCTCCCTAAGTGAGCGCGCCGCGTGTTTGTTTTGGTCGTGCTGTGCGCCCTCGATGAGGCGTCGGGTACACGGGCACGCAGGTCGCAGTGTTTCCAAAAACGAACGCGCCATCGCAAACGTTATTGTTTGACTTGAAAAGATATCGTAAATTGTCATTAACTGTGTAAACTCCATAGTGTAAACGTATAATATAATAATATAAAAAACGTTAATGGTATTAATCACAGCAAGACTATATAGACCATGAAAATTTGTAAAATTCAACAATCGAAAAGCCGTTTGAGGTATTATGCATGTATGGAGTTGACACGATACATATATGTATACATACTGTTTATTTTTGTGCTATAATTTTGTGCAACAAAAAAGTATTCAAATCATTTTTGTCGAGTTTTTGGTATGATTAAATCAAAGACGACTTAACTGACTAAGTCTGATAAAAAATTATTAAGAAAAAAGAAGTATATATAAAAAGCTTATGAATGAAAAAAGGTTATGTTGACCAACGAGTAAATTTATTAATATATTCTATTTTCAAAGTAAGTTAACATTTTTTATAAGTGAATTGTACTTTAAGTTCCTTTGTATTAAAAGATTTATATGAAAAAATTTGTCGTATTCACAGATATATTCAGCACTATGAGATATCGAACATACTATGATAGGTTTTCTAATAAATCAATACCTCGCTCTACGATTAATTCCCGTAAAATGAAACTATTAAAACGATGGAGAATTAAATCTACTAATGTTGTACATGTAAGATTTTAATATTTACATTTTTTGGACACTCAATTTATTGATCTAGCTTGCATTTACTTATATTTAAATAATTATTGTAGAGACATAAGTTATTAATTGCGGACGAAGTTGAAAACTATGATAAGTACACATCTTCTAATAATAGTATGAACATATCGGAGACAATTGATTTTCAAAAAACTACTGAAGACCAGCCTGTCAAGGTAAAGTTTATTATTAAAATATTATATAAAATGTGAATATGTCCAATGTCCAATGAATATGTAACTATACAACTACATTATTATAGTATATATATTTCCCTAGTAGAAAATTATCTATTTTTATCGAGGGCCTCGATTATTCCTATGGCAAACTAGATAGATCTACATAGTTCTAGATTAATTTTCCACCAGGGTTATTATAATTTTATTTTATATTTTTATAAAATCTACTAATAATTTATGCAAACTTTTTATCTATTAGGTAAATGATGTTCCAGTCATAATAAACAGCACAACGACCAACTTTGTAAACCTGTTTGTGCTTGTAGAAATGTTAATGTTGCAGAACTGCTTCTAATGACTAAAAATTGCAAAAAAACACGCATTGACGTGGAATGCAATACTTGATATCTTTGAAATGCTCAACTGTGCTTTTGACTCAAACGTTCTACCAGTAACAAAGTATATGGTAAAAAAGTTATTGGATGTTAACAACGATTTAGTTACTTATCATTTGTTATGTACTAAATGTAATAGACGTATTGACAAAACACCAAACTCTATATGCAAGTGTGGCGCTAAGCAGGATTCAGGACAAGCTGCATCTTTTTTCATTGAACTAGACATTCGTAAACAATTAGAAAGTCTCTTTTTAAATGAAAATGTACAGAAAAATATTTTCCACAGATTTCATAGAAAAAAACAAAATGAAGATGCATTAGAAGATATTTATGATGAAAACATTTATAAAAATTGTGCAGAAAAATATGATCTCTTAGGCAAAAAGTTTAATTTCTCTTATACGATAAATACCGATGGTTGCCAGGCATCGGATTGTTCAAAAATATCTATTTGGCCTATCTACATTATGATACATGAACTACCTGATTATCTACGAAGGAATCATATGCTACTTGCTGGTTTATGGGTTGCAAAAAAAGAACCCACCATGAATCTATATTTAAAATCATTTGTTGATCAGGCCAATCAGTTATCATCAGAAGAATTTAAGTGGCATTGGAATGGAGAAGAAATAATCAGTAAAGTATTTCCACTTGGTTGCTATGTCGATTCAGTAGCTCGTTGTGCTATGCTGCCAATTAAAAAATTTAACGGAACTGATGGATGCACATACTGTGAACATCCAACTGTATCCGTTGATGACGCAAGAAAGTATCCTATGATACTACCAGTTCCTGTTTCAAGAACTGATGATTCAATAAAAGAAAAAATGCTTTTCGCACATAGGAGTAACTCACAGGATATTACTGGAATTAAAGGCCCATCATCTCTAATGAATCTCAAACATTTTGATCTAGTTAATGGAATGATTGTTGACTTCATGCATGCGTGTCTTTTAGGTGTCACGGAACTTTATACAACGATTATATTAACCAATGCTAAAGAGAAATATTATGTTGGCTCTCCAAATAAATTGCACATTATCGATCAGTGTTTATTGTCTATAAGGCCTCCGAATTGTATTGCAAAAATTTCAAGAAGTATCAAGAAAAAATCAAATTGGACTGCGTCAGAATGGCTAACATGGTTAATATTTTATTCCTTGATTTGTCTGCATGGAATACTCTCAAAAAAATATTATAATAACTTGGCTACGTTTGTTTGTGCTTTGAATATTTTGTTAGAAGGCTCTATAATACCTGAAATGTTAGAAAATGCTAGAAAATTGTTAATAAATTTTATTGTGAATTTTCAATTTTTATACGGAAAGAAGTACTTACTGAAACTGTTAAAAATTGGGGGCCGCTGTACAATGCAAGTACTTTTCCATTTGAAAATGAAAATAAATTATTACTGCGAATAAAGAAATGTAATTATCGTATTGCTACACAATTTGTCTTTAAAATGTTAATATATCAACAATTGCCTCTTTTACAACAAACTCAATTAATTTCTGAAAGAGTCCAGTGATATTGGAAAAAATTGGATAAAGCTGAACTAAAAAATATTTGTAAAATTGAAGAATGTATTCTAATAGGACGCGGCAAAGCACACACATTAACAAAAACAGAATTACAATCTCTTCAGAAAATAGTTGACGTAACTGCTGTGGCCGAATGTAAAATATTTAAAAAAATGATCTTTAATGGAAATCGTTATACTACTAATAAATATTTGTGTTGTCAGCGAACAAATAACTCTGTTTTTCAAACGACTGATGAGACATTTGGAATTATTTAAAAAATATGTAAAATTAAGTATGATAATGACTACAAAGTAGTAATTTTTTTCATGGTCTAAAAATTGCAAGTAACTTTTTTCTTGACAATATTGATATTACACATTTGAAAGTTGTTAATGCTGAAGAAAAAGTTAATGTTAATGTTGTAAAATACTCTCAATCACACAGACCATGTATATTATTAAAATTATGTAAGCAATTTATTATTGTTACCATTGTAAAAGGTATTTTAGGGCGACACACTAATTAATTTAATATATGTATTACGTATTGTAATAACATTATAACTATTATTATGTAATTTTTTTAATTATAAAATTTATACCTGACTATTTGTAGAAATATAGTTGTTTTAATAATTATATACAAATAATTAATTAAAAAATATACACAAATGTGCATAATTACACCATATCATGACATAACATGGTAAACTATGACATTTTATGCCAAGCTATGCTATTTTATGCCAAGCTATGCCATAACATGTCAAGCTATGCCATAAAATGCCAGATTATGTGCATTACGTCAGGTTGGAAGCTATAATTAAAGGATGTGCCAGATTATGCCCAGATATGCCATATTATGCCACATCGTGCCAAATTGTGCTATTTTGTGACAGACTGTGCCATCTTGTGTCAAAGCGTACTAGCTTTTCTGTAAATAATTCAGAAAAGTAATTTTGTTTAAATTCATAATGTGCCAAGTTATGCCAAACTGTGCCGAATTATGTCAATCTGTACCAAACTGTGCCAAACTGTGCCAAACTGTGCGAAATGTCCGAAATGGCACAGCTCTAGCATAGTATAGCACAATTTAACACAATTTAGCACAATTTGGCACAGTTTGGCACAGTTGTGCACGACTTAGCACGATTTGGCACAAGTTTTTTCCACCAGGGCATATATATCTTTTACGTAGATAGAACCCGCATGCATGGTGATCATTAATATTTAATATAACACAGGCCGACAAGATTTTTAACCCAGAGACCAGACCATACTTTTCCGAAGGTTTTTGGCACGCCGAATCCAAATCCGGCCTCAGAATTGCTCTATCACCTCAGGTTTTCGAGATATCCTAACCTAAAAGTGCAAAAATCACCGTTTTTGGCTGTTTTTGAGGTTATGTTATGCCGCCAACTGATTTTTTAATACAAAACGACCAGCGGCATCTGAAAGTACTAGTCTTGCCCTTCAAAATTCATTTTCGCTTGTTTCGATTCGACTTTTCCTTCTCGAGATATATCGATTTCAATCTGTAATGTATCAGTGTTTCTTATCTACTAGACATCCTATCCCATAGCCCCGTTTATACTCGGATAAACAAACTCTTCCTGATATTGCTGTCAAACCGCTTGCAAATGCATACCAGGTAGTTTTTGGGGTCACTGATCACAAATCTGGAGTTAGAATCTCCGAATTCAAAATGGCGGATCCAATATGGCGGCTATGATTACCACGATCCGTAGTAAGTCACAAAAAATCCCAGAAAAGCTCTGGAGATCGGTTACTCGGGGGTTTTCGGGGTCGGTGATCTCAAATCTGGAGTCAGAATTTCCGAATTCAAAATGGCGGATCCAAAATGGCGGTTATGATTACCACGATCCATAGTAAGTCACCAAAAACACTGGAAAAGCTCTGGATATCGGTTACGCGCGGGTTTTCGGGGTCGCTGATCTCAAATCTGGAGTCAGAATTTCCAAATTCAAAATGGAGGATCAAATATCGCGACTATCGTTGCCAAGGGCCATAGCCATAGTTGACCAAAATCTTGGAAATGGTCTTTTAAGTCGTCACTTGGAAGTTTCCCGATTCTCCGAGCTCGAATCTGCAGTCAAATATTCCAAGTACAGAATACCTACTGACCCACCCAATATGTTACAAAATGACGGATGTAATATAGCAGCTAGTCTTACATAAAGAACCTCATTTTGACTTCTTATGAAAACGTTGTCGCTGCTCCTGAAACGATCGTTTATATGACTTGCGCCTATAGACAGTCGATACGTTATGTCTATGCAGAGACCAGCAATAGTCCGCCATCATCCGCTCATCCCACCTACCTTGAAAATGCCGCTCCTTTTGTTTGAAATCTGAATCAATACGGTATTAGATACATGATCGTCGTAGTGTGCATGTATGAATCTGATGTACAGCCAGTGTAGATCAGCCAGTGCTTTCAAGAAAAACAAGACTTTCCGTGTTAGAGATCGCGTTTAAGCGACAGGCTACCGGATTAGTCATCAACCCATAAATAAATTAATACGGTATTAGATACATTAACGTCGTAGTGTGCATGTATGAATCTGATGTACATCCAGTGTAGATCAGCCAGTGCTTTCAAGAAAAACAAGACTTTCCGTGTTAGAGATCGCGTTTGAGTGACAGTAGCAGTCATCATCATGATTTGCTTGTGTATCCTAAGGTGCTTAGTGTAACACCACCAAAAATTGGAAAAATAGAACGGAATACAAATACTGTTCCTCAGCCACAAGCGGAGCAAGAAAGGCAAACGATTGAAAGTGACGATGAATTTTCTTTTGACGACGGAAAACCGCAACTTTTTGATCAAAATGCTCTGGATGATTTTGTGCGGGAATTGAATTTGAGTAAAGATTTAGCAGAGCTATGCGCTTCCAGACTCAAAGAAAGAAATCTTCTATCCCCTGGGACAAAAATTTCCGTCTACAGGAAAAGAGGTAATAAGTTCGTGAAGTATTTTACTAAAGAGAATTCCGTTGTATATTGCAACGATATTAAAGGTTTGATTAGTTTACATGAGATAGAAGAAGTTTATAAGCCGGAGAACTGGCGACTCTTTATAGATTCTTCAACAGATAGTCTTAAAGCAGTACTGCTTCATAATGGAAATAAATATGCGGCAATTCCCATTGGCCATTCCACCGTATTGAAAGAATCGTACGAAAGCTTTCAATTTCTTCTTGAAAAAGTCAATTATTATAATGAGCACAAATGGTTGATTTGTGGTGACTTCAAAATGATAAATATTTTAGTAGGTTTGCAGTCGGGAAACACGAGACATCCGTGTTTTCTCTGCCTTTGGAACAGTCGTTCCCGACAGGAGCACTGGGTAAAGAAAAATTGGCCACAAAGAATCCAGATGAAGGTTGGTGAACACAATGTCATTCATGAGAGTCTTGTCGACACCCGTCGAATCCTATTGCCTCCATTGCATCTCAAGCTTGGCTTTATGAAGCAATTTACTAAAGCTTTAGACAAAGAAGGCGAATGTTTCCAGTACATTGCATCCAAGTTTAAGCATTTGTCGGATGCTAAACTTAAAGAAGGCATATTTGTTGGGCCTGATATTAGAAAACTTATGAAAGACGATGATTTTGTAAAAACCATGACACCCGTACAAAAAGATGCTTGGATGAGCTTCAAAAGTGTCACAGACAATTTTTTAGGAAACTATCGAGATCCAAAGTACAAATCTATTGTATCTACGATGCTAACGAATTTACAAAAATTAGGGTGCCTGATGAGTATGAAATTGCACTTTTTGTTTTCTCATTTAGACTACTTTCCTGAGAATAATGGCGCATTCAGCGAAGAAATGGGTGAACGCTTTCATCAGGATTTCAAACAAAAGGAGCGGCATTTTCAAGGTAGGTGGGATGAGCGGATGATGGCGGACTACTGCTGGTCTCTGCATAGACATAACGTATCGACTGTCTATAGGCGCAAGTCATATAAACGATCGTTTCAGGAGCAACGACAACGTTTTCATAAGAAGTCAAAGCGAGGTTCTTTATGTAAGACTAGCTGCTATATTACATCCGTCATTTTGTAACATATTGGGTGGGTCAGTAGGTATTCTGTACTTGGAATATTTGACTGCAGATTCGAGCTCGGAGAATCGGGAAACTTCCAAGTGACGACTTAAAAGACCATTTCCAAGATTTTGGTCAACTATGGCTATGGCCCTTGGCAACGATAGTCGCGATATTTGATCCTCCATTTTGAATTTGGAAATTCTGACTCCAGATTTGAGATCAGCGACCCCGAAAACCCGCGCGTAACCGATATCCAGAGCTTTTCCAGTGTTTTTGGTGACTTACTATGGATCGTGGTAATCATAACCGCCATTTTGGATCCGCCATTTTGAATTCGGAAATTCTGACTCCAGATTTGAGATCAGCGACCCCGAATACCCCCGCGTAACCGATCTCCAGAGCTTTTCCAGTGTTTTTGGTGACTTACTATGGATCGTGGTAATCATAACCGCCATTTTGGATCCGGCATTTTGAATTCGGAAATTCTGACTCCAGATTTGAGATCAGCGACCCTGAAAAACCCCGAGTAACCGATCTCCAGAGCTTTTCCGGGATTTTTTGTGACTTACTACGGATCGTGGTAATCATAGCCGCCATATTGGATCCGCCATTTTGAATTCGGAGATTCTGACTCCAGATTTGTGATCAGTGACCCCAAAAACTACCAGGTATGCATTTGCAAGCGGTTTGACAGCAATATCAGGAAGAGTTTGTTTATCCGAGTATAAACGGAACTATGGGATAGGATGTCTAGTAGATAAGAAACACTGATACATTACAGATTGAAAGCGATATATCTCGAGAAGGAAAAGTCGAATCGAAACAAGCAAAAATGAATTTTGAAGGGCAAGACTAGTACTTTCAGATGCCGCTGATCGTTTTGTATTAAAAAATCAGTTAGCGGCATAACATAACCTCAAAAACAGCCAAAAACGGTGATTTTTGCACTTTTAGGTTAGGATATCTCGAAAACCTGAGGTGATAGAGCAATTCTGAGGCCGGATTTTAATTCAGCGTGCCAAAAACCTTCGGAAAAGTATGGTCTGGTCTCTGGGTTATTGGTTCAGGAAAATTTTGTCGGCCTGTGTAATTAGTCATACTTAATAACTCGAGATTGGATCTCCGTGAGTTGCGCCGTGTGTCCAGGCGTTCGTTCAGCGAACCTCCTCTCGAGATACGAGGAGTCGACCAGAGAAAAGTTTCGAGTAATAAAGTACAGTATTGGCTGAATAATACAATAATAATGAGTTGTATGGACAGAATCCATATTGGTAAAAATACAACATTATAAAGTAGTTATAGGATTACAAGTTGATATATTTTTATATTTGTTATCATATGTGTAAATATATAAAATATACAAGTTACTAATTTTTGAAATGTTTAAACATTTTTTGTACTAAATCATTATTATATTAGTTTTAAGTACTTAGGTAGTTGTAGTGTTAGCTTTTAGTTAGTTTATATTTAGGAAATAAGTATGTATACTGGACCTATATACAGGCAACTTGATTGCCTCTATAGGATGTTAGTTTGTTTGACGATTCGAATAAATGACATGTATTACTGGTAAATAAATAAATAAATTTTGTAAAACATACAATAATGTTTAAACAGGTGAATTCTTATGAATAATTGATAGTCCTTTTTCATGTAGTTGTATACTCAAGATTGTGATATATAGTTGCAGAGGTGTCATTTTAGGAAAATGTGAGGTATGGAAAGAGCATGATGGGCTTAGGACACATAAACTGTACAGGGTTTCTTTCAAAAAAGCTAAGAGGGAGGTATAAAACCGAATGGCCCACATGAGTCCCCTGTAAAAAGTTACCATGTTATACATGTAATATATTAAATAGAACTATAAACTCTGAATTTTCAGAACTAAATTTGAGCAATTTAGATTAAAAAAGTAATAAGCAATAAAACCTTAAATCCTAAACCCAAGTACCCCAAGCTGAGCAAATTCCTCAAATAAAAATGTAGAATATATAAAAAAATTATCAGTAAAATCGTAAACCCTAAACTGTAAGTCTAACTATAACCTAAGATGAGCACTTTCGAACAGAAAAGTTTAAAAATAAAACCTAAATCCTAAATGCGACTAATTCAAGCTGATCAATAAACAGTTAAATTTTAATTGCAAATTGCTCAATTGGTGTAGTTGGGTTTAGGAGTTACGGTTTCATTATTTAAACATTTTAAATTGTTAATTGATTAAGGTTTGAGAAGGTTTGTGGTTATATTGTATAATGTTTTTGAAATCGCGAATTGCTCAGATTGAGGTAATTGCGGATTAGGGTTAACGGTTTTATCAGTGTTACCAGATTAGAGAGTTTCCCTTAAGATCTAGCCAAATTTCACAATGTTTAAGCGGAAAATAGAAGAAAAATAAATTATTATAAATTAGAGGTATTTGCTAGAGGCAAAATTTTAAGTCAGTTAACCAAGCAGCAGCAAATTGCAATTAAAATCAACTAATCCAAGAAATATGAAAAGTTTTCTTGCGATATATACATCACACTAATGGGAATCAAAGAGTTAAAAGAGAGTTAAAATGTTTCAACCGTAAACGCTAAACTCAAATAAATGTGCAGCGACTTGTAATATTAAAATTGAAAGTTTAAATAACTAAAAAGTAAAATCTTGGCAAGTATAAGTTTCATTATTACCCACAATATAAATTAAAAGAAATATGTTATTACCAAAATAAGACGCTCAATTATGAATTTTATTCATAATTAGTAAAATAAAACTAATATTATATTTAAAAAATAATATACTTTAAAATATTTCCATTCTTTACTAATTCTTATAGTCTCAAATGAACGCTAAAGAAATTAATGAAATCGATTAATATATTGGCAAGTATTGTATTTTTATTGGTATACCAATTTCCTTCTTTTGCTAATTAGTATGAAGTATACAAACTATTTAAAAAATATTATAGTTTAAAATATTTCTATTTTTTACTAATTCAGATAATCTGAAATAAACGCTAAAGAAATTAATTAGTTTCAAGGGGGCAACATACTCAAAGGCAGAGAAGACGTCCTTAATTGTTCCTTTTTGTGTACTATACTATTCTACCTCTTCTTTTACTAGTCTTCTTTACTTGCAATGCTAGACATTCCCTGCCCTTTCTTTCCAAGTTCCTGACCCTCTTTAAATCCATACTTTGCCACGATTTTTGCTGCAACAGAAGACGTTGTGTATCCTTGATGATTTAGATTCTGTCAAAGAAGTGATCTCGGTACAACTTCTGGTGTATATCCTGCAGAAAGGCAATGGAGCGATGGTAATACCTTGTCCAGTACTCCTGAATGTTGTGCGTTCTTCATCTCTTTCGACAGAATTCATTGTTAGTCATTTTCTTTATCTCTCTTACTATGTAAAACAGCAGCTTTTTTCTTGCCACTTTTTCGGACGCACGATATTTTTCGAAATCGTCGTACAGAGATTTCATCACGTAATAAAAACAACCCGTTTTATTTTAATAATACAAATGACAAAAACGCATCCTTCATCCTTCAACATTTGATTTAAATAATAGGTTAGATTTTGTGGTTGTCGTCTGCACTGTCTGCAGGCACTATATATATATATATATATATATATATATATATATATATATATATATATATATATATATATATATATATATATATATATATATATATATATATATATATATATATATACAAATATACATATGATTAGAGAAAACGGAAATGCGGAGAACAAAATGAAAAGAAAAAATTTGAGCAAATATATTATGCTTTATATTTTTAATTAGATGAATCTTTTTTAACAGAAACTTTTATTACGTGATAGACTAAATTATTATCTCTTAAAACAGTGTCAATAGACTTCACATAAGTCAATCAGTGTTTAGATATTGATATTTAAAGATTTTGAAGAGGTTAAAAAGGCACAATTAGACGTATAAAAGGAGACGGTGTGCCCTTCGGCTTCGTATCGTACCGTGGGTACTTATACGTGCCAGCGGGCGCTACCGCGCCCCTTGATATACCGTTAACCCCAAATTCAACCAACCCACGGACAGCTATTTATATTTAAAAGAAAGATTAAATAATAAAACTGTAACCCTATACTTAACTAACCCAGGAGCAGTGATTTTTAATTAAAAGAAAATTTAAATAAAAAAACCGTTAACCCTAAACCCAACTAACCCACGAATAGCGATTTGTATTTATAAGAAAGTTTATAAAATAATTAAACTGTAATTCGTAAACGAAACTAACCTACACATAGCGGTTTGCATTGTAAAGACAGTTTGAATATAATAAAATCGTAAACCTTAAACCCAACTAACCCATGCACAGCGTATTGTAATTAAAATGTAGTTTGAATAATAAAACCATTATCTCTAAACCCAACTAACCCATGCACAGTGATTTGTATAATTATAACCTAACTAATCCATGCAAATTGACGTCAGTGACTTACAGTAAAAGATAATAAAAAATATTTAGAATTATTTGAATTAGATTATTTTTAGAATTAAGCATATAAAGAAAGTTTAAATAATAAATTCTGCATTAGCTTAGAATTGTGATGCACGACCATCAGCACTACTTTGCGCATAAATTACAAATTGAAACGCGTGAGTTAATTGTATTTAGGGTTATTCTTGTAATTACAAAACGCTGTGCGTGGATTAGTTGGTTTTAGGGCTTACGGTTTTATTATTTAAACTACATTTTAATTACAAGATGCTGTGAATGGGTTAGTTGGGTTTAGGGTTTACGGTTGTATTATTTAAACTTTCTTTAAAACACAAATTTCTATGCGTGGGCTAGATTTGTTTAGAAATTAAAGTCTAACTATTTAAACTTTCTTATAAGTACAAATCGATGTGCGTGGGTAAGTTGCGTTTAGGATTTACAGTTATATTACTTAAACTTTATTCAAAATGCAAATCACTTTGTTTAGATCAGTTAGCTTTAGAGTTTACGGTTTAATTATTTAGACTTTCTTAAAAATGTAAATTGCTATACATGGCTTAATTGAGTCTAGGGTTTGCAGCTTTATTATTTTAACTTTCTTTTAATTACAAATTACATAATTATTAAAGCTTGTTTTAATTACAAATTACTTTGCGTTGGTTAGCTGTTATTATAAATTATTCTTCTGATTTCCTATACCGATAGCAGGATTTTTAAAAGTATTTTAATGTCCAGTAGAACCTCCCAGCACTGTAAAACTCAGGACTAGCTATGCCTCGGCACTGTGACTGGGCACCAGCCAATCAGCATCGAATACTAGGGTTGTATCTAGGTCAAAATATTAACTTTCCCCGTACCTCCCCCATAATCAAAGATTCTCTGTACAATTGCCTTTCATGCAGTTTTATGAAAAAAAACTTTTTACAAAAATTTGTATAAAATTATATAATTCTTTTTTATAAACTTTACTATTTCATTTTTCAGATGCAACGTTTTTTAAAACTTTTTTATTAAAATTTGTTGGCTTAAACATTTGTAAGAAACTTTTTCTGTCGTATTTTTTTGGTTTAAACCTTATCATAAAACTTTTTCCGCAAAGTTGAGGTGCGGGGTCCCGTACATATTTATTGTCGTCCCTAGAAAAATCTAAATGCCGAGATGCTCCGCAGTCACAGTGCTGGAAGATTCACAGTACCGGGAGGATCTAGTATATATATATAATCAAAAGTTATTTTTAAAGTAATTAGATAACAAAAATTAGTATATTTTGTATATAATGTCAGCTATGGAATTCCATACCTCTGAAATAGTGAAGTACGGAGTGCTCCATAGCTTCCATAGTGGAAGTGACATTGCTGTATAGTTGTACTACCAGCACTTACAGCCTTAGTGGCTCAAGCAGTAGAACAAAGCAGTTGTAGCATAGCAATTCAGAAACAAGTTACTGTTAATATACTAAGTTTTACAGATTTCTCATAGACTCTTACGATGAATATCAATAATTTACGTTGGCAATATATTTTTCAAACATATTAACCACTAATCTTTGCAAAATATAAGTTAATAGGTATGAAATCTGAATATTCAAAAACCTAACCGCAAATATCTGTCGTTTCAGTTACTCACCTTTGGGAGGCATGGTAAGTTAAAACCTTTTTTGTTCTACAGCAGCACTGATGGTATGATCCTGCCGCTGATTTATGTTACCACTACAATGCTTATACTGCAGAGTTTTTCTCTCTTCATAGAGCTTGATTGTATTGTCCTTCCTATCACACACTATATTGACACCCAATACAAAGAGTAACGCGTTTCAAAGTTTACAGTGAAGAGCATCATAGTTTGACATTAGCTACGAAGAGAATCGCGATTCAATGTTTACGGAAAATATTATCGCAATTCAGAGATTTGTGACAAAAATTATCACGGTTCAAAGGTTTGCTATGAAGATTTTCGCACTAGCCAAATGCATGAAATACATCTTAAATATATTTCTACCCTATTAAACATGGAGTACCACTCGGATGATACCACATGTTTACGCTGGAATAAAGCTTTATAAACTTTTTTACAGGCTCAGGAAATGGGCTAAAATTTAAATGATTTTGAATTTGTTAGTCTGCGCCGCAAAAGCTGAATATCGATACTCTTTGTAGCAAATTGAAATGAATTACTCTTCATATTAGGGGCCGATATAACATTGTAAAAGGATAGAAATGACTATTGAAATGAATAAATAAATAAATAAATAAATAAAAAGTCCGTTTGGTAAAAGTAAAGGAAAAAATTACTTATAATAGCTTAAAAAGTTTGTAGACAGAAGTTACCTGTTTTCAGCTTTTTAAGTATTGATAACGTGTGATCATTGTAAACTTTGATTATTAGGTAAATGTCCCATATATAAGTGGCTCAGAGATCTGGACACAAAATATACCAGATAAAGTAGAATCCTCCATTATGCAAATAAATCTTTATCCACCCTCTTTGAACTGAACAGGTTCAAAAACTGGATTAGAAATATTTTATATAGTTCAATTCTAATCCGACACTATCAGAAAAATATTTGTTCCGGGTAGAAATGGATTAGTAAATGAATAGAACAATTAGAAATGGATTCAAAATTGGATTGGAATGGATTAGACTTATTCATTAAAAAACTTTCACTTGGGAATGTATCTAAATAGTTAAATCTATTTAAATACATTGTATATAATAAAACAACACTTATTAATAAAAAGTAATGTACATACCAATTTAATAATTATTATATTTATTTATTTATTTGTCCATCACCAGTTACAAAAAAGTTTCACAATAAACATTTTTTAATGATCTATTCATTCTTCTAACTCTTTTAAAAAATGATCCCATATAGTTTTATAATTACAGTTGTGCATGTGCGATTTCCATTTGCAAAATAATATTTTTAAACAATTTTATTTCATTGTCAATTGAAAGCATGATTAGCTAACATAAAAAAAATAAAATATGTGTTTTCTAAACATTAACGTATTTATTATTATTTTTCCTTTTCTTTCTTTAGGTATAAGCAAGTCTACGTCCTCATCATGGTGGAAAATAAAAGAGAGGTGTGTTCGCTATAAGCCTTCCGAGCGTCCGCCATTTATAGCTCATGTATTTTCAATGAGCTATAAATGGTGGTAGTTCGGACGACTCCTGGATAGCACACCTATCTTTTTTTCCACCATGATCCTCATGTCAAATTGTTAGAGCAAAATTTGATAGGCCTCCTGCACGCAAAAGGAATAATCCAATATGAGACGGGAATACGAAAATGTATAACATAATGCGGACTCTACATTGCGTGCCGTGTGCCGTCAAAAAAGAATTGGTTCTTTAAGGGTATATCTACAACCGTGTTCCATCATGTTCCAGGATGTCAGAACCGAGCAGAATCTACCACTCGGGTGAATGTTGCTCACTTAAAAGCGTTATTTATATAGCGTCATAAGCTTAGAGAATCCCACACCAGCCGTGGTCCCTTGCGTACATGATACACACGGAATATCCACGTTTGGAACACGGAGGAACACGGTTGTAGACACACCCTGACATCTATCAAGTATGTACCTGAGCCACGTGAGGGTCAAACACGAAGTGGGATACATGCGGGATACAAGGTACAAGCCTTGCATTTAGTATATGTATATATATATATATATATATATATATATATATATATATATATGGGACATTCTTAGTCAAAAAGGCCACCCACTCTGTCCAAAAATCAGAGGCTCAAAAAAATTCGTGTCATATGCTTAAAATTTAGCTTAATATATCTACTTTCAATTACTGACTGGCTTTTTTGAAAATTTCAAAATGGTGGACTGGTGCAGCTCTAACAATACACCTATATCACCACGGAATAACAGTTAAATGTTCTTAAAACTTACAAGGGCAAAGAAAAAATTAGTAAAAAGGTTATTTGCATGTATTTTTTTCCGCTGAACACGAATCCACAGTTAGTTTTGGTCTATGGGGCTACCTTTCGTCCATAACCTCAAAAAATAGTCAAAAAATAGTCAAAAAACTGCAGTTTACGTGGCTGAAACTCGAAATAGTGGTAAAAAAATTAGGGACAAAGTTTATTTGAATGTATTTTTTCCGCTGAATACGAATCCACCGTTAGTTGTTGTCTCTGGGTCCACCTTTCGTCCATAACCTCAAAGAATAGTTAAACAATGCAGTTTTACGTGACTGAGACTCGAAATAGTGGTAAAAGAATTAGGGACAAAGCTTATTCGCATGTATTTTTTTCCGCTGAATACGAATCCACCGTTAGTTTTGGTCTCTGGGTCCACCTTTCGTCCATAACCTCAAAGAACAGTCAAATAATGCAGTTTTACGTGGCTGAGACTGGAAATAGTGTACAAAAAAAGCTCATCATCATTCTTCGTTGGTTTTTAACAGAGGAATACAATGCTGTTCTCGGTTTTAACCTTGACTCAAAAGCTCATTTTCAAGGTCATTTCAAGGACAACTGTTCAAAGACAAGGTCAAATTGTTTAAATTTGACACTATTTTAGCTATTATTTTGACAGGAATGTCATGTTTATAATGATATTGCGTCCTTCTACAGGAAGCTTTGTAATAGTAAAATTTTCAATTTCATAAAAAACCGCGTTATAATCATGTTTTGAGGTTATGGAGTTTGAAAATCGTGTGTTTATAAAATCTCCATATGAATGTGTGTTTTATTGTTTAGTTGAGTATAGCTGAGTAAATCTTACTTATAGTGGAGTAAAACATACAGATTCTATATTTCAAACATTATATTATGCATATTGGAACGATAAACGATTTTAGAGAAGGTATGTGCCAATGCATCGTTAGTGGTATTTTCATTAAGATTATTCTGGATTTAAAAGAGTTATTCTTTTCTTAGAAGATTTTTGGATATTATTAGATTTTTCGTATTTTGCACTATTTTGGTAATAATGGTTCTTAAAAAATCATTTTTTTTTGTTTCTGAAGGATCAAATATTAAGCATTTTCTGCATAAAATTCTACTCCTTTGGTAGCATTAGAAAATCGTTTAATAACTACCGTTTTTGGTTGTTGAATAGTAAACGAGTGGTTTTTTTAAATTTCGGGTACTGCTAATGCCGTTGAGAATCTTTTATCCAAGTGTCGTGTTGATTTATCATGGTCTACCTTACTATAAATAAAAATTTGTATGTTTTCGAAATGTTTGTTTGCCCAATGAAAAAGGGCTTCTGGAGTCAAAATCGCTTTAGATGGTTTAGCTAGAAGACTTGCTTGGTAAGCCTCTCTTTTAAATATAGCTCCTAAACCATCATATCCACTTTTACAGTGGCTGTTACGCAATAATGCCATTCCGCTTCGATTCCAAAATCTTCTTTATGGTTGATGAGATTAGCGATCTGGAATCGGTTTTTGAAATGTTGCTTTGCACCATCTGTGACGTATATCAATTTTTTAACATTTTTAATATTTTTTTTATTTCTGGAATCAATTGCTTCTGAATTGTAAAGACGGCAGAAGTATCGTGTTTTAAACTATCTGAGAGGAAGATGGAACTTTTATGTTTTAATTTAGAGTTTTCTTTATGATAATAGATAATTGGGAATACTGTACATTGCTGATTGTTGAAGTGAAATGCTTGCGAAGCATCTTGAACTACATATGAATAATTCTCAGAAAAATCGAACATAACCAGTACTTCTCCTTTATTTAAATTCTGTTTTGTTGACGAAATAAATTGAGACTGCTGTTTCGCTATGAATGAATGCGGTTTAAGAGTGTGTAGCTTGTCACAAAATTAATTTACAAAGTCAGAAACTTCAACTGTATTCAAAGTCGACCTATCAGTTGCTGTCCATACACTGTATTGTACCTGATCGATAAAGGCACTATTTAAAATTTCAAGTAATGTCGTGGAAAAAAATGAAATATCTGGACATTTATGACATTGATCTAGGTAGCAATCGGGCGTAGGTGTCTTGCACACAATTGATTTCAAACAATCATGATAATCACGAATTGGATTTTCAGTTTCTTTTGTTAAGCTGTTAATTTTAATTGCATCAAGCATCAATTTACAGTTCTGATGAATCGTACATACACATACTGAGTGAGTTCCTCTTGCTCCAGCCAAAATACAATGTTGCGGTCGGAGTTTTGCAAAAACACTGAAACTAACTGGATGATCTGAGTAAGTCTTTTTGAACAATGTATGTAGTTCTTTGAGATCCATTAATAATAACCGTTTTTGCACTTTAATACGCTCACCATCAATTTTAACTGAACACGTGTCTTTGACTCCTGGCATCATTCTACCAACAGTATCGTCATTATAGAAATCATTAATTAATGTAATTGTAGCATTTGGTATAGTTTTACCAGCTCTCTGTAACATCGGCCAGGACACCACTTGTTGATCGTAATTCTTTAGCTTTTTTAGCTAAAGTTCGGGAAGTATCGAACTCTTTTGAAATTCGTCTCATACTCCAAGATTCTGGCGCAATAGTGAGGATTCTGAGCTTGATGGGATCATTACCTTCCAAACTTGTGAATTTATCTTTTAATCCTTGCAGAAGTTCTTCCAATTCAAGTAACCTGGTTGATGAAGCATCTTTTTCAGTAGTTAAGGAAGTATTTGGACACTCAGTACCTTAGTCTGCCGAGGTATCATCACATTCCATACTACTGATATCATTGGAATCGGCTATATACATACAGCTATCAGATCGATTCAATGAACGTTTTAATCTACAATCATTACATACCATGGCAGTTACTGGTAAATTATTTTAATATTGTTCTTAAATTTGAACCCTTATAATTAGGTACGCCTTCATCGTTATAAGGATTGATGCACCTATCTGTACGGATTTTTTTTGACATGATGTTAAAACTGCCCTTAAAAGGACTGTTGCGCAAGACCGGGAAGGAACTCCCTTGAACTGTTCTTAGAAGGACTGTTGAAAAGTTGATTACTACAAATGATTCGAGAGCTTGACAACTATCCTGAAAAGGACTGTTGCGCAAGTCTGTACCCACCTGGAAGAAATTTCCTTCAACCAGCCTTAGAAGGACTGTTAAAGAAACAATGAGTTCGCTACTGTAAGAGCTCGCTATAACTATCCTGAAAAGGACCATTACGCAATGAAAAGGACTGTTACGCAAGCAGTTACGCAACGAGAAGAAATTTCCTTCAACTATCCTTACAAGGACCGTTGAAGAAACAATGAGTTCGCTAATGTAAGAGCTCGCTAACTATCCTGAAAAGGACTGTTACGCAAGCAGTTACGCAACGAGAAGAAATTTCATTCAAATATGCTTGGAAGGACTGTTGAAGAAACAATGACTTCAAGGAGGAGTTATGCACTACAAAAGAATCTCGTTTAACTATCCTCGGAAGATTATTTGAAAAAACGAAAGCATAAAACGATAGAGGAAAGTACATATTTCTTTTAACGTACAATATTTTATGCTGTAAGATATATTCAATGTTGGTTATGATGAGAAAAAAAAATCTAATTATATCCAAACTAATGAAATCTAGGAAAAGAACATATCATTCTATTTCGAAAAAGGTACAATTAAACAAATACGATTGGGAAAATAGTATTTAATTAAATATTGATTTTTGTGTTCAATTTATTTTTCGAAAAGTAGCCCCTACATCTAACTGCAAAATTAAAAACACATATGCCCACACAAACATTTTCTAAAAACACAGGATTCGGAATCCATAACCTCAAAACATGATTATAACGCGGTTTTTTATGAAATTGAAAATTTTACTATTGCAAAGCTTCCTGTAGAAGGACGCAATATCATCATAAACATGACATTCCTGTCAAAATAATAGCTAAAATAGTGTCAAATTTAAACAATTTGACCTTGTCTTTGAACAGTTGTTCTTGAAATGACCTTGAAAATGAGCTTTTGAGTCAAGGTTAAAACCGAGAACAGCATTATATTCCTCTGTTAAAAACCAACGAAGAATGATGATGAGCTTTTTTTGTACACTATTTCCAGTCTCAGCCACTTAACCGCATTTTTTGACGGTTCTTTGAGGTTATGGACGAAAGGTGGCCCCATAGACCAAAACTAACGGTGGATTCGTATTCAGCGGAAAAAACATGCGAATAAGCTTTGTCCCTAATTTTTTTACCACTATTTCGAGTCTCAGCCACGTAAAACTGCATTATTTGACTGTTCTTTGAGGTTATGCACGAAAGGTGGAGCCAGAGACCAAAACTAACGGTGGATTTGTATTCAACGGAAAAAAATACATGCGAATAAGCTTTGTCCCTAATTTTTTTATCACTATTTCGAGTCACAGCCACGTAAAACTGCATTGTTTGACTGTTCTTTAAGGTTATGGACGAAAGGTGGACCCAGAGACAACAACTAACGGTGGATTCGTATTCAGCGGAAAAAAATACATGCGAATAAGCTTTGTCCCTAATTTTTTGACCACTATTTCGAGTCTCAGCCACGTAAACTGCATTTTTTGACTGTTTTTTGAGGTTATGGACGAAAGGTAGCCCCATAGACCAAAACTAACTGTGTATTCGTGTACAGCGGAAAAAAATACATGCAAATAACCTTTTTACTAATTTTTTCTTTGCCCCTGCAAGTTTTAAGAACATTTAACTGATATTCCGTGGTGATATCGGTGTATTGTTAGAGCTGCACCAGCCCACCATTTTGAATTTTTCAAATGTCCACTCAGTAATGGAAAGTAGATATATTAAGCTAAATTTTAAGCCCGGACACGAATTTTTTTGAGCCTCTGATTTTTGGACAGAGGGGGTGGCTTTTTTGACTAAGAATGTCCCATATATATATCAGTGCCTAGTATATATAGATATACTAAATACACGGCTTGTGTCTTATATATATGGTTGTAAGAGTAAGGAGACCCAATCCGTACATCAGAAGTGAGACGATTTTCCCGCCGAAGATCGCCAGACACGCTCGGCGGAATGACCGACATTTAACTGGTTACAGCGCAACTCATGGTGACTGGTGAACTGCGCGACCCCGCTCTACTTCCAAAGTCGCAGACTGGGTTCAAATCCACCTCAGAGAGAAAATTTTTCTTTTTTCAAGTAAAGCACTTTTTTTATGAAAGATAACGTTAGATACACGGAAGTAAACTATTGATTAAACTACTGGCGCGAACTACTGCTCAAACTACTGCCCGAACTACTGTCGGAACTACTGGCTGAACTACTGGTTTCCAGTAATATTTTCGCAACTACTGCCAAGTTTCAAAAATACTGTGACTACACAAAAACTACTGGTTAACCACTGAAAAACAATTACCAAATATTTAATATTTTTGAACGACACAAAAATTACCTTGTCAACTATTGTTAAACAACTGCAAGTTTTTTAAATTTTTTAACCACTGAAGAATTAGTGGTTAACTACTAAATAACCACTGTAAATGTTTTATTATCCCTGAAGTATAGGATAACCACTGATTAACTATTGAAAAACAACTGCCAAATATTTATTATATTTTAACTACTGAAGAACTAGTGATTAATTACTGAATAACCACTGTAAATTTTAAATTATTCTTGAACACTATATGACTATAGTGAATCAGGTCTAATACGTACAGATAAAATATTACTTCTGCATAGTTCTCTTGAACTTCGATCTTAGATAAACAATAACAATGACTGTAGGAGAACCACTGTTTAACTATTCTAAAAAACAACTTTTTTATTTTTTATAAATTTTTTATTTTATCTGTGAACTGCAAGGCAACTGTTAGTTAATGACTAAAAAGACTATGTAGTTTTGATTGTTTTCAAACTATAGGTATAGGATCTGCTATTTATTCACTGAAAAGTATCTTCAAAATGAGTATTACTATTAAAGTACGGGAACATTACTGGCTATTTACAAACAAATCGCTGGAAACTTGTTTTATCCCTAGTGAAAAAAATGTTGTGTGCCAAACTATGCCAAAGTTTACCTTAGTGCATAATAATGTGTCAAAGTTTGTAAGAGTGGACCAGAGTACGCCAAATGTCGACAAACCTTGTTCAATTGGCCGTTTTGGCGCACATATGACAATTTTTGGCAAAGTGTGGCAAAGTCTGGCATATTCTGGCAAACTTTGGCATACTCTGGCAACCTTTGGCATATAATCTGGCAAACTTCAGCATACTCTGGTAAACTTTTGGCATAATATGGTAAACTTTAGCATAATATGGCAATGTTCAGCATAGTATGGCAATCTTTGGCATGATATGTCAAACTTTGGAATAGAACTGCACTAGAATATGTTTTAATGTGAAAATTGGTTATGTCAAAGTTTGCCGAAATTTACTAAAGTTTGCCAAAAGTGTGCCAATTGGATATGGTTTGTCGAGTTTTGGCATACTCTGTCAAACTCTGGCAATCTTTGACAAACTTTGGCATAAAACCATTTCCACTAGGGATTATCTTTGAAATATATAAAGTTGTAAAGGAAATAGCTGAAACAATGAATAAGTATTTCTGTAATATAGGAACTAAATTGAGTGAAAAATTACAAAAACCGGCAAATTTAGAAAATAAAATACCAAATATGAACCCACATACAATATTTCTGAGACCTACTAATAGAACTGAAATTATATAGATAATCAATGATATGAAAATTGAAAATGAGGGAGTTGATAAAATGAATACCAAGACAGTCAAAACAATTTCAGCGTACATAGCTGAACCATTAATGTATATATATAATGCATGTATTGAAAAATCTATTTGGCCTGAAGATTTTAAGAAAGTAGAAGTGGTACTTATATACAAATCTAAAAATAGGCTGTGTATTAACAATTATAGACCGATATCATTAATCTCTGATTAGGCAAAAATTCTGGAGAGCATTATTTATAATAGGTTAATAGACTTTATTCAAAAGAATAAAATACTAGCCAAAAATCAATTTGGTTTTATAAAAAATAAAGCTACAAAATATGCTATTAGCAAATTAGCCAGTAGAATATATGAAAAGCTTGATAAAAGTAAACCGATTGTGATAGCATTCTTAGATTTGACCAAAGCATTTGACACTGTTGATCACAAGATACCATTAGACAAATTATATCAGTATGGAGTTAGAGGAAATCCACATAAGCTAATAACTAATTATTTGACCAATATACAACAGGTTGTAAGGATAGGGGAAAGCGTTAGTGAATATAGCATAATATCTACTGGAGTTCCTCAAGGAACGATTTTGGGACCATTGTTATTTATCCTGTACATAAACGACATGCTAACAGATATGTCAGATGACTCAATACTATCTTATGCAGGTGATACTGCAGTTGTAGTGACAGGTAAGTCATGGTTTGAAGTTGAAATTAAAATGAACAAATATCTAGACAAAATAAGTAAATGGATAGCATTAAATAAATTATCACTAAATGTAGGAAAAACTGTGTACATGGCTCTTGGGACAGTGCTCCTAAAAACATCAACATCAAAATTAATAAAAGAATATTGAACAGGGTCCCTCCGTGACCGCCTGAGTTGACGTATGGCCGAGGCATAGACTTCCTGGCATGAGGAAGCGCATCGGTCCTCCTGGTAGGGCTTGTAGCTGGATAACTTGCTAGTTTGCCTGGATGTCAGAAGGTGAGTAAATGGTAATCGAACACACTCTACATACATTTACTATTACAATCACTACCCTACACTTACCACACGCACTACACCTAACAAAATACTCAAACATCTCCTCTCAAGCGGTACGCTAGTCGTGAGGCAGATGCACAGAAAACCGCCCGACCCGATTGTTCTCGCGCAGGAACACTCTGGGAGAGCCCGGACCCCTGTCCGTTGCTCCCGTCGGCATGGGCGAATGACTTATGTGAGCCTAGCTCAGCCGAGGCGGTTAGTTTCGGTGCGGGATCAGCAACCAGCCGCTTTGGACCCTGATCAGGAAGTGCGTATTGGGCAGAGGGAACGGAAAACCTGTTACTCCGGGCGAACCCTGGTCTGTCCGTATTTTCCGGGACCGGAAAAACGAAGGTTGGGTTTCAGGGATCTAGGGTAGGATCAAAATATCCGAGGATGCACCCGTTCCCAGCTCCCCTACGCACAATGCGCCGGTTAACAATAAAGAAAGAAAATGTCCCTACAAAATCAAGTTATGAGCAAGAAGGCAGGCCACCCACAAACCTGCCCAGAAGCGATGGTGGTGGAGTAGCTGGCTCCAAAATCACTACCGAGCGGCGCACAACAGCTCAGCTGCCCGTACTCAGCCGAGGTAAGTAGTATTGAGAAGTTCATAAAGGTGATAGATGAAATACTCAAAAATATAGGAAAAGCGTTGCAGAAGCAGCCCGGCGTAAATAACACTATCAAGACTCTTGGAAGGACCGTCTGCTTCCCAACATCGAAGAGTATAGCCCAATAGACACTCTAGGAGCCACGGCCACCTCAAGCCAGCGACCTCAAAATAAGAGAGGGCGACCGCGAGACGTGGACTCCGATAGTACCGAGTCAGTTGACACTAATAAGAAACCCAGGGCCAACGAATCCCCACAGACCGACGG
This sequence comes from Gastracanthus pulcherrimus, assembly GCA_949152435.1. NCBI lineage: Eukaryota > Metazoa > Arthropoda > Insecta > Hymenoptera > Pteromalidae > Gastracanthus > Gastracanthus pulcherrimus. Next base: position 59,606,547 of record OX424572.1, on the reverse strand, counting down.
TTTTGCTCCGGTCCTGTCGAGGAGAGAGAAAGCTGCAGGTAAGAAACCGCAGGAACAGCAGCAGATATATCCAGCGCAGCAGAGCCAACAATAGCTGCAGCGCAAACAACAGGATCGACAGTAGCTGAGACAACAACTCCAACAGCCGCCGCAACAAAACAAGCCCTCAACAGCCAGGACACAGGCTAACAAGAAGAGCGACGCTTCTTAAAAGCCTTCAAAAAAGAAGAAGAGGAGATGGACGCCTAGGAAACGACCTAAGGTTGTCCTTATTCGACCTGGCGATGGAGTCACCTACGCGGACGTTCTTACGAATATCCGCGAAAAGGTCACAGCAGAGTGTCCAACGACTGATATTAAGTGTATGAGGAAAACCAAGGCTGGCGATGTCCTGGTAGAGTTGAGCACAAAAAACAACAACCAGGAGCTGGGGACTATAGGAGACTTCATCAGGAAGGTAATGGACACGTCGGGGGTCGTAAACGCTCTGACACCTAAGACAAACATGGAAGTCAGAGACCTTCACAGCCTGAGCACCAAAGAAGAAGTGGAGACAGCGATCAAAAAGGTCTTTAACAAAACAGGAGTATCAGCGGGTAAGCGTTACGCTGACCAAGCCCAATAGTAGGGAGCAGGGACTAATCATCGTAAAGATGGACCAGGAAAAGGCAGCGTTTAGCATGGAGCCGAATTAACCAACAGCCTTCTGACTCATAGCATATCTGAGACGAAGGCTGATGTGCTACTAATCAGCGAGCAGTACTATGACTGGAAGGTATATACGTAGTACAAAGACACACTTGGTACAGCAGCAATCTACGTGAACCCACGACCCATCAGCGTGAACGAACACGGGGCCGGAAGCAGCTTTATGTTGGTGAGAAGCAGAGACATAACTTAAGTGAGCTGCTACTTTACCTCGAACGTTCGTATTGAGCAATTCAGGTGGAGTCTGGACGAGCTGGAAGACGCGGTCCGCCAGATAGAAGGCGAGGTCGTAGTCGCCGGCGACTTCAATACGCGAGCATTGGAGTGGGGCATGCCAGTGCCGGACGGCAGAGGGAACTCAATCATGGATATGGTATCTAGACTCGACCTGATACTTCTCAACGTTGGAAACACGTCGACATTCAGAAGGGTAGGGCATATTTGGACGATACCAGACGTGCCTTTCGCATCCGAAAATCTAGCGCGTAGAGCGTCGGATTGAAGGGTAATGAACGATTACAACGGAAGCGACCACCAATACATCATCTTTCAGCTGCACGATAAATCCCAGTCGCAAAGAGTCGCGGCAAAGCCACCCCGATAAAATCTGGTCAGACTGAACACCGAAAAACTAGTCGAGGTGCTCGGAGGACAGGGAAATTTATCGACGAGGAGAGCCACGGAAGACAGGGACGGAGCGGAGGCCCTCGTATAGGAGACTACGTGTCTCATTCACCGAGTCTGCAACGCATCCATGACGCGCAAGGGATTGCAACATGTAAAACGCCCTGCTTATTGGTGGGACGAAATATCGCAACTGAGAGCGGAAGCGAAACACCTCAGAAGCAGAGCGCAAAAAACAAGAGACGAAACCGAGGCAACACTATTTTCGGCGCAGCATAAAGCAGCGCGCAAGCGGCTCCGATGCGAGATCAGCCGGAGGAAGGCACAGTGCTGGAAGAACCTGACGGAGTCAGTCAATCGGGACGTGTGGGGCTTGGGATACAAGATTGTGACCAAGAAACTCTGCGCGCTCCAAAATCACTCTTTCGACGAAAACACCATGGCTCAAATCGTGGACACTCTGTTCCCAACACATCCGCCAAGGCAAGACCAGGAGCAAGCCGCTGAAGTAGGTGAAAGTCCCGTATTCTCCATCGTGCAGTTGCGAATCGCTGCCAAAATGATGTGAAGCGGAAAGGCGCCTGGGCCCGACGAGATACTAGCTGAGATATTGTTGATCATCGCGGTGAAAGCACCTTCTCTATTGCTGAACATGTACAACGCGTGCCTAAAGGCGGGTGTCTTTGGCACTCCCTGGATCCGTGTTGATCAGCAAAGGTAAGGAAGATGATCCCCGGCTTCCGTCGTCTAAAAGGCCACTCTGCATGTTGGACCACGCAGGGAAGCTCTATGAGGCGTTGCTCAAACCACGGCTACGGGGAGCTGTGCAGGCTGCCGACGATTTAGCCGACAACCAGTACGGCCTCAGGAAACGGCGAAACACGGTGGGCGCTATACGAGAGATAGTTCGGCTGGGAAGGAGAGCATGAAAAACATTTTTCCAGGAACATCGCGCTTCTCGTTACGCTGAACGTTAAGAACGCCTTCAACTCGGCTAGGTGGCCAGACATCATGGACACGTTGAACGTGTTCAGAGTCCTAAAGTGCCTCATACGGGTGATACGAGACTACCTAAAGGACCGAATCCTCCGCTACGATACAGAAGAAGGCCAACTCGGGAAATATCTCAGCTCTGACGTGGTACAGAGGTGGATATTTGGCCCTGATTTTTGGTACATCCTGTACGATGCCTAATTACTTCTCGGGCTACCGAAAGGGGTGTACATGATAGCCTACGCTGATGATGTCACTTTGGTCATCATCGCGCGGGACTTTAAAAAAGCACAATATCCGCTTAACCAGGCATTGCGCAGTATCGCGCGCTGGTTGGGGGAACACGGTCTCGACTTGGCAACGGCTAAGACAGAGATCGTGCCCGTCACTGGTATACGGATTGAGACCATCTTCCCCAAGTATGTGGGAGTCGTAGAGTTTTCGACAACGAGGGTGGCTATGTATCTGGGACTCAAACTAGACACTAAGCTTACTTTCTTTCGTTACCTAGTGTATGCAGCTGATAAAGCGGTGAAAAAGACGGCACAGTTGTGCTCTCTCATGGCGAACACGAGTGGCCCGAAAGCGAGCAAGCGTCGACTCCTCATGTCAGGCATTATATTCATCTTATTGTACGGTTCTGAAATATGGGTCGATGCAATGGAGAAGGACTCATACCGGATTCGAGTCACTTCCGTTCAACGTAGAGGAGCTCTCAGAGTCACCAGCGCCTATCGCACGGCCTCTGTACCCGCAGTGCTCGTTATTATGGGAATTCTCCCGATCGACCTACACGCGGCGGATCGCAAGCGAATCTACGAACGGAAGAAGAACAGGAGAGGACAGAACAACAGTCCATGAGTTTACAGTGAAACGGCAACGCACCATGGAAACGTGGCAACGTAAATGGACAGCAAGGCTGATAGACCAGCTGGTCCCTTGGATTAATAGAGACCATGGGGAGGTAAATTACTACCTGACCCAATTCCTGAATGACCATGGGTACTTCTGCACATACCTCAATCTCGAATCTCGCATTTACTATAAAACACCTTGCGTTCAAACCCTTATATTCTACTTTCAACTATACAAATACTTTCAATATTTAAATACATAAATTCAGAATTCAAAAATAATAAGAGACATTTGATTTGCTTCTAATGCATATTGGTCAGGCGTTCGAATCCCAGTATTGAATCTAAAAGTTTGCGCTCAAATCTTTACATTATAATTCAGGTTAGTTAGGCTCGTAGTATTATGTAAATGATATATTCGTGAAACTCACAGGATAATGTATTTCCTATATTACATTAAGGGGGATACCAACCATTTTTTGAAAAAAAAATCGATTCTTTTTTATTTCTTGTTTCGATTCTTTAAACCTTTCTTAGCACAGAAACGCATCGCATTTTTTATTTTCATCAAATTTTCAGTTTGAAAATTACATTTTAAACTGCGATTATACATTAAGGTAAAATTCCCTAGTGGAAATAACAACTGTGAAAAACTGTGAAAAACTATGAAAAAAATGTGAGAAAGTGTGAAGAAATATGAAAATATACATACTTTTGGAACATCTGTTACAAGCAAATATGCACATTTCTTCACTATTTCACAGTTTTTTCATAGTTTTTCAGCTTCTCACACTTATAAAAAACACGTATTTTATCTAATAAAACTTGCACAATTTTTAACATTTTTTCACAGTTTTTCACAGCTTTTCACAGTTTTTCACAGTTTTTCACAGTTTTTTCACATTTTGTTACATGTTTTTACATTCAATTCTCTTATATAAAGGAAATTACAACTGTGAGAAATTTTGATAAAATATGAGAATCTGTGAAAAACTGTGAAAAACTATGAAAAACTATGAAAAACTATGAAATATTCTATAATATTTTTTAAAATCCTGTTCCAAATTAAGCCCAATTTCACAATTTTTAACGAAATTCTCATTATTTCACAAACTTTTGTCACATTTTTTTGCACTTTGAAATTTCCACTAAGGATGTACCTTCTTTTAAACAAAAATAGCTTTTTCTGCAGTTTTTTTTTCTTTATTCTAAACATTCCAGGTGCATTAGCTTTTGTCGAAACTTTTTGAAATTAATTTGGCATATTCCTTTTATCATTATGAAGAAAATTGTGCATCGCAGAGGTGCTGTGTATTGATCAGGATTAAACGAAAAGTAATTATTTACGAAAAAAAGCTATAAATTAAGTAGAAATACTCTTTTTTAATTTAAAGAAAATGATCTCGCTTTTAACTATGGTTACTTGTATTCAATTTTGATGATAAAGCACAAATATTTTCAGAATGATAAAAAAAGTAAGTAGGAATTTTTCTAGACTGTATAAAAAATTCTGTGTGCCCCAGAAACGTTGGCAATCTACCTCATTTAGACTAAAAAAATCATGAATTTTTTGTTGTATATCCATACATATACGGTAAAGTACGTATACATTTTTCAAAAAACTATCATTTTTGGATATAAAAACATGTCTGAAAATTTTATAAAATTCATAAGCAAGGCGAAATTTTAGGAAAAATAGTAGGGACTTGCCTGAATTAAAAGTGGCATTTTCGAATCCCACTTTAAACGTTATTAAATGTTATAATAAACGTTATATTAAAGATTTTTGCACTTTCGTCATTGTAGATCCAACGCAAGCTAAGACTTTCCGCAGTGTCGCATGCATTTTTTCCTAAGTTAGTAATGTTGGAGTGCATAACAGAATTGATTAGACTAAGAGTAATTCATGTAAAAATAATTTATTTACTGAAAAATAAACAATTATAGGTATTAAAGACTTTTGCACTTTGGACATTGCAGATTCCACATAGAGAAATGACAATCTGCAGACTCGTATGTATTTATTCCTACAAAAATGACGTAAAAGTGGGTAACAGAATTCAGACTGATAGTAGTTAATGATTTATTTTGTTATAAAGAAACAATTTTATATTTTAAAGACTTTTGAACTTTCCTTTTTCTAGATCCAATGCAAGCCAAGACATTCTGCCGTCTCGCATGTATTTTTTGCTAAGTAAGGAAGGTCGAATTATGTAACAGAATTGACTAGACTAACAGTTATTCATTTGAAAATTATTTATTTAGTGAAAAATAACAATTATAGGCATTAAAGCGCCTGTGGAAATCATAAAATGTAATAAAACGTAAGGAAACGTAAGTAAACGTAGAAAAGTGTGAGTAATCACAAGAAAACGTAATAAAAAGTAAGAAAACGTAACAAAGCGTAAGAAACTGTTGGATTTCGGACATATTTTATGTTTTATTACGTATTCATACATTTTCATACTTCTTTTGTTACGTTTCCTTACGTTTTATTACTTTCAATTACATTTTCACATTGAATATTCCGCTCATTAAAAAAACTTCCATAGTGTCCAATATTCCAGAAAAATATTTTTTAAGTGCCAATGCTTCTTAAGTAACTTAAAGTTTCTATTTTGTATACGTGAATTGGTTTGTATATGCCTCACCACCTATCGATGGAAAATTCTAGCTATATATTTTTTTTCATGTAATTTCGAAACTTAAAAAAACGTACGAAAGCGTAATAGAGTATAACAATCCGTAGGAAACCGTAAAGAAAGATGAAGACCCATAATGAAACAATTCCGGGTATTAAAGACCTTTGCACTTTCGACATTATACTTCCGATGCCATCGAAGACTTTCGGCAGTCTCTTTTTTCCGAATAAGTACAGGCGGAATGTGTTTCAGAATTGAAAATGATAGTCTGTTAGATGAACAAATTCATTTAGCTATAAACAAACAAGTACACCATATTGAAAGTAAATACGTAATTTTGATTCGTAATTTTGTTACGTACCAATATTACAAAACATAAATACGTATTTGGTTACGTGACAAATACGAACGCTTTGGTACGTATTTTTGTGACGTAATTTTATTACGTATCAAATAATTAAAGGTTATTTCTATTTACTGAAAAATTGATAATTATACTATTTCTATATTTAGTGACCATTAATGGATATACCATGCGGATGATAACACTAAAACTGTGGGCTAAGTTTTAATACTACTATTTTAAAAAAATGTAGTTTTAACAATTAAAAGTTAAACAACATATATCATAGCTTAGTCCCCTAGTTTTAGTGTTATTACCTGCATGCGGCACCCAACAATGGTCACTAAATATGCAGTGGAAGAAAATTACCTTAAAAATTTGATACGTAATAAAGTCAGGTAGCAAAAATACGCATCAAAAATACGTCACAATACGTTCAAATTTGTCACGTAACAAAATATGTAATTGTACGCGACAAAATACGTATTGGAACGTAATTTTTATACGTAATGAATTTACGAATTAAAGTTACGTATTTACTTTCAATAAGGCAGCTATCAGAGACCTTTGCACATTCGATGTTCTATATCCGATGCAAAAAATGAAGAAAATCTCTTATGCATTTTTAGCATACAAAGTAGAGTTCAAATTTATTATAGAATGAATTTGTCGTAAAGAACTTTATGTTAAAATCATTTCATTAGTTATAAAGGAAGCAGTATAGGTAATTTGAAGACCCTTGCACTTTCGACATTGAAGGTCCAGCGCAGACAATTCAATGAGTATCTCCAGTCTAGAATGTTTTTTTCCCTTAATAAGTAGGGTCGAAATGTGTTACAGAATTGAATAGATTAACAATAATTCATGTAAAAGTTATTTATTTCATTATAAACCAACAACTAAAAGTATTAGAGACTTATGCACTTTCGTCATATTCCTGTCTGCAGCCTCGTGGGAATTTTTTTTATTAATAAGTGAGGTCGAAATATATTACAGAATTATTAAAAAGTCTTACATGATACAGAGCATTGGATCTAAAAATTATATAATTCCTTATAGACAGACAATTTAAACTATTAAAGAATTTTGCACCTTTTATATCTGTAAAAAATTACATAAATATATTATAGCATTTCGTAATTTTTTACTGTTTCAGGTTGACCTATTATTTATAAATAAATAAATAAATAAATAAATGAATAAATGAATAAATGAATAAATGAATAAATGAATAAATGAATAAATGAATAAATGAATAAATGAATAAATGAATAAATTAATTATTTAAATTTTTCGGGAGTAGGGTGCCACTTTTGGCGACGCACTTCGCGGGAATCTGTGACGTATGCTGTAAGTCACGTGTAGTTTCTCGCAATTATCAATAACATCGCGTGAAGTTTATAATCATTTTTATACTGATATTAAAAATAATGCATGCGTATTTAGAAGTAAGAGTAACTTAGTGTATTAAACGCGTACAGAATAGGGATACTATATAGGAGTAATAGTCACTCGAATAAGGCTGGCACATAAACAATAAGAGGCGAGAAAACTCAGTAAGACACCGAGAACTGCTCGGGGAAAAACTCCACCGTCGAGCAGAGGATTAGTGGAACAGCTCCACAAGTCCATACCACGGCGAAGTAGCCCTCCCATCGCCGCTCTTCTCTACCGGCCGCCGCAATAAAACGATAGACTTCGCACATGTGTCATACCTGGAATGGAGAAGGTTCGAGCCTGCGGAACACAAGGCGGATTACCTCAAACGGCGTCTCAACATTCACCCCCACCAAAAAACAGACCGATCTGCTGAACGAGGAAGGAGGCGATCGGGAGACGCGCTCTGACCTTCGTGCGAACAACTACTCTCTAGATATTTTAGACTTGCATCAATTTTGTGTTTGAAAGCTCTATAGAATATATTCTAACATTTATTTTTCATACTTTAATTTTCGTGTTATATATTTTACTTATTAACTTCCTTTCACCTCTTTCGTGAATCGGGAGGATATTTCAATATCCGTTTGACTACGAACCATAATATATTATTATTCTATTATTTCATTATATATTTAATTAATTAAATATACATTTTCTATGTTCAAACCTCGCGGTTATATTCAACCTTTGTATTTAGTATACTGTGATGATCCAGCCCGTTGGATCTGGAGTGGTAGCGTGGATTCGCGGGCACGTCGTTTGAAAATGTTTAAAATGAATTTAAAGATGATTATTATTATAAATTATATTATTAGTGTGAAAATTAAATGATCGCTCTTAACATGATAAGAGGAGTTTTTAATGAAATAACTCTGTGATTTAGTTTAAATAAAGACTTAGCTTAACCGTCTAAGTCCTTCTGTATATTATCAAAATATGTATATATGTAAAAGTACAACTGAATGCTTTCGCGTCTTGGGCCGAACTGTCGCTCTCCTCTACTCTCTGCTGCTTCCAAGTTCGGCAATTTGGTGCCGCTCTCCTTGTCTCCACCCTCGCTCTCTGGTGATGGCCAATCAACAAAGGTCAAAGGGTAGCGATCGGGTTTTTCCCTTTCTTAAGTACGTGCTTTCTCTCTCTTTTTTCGCTCTTTGTTCCTCGCCATTCCACGACCCTTTTTTATGAGCACATGTGTTTTTCGGCATGCGCTTCTCGTGTTGCCTTTTTGGCTGATGGAAGGCGTTTATATTTCCGTGCTTTTCTTTGTGAATTTATGAAAGGCCTTTTTTGTGCATCGAGCGAGACCAGTGCTGTAGGTTTCTTCTTACTTATTATTTATGGCCTTGTTTGCTTGTGCGAGCCACTTGACCTTTCGTTCTGTTATTTTTTGTATTTCCGGTCCGAGCCTTTGCGCATTCGAGTGATTCGTTTGAGTTTCGAATTTCTAAAGGTCTATCTACTAAATAATGAATACTTTCCAATTTTAATATTTGCGCATTTCGATGTGTGAAATTAGCGAGTGCGCGATTCGCAAGTATCCTAACGTGTCATTACGTCACACCCTTTTCCTTATGTAGAAGCTGTTTTGATACGAAACAGCTTTTCTTAGCTTTTGGAGCATTTCCTTATGTAAATTGAATGAATTGACGTAATATAATATATTGATTGTGATATAATTATTTTACAATATTGCAATTAAAGTTTATTTGGCTGCTTTGTTTTGCTTTTAATATTTTTCACGTACAAAAATGATTATTATTATTTCTTTTTGATTTTGATTTATTCTCAAGATTGATCTATTAATAGTTTTATATTATTATTTAATTGTTTTCTCATTTTTTTTTATTTTTGACAATAATTGGTGTGGTTGTTTTAAATTTATATGAGGGTACGTCTTAATTATTCTATATATATAATGTTTGATAAAAATGAGCTAAGCTAACATAATCTGACTTCCTCAGTTCAGTATTTGTTGTTTATTTACGTATAGACAGTATAGATAGTTCGTGTGGTTATCTTGTTGACGCTTAAATGTTATTGTAATCAAATGGTCGCATGTTTGAGTTTGTTTTTGTGTACAATTTTTGTTCCTTTTTTAATTTTGATAGTTACATTGTCATTATCATCAATGCGGATAATTTGCTATGGACTAGTTTTGTGTTTATCAAATTTGGAGTTGCGTGGTTCTTTTATCAGGTATACAAGATTGACTACTTTTAAATTCTGTACGTTAACCCTTTCAGGGGCAGTGGTACGTATACATACCACCTTTTTGCTTTCAGTTTTTTCTATATTTCGGACGTATTTTTCAGTGCTCCTATGCGTGTGAGTACTTTTTGGACTCTTGAGATGATAAGTTATAAGTTTTGTATAGAAAAGTATGCAAATTTATTTATTTATAAATAGTTATAAACAATTGAATCACAAAAAACTTGTTTTTCTTCGTAAAAAATCGTTTATTCTTGAACGAAAAACTCTAGAGCTCTGAATTTTTTTTATCTATAGTCCGTGTCTAGCTCTATAATATATATTGTTTTCAAATTTTTTCGCACGCTAGTTTTTTTGATAAAATTTTTGAAAATTTAAAAAAAAAATGTGCCCATGAAAGGGTTAAGTGTTCCGTCATAATATTTTTTATATCTTTCTTATAAACTTTTAATATACCTATGTGACCACCAGTTAATGAATCATGATATTCCTTGAGTATATTTTCTCTTTCTGATTCGTCTGGAAAATGAATATCATTTGAGTAAATTGTAAAATCATATTCTTTTTCCGCAAAAGTGTCAACTAGAGCGTTTTCTATTGTTTGCCATGGAATGTTATCAATTCCTTTGTCAGGCAATTGAAACAGGTTTGAATGTTTGTGATAAGTGCGTCTTCATTATGTGATGATTTGACAACTGGGTTAAAAATATATGTATTGTTTGGGTTTTAAAGGCATGAACTTATTCAATCTCAGGGTACTCAAACTTGAGATTCTTTTGCCACTCTAGCACCTGTGCTATTGACATCTTAGGGTACTGAAATCCCTTCGATCGTTGCGACTGCGGGTTTTGAGATACTTCATTGACATTTATCATCTTTTCTACAGAGCAACTCATATCTTTAGTATTTTCTGTCATTTTATTCATGCAAATCTCATGTGATTCTATATTTACAGGTTCATGCAGTGTAAGGAATATTTGGGAAATTGAGTTTTCAATCAACAAGGTGTCATCGTCTGGGTCTGTAACTGATGGGAAGTCTGCGCAGACATCCATCCCTTCCAGATCTATCTGAGTGTCAGATTCTACAGGATTGTTCTCAACTGGGTTTCTGGGTAAGACATCAGCATTTGAATTCACTCGACCAGGCTTGTATTTAACCTTAAAAATGTGGAATCTTTTATACCTTGGAGCCATACTAGAGGCCGATGATCTGTGACTAAAGTGGACTTCCTACCATAAACATATGGTCTGAATTGTTCAACTCCGAAGATCATGGAAAGTAGTTCTTGCTCGGAGGTGGTATAATTTCTTTCAGCCTTACCAAACAATCGAGATACAAAAGTTACCGGTAAATCATTGGGACCCTGGCTTAAAACTGCACAGGCTTCAAAATTTGATGCATCTGTAGATATTATGAATTCTCTATTGAAGTCTGGATATTGGAGTAAAGGGGGAGTGCTTAAAATATTAGTTAAAGCTTCGTAAGCTTCTTGTTGGCTGGGACCTCACTCGGATGGTATGTTTTTCTTTAATAGTATGTATAAAGGCTTGCCAATATATGCAAGATCTTCAATAAATCTCCTATAATATCCAGCGATGTCTAAAAAATGTGTGATATTTTTCTTATTTTTAGGTTTCGGGAAACATTTGACAGCCTCAATCTTTTCTGGGTCTGGTTTTACTTCTTCGCAGGAAATGATGTATCCAAGATATGATATTTCTTTGCATAGAATGCTACATTTTTCTGGTTCTAATGTGAGTTTGACATTTTTCATTATTATTAAAAACTTTTCTAATTTTTAGGCACTCGCCCTATATACATATAGATCTATATGAAATATAGATGTATAGATCTATATGAAATATAGATCTATATACATATAGATCAGTACGAAATATAAATTTATATGAAATATAGAGCCTCTGTATGCCTTATCCTCCCTTTATACCTAGTAAAGCTTATAGTGGGCGACTGCCTTATGGGTTTGACCAGAAATTGGTTTCCCGTATAATTTGATATGTTTTTATATGTTCTAACAATGTTGCAGAATATAAAATGGCATCGCCCATATAAATAAGCATCTTTACACATTGAAGACCAGAACAAATTTTATTGATCATTTTTTGAAATACTGCTGAACTTGTGGGAAGGCCCATTGTGTACGCTTAAATTCCCAGTGCCCAAAAGCAGTTGAGAAAGCTGTCAGACGTCTCGATGAGGGATCTAAATGAATTTGGTAGAACTCGGAGGCTAAATCTATTGTAGAGAAGTATTTTTCTCCTCCAAGCTGGCCAAGTATGTCTGAAAAGTTGGGTAACGGCTAAACCATTACGTAGCCCTGATTGATTATGAAAATTCACTTAAAATAAATTTAAATAAAATTCCTTCGAAAGAACCTTATACTATTCTCATGTTTTATTCAGATATCAAATCAACGCTGGGTGAAAAGAGTCTTTTTAATGTAATTATAAACCTGAGCTTGCAAACATTTGATTAATTATAGTTTTATAATTTCATTAAAATGACCCTTCTGGGCCAGCGTTGACTTTAGATCTGTATAGAACATGAGTATATTATGTGTTACTTTCAAATAGTCCTTTAAACACAAGAAGCACTTACACGAGTACAAAGATTCACGAAGACCCTCGTGAGTAACAAAAAATTGGGTTAAAAAACAGTACATCTATTGGAGTATTAAATAATATATACTCCCTACTCCCTATGTCTCATATTCTACTATCCTCTGTACCAATCAATCAATTTTGATCAATTTTTATTTTGATCAAATGATTGTTTTGATTTTATTTTATATACAAGATAACCTGAAACATCTAAAGAGCAAAAGGCGAAATAAAAACCAAACAGGTGAAGTAGCCTCGAGAAATGCCTCTCTAGCAGACCATTGAAAAAAGCTAAACGGGTGAAGTATGTAACGTGGGATTTCGTTACTCTTATTATTTATAAACTTTGCTCAGCACTTTACCGAATTTATCAAATATAATAGATGCCAGGTAGAGCGTGGCTAGCTCTGCACGAGCCCTCTCCTAGAGGAAGTTCCGTGAAGTGGAAAATCAGGATAAATAATTATATAATAACTACACAAAAATCGCTAAACAATATGGCTACGCTAGCCCTCGCACGCGTCTTCCGCAACGACCAAATCACCACGTTTCCCGAGTTTTCCCTAATATCGCGTAATCCCCCCTTTACCCACACTACTATTCGTAATTTTCAAGCTGGCCCGGCGCGCACTGATTCGAAACGATGGTGTCATACCACCAACGCATTTACGCCATTGCCTTCGAGCACATGGCGATAATATATATATATATATATATATATATATATATATATATATATATATATATATATATATATATATATATATATATATATATATATATATATATATATATATATATATATATATATATATACATATATATATATATATATATATATTATGTATAACGGGGAACTTTATAATTATCACTCGCTGTATAAATGCCGAGGGATGCTCGATAACTCCAGTCCACTCACCGTCGCTTAACTGTAGTCGCTTCGCTATGTATATATATATATATATATATATATATATATATATATATATATATTATGTATAACGGGGAACTTTATAATTATCACTCGCTGTATAAATGCCGAGGGATGCTCGATAACTCCAGTCCACTCACCGTCGCTTAACTGTAGTCGCTTCGCTAGAAGTCTCGAGGTCACCGCCTCATGGTCGCTATTAGCTCGCGAACCCGTGTGGCCCGAGAAATCCCTCTGATCTCCTTTAGCGCGCGTCTCGGATCTCCTACGCGACCAATAACTCTCGCCGATTTTCTCGTAACGCTCCTTGTTCCTACTCTTCGCCAAACTCGTACTACTAACTTTCTCTCCGCCGATTATGTCCTCGCGGTCTTATAAAAACGTGAGAGGTGCTCGGAACGTGCGTCTATAAGCTAAAACGGGCAGGCAGGCAATGCCCAAGATCGGAGAGGGCGGATATCTCTTCCAAATTTTCGGCTCTTTTTTTTGTCTATCTTCAGCCCACACACTTGTTGCTTCGGCCCTTATATTCTCTGTGATTGGCCTTGATTTTCTCTAAATGTGAAAATCAAGGCTAAGTTTGCGGCGATTTGAGTCGCTAATTGCCATTGATCCGCTCCGCGATTGCCATTGATCCGCTCCGCTATTGCCGCCCTGCCCACGAAGCGCGGGCAATATGAATCGCTAAATATACACGCGCGGCAACCCGGCGTGTATATCTATATCGGGCGCTTTCGGTGCGCGCGTCGGCCTACGCTACGATATACCGGCAGCTTCAGGCGGCTCGCGGCGCGACGGCTGCTAGCTCTCCCCACGCCGTCGACAGCCGCGTCGGTATCTCTCTCTCTCTCTCTCTCTCTCTCTGTCTCTCTCATGGCTACAGCCGAGATGGTGTGCCTCGAAAAAGCCGCCGCTGCTGTGTGAATCCTCTCTCCTCCCGCGTCTGCGTGCATCAGGAGAGAGGGCGGTCGGGCGCGCGTGAGTGTGTGTGTGTGCGCGGGCAGTAGCTCACCATCCTCGAGACGCGAGGGAGAAAGAGCAAGCGAGAGACAGGGTCGCGTGTACAAAGTGCGATGGTGTTAGTGCCGTGCGTGTGTGTGTGTATCGGCTCGTCGTCGTTGCTCGCTACGATCGGTCGTCTCTGCGGCGCGATCAGCTGGTGCCGCTGGTATGGATGTGTACATGTGTGTGCTGGTCTATGGCTTTCCTTAGTCGCGACTCTCCTTATCCTCATTCCCTCGACAAAAATAAAATAACAATTCCCTCCATTAACAATAACATTTAATAAAGATGCTCGGCTCTGGTGACGGGCGATTTGGTCGCGATTGACTGCCCGTGTTTTAATACTTTGGGACGCGAAATACACGTCACAAGTGGACTCGAAAAATGTTTCTCCAGCAGACCAATGAGATCGAGGCTGAACGAGGCGTCATATATATATATATATATATATATATATATATATATATATATATATATATATATATATATATATATATATATATATATATATATATATATATATATATATATATATATATATATATATATATATATATATATATATATATATATATATATATATATATATATATATATATATATATATATATATATATATATATATATATATATATATATATATATATATATATACACATTATTTCCGTCCCGAGAATGGAAGTGCCGGAGAAAAAGCAAAAGAAATTTAGCGAGCAAAATTTCAATTTGCTTTATTTCGTTGATGGGTAAATCTTTTCTGCAGAAACTTTCTTTAGGTGAAAGATGTTTCTCCAGCAGACCAATGAGATCGAGGCTGAACGAGGCGTCATATATATATATATATATATATATATATACACATTATTTCCGTCCCGAGAATGGAAGTGCCGGAGAAAAAGCAAAAGAAATTTAGCGAGCAAAATTTCAATTTGCTTTATTTCGTTGATGGGTAAATCTTTTCTGCAGAAACTTTCTTTAGGTGAAAGATGAGTGTAACGATGCGTATCACCTAGGATCTTTGTTGAGGAGAGATGACCCAACTTCTGCTCCATGGATAGACGAATGCAAAACAAGAATAACTGAACTTGGATTGGACATGGTGTTTCATGCAGAAAGCTACCAGGATGCTCAAACAAAACAGCAGGAGTTTATAAACACAAATTTACCGGCAACAGATCCTTAATACAGAAGAGTGTTTCAAAGAAACATAAAAGTTATTTCAAACTCGGTAGTAAAATTACAAATCTAATTAAAAAAGACTTAGAAAATTCTAAATTATGGAAAATATGTAGTGAAAGTATATGTAATGGCGGGTAAGCCTACAATAAAAAAATTTCTACTAAATTTGTTTGTCAAGATTTGGTAGTTAATCCAATCACTACTCGATGTTTGCATAAGATATGCATTATTTGTTTAAAACAAAGTTTTGCAGCTGGTGTATATAATTGCCCGCTGTGCCGCATCTCATTTAATCAGAATTATCAGACGGAAGTCAATGAAATTCTTGCACTGATTTTAATTTTGAAGTTTCCAGGCTACAACAAAACTAGATAAAAAGCTTATTCAACATCAGTTTAATGTACTTAACAGAATCTCTGAAAGAAGCAGGATTGAAAGTTCATAAGAAAATACAATTTTTTTAATTATAAAATCATTTTTATTAAATTTATGTAATGTATGTATGTTTATTACAAAGAACTATTGAAAAATAATAAAAAAGTAATTTTAATCGCTTAAATTAGAAGTAATGTGTCACGCCATTCTCCCCGTCTAGAAACATTTTGTTCGCAAAAATGTATTTATTGTCAGACTTTTGATTCGGAGCACAGCAAGTAATTCTCATTCAATTCCACAGGAATCTGTATACATCGGAACCCTGATATTTGCTTGTTGACGATGGTTTAACCTCCTATAAAGAAAACAAACAATTAAAAACAATTCTTACTCATGTTAAATTATAAAAATCAGTGCGAAAATGTAAAAGTGTAAAAAAAATCATCTACATAAAAGAATAAATGCAAAAAATATTGTACCTCACTTCAAGCTAAATTCAAACAGAGAATAGTTTAATCATCTATTTCCAACACTTCACATTTAACATGAGGATTCAAAAGTAATTTTTTTAACTCTGACGATGGTTCTGCTTTTACTCTGGCAACTTCTGTTTTCAATTTTTTAACCACTGAACTTTCCATGCAAAATACTTTACAATCTGAAAATAAGTAAACATTATATTTTTCAGGGGTATAATATAAATAAGTAGATAGTAAGTTGGTTTGAAATAGATAAATAAGTAAAAACACTCACGATCTTCATTGAGAGTGGGTTCTATTTTAACTTTGCTTGATCTCTTTACAGAAGCTACATTCATTTTATTCAAAGGGGTGTCACCCTTAATAAATTTGTGATAGAGTAAGAGAGCTTCCATTCGAAAATTATTTTTAGACTCATCATCTTGAATTTCCTGCATATATGGGATCAGACGCAATAGAAATTGCCACCCTGCTTCACTTTTGGGGGTAAAAACGCCATATCATGGAAGTGGTGAAGATAACTTGGCAGGAGAGCTTGTTTGGATCATAGTTGACGGTCCATCATCACCAGCACGATCATTGTAAAAGACCACGTCACTTTCTTCTTCATTGCTCATGAAGCTCATTTACTCATAATATTTCCGCTCACAACTATCTTTCTTAAATGTGTTATGTAATAGTTTCCATTTGTTCTGTGCTTGACTCTCTGACAAAAAATTAATCGTGAACAAACAATTTAGAATACTTCTCAATTTTTTTTTTAAGGAAATTACAGTAATTGAAATTAGTTTAGATTGGAATTTCTTACTGCTGATATGGAGAGCTTCTGCCACTTTTGACCATGAATCTCCGACACATTTGGTATTTCTATTATCAGGATCACTCTTATTCCAAATGTTTTTATTATTCTTGACTTCGCTGATTAGATTTTTAATTTTTGCATCTGTCCATCGACGAGTCACTAAAAAATTGTGAATGATAATTTTACATATTATAGAAACTACTTGTGAGAGGAATCTGATAAAACTTGAAGCATTTGGTCATAATGATTCGATTTAGATATTTATTTATAAACGTTTTAAAATTTTAATTTTTCATAGACCTTACTCCATGACAGCATAATGTAAGTGGAAGTTATGTTGCAATTTTGGAAATCATTATACCTAACAATATCCAAATAAGAATATAAAAACAAAGAGGTTATGAGATTTATTCATTTAAATAAATAAAAACAGGGATCGAAAAAATGATAGTAGTAATGTTGATTTGGTAATATCATGACTTATTAAGAAAATAATGAGTACAAAATTACAGTCTTATATATTCCTGTTTCGGTGAAATAAAACTTGTTCAGTTGTCACCACTATCAAAGAAAATATACGACATTTCTTTATAGGTACATAACGTAATAGTTATATTGTTTTAAGACCCGTTTCCTTATAAAAATAAAAGGATCGTACATTTACTTACTTATAAACCGATGTCTTGCATCTGTTACAGCCTGAAAAGTTATGGAGTAAAAGTTCTTGTAGTTGTAATATCTTTTTCCTGAGTTAGGAGGTTTTTTTATTCTAATATGTTTCACATCTATTAAACCAACACAATGTAGTATATCCCATAATAAATAATATTCTTGGACAATATCCATAAATTTGTCGTCTGATGGTATTGACATGTGCAAACACCATACTTCACTCCATATAGCGCTCAAGACATCTTCGGACAAATAAAAAACTGTGGATTTGTTCATCAAAAACGATAATTGAAGATCGCTGTAAGATGCTCCAGTAGCCAAAAATCTAGAACAATATTTTATTATCAATTTTATGTATTCATTTTATTATCGATTGTATGAAAACTATAATTTCCTTGTGATTAATCACTCTATCCACAACAAATGATGTCGAAAAACAGTTTTGATTAAAATCATTGAAATAGTTCTGCCTAATTAGATAAAGGGTACAGTGTGCTGTGGAAAATGACATTTTACTAACTTTTAACTCACTTAAAAAAGATGTGTAGAATGATTTATTGAAGGTTATGATCAAGAAAACTTTAGCTTTCATGTTTACACATGGTAAAATATATATTTATTCATTTTCAATATGACTTTGACGGCATAAATGTACAAGTGCAATTTGTTAATTTTAAAATTTTACATATGAAGAAATTAGACTTAAAGTTATATTTCACAAAACCTATGTTTTATCTGCGCTCATATGCTTTTCGTGCATTTATATGGTAAAAGTCATATTTTCAGAGAAATTCAACAGAAACCGAAAAACGTCTACATTTTAACAGCAAAAATCATGTAATAAGATAGCTTATGCTTTCAGTGAGCATCTTGCGTACTTTGATGGTTACATTTCTCAAACAAGATTTATTTATTCTTTTCAGAATAATAATAATAACATCATAGTATTAATAATAGTGATTGTTCGGACCGTTTAAACTCTCTCAGTCTTCGCGCGCTTTTGAACGTTGCCACACGCGCGCATGCAACTCAGCGCAACTGCGAGGTCGCACCATAGCGCAAGGCTTCCCTGTTCGGCCTAATTTGAACGCGGAGCCGGGATTCTCCATGATAAAGGAGTCTCCCCCGTTTCACCTCAGCAACTCCCCGACGCTGGACAAAACTCCAGCGCTCGGGGTTGCTCGCTCTCTTCTTCCGGCTGCCTCGAGATAAGTAACAGTAACTACGTGCTTCTATCTCGCGGTAGCGAGCACATTATTGCTACACACACACTCACACTTTTACACACTACGCTTTTAATTTAATAATTGTTTAAACCACTAGTGACACGTACACCTATAATTTTACTTTTATAAAGAGAATAAATCTCTGTTGTTTTTTGTTACAAACTAAACTCTACTCCGTTTCCTTTTCGCCGTGAACGTCAGCAGTTCGTTAATTATCAAGCGAACGATAATCAAAGTTTAAATACTTAATTTTTTACGGAGATTCGTGGCGCTAACGGTGATTTATTGATAATCAGAATAAAAATGACACTACCTTATAGTAACAACCAATTGGTTGCTGGTGTAAGTTGCACCAGTACTTGTTTAAAGTAGGAGATACTCTTGATAAAATATATTTGAATGTGGTCGGTTTCATTTTGTGTAAGCTTGAAATTTAACATCACATTTTTTCAATTTCGGGAATAAATGGTAGTATTGACTGAAGGTAAGTCTACCTTGGCTCTTCTCATGAACCTGTCTTCTGTTGACTCTATCAAAAACATCGTCTATTGTGTATGTTGCAGCTTCGCAGCATTGCTCTAAGTCGTTGATATCCATATTACATCTAATTACACTACAATGCCTACGAGAAGAGATTATTACATGTCAATAGGGACCCTGGTACCATCTATTAGCGAACAGTATCAAAACCGTCGTTTCGAGTTCCACCGTTTCACCATAGAACGCTACCAGTGATTCTCAAATTCATATCGATCTGAGCTCCTCGGTTAACCGAGGTACAGCCGTGGTTCAGCTTAGGCTCACCCTAGTCGTAGCCTAGACTGACCCTAGTGTCAATCGAGGCTCATCCTCGGGTTAGCTGAGGTTCAGCCTAGGCTCATATCAGAGTCAGTCGAGAATCAGCCGAGGATCATCCCATTTAGGGTTTGTTTAATTTCTCCTGGGGTCAACTGAAGGTCATCTAAAGTCATCTGAAGGTCACCTCGGCTCAGCTCTGTGAAAATAAGTTTTCTCGAATGTTTTACGTTTGTTTTTTATTTTGAAGGAGAGAGTTGATGTATAATAATTCGCATAAAGAACCTCCCTGTCTTTGTAAAATATAAAAAGTAAATACGGTCGTTGGAATATTCGACCGTTTCGAAGTTAAAAGAGTATCTATAAATATGTGATTTCACCCGGTGACGATCTCATGAGCTCGAGAAGTACGACGTTTCTCTCAGAATATCTTGTGATACGATCAACGAATATTTTTCCAACTCGATGCGATGAAAGCAAATTCAATCGTCCGAAGATAGCAAATTAACTTGACATAATCAAATACTAAAAGTTCAGAAAAAAATTAACTGCAAACCAGCATTAACTCAAAATTATCGTTCTTCAGTCAAGAGTTACTTCGGAACTTATCCTCGACTCTGAGGGCACCACAATTGCAAATTTAAAAAAAAAAAAAAATATATATATATATATATATATATATATATATATATATATATATATATATATATATATATATATGTATATATATATTTTATATGAACAAGGGAAATACTCAGCTTGTCGCACTTCGACCGGATTGTAATTAAATCATCTCTTCATTGTAAATTATATTTTCGAATACATTGCTGGAGTATACAAGTTAATTCCACCACTATGAACGCACCCTATAATATCTCGTTAAATATTATACAAGTTATAATAATCTTTGCTATAAAATTTTGTATCTCAAGGAACTTTGACAAACTATTATAACACCTCGAATGTATAATAAAATATGTAATGTACGAATAAAGTTGTAATAAGGTATTCCGTCAATATGAGTATTGGTAATTTTGGTATATTGGTAATTTTTTAACAACTCCATTGGTTATTCAAAAATACAAATATGTATTAATATTTAAATAAGCATGATGAAAGATAGTAGACAAATTGAAATCATGTAATTAATTATATAGAAACAAATCTTCGTTAATGTAGCCATAAGTAACCGAGTGATGTTCCATTATTAATCGTACCAAACTATAAACAACCTTGTAAAAATACGAACAAGTAAATTCAATATATGACATATACATGTGAAAAATTTAATCAAATTACACTATACATATAAAGATTAACAAAATTAAGTGATAAGTATGCAAACAAGGCTACTTTTTCGTATTTTATTAATTTAAAGGAACGCAAATTCCATGTAACGGATTGTGTCATTCGAAAGAGAATCATTTTAGAACCAAATATAATGCGATGTACAGCAACACAACAACGGTACTACCGAGACGCCACGAGAGAATACGACTAAGGAAGAAGATTCACTCTAACTACAAGTACCGATCACAAAGGCTATCTATCGAATCTTTAAGGGGTACACCAGACGGACTCCTCTAACTCGAAATACAAAAGTAAACCACGAAAATCAAAAGTACCAATTCCGAAGAAAGAAGAGGAGGTGCCGCAGAGACGTAAGGCCGACTTCTAAAAACTTCCTATCAAGAACAGACAAGGGGAATATCAAGAAAACAACGCAACAAGAAGGCAACGAAATTCACAAAAAAATAATACTAAAAACTTTATGTACTTCGATTAGAAAATTTTTAATAAATTATAATCAATCAATGTGTAATGTACTAAAGAAGCCAAATCAAACGCAAACGTGAACTTTAACTAATCACTACCTTATTACAAATGGTTTATTAATGCATCTATATTTAAATTAAGCATAAAGTTACGTAGCAAACTGGGTCTACTCAAAGAAAAATTGTAATGACTATTATCCTAAATTTAATAACCGCATGTTTAACCTATAATCCAACATATCCTTCGAACTACTCCTAATCTTTTCCTTGAAATAAAAATTCCTCCCAGAAGAACACTAATTAGGGGAGAATGGGACATTGCCGGTCACCTAAGCAAACGTGCTTATTATTTCTACTTTCAAATTATTTGTTTTTAACATTAAATGATTATTATGTTAGTTCAAACCATTGACTTTAAATATTTCTTATTGGTTTAATATAAAAATTTAAGATATCGAAGCTATAAGTCGAAATAAAAAAAGCATTTTGACCAAATTTACTCCACATCAAAGGGTAATACCGGTCAGCCTTGGTACAATTCCGATCACTATTAGAAAGTTACTTTTATAGGTGAAAAATTTCTTTAAATCAATTATATAAACTTTCATACGATCCGTCGCATTATTATTCGCACTTACACAGGAAAATATGTAATAACATAATCACTGTTCAATCAAACACACTTAAGCAAAGTTACTCTACCTGAGAGCGCAGTGCAACGTTTTCTTAGCCTCACTTTCGGGAGCGTCATATAAATTACATTGTGACCGGGATTACCCCAATTCTGCTTAGTAATTTAAATTTAAATAATAAAAAGGCAATAAGTTTATACTGTTTTTTCTTCACTACTTCTTATTCTTAGATTGTTCAAATTAATAAAGTTGCAAAAAATAACTGCATAAAGTAACAAATAATATGCATAAAAACTTATTTTATAGACCAGATATCTTATAAGAAATGTAGGCCTACACTTTGATTGTGTATAATTCCTTATTAAAACTGAATAGAAGGTTCTTTACACATTAGATTAGTTGCATTTTATGTTGCATTTAATATACTATTCGAGTTATTAGCTAAAAATGTTCAGATTATTGAAAATAAGGGTGACCGAAATTAACAAGTGACCGGCATTGCCCCGTTCTCCCCTACATATCCACTACATACGACCAGTCTGCATGTTACTGGAGTTCATAAGAAAATGTATGAAAAATCTTCGTAACTGCGAACATCCAATTGTGAAGGCAAAAAAGAAAGATAATGCCATATCTATATACATAGCAATTTTATGATATAATGTCGATCAAATGATATATATATATATATATATATATATATATATATATATATATATATATATATATATATATATATATCGTAACGAGACAAAAATTGCATCAAGAAAGCTGGGTTCGCAGCAGATATTCGCAACGCAAAGACTCAAGCAGGCTAAAAAGTTATCTCAACAGCCGGCACGCACTGACCAATCACCGGCAGAACAGCTCGAGTTAAGAAAAACCTCGAAATCTGCACTCGCAGGAGCAAGTAGGCTGTGATTCAAATTGCATCTCACCGGCGACACGTATCTGCAGGGGCGGGCCTGTTACGTCTAGATCATCGCCTAGCATACACCTGCTCGTCGTCAAGCTATATGTATCTTACCATACTGAATCCTAATCGTTCGACCTACGCTATATACTGAGTACCCTATCTTGTCTACCTCATACTCTACGATGACACACTCATCCACCCCAATATTTCCCGAATTCCCTTCCGTGATTTTATACCTTTGTCGCCCCCTCCCCGAGTACGCATAATTAATTCCTAGTTTAGGCTAAGCATGTGACCTCCGCGAGGTTATAAAAGACATAGCCCCCATGGCCCCTTCCTTGCCATTTGCCCTCAGACTTTTGCCTTCAGCGTAAAGCCTTCTGCATTCGAACTTTGAGCTATGAGCATGTACGCACCAGTTTGTTATTTGACTTTCCACTTGAAAAAGGGATACGCCTTTAGACTTAACTTTGTACTTCTTATACAATAAGCTTGCTCTTAAACTTATTTGATCGCGCTTATTTATTCACTGTACCTGCGCTCCTATTCTTATCTCCCGCCACCATCTCGAGTACTAGACCGCCCGCAGTGCAGTATGTATATGCGACGTAACAGTGTATAATACATAACTAAGTAGGATAAAACGTTTCCAAGTACAGATCAGGGTACAAGTGTTAATTATTATTTTAATTATTTCAAATGTCTACGTTCTTCAGTAGGACACATCTTGATAATTTTTTTTATCGATTCTTACTAGATTTTTTGTAAGAAATAATTGTTATACATACATATTATAATTATAATAATTTTATAATAAGCAAATTAGTAATCGCACAAACTTTTTGCTTATTTTATTTGATTTTCCATTTTAGTTTAAATGACAATACTTAAAATATATTAATTTGCTCTATATGTAGTGACCATGCAAAAAAGAAGAAGAAATTGAATGTATCTGGTATAACATTACAAAATTGAGGTATAATATACTTATGAATATACTAGAGCATTATAAAAGATTACTTTTCAAAGTGTATCAAATAATTATTGATTCAAGGAAAACTAGATATTTTAGCCTTGTTATGCCTTCCAAAGTTACCAGGAATATTTCTCCGAAAAAGAAAAGATGCTGAACTAAGTTTTGAATGTTTACCTGAAGACGTAACGAATTCGTTTCTCTTAATAGTTACGGTACATATATTAATTAAAATATGTTATACTGCCGAATTCATACTATAATAATTTTTTGTAACACATTCACGATTTTCACGTTTTTTTGCCCTCAAAACAGGGCTTAAAGTGACCGCATTTCAGCTACCGGGGGTAAAGTGCGTACTTTATGCCCGCTCGTTCCGCCATTAGATATAAGAATAAAACTGGCCTAAACTTGGTTTATGAAAATCAATATATGCATTACAAAAAATATAGTATGCACCAACGGGCAAGAGGGTCTCTTTGATCTCCTGTATTTGCAGTACTTGTCTCTGGCTCGCTGGCCGCACTCGCGTTCGTGCTTGCTCGCCTCTGACTCGTACAGCAAACTTACACCCGGGCGGGAAAACCATATTTTTTGCCCTTGATACAGAATATACTATACGATGAATCATAACTTATGGTACTAATTTTTTAGACACACGCAGAACTGATAAATTTCCAGGACAAGAGAAGGCAACAATGACAGCTATCAAATCCAATTGGCTACCAATTTGCCGCACGTTGCGATCGTTGGTGATATAACAAAAGATTTTGATAAACAAATGCAGGTTTTCTTGATTATTCACGATAATCAATTTAAAGTTAAGTCAAACAGCGGCATTGAAGCCTTTGATTTTTGCTATAAGTCTTTTTTCGCATTAAATTTTGAATTCTCAGCAGAATGTAAACATGCATGGACATTTTTACAAGTGTATGTGTACAAAAATGATGTAAAAAAGGCGAAGGATTATACTGTAGTAGCAAAATTGATCGATGAAACTGAGATACTTCGCAAAAATAAATAATTATTTAATATTATTATAATTTATATGGCTTTAACTAAGTTTAAGTAAAGTTTATTTCAATTGTTGTCATTATTGTATAACTAGTAGCATAAATCAATATGTCAATACCAACAATAAATTTAGAAACTGAAAACTTGACATTTACTTTAAGTTTGTATAATAATTTAGTTATTCCCAGAAATGTAGTACAAATCTTCGTAAATTCATTAAATCATTTTATCAATAACACCTATACGAATTATTTAATAGAAAATCTACAGATTTTGTCTAATACACCTAATATTCATTTGCTTAAAAATATTCAAACAATAAATAAATCTTGTAAAGCAATTTTTAAAAAATTCGATACGTAGCATAAAAGATTTATGTACTATGAAGAAAAAGGTTTCATGATCATGCCCGATAAGGATAAAATAAGTGTTAAATACGTAGAAAAGGTCGTAAACAATGAAGTTACAACATTAAAAGTCGACATATGTGCTCAATACATACCATTAAAATGGAGTTTAAAACTTTTATTGGAAGTTCCAGAAGTTTATGCTTTATTAGAAAATTATATGAAAGACTTACGTGAAAAGACAAATATTATTAGTAACTTTATTCAGGCCAATCTTTGGAAGGATAAATGTAAATGTTTTAATGGAAAGTTTGTGATTTCCATATTTGTATTACAGGACGATTGCGAAATGGCAAATGGATTAGGTACACACGGTGGAAAAATTTGATGAGCATTATTATGCGTACAATGTGATAGCTCTCAAAATCTGCATATTAAAAATGTCAAGGATTAACCTGAAATACATCCATGCTTACTGGTAGAAAATAAAAAATCATTGCTTGTAGCAACTAGATATATTTTATAACTAATAATATTTCTTTGTATTAATATAATTATTATTAAAAATTATTGTTTACAAATTTAATATTATGTATGTCGCAGATGAAGCGGACACATTTTTTGGTTAAAATTTTCCCCGAAAATTGCGCATGCAAAGGAAAAAGTTGTAAGTGGAATCGAAAGAGTAAATTAAGCCCTTGTTAATGGTCTATTGAATTATTTCATAGGGCTTAACAGTGTTAAATGGTAAATAGTCGAAAATAATAAAATTACGAAAAAGGTGGGGCAATTTGTTTTTGTCAATTTTATCAAATAGCCCGTACTCCATTTAGCTTAGAGCAGCAATAAAGTTAATTTATTATTGTCAAATTTATTTTTAAATGATTTTTGAAGATTGTTAAAATCCTTAGAATGTGGTGTGCAATGGAAGTTGGCCGCGCTACCCTCGCGGAATAGGACCGGGTCTAATGGTATAGCTGAGCTGATGTAGTTGTGTTTATAAGTATAATGAAGGTTAGTGGTTACTCTCAGTCTCGCGGCGGGAAATATAAATGCGTGCACAGGTCCGGGATCTACAAGGGCATCAACAGTTTCAAGTGCTCCTCGGCCTTCGCGCCGTACAAGTCGTCCTGCAGCGCCGTCGATAGCAGCAACATCCGGAGCCCCTCTGTCCAGGAACCTCTTTCTAAATCGCCTGCATGCTGCCCCCGTTCAAGTCCAAGAGTATGTTTCACGTAGGTAAGCAAAATAGCAAATCAAAATGTTTTTAAAATTATTTCTACATTTATAATTCCATATACAATGATCTGAATGAAAACCATATTCATAATAACACAAGCTACTTGGGATATGATAAAATCTGTGTTGAGTACACCTTACTTCTATTTTTATTATACATATGCTGTTAGTCATAGTAAGAAAAGTATTCATAATATAACCTGCAGAATTCCTCCAGGTAGATATATTAGTCTTTAGATGTTATAGAATTTTGTTTATAATTTTTAATGTATAATGTAATTATTTAATACATTTCAATGTAAATACCTCTACATGATTGAGCAAATTCAAGGTTCATATGGAATTCATATTTGCTTCAAGGCCTCGCAGCACAACTTGAACATCATCATGACATAGGTGCGAATTGTAATATCCCAAACATTCTTGAAACAGAACAAATCATTGAAGTTAATGGAAGTAAAAGTTCATTGGTTCAAATTCGTGACTCCATTCCATTATTTTGGCAACAAGCTCCAAATTTAAAATTCAAACCAAAATCACAGCTAGGTCCACATGAAAATCATTAGGTAAAATTTTAGTTGATATTAGTATCAAAAATAAAATATTCTTTGTGTACAATATAAATTAATCATTTTGTACTTAACAGATTAATCAGAAGGGAGTAGAAGCTACTTTAGAGAATACATATAAGGACATAGTGCAAGAGTTAAAGAACTAGAATATAAGATATGAAGCTTTTGTCTTTCATGCTTTATGTCACAAAATGCAGTGTTATTACAGATTAGATATTCTGATGGCTCGTCTGGATCAAGAACAGATGACTTCAGAAGAAATTGCATTGATTGTTTGAATAGAACAAACGTTGTAAACAGGTATTTTAAAAGAACATTTTTTGCAGAATGAATTATATTAATTATAACACTATTTTATATAAGTATGTATATATAAATATATTTATTTTTGAAAGGTTTGGACTGATAATGCTGATGTAGTAAGTACTAATTCTCTGGAACTAGTGCATTGAAAACAGATTTTACTAGAACAGGTTAACGAATTATAAAAATAATTTCACTGATAATTTTCGACGGGTAAACAAAAATATCAATATAATTAAATAATATTTTAAGTACTTTCAAAAGATAGAATATCAAAAATTAATTTTAGGATTCTATATATCTACTTTTGGGACGACGTATGGTTCAAGATGGTGACTACTTAACGGTTTTATGTCCACTAGAGTCTGAAAGAAATTCGCAATATGCTACGTTCCTATTAGTTCTTTTGTTGGCATCAGCAATGTTGGTTGCTCATATGATCATGCCTTCAACATATACTACAGAAATTCTACTTTACATGTTTTTAGGGGCAACAATGGTGGCTGGTATATCTGTGACAATTGTTCATCATGGCAAGCAATACGTTGACAAGCCCAAGCTATTGTAATTTTAGACATAATAAATACTATATATTTTATTTAATACCTTAAAAAAATATTGTATTATTATTTTAAAAATGTGCAAGTCAATATCGATTAATTAATTAATAATAATTAATTAATTACTTAATTAATTAATTTATAAAGTTAAATAAATATGTGAAGAAGCTTCTTCTTTATAAGTGAATATTTAAATATAATATTACAATTAATGAAAGATTGTGGTATATGATAATTAGAAAAATTAAAATTATTAATCAATTTTTTATAAAAAATAAGTTACATTAAAAATAGTTAAATAAAAATACTTGTGCATTAAGAAAAGTTATAAATATTAATTAAATTTACGTTAATCATGTACGTAAATCTTTTATGCAAATGTTTGCGTAAAAAAAGTTCCTAATTTTGCACGTAATTATTTATGTAAATCATTTACGTACATTATTTACCAACATGATATACATACGTAAGAATTTTTTTTAATAGGACTAATCCATTTATCAAAGAACCATGGCGGTTTTAACATTGACATGGTGGCCTAAAGTGTTGTCAGACTTATTTCACGGCTTGCTATTGGCGTAGAATCGGAGACGTTTTCACGAAAAAAGTATTGTTGAACGACTATACTCGGCCTGCTATTATATGACAAGCGGAGCTGTATTCGCTATGTTAAAAACGAACAGAGCGACTTTCGATATTTGTTTATAGCCTTACATATTAATTTATATTTTTATATCATTAGGGATTCGGAAGTTATCTTGTCATTTAGAACTTTAGACTTTAGAAAGCGCTTGTCCCAAAAGCTAGGGTGGCAAAGACGTGCTATGGGGTCCCCACTTTACGTCCCATGGCGCGTATACTATTTTTCCTCATACGAGTACAGAAAATACATATTTCCCTCCAGGTGCCCGGGAGGAAAAGTATTACTTTCGATGAAGGTGTGGGAAAAAAGTATTTTGTTCCTACCTGCAACGAAAGTATGCTTTTTCATGCATGTATTGCTGGCGGAAAGTAGCTCTTTTGCGTTCTAGAAAAGCGAGTTGTATATAGAAATTATTAATTAAAAACTGCATAAACTTACGCTTTCTGTTAATGTTAAGGTCGATTTTGGATTTAAAAATAGTATATTGTGTACCAAGGGCGGTAAGTGGGCTTTTATAGACCGAGTACTGCAACCACACCAGGTCAAAAGCCCACTTAGGTCTTGGTGCACACCATAATTTATGTGACGCATGTATGGATTTTTGTGTTTTTTTGCACATTAAGCAAGACGAATGTGACCGTTTTTTGCCTCGGTAACCACCCGCTTATTAGAACATTCTGCTGATTTTGAAAAACCTAAAAATTCCAAATATTCCAAATATTCCAAAAATTCCAAAATTTTTTTAAATTTTCAAAATTATAAAAAATTATAAAAAATTTAATAATTTTTACCTTCCGCTGACGGTTTTAATTCCCGCCGGTCTATAAACGATTACTTACGACCCGCTTAATAGGTAAAAAATCGTGCCTGTGTTATATAAAATATTTTGATCTACATTTTTCTTTAAAATTTGTTGATTTACTAATATCTATAGTTATTTTTACAAACATTTCAGTTAAAATGATGTTATTTGAATCGGAGAAAAACGTTTCATCCCGCCCCAGGGCTATTTTGTAATTTTTCAGGATATTTTGATGAATATATTTCTGGATATTTTACAGATTATTTTTAAGGATACATTTTTGAATATGTTTAAGGATACATTTCTGGATACTTTACAGAATACTTTTAGGGTTATTTTTCTGGATACCGTACATGATACTTTTAGGGATACATTTCTAGATATTTTGCAGGTTACTTTCATGGATACATTTTTGGATACTTTTAGGTATACATTTCTGGATACTTTACAGGATACTTTTAGGGTTACATTTCTGAATACCGTACAGGATAATTTTAGGGATATATTTCTGGATATTTTACCGCCTTAGAGCGGAAGCCACTTTGGCTCCGCTGGCAATTTACGCGTGCTACGGACTCTCCAATTCTCTACTTCCCTAGATGCGTAATATACTATTTTTACACTATTTTTAATTATATTTTCAACAATGCAGAACATACTTTAATGATATACACATAATTAACAATTCTTAACTAGAGGGGTTATGTTGAACAAAAATCCGCAGTAATATACTTACATAATGGAAACTAGTGTGCCAAATACTGCTTTGACTAATAAACTTAAAAACGGGAAAAAAGCATCTGTTTACTCTTTTTTCCAATCAAATAAAGTCTAGTTTATCCAGTAATAGTCCTACAATAAGTATACTGCCATTGATAATAAAAATATAGACGTTTTTCGAGAAGGTATTTTCAAGCACCATATCAGATAACTTATGCTTTCATGAAACTATCAATTTCAAATTTAGTTAAATAATTAAAAATAAGATTGCTATCAATCCTTATTAACCAATACTCATGCATGATAAAGGTTAAAGTAATTTGAGAAATTATTTTCATGAGATCATGGAATATAAGAAGGTTTATATTATTCGCTTAACAAATAACCGTAGTACTTAGGGCATCCGCAATAATACAGACATCTACTCTATGTTTTATTAAAAAAAATGTATACCTCATACTTAAGAACGTAGTAAAAGCATATTATTTATCGTTATGATCGAGAACTGGTGCGTAATTGATAACGGGACCAAGCGCTTTCGCTTAAAAATCATCAATTATTCTTTTGAAATTATGTGGGGAATATTTATTCTTTAATAAAGTATACTATTTGAAATTTAAACCGAAAGTAACACTTTTCCTCCTGGAGACCTGGAGGGAATTACGTATTTTCTGTGCTGGTATGAGGAAAAATAGTAAGTTCTAAATGATAACATAACTTCCGAATCCCAAATGACATAAACATATAAATTAATATGTAAGGCTAAAAACAAATATCGAAAGTCGCTCTGTTAGAATTTAACACAGCGAATACAGCTCCGCTTGTCATATAATAGCAGGCCGAGTATAGTCGTCCAACAATACTTTTTTTGTGAATACGCCTCCGATTCTACGCCAATAGCAAGCCTTGAAATAAGTCTAACAATACTTTAGACCACCATGTCAATGTTAAATCGGCCATGGTTCTTTGATAAATGGATTAGTCCTGTTAATAATACGTATATCATGTAGATAAATAATGTACGTAAATGATTTACATAAATGATTAAGTGCAAAATTAGGAACTTCTTACGAAATTCATTTGCATAAAAGATTTTCGTAAATGATTAACGTCAATTTAATTAATAATATTTATAACTTTTCTTAATGCACAAGTATTTTTATTTAACTATTTTTAATGCAACTTATTTTTTATAAAAAATTGTTTAAAAATTTTAATTTTTCTAATTATTATATACCACAATCTTTCATTAATTGTAATATTATATTTAAATATTCACTTGTAAAGAACTTTTTCGCATATTTATTTAACTTTATAAATTACTTAATTAATTAAGTAATTAATTAATTATTATTATATCGAGATTGACTTGCACATTTTATTTATTATGACTAAAATTACAATAGCTTGGGCTTGTCAACGTATTGCTTGCCATGATGAACAATTGTCGCAAATATACCAGACACCATTGTTGCCCATAAGTGCAAGTAAAGTAGAATTTCTGTAGTATATCTTGAAGGCATGATCATATGAGCAACCAACATTGTTGATGCTAACAAAAAAACTAATAGGAACGTAGCATATAGCCAATTTCTTTCAGAATCTAGTGGACATAAAACCGTTAAGCAGTCACCATCTTGAACCATAAATCGACCCAAAAGTAGATATATAAAATCATAAAATTAATTTTTGAAGTTGAATCTTTTGAAAGTACTTAAAATATTATTTAATTATATTAATATTTTTGTTTACCCGTCGAAAATTATCAGCGAAATTTATTATTAATTAGTATGATTC
Source organism: Gastracanthus pulcherrimus (assembly GCA_949152435.1). NCBI lineage: Eukaryota > Metazoa > Arthropoda > Insecta > Hymenoptera > Pteromalidae > Gastracanthus > Gastracanthus pulcherrimus. The sequence goes on along the minus strand of OX424572.1, from coordinate 59,574,357 downwards.
ATTATGCAAAAATGTTCTTTTAACCCATTCGTGCACATAAGAGTTACAGCTATGGTGTGGGGAAACTGTTTACATTTCATAGGGTCCCGAGCCGCGCTGAATCCGAATCCGAGGTCAGATTTTGAAAATTCAAGATGGCGGATCTAATATGGCGGACGGGAAAGTAAAAAAATCGAGATTTTTAAATACAAATTTTTTTTTGTATTCTACGTGAAAACACAAATAGATACTGTTTTTGGTGTTTTTTCGATATCTATCTTAGTTTTTGGGTAAAAAATTCATAAACTTCGAGCCGCGTTGAACCCGAATCCGAGGTCAGATTTTGAAAATGAAATTTTTAATTAAGAACTAAGAGAGATATCGAAAAAACAACAAGAACAGTTTCTATTTGTGTTTTCACGTAAATTACGAAAAAAAAATTTGTTTTTCAAAATCTCGATTTTTTGACTTTCCCGTCCGCCATTTTGGATCCGCCATCTTTAATTTTCAAAATCTGACCTCGGATTCGGATTCAGCGCGGCTCGGGACCCTATGAAATGTAAACAGTTTCCCCGCACCATAGCTGTAACTCTTATGTGCACGAAAGGGTTAAACTACCTGTTTACAACATTTGTTCTATTTAAGCAATCAATACAATTTGTTCTGAAGCCATCCGTTCTTGATCGAGACGAGCCATCAGAATATCTAATCTGTAATAACACTGCATTTTGCGACATAAAGCATAAAATACAACAACTTCATATCTTATATTCTAGTTCTTTAACTCTTACACTATGTCCTTAGATGCATTTTCTAAAGTTACTTCTACTTTCTTCTGGTCAATCTATTAAGTACAAAATGATTAATTTTTATTGTAAACAAAGAATATTTCATTTTTCATACTAATATCAACTAGAATTTTACCAAATGATTTTCATGTGGACCTAGCTGTGATTTTGGTTTGTATTTTAAATTTGGAGCTTGTTGCCAAAATAATGGAATGGAGCCACGAATTTGAACGAATGAACTTTTACTTCCATTAACTTCAATGATCTGTTCTGTTTCAAGAATGTTTGGGATATTACACTTCGCACCTATGTCATGATGATGTTCAAGTTGTGCTGCGAGGCCTTGAAGCAAATATGAATTCCATATGAACCTTGAATCTGCTCAATCATGTGGAGTCATTTACATTGAAATGTATTAAATAATTACATTATATACTAAAAATTATAAACAAAATTCTATAACATCTAAAGACTAATATATCTACTTGGAGGAATTCTGGAGGTTATATTATGAAGACTTTGCTTACTATGACTAACATCATATGGATAACAAAAATAGAAGTAAGGTGTACTCAACACAGATTTTATCATATCCCAAGTAGCTTGTGTTATTATGAATATGGTTTTCATTCAGATCATTGTATATGGAATTATAAATGTAGAAATAATTTTAAAAACATTTTGATTTGCTATTTTGCTTACCTACGTGAAACATACTCTTGGACTTGAACGGGGGCAGCATGCAGGCGATTTAGAAAGAGGTTCCTGGACAGAGGGGCTCCGGATGTTGCTGCTATCGACGGCACCGCAGGACGACTTGAAGGCCGAGGAGCACTTGACACTGTTGATGCCCTTGTAGATCCAGGACCTGTGCACGCGTTTATATTTCCCACCGCGAGACTTACAGTAACCACTAACCTTCATTATACTTATAAACACAACTACACCAGCGCAGCTATACCATTAGTCCCGGTCCTATTCCGCGAGGGGAACGCGTCCAACTTCCACTGCACACCACATTCTGACGATTTTAACAATCTTTAAAAATCATTTAAAATTAAATTTGACTATAATAAATTAACTTTATTGCTGCTCTAAGCTAAATGGGGTACGGGCTATTTGATAAAATTGACAAAAACAAATTGCCCCACCTTTTTCGTAATTTTATTATTTTCGACCATTTACCATTTAACACTGTTAAGCCCTATGAAATAATTCAATAGACCATTAACAAGGGCTTAATTTACTCTTTCGATTCCACTTACAACTTTTTCCTTTGCATGCGCAATTTTCGGGGAAAAGTTTTAACTATTTAATCTGCGACATTCTGATGCAAAATTCCTTGTATTGTAGATTTTTTATAAATTCGTAAAATATGAGTACAATTGTTATGTGAAAGTAAGGTTTATTAGTTAAATTAGTTTATTAAAAGTTTTTATGTTACAGCACAAAACTCACTTAACCCATTAACGCCGAGGTGATCAGAATTTTTACTAACTTTTCAACGTGTTTATTTATTATGTTATCGGACCAAAAAAATAATGCAATACCTCTATTCCTACGCGAAATTTGCTCTTTCAGAATCTGAGCTCAAAATTTCGATTAGACACCGAGAAAAAAAAATATAGCCAATTTAAACGTGAAAAACGTTAAATTTTTCGAAAAAAAATTTGTTTTGCATTTTTTTTCACAATGATACCGCAAAGGTATTAACTTTTTACTATGATCAGAGGTGATCAAACATTAAGAGGAATTTTTTTTCAGAAAAATTCATTAACGCGTTTTTTCAAAATGGCGGCGAGAATGAAAAAATTTTATAAAAATCTTAATCTATTGTTTTCTTAAAAACTATAAACTTTAGAAAAAAATTTCTAAGAACAAAAATGTTTTAAATTAGTCAAAGAATACTCTCAAATTTTTTCAGAATTTTTGGAGACAATTTTTGATTTTCGAAAATTTCAATAAAATCCAATTTTTGAAAAATACCTAAAAATTTTTGAAAAAATTTGAGAGTTTTCCTTGACCAATTTTAATACTTTTTTGTTTTTAAAAATTTTTTCGTAGTCTATAAATTACAGTCTATAAATTTAGAGAAAAAACTTATACTACAAAAAATTTTTAAGAAAAAAAGAGGCTTAAAATTGGTCAAGTTTCAAAAAATTTTTAGGTATTTTCAAAAATTGGATTTTTTAAAATTTTTGAAAATCAAAAATTGTCTCCAAAAATTCTGAAAAAATTTGAGAGTATTCTTTGACTATTTTAAAACATTTTTGTTCTTAGAATTTTTTTTCTAAAATTTATAGTTTTCAAGAAAACAATAGATTAAAATTTTTTCATTCTCGCCGCCACTTTGAAAAAACGCGTCGATGAATTTTTCTGAAAAAAAATTCCTCTTAATGTTTGAGTGCCATGATCACCTCTGATCATAGTAAAAAGTTGATATCTTTGCGGTATCATTGTAAAAAAAATGCAAAAAAAATTTTTTTTCGGAAATTTTCACGTTTTTTACGTTTAAATCGGCCATATTTTTTTTTCTCGGTGTCTAATCGAACGAGCGGATAAACGCAGAAAAACTTGCACAATTTTTGGATGTAGAATACTGGAGCGGGGTGGTCACTAAGGGGGATGATGAGGGATGCAGTGCCGTCGCTGAGATAAGTCTTGGCCTAAGTGGAAGGGTACCATGGGGCTATGCGTGCGAGGGAGCGGTGTGGAGATACAGCGTTTCTATGTATACAAAAAATAACTGCCTTGCATTTGACCTGTAAGACTTTAGAATTCTGTTAGTGCAAATGAAGGAAGGTGAGATAAAAATGAAGTGGAGTGATGTAATGAAAACATTTTGAGGTTGTTATGCCGAAAAACTTTGAAGAGCATATTTAGTTCTTCTCGAGAACTCAACACTCTTTCAATTGTAATAGAAAACTGAAGGGAGACTGTCCAAAGTTAATTTAAAAAACTCGACGCAAAGAAAAATATTTCTTTCTTCTTTACTTCAGACGTGCATGAATTACCATTAAATTAATTCTACTTGGTATAAAATAGTATGTCGCGGATTAAACGAGCTAGGAGTAAGAATAGTTCATGATGAGGATAAACAAGAGCTTTTGGTAAACAAAAAAAAATTTTTTTCCACTTCTAAATATGCTTATTAATTTTATTATCAGTTTACTTTGTAGCCTTTAGACAAAGGAGAGCTGCCAATATGGCAATACGTAGCCCAACAAATAGAGCAGGACAATTCTCGGGAGAAACAGGGTATACGGTACAGAAGGCGTATAGAAAAACGGTGTTAAGGTTAAGTTTAATGGTAGTGAAAGCGTAAAAGTGAGTTCGTGGACAAAACAACTTATAAGACGTTAGTTTAAAATTTATATTAATACAACTTTTATTTTCTTTGCAGTATCACCTATCGGTTTTATTTAACCGTTTAAAAAACGTAGAAGCTGAAGTAAATAAAGATTCAGTTATGACAATGATAATAGTTAAGTTGGTTCAATAGGTCTTAAAATTAATGTTTAGCTGGGCAGTAGATCTTAATGTAAGTACTAACTGTACCTTTCTTTTTATCTATCTGACTGTTTTATCTGTGTCATGTAAATAATTTAAATTTTGTTATGGTTTTTGGATCCGTCTTTCATAAAAGTTGTAACGCAATTAAAAGTTGGAGGAACCCGTAATATTCCGAATTGTGCAATTACTCCTGAAGCATGGCGACGTGGCAGGTCGCTTTGAATATTTATAAATTATACAGTATTATATTATTACCTTCGAGAAGGCAATTTATCCAGAAAATTCTTCAACAATCTTTAGCAATGATACGGAATTTTAAAAAGCATTATATGCAAAGTGTACCTAAATAGTAAACATTTTCAACTTACTTTGTTGTGCAAGCCCAATGATAGTCACGTGATCGCACGCTCTTGTAGAGCGACTTACTCACTCCAAACATAGCTGGTGGCGCCGTCTGAAGTTTTATGTATTTTCCATGAGCTACGATTTGGTACAACACGTGTGCGGATCTGAGAGCATGCGAGGCTCATGAGAATCCAGTCGAACGCAGAGACTGGACTAGGGTTGTTGTTGTGACGATCTCGTTGATGAAAATTCCACTCGATCATCTAGAGTACATGTATAGTCCTGAAAGAATAATGTGTAGATTATTTATGTTTACCTTTAAAGAGGAACGGTGAAGACTCCAAACAACGCCTCACCTGTGAGGTTCTCCGCTTAGCATAACTTCTCCACAGACTTCTTCTTTATGGTATATTATAAAAGAAACCCCCTGTGAACACACTTGACAAATTTTTCTCACGAAAAAAGAATGAGAATTTACCGAGATTTCAACCCAAATCGCCAGCGTGGAAGTATGAGCCCTAATCCACTAAGCCACTTGGGGCTCTGTCTTTCTCTCTATGTGTAAACGGCGGTATATGCACATGTATGTGCATACGTGTGAGCGATTACATAAGAGGAATCCTAACCTCAAAACTTTTTTTTGACGGTCAAGAAACTCGATGGTAACCATACAATCTACCTTACTGACTATTGGTATTATCAATCATCAAAGTGCGGTAAATTCAAATTTTTTCACATTACCGACATTTTTTAATAGAGAATAAATTGATACCTTCAGAGGGCACTGCAAGATGGCGGTAAATTCAAATTACCAACACCTACAGAGGACGCTGCAAAATGTCGGCAAATCCAAAAATTTTTTCATATAACCGTCAAGTTTAGAACTAGACTAGTTTCTTCACAACACCGCTTACAGGATTGTACTGAACAACGCGATCATGAAAGATTAAGCAGTAAGCAAATGTTCCAGCCGGAAATGGTCTCTCGATTCAATTTTCAGACAGACATCCACTGACGCGCTTTTCAAAGACTCATTTTACTTTGAACAATCGATTACGATCAGCTGTATACGGTAGATGAAGTGTATATTTATCAGCATAGGCTCGACATCTTCATCGTAATATGCTTTCTGAAAATTAGCATATATGTCGTACAATATACAATACTAATTGCGCGCGAAAAAGTTTCACGTTGCTTATACTGCAATTATCGAGAAGACTAGCATTCATAGCTCTCTGGTTCTTTCGATTCGTTTGAAAGCCTAGTATGGCAAAGCGCGGCTTTTCCATCTGGTTAGACGTTTTAACTGTCCAAACGTGTTTTGATGTGGCAGGAAGTAGTGAATACTCATACAAATCCCAACTACGGAAACTCATTTCAATCGATTTATTCTGACGTACATGAAGTGAGCTTCGCGATGGTAAAAAACAAGTCTTGATGTTGAATACAAATGCTATTTTCATCGCTGCTATAGAAGGTTGAAATAGTGTAAGGCTGATGAGCGTGTATCTGATTATTCTCTACAGACTCATCATATGTCACAGGTAACTGAATGTTTAGAATCTCTTTAATTTTTCTGTAAACAGCAGAAGAATATGCAAGTTATTTTCCACCACGGGCGACGATTTCTAAGCCTAGACTTTTTAGTAACTGAATGTTTTGCCGTGTTAGCATGTTGGATGCTTGCTGTCGACTGATGACTGTTCGATATCTTGGCTTGCTTGTATATCCTCTGCCGTAGACGACTCCCGTCACGCTTGTTTGAAATGTAACCTGACTGTAATGATTTCTCCTCGAAAATTTACCAAATGACTCGAGATGGAACTTCGATGATCTTATATCCTGGAGGAACTGCAGGAAAGAACTCGTGTATGGTGTGAGCTCTACAATCGTTTATATAGACACCAGAGGTTATATTGCACTCAACGCGTAGATCGTTGACCTTGAGAATGGACACAGGTAGATCAGATCTGTGAGTGACATATGGTAGAAGACGTTGAGTAAAGTCTAGTACTTGTCCGATAGAATATTGAGGTTGAAAATCAATCGTGTGACTCCACTTTATTACACTACGAAGAATATTGTTATTAGGCTTCAAACTGATGGATATACCCTTTGAAGCAAGAGTTTTTCTAAGATAGTTCTCTATATCCTTAATCTCATAACTGCCTGTAGGTAGAGCAATTATCTCATTATCAATGTAAAATTTGTAGTTCCCAGTATCGATATTAGATATCGAATTAAAGATTAAAAGTTCAACTAATCCGAAAACGCAGTTATTGTACGGTGAAAATTCAATAGGTGGAAAATATTGAGCTCCGAGAACAGATGAAGTACCGGAAATAAGCAATGTTAATGAATTCTCCATGACTGTACAACTCATAATGATTTGACTCTTGCTCATGCAGGTATATCCTTATATAGCCAGGTGATGATCTACCTTATTACTCAAGAACTTTAGACAGAGATGATCACAGTTGAATCTATCAAAGTCTTGATATCCCTCAGGATTATATTTAATCTCATCAACCCCTAAATATATCATCAAGTTTAAGGGTGGCTGAAGATTACCGAAACTATCGAAATAAACAACGTTGTTACCTCGTTTACGACAAGCCACCCAGTGCGTTCCAGGACCATTCTCATCATCGAGATTTATGCTAGCATATTCACGGTAATGAGGTCCACTAACTGGCATTGCGTTTCGCATAAAAACACCTCGAAAATTTGGAATTCTAAGAATTTCAGCATATTTTATGAGATCTGCATCTGAGAGGGCTCTTTAAGGTAATCTTGTTTTGAGGATATTTCTTTTTTTCTTTTTTTTTTTCTTAAACCACTTCCACCGTAGGGCTTCAGATGAATATCAAGACCCGTTTTATGTGGTTTCAGATACAGACCTTTACCAAGAGCTATGTCCTCCATTGTCTTATTATGTCTGTGACTCTCCTCTAATTGTTTCTTAGCAGTACTAGTATTGTTGACAGCTTTAGCTATTCCAGCAGCACCACCTGCTACTGCCCCAGCTGCACTCAATTCTGCAAGTATAGGTATTAGAAACGGTAAGAATCCATCTACTTTAGATGGTACTGGTACACGTGGAAATATTACATTGCGTTTACCACCTGCCTTTTTGACTGCAGCACGAGCACCTTCCAGAGCAGAGAGAATGACTTTTTGAGCACTTTTGTTTGGAATAACCGACTTAGAAGCAGCCTTCAGTATCTTTTTCAGAGTAGTTAATGATCTTTTTTTCTTTTCCATTCCCATTTCAAGTGAAGACTTTAATTTCATGGCGTTTGTTACAGCGTGAGCAGTTGCCTTTTCACTCAAATGCTCCTCTCTTGCTAAAATTCTCTGCCAAGCTTTATTGGCTAAAACTTTATCAGCGGCGCACAGTGGGCAAAATCGAATTTTTCTTTTTTAAAAACGTAGAACTTCAGATAGAAAACACCAATCAAACTGAAATTTTTTGAGCTTCAAGTTTACTGATTATAGAACATAGGAAAACTATAGAGGAAGCGTTAGATTGACATTGTAACCTCAAAATGAAGTACAAAAGTGCTCATTTTTCGGAAAAATACAGTTTTTGCTGCGACAAAGTCGTCATATATTTTTATTTAATGCCTCAAATACTATATCTTGTAGATTTTTTATCGCTGAATTCGAATTCACCACCTAAATTAACCAAAAACCTAACCTAAAAGGTCAAAAGGCCAATTAAACGCTAATTATTACCATTTTTTGTATTCCAAGTGATATAACATGAGATAGGATTGATTAATTCTTCTGAATCTTTTATGATCTTCAAACTTAATGGTCATAGAACATGGGAAAATTATAGGGGATGCGTCAGACTGACATCCTAACCTCAAAATGAACCTCATTTTTCGGAAAAAAACGGTTTTTGCTGCGACAAAGTCGTGATATATTCTTTTACTGCCTCAAACACTATATCTTGTAGACTTTGTCCCGCTGAATTCGAATCCACCGCCTAAATTAATCAAAAACCTGACCTAAAAGGTCAAAAAGCCCATTAAACGCTAATTATTACCATTTGTTGTATTCCAAGTGATAGAACATGAGATAGGAACGACTAATTCCCCTGAATCTTTTTGATCTTCAAACTTAATGGTCATAGAACATGGAAAAATTATTGGGGAAGCGCCAGATTGATATCCTAACCTCAAAATGAAGCTCATTTTTCGGAAAAATATGCTGCGACAACGTCGTGATATATTTTTTTAAAGTAATCAAGCTAAAACTTGGAGGATTCATTCTTTGAACATACTTGTAATAAGGGCTTTTATAAGGATGAATAATAATAATTAAACAAATCTGTACGTTAAGAAGAGCACACGTGGTTTGTATTATTGACGATAAATAATTGCACAAACAGAGAGAATATACAGGCCTATTCACATGTACTGGCCAATTCACTGGCATAGCTCTTTTTTTTTAACTAATATTCTTGATCATAATCAGCGAAGATGTCGTCATCAAAAACAGATTCATTATCTGCCATATCCTCATTTTGTCTGCAAAGTAATTAATATTCATTTCTCAATTCATCAAAATGTATTACGCATCATATTTGTATCGATGTTCAGTTTGTGTTGTGTGTTCATTTGTAGTTGCATTCCAAGATTAGCTGAATAAAATAAGGTATAAATAAAGTCATCAGTTACTTTGTATGAATTATAAAAGTTGAATATGTTCTATTTACAGTAAATGGATTCAAGAGTTATGAAGTTACTACGAATAGTTTTGATAATTGTTTTAGTAATGAAGTAAGAGTTTCTACAAATATCCTACCCATTTTCTATAAATCGGCTTATATCTACATTTGTTACTTTTGGCTTATTCTCCAGAGTTTTGTCTGTTTGATCAATAGAGAAATTTTAGGATCTGTCATGAAAATAGCTCTATTATAAACATCAAGAATCCTGTATAATCTACTGTTCTGCCTAGCATGTTTCGTCATATTCAATCGATACAACTTGTGCCAAGATTCGCTTCCATCTTCAGCGAAATACATCATTGGCATCGAAAATACCCTTGCAATATGTATTAGAAATGCGGTTGAATTCCATATTAATGTCTCTTAATAAAATACTTTTAAAAAATTTTTAAAAAGAGAATGACTGTAGGGAACAATAACAAGATATTGTGTGGCATGCTGTAATACAAATATTCTCTGGTTTGATATGAAAATACAGATAAGAAATAACTTTTTAGCCCCTAAAAATTTAATTTATAAATCATTATTTAGAGGCTCAAGAAAATGTTTCTAAGTATAAATTTTACAGTAGAAAAACGCAGTTTCAATCTACGCTAAAACTTGTTGGAAATGGATACTTCTGCACAAAGTTACAAGCATTCAAAAATATCTCTGATTGAAAAATTGATTTTTATAAGAAAGTTTTGGAAGCCATTTTTTCGTGTTAACAAATTTTCGAGTTCATTGTTTAACACGTAGAACCAGGAAAAATGTTTTCTTAGTTAATGTCCCAATCTTTAATTTATCTCGTTTTCGGTCACCCTTGTTTAATTATTTTTTAAGGATTCCTAATATTGTTTCTTATCTGTTAATCAATATATCATTTTTCTCACCTCGCAGCCGTGTTTCAGTAACTTATGGCACTTAAGGTTCATCCTTGCTTGTAAATAAAGTTCATAATGCAAACAATATGTTTGCCAGCAAAATTCTTCCAATTCATCTAAATTTAATTTTTTGGTACATTTGAATGCAGCTAGCACTGTAGCTATATTTCTCACCAACCTAGGATCGATTTCAAGCGCTTCAGCAAAGACTGAAGGGTATTTAAAACAACGTCTTGCATCATTGCCAGTATTCGATGTTCCGTGACCTTGTAACAGTTGATCAACTCTGACCACGATACGTTCATAAATTCGATTTTGTATGTCCTTCTTCCGTTCTTTATACTCCGCTATAAATTATGAGAGTTGTATAAAGTGAAATTTCCTTAAACTCATTATCTCTAAACGCAAAAATCCATCATATCGCAAACTATCAAACCCTTAAATCGATAAACCATAAAACCGATAGAATCTGAAACTGAAATTCTTTGAACGATTAACCCTCAGAGAGAAAGCGAGAGAGCAAATCAGCGAGACTACGAGAGAACAAGACTGCGAGAGAGCAAGACGGCAATTCAGCAAGAGAACGAGTCAGCAAAAGAGTGAGGACGCGAGAGAACGAGAGAGCGAGAAGGCAAAAGAGCGTGAAAGTAAGACAGCGAGAGATAGCGACAAAGCGAGACAGAAGAAGAACAAGATAGCGACAGAGCAAGAAAGCGAAAGAGCAAGGAGGCGAGAAAGCAAGGATGTGATAGAGCGATAAAGCAACACAGCAAGAGAGCAGTAAAGCAACACAACAAGAGTGCGTAAAACCAAGATAGCAGGGAGTCGAGAGACCTAGATAGCGAGAAAGCAAGACTGCGAGAGAGTGAGACATCGAAGAAGAAAGAATGAGAGAGCGAGAAGGCGAGAAAGTGAGTGAGAGAGGGAGACAGTTGTACATAAATTTAAGGTACTTAACTTTGATACTAACAAATTCCTGAATTAAGTACTATCAAATTCCAAATTTCTTATCTTGGCGTACGTCCCACGATTCAAAATCTCTTTTATACGATAGATGAAGTAGATGCTCCAAGCATTTTATCGTACAGTGCAACAATCCTAAACCATATTTCAAGGAATACTAATTTGGTTTGAAATCATCGTTCAGGTTACCAAACTGATGAGCGGTCCGCAAACACATGGGACACCTACAAGTTGCATTATTACCAACTATGGTATTGACACATTTTCCATCGAATAATGTTTGCGAGACATTGTACGTAATTCTAAAGCTTTTCTTATTTGGCATCGTGAAGCTGAATGGCTCCAGACTCTTTATTTCATTGTTTAAACGGTTGAACTCACGTAGCGTTGCAACTTCATCCTCTTTTTCAAAGGATATCCTCACAGGGCGACAAAACCGTACACTTTGTGGTACATGGTCACAAACAGGGATTGCTGAGAATTTGTATTTTGATTTTGACTGTTATCATATTTTTCGTGAGGATTCGTGTGACCAGAAGAACTGTCAAAGCCTACAGTTACTACTAACTCTAAACTTCTCAAAACCGATTTTTCCCAATTAAATGCAATTTATAAACATAGATAGTTTCTTAGTTTTAGACCATATTTAGTGTCAAGGTCATATGAAGTGGAAAGGTCGGTAAATTTGAAAAATCAAAACAAAATCTACGCAAGCGAGAAAATTAATATAAATAGCCCAAAGAGCAGATTTATTTCTCAGTATGTTTTAGCTTTTCGGAGCTCAATGGTCCGTGAATTGGAAAATTTAAAAACAAATCTACGCATGCAAGAAAATTAATATAAATCACCAGAACAGTGGTTTTGTTGTTCAGTCTATCTTCGCACTTAGAAGCGGAAAGGTGGGTCAATTTTAAAATTCAAAACAACATCTACACATTTGCGAAAATTAATATAAATAGCCAGAAGAGCGGTATTGTTGCTCAGTTTATCCTTGAAGTTCAAAGCGGATAGACCGTCGAATTTAAAAATTGAAAAATTGAGAGCGGTTTTGTTGTTCAGTCTGTCTTCGCACTTCAAAGTGGAAAGGTAGGTAAATTTGAAAATTCAAAACAAAATCTACGCAAGCGAGAAAATTATTATAAATAGCCCGAGTAGCAGTTTTGTTGCTTAGTCTGTCTTCGCACTTCGAAGTGGAAAGGTCGGTAAATTTGAAAAATCAAAACAAAATCTACGCAAGCGAGAAAATTAATATAAATAGCCCAAAGAGCAGATTTATTTCTCAGTATGTTTTAGCTTTTCGGAGCTCAATGGTCCGTGAATTGGAAAATTTAAAAACAAATCTACGCATGCAAGAAAATTAATATAAATATCCAAAACAGTGGTTTTGTTGTTTAGTCTATCTTCGCACTTTGAAGCGGAAAGGTGGGTCAATTTGAAAATTCAAAACAACATCTACACATTTACGAAAATTAATATAAATAGTCAGAATAGCGGTATTGTTGCTCAGTTTATCCTTGCAGTTAAAAGCGGAAAGGCCGTTGAATTTCAAAATTGAAAAATTTAGAGTGGTTTTGTTGCTCAGTCTGTCTTCGCACTTCGAAGTGGAAAGGTTGGTGAATTTGAAAAATCAAAACAAAATCTACGCAAGCGAGAAAATAAATATAAATAGCCCGAAGAGCAGATTTATTTCTCAGTATGTTTTAGCTTTTCGGAGCTGAATGGTCGTTGAATTGGAAAATTTAAAAACTAATCTACGCATGCAAGAAAATTAATATAAATAACCAGAACAGTGGTTTTGTTGCTCAGTCTGTCTTCGCACTTTGAAGCGGAAAGGTCGTTGAATTTGAAAATCGATAACAAAAGCTACGCATACGGGAAAATTAATATAAATTGCCGGGAGATCGGATTTATTTCTTAGTCTGTCTTTGCAGTTCGAAACTCAATAATTTATTTAAATTTAGATGTATACTTTTTTACATTGGAGCTTTTTGTGCTACAAACTTGTTGTAACTTTGTCGACTTTATGGGTTTCAGTGGACGGGCGCTGTGGGCTTCGGGATCTGAAATTGTTACCCTTAGGTCGATATTGTTACGCAAGTTAATATACTGTAAAAAAGGTTCAAATGAGATAAGCGTTTCAAAGAGGTCACTGTAATTCTAATAAAATTAGGAAATATAGAAAGTGTGACTTCAGGAGACCGGAGAACTGGAGAACTGGAGAACTGGAGAACCGGAGAACTGGAGAACCGGAGAAAAAATGGAAGCACTTTAATATAAGATTTTACGATTTAATTTTTAAAAAATTATTTGATCGCTTATTTCTTGGGCATTACGCGGTAATTTTTAACCAATCAAAACTGTTTTTTTTTCAATCGTTTTTTTCTGAATGTTACAACGGGGTGGACAAATTGTTAATAATGATTATTTAACGATGGAGTCAATATCCTGCTGGCGTGCTCCACACAGAGCACGTGTGCGCGACTTACCGCGGCGCTTACCTTTGGTTCGGCCCTCGGTGACTCGCCGCTGTAGTCTTAACTCGGTGCAGCTATGCAAATTTTTCCAACGTATACGTCGAATTCACGTGAATTACCACTTTGTGCCGAGTTTCCTCGACGAACTAGCGAAGACGCGAAGGATAAATTTCTCGCAACGCGAGTAGCAACTTAGCTCCGTTTGTCGGCTTAACTCGATGCGGACAGCGTGCAGGTCCAGTTTAATTAACGACAATGAGATTTAACAATAACAATAAATAAAATATATTCTGTAATGATTAATAAGAAGTTACAACAAAGATAACAACAATGATTTTAACGATAACGTCGGTGAACAACATAAAGAATAAAATTACCGGGTGCAGAGAGGACTTCAAACAAGTGCGGGCCTCTTCTATCGTGGGCTATACGGATCCCTTATATTCTGGGGCACGGCACACTATCCGCAGTGTGGCCCTTGTTGTATGCGCGTATACCCCAGGGCTATCCCTTACCTCTCAATGATGGAGTGCGTGGAACGGAGATGAAATACCGATAGCCAGGCGCCTTTCTCCCTCTGCGGTCACCGCTATCTCTCTTACTTTGGACTCCTTTTCTTTCTCTGGTTCTCGCTATTCGAGGCTTCCCACCTCTTGCCGCTCGTGCTGAGGGTAGTGGAGACGACTCCTCCACTCGCTACTTCTTCTCCCCCGCATGGACAAAAAAAGGTTTCCTGTCGAGCGTGAATACAGCAAGATGGCGACGAGAGTCTTAGTAGTGTGGTGCGCGGTGCGAGAGCAACAGTCGTAATGGCTTTGCTCCGCGACCCCGACCGCGTCCCCCGCTCTCTCTCTATCTCTCAGTTCCCCACCTGTTACCGCGCGCGGACACGATAAGGCGTCCCGATTCTCCAGTTATTCGCGACTCGTTACAAGGTTTGAAATAAAAAAGAATTTTTTTAATTTATCGATTCGTTTTTGTCTTATATCCATTTTGTTTAAGTGTGTTTAATTTTGCTTCCGCAAAGAGGAAAGTTTGTGATAATAAAAAAATCTTTACTAAAAACATGTTAGAAACACGTTTGGCGACATAAGAATTCGAAAGACACTATTTTTAGAAAACGTCCGTATCTGTGTGTTTGTGTTTGTATTTTTGAGCAGGTGTGTATATGTGTGTGTGTACGTGAGTGCATGTATGCGTGTGTGTGTGTGTGTGTGTGTGTGTGTGTATGAATATGGGCATCAATATCTCAAGTAAACTTTGGGAAAATGTAATTTTTCAAAGCTCATTTTGCTTATTTTTCTTACACGAAAAGGGAAATATAATAATTTTTTTTCGTTTTTCGAATTCGTTTTGTTTTTTTCAACGATTTTCGATTTTTGGATTTTAGTTTTTCATTTTTTAGGCACTCTCCCAATTCTCAAACAGAGGCTCTATATGAAATATAGACCCTATGTAAGCAATATACTCTATAATATGCAGAATTATAGCTGTAGTGGACGAGAGCATTATGGATTTGACCAAAAATTAATTTGCTGTATAATTTGATATGTTATTTCATATAATTCAAAACACATTCCTACACCGGTTACACACTCTTAGAAGCTTCCGTTCAAAAGTCCGTCTGTGCGCGGCAGCTAAATTCAATGAAAAACCCACAAAATACTGTTCCTTCTGGCTGGGCTATTATAAGTGTGTGCAGTGTGCTGATGTTGGTGTGTACGTCGTGCCGTAGTCTCTCATATGAAACATGCAATCCACATACGTACGCGATTAATTAACAAGCGTGCGTTCGGTGTCGTTGTGCATGTGTGATTCTGCTTCGTTCCATTATCCCCTTTGTTTATTAAATAAATAATGACCTTCCCTATCTAGACCCAACCTCACCTAACCTAACCTATCCTACTTCGATGATACCTATCTCTCTCTTTTCAGCAATGCTTCTTTTGGTGCTGTTAAATATAATACACTCTTGTGACGTTTTATATGTCACAACTAAATACACATTGCAATCCCCGAGAATTTTGGTCCCTAGCGTTTCCAGTCACCGCGACCCGACTGTACTTAAATTCGCTTTCATAACTTCATGCCTACATTTTTTCAATTCACTTTTATATTTTCAAATTTATAATATTTTCTTAATTAGTTAAATTTATTTTACATCTATCATTAAACTTATATACACCTGTCTTTTCAAAATTTTAGTCTATATTTTCGACATCGCTCTATTCTTTCATTGTCTTTTGATAACGACACGGACGGTATGGTGCGACCGTAGTTTGAACTTGCGCTCCAAAACTTGTTTTCGTAGAATTCACGCCCGCTAGATCCTTCACCTTAGACCCAGCAATTAACTCTGTTGGTGGTCGCGGTGATAGGTATGGCGTAGGCGATTTCTACGAAGACAAGTTTTAGCGCGCAAATTCAAACTGCGAACGCAGCATACCATCCGTGTCATTATCAAAAGACAACAAAAGAATAGAGCGATGAGAAAAATATAGAATAAAGTTTTGAAAAGACAGGTGTAAGAGTTTAATGTTAGATGTAAAATAGATTTAACTAATTAAGAAACTATTATAATGTGAAAAAATAAAAGTGAATTGAAAAAATGTAGGCATAAAGTTATGAAAGTAAATTTAAGTGTAAAACAGCAGACTAGAAAAGTGAATTTAAAGTGAGTGTAATACAAGGGTTTTGCAAAATTACAGATTCTTGAATTTTGACTTGATGAATATATTGAGCTTGGTCCCAGTGTTATAAAATGACCGTGACGCATCCCACTTTCCTTTCCTAGCGAGAGCGTGGCCCATGTAGAAATACCGCTTGTGCCGCGCGAACTCGCTCTCTTGCGGGTGGATCGCTCACTCGACCAGGTCGGTTCGCATGTCACACGCACGCACGCACGCACGCACGCACACACACACACACACACACACACACACACACACATACTCACCACGTTATTAGAGTTATTTATTAAAGTTTATTGTAAATAGTTTGATACTGAGTTTAAAAATAAATGCTCTTTACTTTAAATAGGTAAATAAAGATCTCGTCTCATTTTTTCTCCACTCACTCGAATCGTCATCCTCACGCGCACGTGTTCGGCAAAGTTAAAGTGCCTCGCTGCACTCCCGTCGACACTAGGACCGCGCCTAAATTATTGCTGCTTATTTTATTTATTGCTAGACCTACTAGTGCACTAACATAGGTAAATAAACATGAAATTAGTAATTTAAATATAATTAATACAAATATGATATTGTTCTTCGCTTTATTACATGCATTTTTCATGTTCATATAATACACAATTATATAATAATTATAAACTATAGTGGTAATAAAACTAAGAGTAATTACCTGGAAATATAAAGTCGATTTAGTTCATAAGGATAGGTGTAGGAATAGATTTTCAATCCTTATATTCTAGAGGAAAAAGTAGATATCTAAGTTGAGATTTACAATTATATTAATTAAACTAGGAATCTATTTATTTGAACAAGTGAATTTTTGGTGACATTTAGAGTTTCGTGCATTTTGTCATTGTGACACTTGCATCTGTTGGAACTACATTCGCTCTTGCATCTACTTCTAGTATTACCTTATCTTCCACAAACATGCTAATTTTTTGCACATTTTTTATAATATTTATATATATGGTAGTTTATTAACAGTTAGACAATTTTCTAACTGTTGATGAAATACACAATGCACAATTTATGTCTTGAAAGAAGCACTAAGTCTCGATCTCTATCACATTGATATTATCCGTAAACTTAAAATTGACATTCCGCATCAATATAGGAAAGTCCCCCAGTAAAAATCCCTCCCTGTATAGACACCCATGGCTATTTAGCTTCTACCACTAGATGGAAGCCTTTTATATGCCGGATTAGATATATGTTATACTTCTATTAAATATGATCAAAAGTTCTTGTTTTTAAATCACCCCTCCGGATGTTCTCGCAAGAATAAAGAAAAAGCATTTATTTTCAGTATCAAAAGTTATTTCTTAAAAATAAATACATGCCTAATGCATAAGCTAACTAAATACTAATTATTTTATATGTGATATGATTTAAAGTAAAGAGGCTTAATCAACATTTAGACCAAAAATACTATTCTAAAAAATATAGGTTTGATACTGGGAGACACTTCTTTAAAAATTCAAAATCTTTATTTTTCGTTTTTCATTAATATTTAATACAGATAATAAAATTTAAATAAAACTAATTTTTTATGTCAGGCTCGTTCATACGATAAATTCCATTTACAAATTTTGATTTTCACCTAGACAAAGTTTCCACCAAAATTGATATGTGTGATTGTTCTGGGATTCTCTCCTCTATAGATATCTACATACAGTGCATTCAGACCTTTCACCTTCCTGCTTACCTACATCAACATCATTTACAGCTTTTGGTATCATTTACCTTTTCCTCTAGAATCTAACGATTGAAAACCTATTCCTACTTCTATCCCTACGAACTAAATAGACTTTATATATCCAGTTAATTACTCTTAGTTTTAATAATAGAATTTATATGTAAATATTTTTAAATAAGTGCTGCATCGGTGAAATAGTTTATAATTATTATAAAATTATGTATTGTATGTAAATTATAAATACATGTAATAAAGTAAAGAAAAATATCATATGTGTATTAATTATATTTAAACTCCTAGTTTTTATCTTTAGATTAAATGAGAGTTCCAATACCACCGAAAATTGTTATCGAATTTCAAATAATCACTTTGCCCGATCAAAAAGTAGCACTATTCATAATGCCCGGACAACGTGATAATTTCACAAATATTAAAGACCTTGTTCAACTGAGTCGAGCATTATGCATACTGCCGGAGCACTATTCAAACTGCCCGACTTATCAAATCAGCCGCAACATATACATTCTCCTGTGCGTTCTCGCAGTCCTCTTCTGTACGAGGGTAGTTCAATAAGTCTTTAGAATAAAGTATAAAAACAATTTTTTTGGGTAAATTTTTTTTTATTTTTCAACATAATCTCCTTGGAGCTCTATACACTTGGTCAATCGCTTTTTAAGTTTTTTTAATCCTTCAAAAAAAGTGCGTTTTCGGAAGTTCCTCAAAATAAGCACTTACAGAGGCAATGACGTCTTCGTTGTCCGTAAATCTCTATCCACCGAGCCATTTTTTCAAGTTTGGAAATAAGAAAAAGTCACTGGGGGCTAAATCTGGTGAATACGGTGGGTGTTCGACCAATTCGAATTTTAGTTCTTCAATTTTAGCCATTAAAACGAAGCATGTGTGAACTCGGGCGTTGTCGTGATGAAAGAGAATTTTTTTTCTCGCCAAATGTGGTCGTTTTTTTTTAATTTCTTCTTTCAGCTGCTCTAATAATGATGCATAATACTCACCAGTAATTGTTTTACCCTTTTCCAAGTAGTCAATAAGTATAATTCCACGTGCATCCCAAAAAACTGTAGCCATAACCTTACCAGCTGACTTTACGGTCTTTGCCTTCTTTGGAGCTGGTTCGCCTGTGGAAATCCACTGTTTGGATTGTTTCTTTGTCTCAGGAGTGTAGTGTTCATCCACAGTCACAAATCGACGAAAAAATTCCTCAGGATTCCGACTTATGCGCGCCAAAGAGCCTCAGAGGCGACCACTCCATTGCGTTTATTCTCAGCTGAGAGCAAACGCGGCACCCATCTTGCCGATAGCTTTTTCATGCCTAATTTTTCATATAGAATTGAAACAACTGCACCTATAGATATCCTTGTGGCCTCAGCTAACTCACGCACTTTTAATCTTCTATCCTTCAACACCATATCGTGGATTTTATTGATGATTTCGGGAGTAGTTGCTTCTACGGGCCTTCCTGAACGTGGTTCGTCACTTATTGATGTACGACCACGCTTAAGTTCATTTACCCAGTTATAAACCGTTGCTAAGGCAGGGGCAGATGTGCCATAAACTGAGTCCAATATATTTTTTATCTCATATGGAGTTAAACCCTTTAAATGAAAATGTTTAATTACCGCTCTGAACTCGTTTTTTTCCATTTTTCTTAACAAGCAATTTTTTTTTTCAATTGGTTATAAAAACACGTAAACTCAGAAGATGTGGACTGTGACTGCACCATATATCTAGTCGGGAGTGTTGCTGACTGAAAACAGATGATTTGGAGCGATTCGCGCGCCATCTGTTGGTCATTCTAAAGACTTATTGAACTACCCTCGTATATAACGATGGAACCCGTAACAACTGGAGTGTGTATGTGTATGTGTGTGTGTGTGTGTGTGTCTGTTTGCGTGTGTGTGTGTATGTGAGAGCGAGAGAGCGAGAGAGAGAGAGAGAGAGAGAGAGAGAGAGAGAGAGAGAGAGAGAGGGAGATAGAGATTTGATTTGGTTTAATTTGTTTTTATTCAGCCACGTGGTATAAATCCCCATCTGGCGTAATCAAGTGGTACATAAAAGTATACAATAAAAATAACAACAATAGTAATAATTTATAAACACAAGCAGAAGTACTCTTTTGATAGCAGACCAGGCTTTGAGAATCAACGCAGTAATAGACTATACCAAAATATACATTAGAAAGTAAGTATTAGAATATTCGCATATATACTTCAGACCAGATATTCATAACTATAGTATCCCGCTCTTCTAATGGTAACATCTATAATTTCTGGTCATACGTCAGATGCGTTAATTAGTTACGTTCCGTGTTTAAAACGTAAAAATTAGTAATATAATTTTACACTAAAATTTGAAACAACAAGACTGTATGCATTTTTAAATATATTTTTAAACTATTTATTGATTTATTATGTATATACAAATAAATATTCAAGAACATTTATATTCAGTTATCTAAATTAGAATAGTTTTGTATCTTGTGCACCCTTGGATCGTCTGGTCTTATAACTGGAACAAAAAAATAAATATGAAAAATTAAAAAACTTCAGCTTTAGTAACATATTCATTATTATGAGGTAACTACAATATAATCAACGCATTGCAAGTCAAAGGACTGCCGAAAATCGATCGTTAATACTTTCTATCGTTATGATCGCAGTAGTTAAAAGAAAGAAGAATATCTTGAAATACAAGTGATTTATTTTAAAAAGAACTTTATAAAAATAGATAGGAAAATATATATTGCTTATACAGAAGCTGCGGTGGCTCGTGGGTTAGGCTCGATTTTCTGAACCGAAGGTCCCGCGTTTGAATTCCGGCTCGGGCTAAAACTATAAATCTAGTAGAGATCCATACATGCCAAACTCTAAGAGTATCAGGGATGGATGTATCATAACTATAGAGACACACGGTACACATACATGCACTCACATCCAAACCGTATTATAAGTAATCACACAATGCCACTGGCACTGCTAATAAACATCTCTCTTGGTATCGAAAGCAGATACACTCGGTTTCTGAGACATGTAGTGAACAAAACAAAGGTATCTTGTGTATCTGAGTTTTTCGTCTCAACCATTAATACCTCACAGTACATTATACAACTATATAAACATAAACAAGAGATCGATCGTCCTAGAGGCAACGACACAAATAACGCTTTCTGACAAACTTGAAACATATTTTTCACTGATTTAAATGATGAAAATGAATGTACCGAACGTCAGCAATGTTAACCGCGAGCGTAAAATTAGGATAGTGCCACAAAAATTTAAGTAAAAAAAAATATATATATATAAAGTTTCTGATATCGACAAAGTTAAAAATTTGTGTACAGATTGCGGTTAGTATAGAAAACCCAAAAAAAACATGATCTGCCGACTTATCTACGGATTTACATGCACTTCCCACCCACGTAAACATGTAAAAAATAATTTTATGCCCACCTGAACGAAAATGACCACTTCTTTCCCTGAAAAGCGAGACCAAAATTACACTTTTTGCCCGCAATAATGATTAGCGGGAAAAAAGTGACTTCACTAGAAACTAGTCCAAATTCCTTTATATCATCAAGTTCTACCAATAACCCTGATTTTCGTTTGTCTTTTAATAATATTGTCTTTTAACAGTTCATTAGTCCCGCTTTCCAAGGCAAAAAGTGGCCACAGTTGACATGGGCATAAAGTACTATATGTAACCCAAGAAAAAAGTTGATTTTTCCCTCGAGTAATACTGCCCTCGCTTCGCTTTGCTCGCTCGGGCAGTAAACTCACCCGCGGGAAATATATTCCACTTTTTTGCCCTTGTTACATAATGTACAATTATTCCTGACTCAACCGTAATGACCACTTTATTGGCCTGAAAAGCGGGACAAAAGTAACACATGATTCCCGCAAATCCACTTTTTTCCCGCAAATGCATTTTTTGTATTTTCTGCAAATGTTTTCTCTCCATTTTTTCAATTTTGAACTATTTATTTCTCTATCCGTGGGCCCCATTCTTCAAATCAATAAAGTGGCCACAGTTAACTCGTAAATAAAGTTCTATACGCAGCACGAGAATAAAGTCAACTATTCCCTTGGGTGTTTACTGCCCTCGAGAATAATCCTCGACTTATTGCATACTTGTTGCATAATGTACTATTTTGTCACGAAAATATGATCAGTGGAAAAAAATCTTTACGTTCGCTTTCAACTAAGCGGGCATAAAGTAAATGTTCGAAAATAAGTCCTAAGAGAGTTTAGGCCCCATCCGGATGATACCACATGTTAGGTGGACCTAAACACTACAGTACGTTGATTTTCGAAAATAAACCCCTAACGGAGTTTAGGCCCCCTAAATATGGGGTACCATCTGGATACCACATGTTTAGGTGAGTCTGAACACTTTGGTAGCTGATCTAGAAGTTTAACAAGCATGTGTTTGCATCGTGTCGAAAAACGTCCAAATTTAGTTCCGCTTCATAGGCATAAAAAAACCGTTATCCATACATGTTTGGCAAAAAATACGGTGTGCACCATGGGGGCCTTTTTCGACCTTGTCTTAGCAATACTCATATTTAGCTCGCAATGCACGCTCGCCTTTAGCTCGTGTTTGCTCACCATCGACTCGTATTGTAAACCTCACACGCGGGCGAGAAAAGGCTACTTCTCCCCCAGGGTACACAATATACTTTTTTTTCTGAGACGGACATAGATGAAATTTGGTTTAGTACTTATTTACACAATATAACATAAGAAATAATAGACTACTCAGGTTACAGTGGAAAAGTCACTGGATAGACGTTAAGTTGCAGTGTGGCGCTTAGATAAGTCGCTCGGCACCTTAAATGGGAATTATGTTCAATTCTCTGAGACTACTCGTAACAAAGATACAATTTGGTTTAGTACTTATTTACAACTCTCTACCAGTTTATATAATCAATACAATAAGACATCTAAGAAACTATTCTTTAATCTACAGTCAGTTACGGACAAAAGCAATAAGTCACTGAAGGAAAAAAGTAATTAATCTGAAGAATTCAAT
Organism: Gastracanthus pulcherrimus; assembly: GCA_949152435.1. Taxonomy (NCBI): domain Eukaryota; kingdom Metazoa; phylum Arthropoda; class Insecta; order Hymenoptera; family Pteromalidae; genus Gastracanthus; species Gastracanthus pulcherrimus. The sequence continues at coordinate 59,551,262 of OX424572.1, read as the reverse complement.
AAACCATCGACTCGAAGTTAAATAAATACTCCGCCAAACGTCACCGCAGCGTATTCGTTAAATTTGGAAGTGGAACATTGTCCAGCTGATCAAGAAAAGAAGATCAAAATAACAAATGATGACGATTATTAAGCAAAAAATAATCATTAAAATCGATAAATAAATAGTGAGTTACATATGTTTTTATATACATTTAAACGATTTTCTAAATTAAAAGTAGTGGTTCGTCCGCACAAGTGCAACGATCTTGGCGGGGAGAAGAGCAAATGATAGTCATTCACTATTTTTAATGTCAGAATTGTATTCTTCAAAAAATAAAATTCTATAAATAAATTAAAAATATTCTAAAGAAACTTGTTATAAAAATAAAAATTTATATCGATCCGAAAGCATAAGCAAGTTATATATAAAAAAATAATCAAGAATATAATGTTATCGTATTAATATAATATTCAAAAATAAAGAATAGTATATCCACTCTTTTCGACATTTCATTCGTTTAAGGTATTAAACGAATTGTCAAATATATGGTTATTCAAATTTAAGATATTCACATATATGTGTAAGAGTTTTTATGAATTATATATATACTTTATACAGGAATTATAGTTTTTACTATAATTATTGTATGGGTTAGATAACGTAAATAAAATTGTATTTTTAAATAATTTTATGAAAATATAATTAACATTATAAGTATTATAAATATTCTATGAGTTTGATAACGTTAACATAATTACCTTTTTAAATAATTAACGACATTATATTTAAACACAACTAGCAATAAGATTTATTTTAGTTTAAAATTGTCATGGATTACTTTTATTTATTTGCAATTCATTTAAAATTGTTAAAGTTTCATTTTTTATTGTAATGTTTAGTAACTGATGCAATTCAATTACTATCTTACGGATAGCAATATCTGGCGGCCCAGGTGTTACGTTGTGTGATATATCTTTTGATAATACACGTAAGAAATAAACAAATTCGAGTCCCACCGCGGCAGCAAAGAATGCACTTGCGAAATACCTACGCATCAGTTATTAATCGAATGAATAAAAAATGCTCGCAAAAGCATTTTATAAAATTTTGTAACTGACACAATTACGTTGTTAAATTCATTTAAAAAAGTTATATTTATAAGAATTTGGTAAATATTATAAAATTTATGAAATTCGGCAATCGTATATATTCAGACTGCACGTCTCAAGAATCAGTTAGAATACAGTACGTAATTTTCAGTACTACAACTGCACTTTTCAGTATCGACTTTTACATTGTACAGCCTTATATTTTCGTCATAGCAAAAAGTGTAATAGCTTGAAAACTAACATATTATTGCATAAAAACCTGTTTTAACACTATAGGAACACATTTCAAGCACTCTTTTAAATGTATGTATGGATGTATGTATGGATGTAATCAAGTTCCTCGATTAACTTAGCAAAATTATGGTTAAGCCGGTTGAAACTTAAAAAGCTTACTTGTCTCATCATAATGTATCTATTTTGAGACATATTCGTTGAGTGTATTACCACATAGTATAAGTATTAAATATATTAAAAATACAAATTTTAGCTGAATCTTGAATAAATTTCATGTTTTTATTAATTTTTCCACGGTAAAATTGTAGAACTCGAAAAAATAAAATTTTTTGTATTTAACATTTTTTTCGAAAACATTAATTAAACAAAGTTTGTCGAGAAAAACTTTAATTTTAAGCTCAAAAAAGCATAAAAAATTAATTTAAGGCAACAATTGGATTATAACACACTTTATGCTAAAAATATCCGCGGTAAATCTCGATAAAATACAACTTTTTTGTATGAAACATTTTTTATGAAAACGTCAATTAAACAACGTTTGTCAAAAAGGTATTAAAAATTGATTTTTATACCTTTTTTGCGCTTTATTTTTCGATTTTCTTGCCGTTGTTTCATACAAAAAAGTTGTATTTTTCGAGTTTTACCGTGGATATTTTTATAGTGTATATGTATATATATATATATATATATATAAATATATATAGGTCCCTCCTGCTCGTTCCGCTCACCAACAATAAACCTTGTAGAACTGAGTGTCTGTTCTTATATTTAATACAAGAATCACGTATTTTAAATGTGTGCAGTTTAACATTGATCAATATATCTATATTCGACTAATGATAAATTGTGTACAATTATAATGTGCATGATTCTTATGTGTATGAACTAGAACTCTATAATTTTTACTTAAAATATATCATCATTTTTTATTTAATTTAATAAGAAATAAAATAAATATTAAGACTATGTAGTCAGTGCGTGCGTTCGACTTACGTTGATTTACTGCAAGTAAATTAGTTAAAAAATATAGACAAATATAGATATACTCGGTCGATTATGTGGAGGGGATGTAGAGGGGGTGGGTGGGATGCGAAAGGGATGTGGAGGGGGTGGAGGAAATTTGAAAGGGACGTAAAGGCCAATGTGGAAGTAATGCGTTAAAAGTGGAGATGTTATGTCCTGAACTCCCAAAAATATGAGAATTCAGAACATCTAGTAGTAGGCTCTACCATGAAATCTGGTTCACTCACAACCAGATACCTGCTTATATTTTTTTAGATTTTTGAAAATGTTCTTACTTTGATCTACTGCTGGATCTATGAACTGCTTCCTGGTAGGTAGTCAAATTGAAGGTTGATTGAATAAATAATCTTTATGCATTCTCGTATTCACAAACAAAACTTTTATTTATTTCTTATTTAGCTCAATTTATTATAGCTTGTAACAATAGAGTCGCGCAGTAATTAGTTTATAGTGTACTTAAGAATTTTCTAATATAAGTTTGTCAATTTGTAAAATTGACTGACTGTATTTTTATTGAAAGTTGGATAAAGTTTGGATATAAATTTTAATGGATGTTCTATAAGTTTTATAAAGATTTATGCTTTTAACTGTGTATTTGATCGAGCCGCGAGACGGCCTACTGTGGGCCATACGAACGAACTACCTATGCTAATTCTAAAGCCAAAATCATCTGTTATCTGGCTACGAGCATAACACGGGCATTTAGTAGAGACGGGTGCTACGAAAAACGGAGGAGCACCGGGTGCTCGCATCGTACATTCCCACGATCGTTGTTTTCCTAACTTCTTAGCCTACGTATTCCCGTAGAATAGTTCGTTTGCTCTTATCAGTGTCGAGGGATTAACGCGTTGGACAGTTATTACACAGTGCTTGCGTGTAAAAATGCAGGTGCTGTTGCGTGTATGTATAAGGAGAATTACCGTTGCGGAAGTGGAGACATCGATGAATATCGATTAGTACGTTTTGTAGCACCTGATAATGCAAAAAAAAATCGTCGAGCAACGGTTCTATAAGCATGTGCAGATTAAAATGTGCATACACCTGTTCTTCTTATTGTCTCTATAACCGTTTTTTGGTAATAAAATGAGGTTCCCGGCTTGCAGCGTGGTGAGAACTTAGGAGAATTGTGTCGAGTAGAGTAGAGTATACGTGAATCATGGCGAATAAAGTAGTGCGTTCATTCAACATGATGCGGAATATCTATGAAGACAATTTTCGCGGAGTTATTTTTCGAGTGGCGATTGCGAGTAAATCGTATGGTATGCGTGCAACGAAAAGTGAGTTTAAGTTTATACTTGGATGCTGTCCGTTCCGTGAAATCACCTTGCTTCATCGATTGATATTTCGAAGAAATAAATTGGCTGTGCTAACGGCTGGAGAATTCATAACGCGCCGGAATGTACAGGACATTCACACTTTGAAAAATTTGATGAATGTATAGTAATATTGTCAGTCAGCATATAATTTTAAAATAAAATGATTTTAATATAATAAAACATACGTATTGATTAACGTTATAAATTGTACTATAAAAAGTGTAAAGTTTTTATAAAGTTCTTAGGTGTAGTACATATTAGTAAAAAGAAGCCATATTTGAATGTAGTGCATTTTAAAAAAAATCTACTAATAACAGTAGAAAACTGCAAAGTAGTTGTACGAAATATTCATTAAAAAACTAACCAAATAAAAAAAAAGTGTTGTAATTTATGGAATAGGTGTAAATGAACGTAGACGTATGTAAAAAATCTAAATACGTTATTTATTTATCGTGAGTATATAAATGGCCGTGGTTAATTAGCCGGTCTGCTTTCGACGCCAGTCGGTAGAACACTGACTCGCGTGTTGATATTCACGCGCCTCATATGCACGAGGCTGAGGTAAACAAAGACGTGCTATGTTCAAAATATCGCATTCTCCTCTGCTTACTTTTTGATCTCGTATTTGTTTTACAATATTCAATTTTTATTACGAAGGCGCTCCAAACGTCGCAATACAATATCGTGCATGCGCATTTGGTTAGATCCAAACCAAAATCATCAATACCAAAAATCCGTAAGTGTCGCACTACACTCTCTCATGTGATTGCGACATATCGCTTCCACGCAGTATTTGAATCAATCTCTACTAAATATGTCACTCACGGTACCATTTCTCGCTCAATTCTACCTTTCACCCAAGATACTTTACCTTTCCGATAATCTTCACCCATTACATGATCCCCAGTTTCAAATTGTACCCGTCGTGATCCTTTATGATTTTTTATTCGACGATATTGATGTGCATACATGATTTGTTCGGTTTCTCTCGGTAATAAAAGAGAAAACCTTGTCCTAAGCTCGCGCCCTAACATTAATTTAGCCGAAGATTGATTCGTGGCACCGTGAGGCATTATTCTATATTCAAACAAAAATTGTTTAGTTGCATAACCTACATTTATATCATTATTTATTATACAAGAAACTTTACGCTTAAAAGTGTTTACCAAATTTTGGGTTGCACCGTTAATTGCAGGACAATACGGTGGAGTCATATTGTGACGAATACCCGCACTTTTAAATAGTTTTTGACACGATTGTCCTAAAAACGTTTTAAAATTATCAGTCACCAAATGTGCTGGAAAACCGTAACGCGTAAAGACTTCTTGAAAAACTTCAACGGTGGCCTCCTCACCCGCAATTGACATTATAAAAGCTTCTGGCCGTTTCCAATGGCTATCGATCAATAAAAGTACCATTTTGCCTGCAATCGGACCAAGAAAATCAGCATGTACGGAGTTGGCTCCGCATGAACCTAGTTGGCCACCAGGGTGTTAATGGAACTTTTATCGGCATTTTCTTTGTTTCTAAACATCTTACACAAGAACGAGAGATTTCCTCTAAATCACTGTCAAGCGAGGGCCACCAAACAAAAGATCGAGCAAGAGATTTCATTTTACTTATTCCAAAATGACTAAAATGTAATTCATGTATATTTATTCTTTTAAGTTTTTTACGAATCACTACTCTATGACCTCATAATAGACAATTATTTTCAATCGATAATGCTTCTCGTTTACGCAAGTAAGTTATTATCTTCTGCTCGAGCGGTTGTGTTTCGGGCCAGCCGTCTAAACAAAAACGCATAACCTTACATAATACTGTGTCTTGTTGAGTCATTTGCAGTACATTTTTCCAATCTAACGTAGCAAAATCATACGTCAGAACATTATTTATAAATGCGTTTGTAACTTCTTCTAAAAAATTGGTGCATTTTTGCCATTCGTCTCATTTGTCGGCAGTGGCATACGACTAAACCAATCTGCATAGTTTTCAGTGTTTTTTTGTGTTTAATTTTATAACGGAATGCCGAGAGAAATATTGCCCACCGTTGTATACGGGCCGCTGCGATTTCCGGTATAGATTTTTGAGAGTGGAATATACGTGTCAGAGCAGCATTATCGATCTGCAATAAAAATACGTGACCAAATAAATATGCAAAAAATGGCTTTATACCAAAAATGATAGCTCTGGCTTTCCCGATCAAGTTGTGAATAATTGCGTTCACTTATAGTTAATTTACGGCAAATTAATGTACAGCTAGCATAATGAATCGGATAATCATAACGATCGTGTAGACGATGCGACAATACTGCCGAAGCCCCATACGGTGAGGCGTCGCACGTTAAAATTAATTTTTTTGCAGGGTCATAATTAATCAGGAATTTATCTGACGTTAATTCGTTTTTTATCTGTAAAAATGTCCTATTACAAGCAAGAGTCCAATTAAATCCGATTTCTTTTCTAAACAATTATACAACCGCCGTAGTTTCGTAGCGATGTTTGAAATATACCGCGAATAATAATTTAATCAACCTAAGAAACTACGTAATTGTGATACATTTCTGGGTTTGGGGCATCGCGTACGCTTTCCATTTTTTCTTTTATTGGATGTATTACATTTTTATCAATCCGATAGCTTAAATAAGTAACTTGATCTTCTAAAAAGTTACATTGTTCAAATTTTATTCGCAAATCTGCATCATTTAGTCTTTTTAAAAACTTTTGAACTCTTTGAAAATGTTCAGCCATGTTTGACGCGGTAATTATTACGTCATCTATATAAACTACGACCCCCGAAATTCCTAATAATAATGTCGAAAGTATTCTTTGAAAAGATCCTGTACCAGTGGATACGCCATACAAAAATCGCTTGTATTTAAAAATACCTAAATGTGTACTTATAACCACCAATATTTGTGACTCGTTATCTAACAGTTGTAACAAAAGAGCCCCCGCCGAATGCTCAAGAGCTTCACCAGGGTTCGGATGGGGGTTAGGTTTGAGATTATTATTAATAAAATAAATAGAAATGTTTTATCTTAACGAAATTATAATACGAGATTTATTGATCTCAAAATCCAACAAAATATTTACAACAAACTTAATAATTAATCTAATTAAACTAAATATGGTTAGACGCGGAAACCGTTCCTTGTCTGGCTTGATCACCGCGATCTCCTTTAATCTATAACACAAAGACAGGCGGAAACCAAAATATATTAGTTAAATTACCTAATACTTATAACCTATTTAACGCGTACATAATACATTAATCTAATTGCTTATAATATATATTTAACTGGTGGAATATATGGAAGCTGGTGAAATTAGCCGGCAAGGTGATAGCCACGGTGTTTTGGGAGGCACGCGGCATCATCTACATCGATTACTTGGAAAAAGGAAAGACGATAACAGGAGAGTATTATGCGTCGTTATTGCACCGGTTGAGCAAAGAAATCAAGGAAAAACGCCCTCATTTGAAAAAGAAAAAGATCCTCTTTTATCAAGATAATGCACAGGTTCACACCTGCGCAGTTTCGATGACCAAAATTATGGAATTAAAGTTCGAATTATTACAACATCCACCGTATTCACCAGATTTGGCCCCAGTGATTTTTTCTTGTTTCCGAACTTGAAAAAATGGCTTGTCGGACGACAGTTTACGTCGAACGAGGAGGTCATCACCCAAACAAATGCCGATTTTGAGGAGCTTCCAAAATCCTACTTTTTGGACGACTTAAAAAGTTTGGAAAAACGCTTGAAAAATGTATAGAGCTAAAAGAAGATTATGTGCAATATTTTTTGATTCAGATTTGAATTTAAAAAAAAAGTGCTGACATATCTACTGCTAGGTGGTGTGGAAACGATATTATAAAAAATGTTAATTTATTTGTATAAATTGTATACATTATATATATATTAAAAATAATTTTAATCAATAATTATAATATTACAAACTTTAATATTATGAATTAAAAAATGTTAATTAATATGTAAAACATGTTTAATTTTTTATATGTATAACCAACGTTTCCCACTCACGATGTGGTTTGCTATCGGGCTTACAAACTGTAAGAGGTACGAACAGATAATTCCATTGTATCTTCGGCCGACTTAAGGTAACATTCTAATAATTTTTGAACGAAAAATTGAAAAAAAAATTTATTGCATGAAAGTGCTCATAAATAGAAAATATGCAAGTAGTCCCAGCCCAAAAAACATTTTTTTTATAGTTGAAGTAATACATTAAAAATAAAGTTTTATCGCTTTTACTCTTTTTAACTAAATAGAATGAAGAGTTGAAAGTTTAGTATATTTATAATTAATGATTGTTTACCTAATATAGTACCTGATATAGTTACCTGATATAGTAATAAATGTATTTCATACATGAAAGATTAAAGAATTTTAATAAATATGCAAGGATGCAATACGTAATATATCAGAATTTTAGTCTTGTTTTTACAAAAGCTCGATTTTCTCGGCTCAAGTTTTCCAGTATGCTAAAGTTGATTTGCGTTAACAAATTCAGTGAATCATTTTGAATCTTTTTTTCAAATATTGTTTGATGTATTTCGAACAAAAGTTAGCATTTTTTAATGTACTTTTATTGAATTGCTAACGACATATAATGATATTAATCTTTAATAAATCATGAAAATGTGCATTTATGATTTCAATAGATTATATTTGTAAAAGTAAATTAATAGACTTAAAAGTATAATAAATGCTAATTTTTTTTCTTTTTTGATGTCTAGAATGATGATAAATTTTCCTACATCTGTTCGATGAATATCTTGACGCAAACCAACTTTCCAAAACCTACCTTATTCTGATCTAAAAATGACTAATGTGTGCATATTTTGGAATCTAGAAGAGTAAACAATCTGAAAAAATCTTGAAAAAATACTTTTTATATTACGAAAATTAGGTCATTTTTTCAGATAATTGTCGTGTCCTAAACAAAAACTTTGGAAAATCGCCAGAAAGCGACCTATGGGGGCAGGCCTGGGTAAAACCCCAAAACACTCTTTATGTTTAAATACAATCATTCGTAAAATTTTTAAGCTATCAATACTTAATAATATATTAAATTTAACCGTTGTAAAACCTCAAAATCTTGATCCTACACGTGACATTAAATCACTATTTTCAATAACATATTTACTAAAGGAACTTTGTTCCTCACACGATTCTAGGTCAGATGATAAACCAACATTTTTTTTCGACGGTTATTCGACTTCTCTTGACATGTATTACAAAATGAGCGGAGCACTTTTTCATTGAAATTTTTTTTATTATTCTTTTTCGTATATCCAATCAATTATTTTTTAAATATTAAAATTATTTTTTAATTGATTGGATTCCGAAAAAATAATAAAAAAAATTTGAATAAAAAAGTGCTTTGCTTATTTTCTAATACATATCAAAAAGAGTTGAATAGCCGCCGAAAAAAAAATTTGGTAGGATCAAGATTTTGTGGTTATACAATAGTACAATTTAAGATATTTTGTGTTGATAGCATACAAATTTTCAGTATGATTGCTTTTAAACATAAAGTTTTCTACTCATAAAAAAAATCTTTTTTCGGGTTTAACCCAAGCCTGCCCCCTTAAAGTTTCCAACGACGCCAAGGATTTGGTTTGTTATTGACGAGTGCCTTTAGTTCTGAAGGTGACTCCAAAGAGATACAAGCCACCTCGAGTAGTTGGGATGTGTAGATCGAAATAAGTTGGCGTTTGTTTGTATAATGGGTTTCGAGTTTATTCCTGGCAATTTCAAAATTCACGTCTATTGTTTCGATAGTTTTTAGCATTTCTGCTGATTCTCCAAGAACATGCCTTTTTAATTGTTGCAACTTCTCTACGTTACTAAGGCATTCAGTTATCGAGTCATGATTAATCTTATCGGATCCGAATTTATTGAGGTTTTCTGCGGCTTGACAGATCCTTGTAAAAAGTTCTGTCTGCCTGCCACAAAGCTGAGTGAGAGTTAACGTCGCCATGACTAAAACGTATAATGCTTTTTTTCAATTTAAGTGACAATCTCTTCTACTTCTTTAAATAAAACTATTATTTTTCATTGTAATACCTTAGTAAACAAATAATTACACGTTCTTCTATTCAATTTACTTTATCAAATCACAATTTGCAAGCGTAAAAATATCAATATTTGATGAATGAAAACTTTTATTCCTTTAATTATGTAAATCTAATTTTGATAACAAAAAACTCATTTCCATAGTACTACATACTACATCAACAAACTCGTTTCCATAGCAATGACATGATCTTTCAAATAGCATAAAATATTTAAAAAATGTATTTATTTTGAAATATTTGTGAAATAATTTAGAAATATTATCGAACTATGAATAAAACATTTGTATATTATATAGTAATAAAATACTTTTAAAATTATTAATATATCGCACAAAAATATTTACAACAAAAACTTTATAAATGGTATAAAAAAATTTATTGAAAATATATTTTTTTGGTATAAGAATATAATGAAAAAATATTTAAAATGTTTCATAAATATTTGATCAAAATAATTCTAGAATAATTTTTAAAAATATTGTTTTACATGTTATACAGGGTGTCAATTAAGTCCCGGGACGGCTGAATATTTTCTAAAGTACTGCTTTTCTGGAAGAGGTCAAGGTCATTCCTTAAGTAACTTTGAACAAGGAACCCAACGGTGACCTTGGATTTGACCTTGAACCTCATTTTCAAGGTTAATTTGAGGTCAACCTCATTTTTCTAACCGAACCCCTATTTTTTATAGCGGAATCGGAAAGAGCGGAAAATTTTACATCCGGATATGTATTGAGGTATGGAGTTGAGGTAACCCCTAGAGGTCAAATAGAGGTCAAATAATGACTTCTTAAAAATCTCGCGAGTTCAGTGGTAAAACAAAACAAACAAAGGTCATACCCTAGGTAAATCTTTACGTAGTACCCGACGGTGACCTTGGATTTAACCTTGAACCTCATTTTCAAGGTTGTTTCGAGGTCAACCTCATATTTTCAAATGGAAACCCTTATTTTTGATACCGGATTCGGAAGGAGCGAGAAATTTCAAGTATGGATGTGTTGAACAAGGGATGTAATTGGGACCTTCTATTTGACTTTGGACTTGACCTTGAAGGTCATTTGAAGGTCAACTGGTTTTTTTAATCGGAAATCCCAGTAATAATACCGGAAACCGATAGAGCGTGAAATTTTACACTCAGTCCTTATTCTCACTTTTAGCGTTACCCAGAAACAACGACGTGGACGTAGTAAGATCTGTTTCCTGTGGGGTGCTTGATTAACGTGAGTCCCCTTGCCTCTCACGATTGGGGTGCTTGATTAGTGAGTCCCCTTGCCTCTCACGATTGGGGTGCTTGATTAACGTGAGTCCCCTTGCCTATCACGATTGGGGTGCTTGATTAACGTGAGTCCCCTTGCCTCTCACTCAAAGGTTCAAAGTTTAACGGAGATGCTCAAAATGAAAACTTTCAACTTCTTGACAGAAAGCTAGACGATTGTAAAAATGAGTAACAGCATCGCGAATCATTGCTCTATCAATTCTAGCAGCCTCTTGCATAATCCGATTGCGCAGATCCTCTAAATTGTTTGATTTAGTGGCATAAACTTTACTCTTGAGGTAACCCCAGAGAAAGTAATCGAGTGGTGTCAGATCCGGAGATCTAGCCGGCACTCTGAACATCCAAATATGCTCGAACGTCTCGACCAAAATGAGCGTCTGCTCCATCCTGCTGAAACCAAGTTACATCGTAATCATCACCTGCTATCTCTCTAATTCGTGGTATTATTTGATCCATTAGTAACTGTTCGTATAAAGCTGCAGTGAGATTACCGTCGATAAAGAAAGGGCCTACGAGAGTATCGTTAAAGATACCAGCCCACACATTCCTTTTGTGGATATTGTGTGTGGTTTTCCAACATTGGGATTATGGGGTTATGATTTTTATGGGTTTTATTGAGATTATGGGGTTTATGAGTTGTATGGGGTTTACGATTTTTATGGGTTTTATGGGGTTTACCATTTTTATGAGGTTTATGGAGTTTAGGGGGATTATGATCCTTATGGGGTTCATGGGGTTTATAGGGTTAACGTTTTTACGAATTTTATGGGTTTTATGGGCTTTATTGTATTTACGATTTTTATGGGGTTTATGATTTTTGTGAGGTTTGTGATTTTCATGAGGTTTATGATTCTACGGGGTTTATGCTTTTTATGGAGCTTATGATTTTTGTGGAGACTATGATTTTTATTGGGTTTATGATTTTTATGGGTTTTACGATTTTTATGGATTTTATGGGGCTTTTTTATGGGATTTATAGGGCTAATGGGGTTTACGATTTTTATCGCTTTTATAGAGTTTGTACAGTGATCTAGGTTTATGACGTTTATTTATATTATGATATATATTGGAATTGGGTGTTAAATAAATGATAAAACACAATGTATATTTCAAATAAATTAACTTTTGTTTATTCCAACTCGCAGAACGAAGGAATAACGTTAGCAATGTGCGACTGCAGCTAACTGACTCTAGCTTGATGCTCTGGTACGACTAAAATACTTGACATAAATGGATAAGAGAATTTCGGGGCTGACGCATATAGTTCTCCACTCTTTTCTATTCTCGCATTTCAGTTTATGTCCTTGGGACGTTTCTTAGTAAGTCAATTCATTTTTGTACAAGCATGTAGTAGTGTAGAATTACAGTTACAGACATAGATATGCTAAACATAGCGATATTACAACACGCCTCCTCAAAAATTAATTGACTATAACAATTAAACTGAAAAACTAATAATGTGCCTTAATATCTGTTTTGTATACACATACAATTTATATACAGATTTTAAATAATAATTACATTCGATCAATATCAAGTTATATATTGTAGACTAGACAATCATCCTTCCTTGTACTTTCACTGGGGAATTACGTACGATACAACATTTGTTGTATAGATTGGGGAAAACCCAGAAAAACCTAATAAGATCATTTATGATGCTTAAAATACAATCATCATTTATATAATTAACACATTCATATCACAGAATTATTTTTCTACTTTTTCATAAAGTAGTTTATTACAATATATTATCTGTACACGTGAATAAATATACCATGACAAACGTTATTAACAAAACCAAATTCAAATTCTTAGTTTTATAAACATAACGGTTAATAACAGTTTTATCAACACATATTCCAATGTGTTATTATTGAAATTTATTCCTTTTAATCTGTTTCTCATATAGATTATAGAAAAATATACATTATATCAATCGTAATACACTTTGATATTTTATGGTTAGATTGTCTGTTTGCAGTTTTAATACAACCATTATTATTTTCATAAATTATAATTATTGTTAATCCTCTATTTACATATTCATAGTCACTTTTATTATACTCATGGCTTTATTACAATGCTTTTCTAAGTTCTTAAACAAAAATTTATATATTCTGTTTCAGTTTTTCAAACTACTATAGAATTCAACTCAACCGATTTTACACTGCTTATATTATTTAAACAAGTAATCTGTGGTACTTTTTATTATAATTAATTCTATAATCATAATCAACTTGATTAACTCAGATATAACTAGTACTTCATACAGATATCAAAGTACTTCTTTATTTTCATATCACAGCTTAAAATATTTACTGCTGAATTTTCAATTCAAATTATGTGCATCCTGAAGGCAGGTGTCTTTGTCACTCCATGGAATGTTGCGTGTCTATTGTTGATCAGCAAAGATAAGGGAGGTGATCCCCGGCTTCCGTCGTCTAATAGGCCACTGTGCTGACAACCAGTACGGCTTCAGGAAACGTCAATCCACAGTGGACGCTGTACGAGAGGTAGTTCGGCTGGGAAGGAGAGCATGGACTGGAAATCATTTTTCCAGGAACATTGCGCTTCTCGTTACGCTAGACGTTAAGAACGCCTTCAACTCGGCCAGGTGGCCAGACATCTTGGACGCGTTGAACGAGTTCAGTCCCAGAGTACCTCATGCGAGTGATACGGGACTGACTAAAGGACCGTATCCTCCGCTATGAAACAGAAAAAGGCCAACGCGAGAAATATCTCAGCGCCGGGGTGGCACAGGGATCAATCTTTGGCCCTGACTTTTGGAACATCCTGTACGATGCCCTGTTACGACTCGGGCTACCGAAGGGGTGTACATGATAGCCTACGCTGATGATGTCGCTTTAGTCATCATCGCGCGGGACTTTGAAAAGGCGGATGGATGGAGAACACGGTCTCGACTTAGCAGTCGCTAAGACAGAGATCGTGCCATTCACTGACAAACGGATAGAGACCACCTTTCCCATATATGTGAAGATGCGGAGGTTTCAACAAGGAGGGAGGCTATGTGTCTGGGACTCAAACTAGACACTAAGCTTACTTTCTTTCGTCACCTAGTGTATGCAGCGGATAAAGCGACGAAAAAGACTGCACAGTTGTGCCGTCTCATGGCGTACAAGAGTGGACCGAAAGCGAGCAAGCGTCGACTCCTCATGTCACTCATTACATCCATCTTATTGTACGGTTCTGAAATATGAGCCGATGCAATATAGAAGGACTCATACCGGATTCGACTCACTTTCGTTCAGCGTAGAGGAGCTCCCAGAATCACCAGTGCCTATCGCACGGTCTCGGAACCCGCAGTGCTCGTTATTGCGGGAGTCATCCCGATCGACCTACACGCGTCGGAGTGCAAGCGAATCTACGAACGGAAGAAAACAGGAGAGGACAGAACAACAACAGTCCATAGAGAGGAACGGGAACGCACCATGGAAACGTGGCGATGGTCCTGGATAACTACGACCAAGGGTAAATGAACAGCAAGGCTGATAGATCAGCTGGCTTCACAGAGATCATGGGGAGGTAAATTACTACCTGACAGAATTCCTGAGTGATCATGGGTACTTCTGCTCCTACCACAGTTGTATGGGGAAGGTTCAGAGTCCGAGTTGCATCGTCTGTTCCGCTGATTGCGATGATGCGTTTCACACGTTTTTGGTCTCCGAAAAGTGGAACGAAGAAAGAACAGCTAAACAGTTATTTTTACATAGTAGAAATAATAATTATTTAACCACGTATCTGGGCCGAAAAGATATTGGAAATGGGTGTTAAATAAATTATAAAACACAATGTATATTTCAAACACAATAACTTTCGTTTATTCCAACTCGCACAAGGAAGGAATCACGTCAGCAATGTGCGACTGCTCTAGCTTGATACTCTAGTACGACTAAAACACTTGACATAAAGGACATAAGAGAATTTCGGGGCTGTCACATATAGTTCCCCACTCTTTTTTAAACTCGAATTTCAGTTTATCTCTTTGTGACATTTCTTACTCAGTCAATTCATTTTTGTACAAGCATGTAGTAGTGCAGGATTACAGTTACACACATAGGTATTGTAAAGCATAGCGATATTCCAACAATTTATATGGAACTTATGATTTTTATAATGTTTACGATTTTTACGATTTGTATGGGTTTTATTGGGATTATAGAGTTTATTTTTTTTTATGGATTTTATTGGGATTATGGGGTGGAACATAGGATTTTGTTACTCTGGTCTCTTTAGCTTTAACGGGTAACACCACTGTAATATAAACAAAAGCGTTTTTTTGGGTATTTTTTTTAATGGAAAGAAAGGTTATAATGAAGTGTAATTTGGATATATTATTAGTCTAATATTATAGTATATTTAAAAAAAAATGAGTAAAAAGATACAAAATGGCTGGTTTATAGCCGATCTCTTGAGGCCTCTTGAATCGGAAGCGCTCCGCGGCACGCAGTGTACCAATCGCACATTTCAACCTGGAACAAAAAATCCACTTATTCTTGATGTTAATAGCTAGTAAATCACGTAGGGGATTTTAAAAATATTTAGTTTTGCAAATTTGGCAGTAAATTGAAAATAAATTGAAAATTTTCACGTTTTTGTTTATAAAAATTGTTTAAATCAATTTATTAAAAATCCCCTACGCGAAATTCCAAGAAATTTTATAATGATAATAAATAGTTATAAATAGTCTACCGACTCTGAAGTAATGTCGAGGGTCGCTCGACAATTAACAATTCAAGTCACCGCAGATTCAAAATGTCCACGCTTCGTGCGTTCAGTCACTCGTTCTGTGCACGGTCTCCCGCGTTTTCCCGGTCGCAAATCTTTAATAACTCTCAACTTCAAATTTTTCCAGCACCCTCCCAAAAATATAAACTCAACAAAAATCTAACAAATCTAACAACAAACTCGACTCTATTCGATTTCCAAAATATAATTCTCAAAATACGTGCTCTCTCGTAGACGCTGAGGCAGTCGGTGGCGAAAATCGGAGAGACCGGAAATCTTTTCCATATTTCGTCTTTTTCTTCGACTATCTTCAGCCCACACACACTTGTTGCTTCCGCTTTTATCTAATTTTTTATTGGCCTTGATTTTTCTTAAACGGGAAAATCAAGGCTAGATCAACAGCGATATGAGTCGCTATCGTTGATTGGCCGATGCGATGATGGTCATCCTGCATGGGACGCGCGCGAAAATATGAATCTCTAATTTCGAGCGCGCTGTAGCCCGGCACGTAAATCTATATTGTGTCCTTGATTTTCGTCGCCGCTAATCCATCACAGTTGGTAGCGGCGGCATATGCGCGCTGGCCTACGCCATGGTAGACCGGCAGCTTCAGGCGGTTCGCGGCGAGACGGCTGCTAGCTCTTCCATGAGCTGTCGGTTGCCGCGTCTGTCTCTCTCTCTAGTGGCTACAGCCGGTGTTCTATGCCTCGAGGAAGCTGCCGCTGCTTCAGCGCATCCTCTATCCTCCCGCGTCTGCGTGCATCGGGAGAGAGAACGGATCACGCGTATATCAGTGTGCGCGTGCAGCGACTCATCATCCTCGAGATCTGGAAGAGAGAGAGAGCAAGAGAGAGAAAGAGTCGCGCGTATAACGAGGGACGGGGTGTATGCTGTGTGTGTTACCACAGCACGGCGTACACACCAACAGTTCCAACTCGGGCGTCGTTGTCGGAGCAGTGTCTGTGTGTGGGTGTGTAGGTCTTCTTCTCGGTGCTCGCTCCAATTGCGTCCGCTGCGCGATGAGCTTTTGTCGTCGGGGTGTGTGTGTGTGTGTGTGTGTGTGTGTGTGTGTGTGTGTGTGTGTGTGTGTGTGTGTGTGTGTGTGTGTGTGTGTGTGTGTGTGTGTGTGTGTGTGTGTGTGTGTGTGTGTGTGTGTGTGTGTGTGTGTTTTTCCTCCGTCGCGATTCTCCTTCTCCTCATTCCCTCCAACAAACAATATAATAATCCCCCCCATTAATAACAATGTTAAATAATTTGATTGCTAGGCTCGGGTGACGGCGGTTGTTCAGTCGTGATCAACTGCCCCGTTTATTTAAGTAATAATTTTGACTTTTATGATTTTTATGGGTTTTATTGGGATTATGGGGTTTATGAGTTTTATGGGGTTTATGATTTATATGGGGTTTACGAATTCTGTGGGGTATATGATTTTTATGAAAATTATGATTTATATGGGGTTTATGATTTTTATGTGTTTTATGATTTTTATAGGGTTTATGATTTTTATGGAGTTTACGATTTTTATGGGGTTTATGATTTCTATGGAGTTTATGATTTTTATGGGGCTTATGATTTCTATAGGGTTTATTGTTTTAATGGGATTTATGATTTTTATGGAGTTTATGGGGTTTATGAGATTTACGATTTTTATGGGAATTATGAGGTTAATATTGTTTACAATTTGTACGGGTATTATAAGGTTTATAGGGTATACGGTTTTTTTTACAAATTTTATGGGTTTTATGGGCTTTATCGGGTTTACAATTTTTATGGGGTTTATGATTTTTATTGGGTTCAAAGTTGATCAAGTCTAAATATGAGTATGTAGTAATTTTTTACATTTTTTAGTAAATTTCGACCTCCATTTATTCAAACCAATTTAAATCTCTTAAAAAATACCAACAAACGATTTGTTAACAATTTTTTTTAATTTTTCATAAAAAATGATTTTAAAACCATTGAATGCCCCTTTCTATTAATTAAATTCATTTTATTACTTAAAATTCTGAAAAAAGTGGGTTTAATCACTTAAACATTACACCAAATATCATGAAGATAACTTTTTTCAATACAAAGCTGACTGCCACAGTCGAGAAATGGCAGAAGTGCAATATTTATATAAAAAGAATCAAAATAACATGAAATATTGTTAAAAAAATTATTAAAATGTACATTTTGGCAATAAAGTGATATTTAGCTTCAAACAACTTTAAATATATGAGCTTAAAAGATCTGAAAAAATTCACGATTATTTTACATGAACGAATGCTTGTAACATGTTACAAACATTCGTTCATGTAAAATAATGGTGAATGTTTTCAGATTTTTTAAGCTCATATATTTAAAGTTGTTTGAAGCTAAATATCACTTTATTGCCAAAATGTACATTTTAATAATTTTTTTAACAATATTTCATGTTATTTTGATTCTTTTTATATAAATATTGCACTTCTGCCATTTCTCGACTGTGGCAGTCAGCTTTGTATTGAAAAAATTGTTAAAAAAATTATTAAAATGTACATTTTGGCAATAAAGTGATATTTAGCTTCAAACAACTTTAAATATATGAGCTTAAAAGATCTGAAAAAATTCACGATTATTTTACATGAACGAATGCTTGTAACATGTTACAAACATTCGTTCATGTAAAATAATGGTGAATGTTTTCAGATTTTTTAAGCTCATATATTTAAAGTTGTTTGAAGCTATATATATATATATATATATATATATATATATATATATATATATATATATATATATATATATATATATATACATACATACATACATACATACGTGTATGCAGTACACTTGACGGCGCTTTTCTTTACGGGGGTGTGGTGAAAAGTAGTATACGCACCTCTGGAGTACAGTAGGCAAGCATGCAGTGTGTGAAATGCCGACCTCGCTTCGCTCGGTCGGCAACGTCACACAGTGCGTACATTGTCCACTTTACTCCCTTGATGCATAATGTACTATTTCTCTCGATTTTCACTAAAATTTTACAACATATTCTTTGAACCAAAAACAACAATCTAAGCCCTTATTGAATTATGTGCCCTGCTCGATTAAATCGCAGAAAATTTTCAACTTTTCAAAAATTCCAAGAAAACTTTACCCAAAAGTTTCTTGCAAATTTAAAAATGATTTAATTTTATTACTATCCAACGGAGCGTGACACATTATTCGACGATGGCTTAAATAGTTGATTTGGAATATGGAAAGGGTTATAAAACTTTTATGACGATAGGGAATGACTTTTCTTTCTACGTAGGTGAGACAGTATGTTGAAAAAATTGACCAAATGACGGCATTCTTCTTACTTTTAGGATATTTAACGAAAAAGTAACATTCTGTTTATACGGAATTTTATGTTTGAATTCTTGGCTTTTAAACAGATCATCTGAGACCTGACAGAATTATGTGTCTGTTCAGGAACCCGAGTATGAGCCTTTAGAAATTCGATTTTTCGAGTTTCTGAAAAGTGAAAAGTTTGGGAGAATTGTTCATATATTTTGAGATAGTCAAAACTTTCAAGGGTCATATTTTGTGACAATACTTATTGTGATCCAGCCGCAGATTTAAATAGTTGGAAGCAGTTTTAATATGCTTATTCGGCTAGAGACTTTACATTGTTTTTTACAATATTGTTTTATGAAGTAATAACATGCGTTTTTTATAATACTAAAGTTTTTATCTAGTAATTATATTTTAATAAATTGAATAATAGCTTTCAATTAAATTAATAGCAATCAATATATTATAACGTTGTTTTGACCATATTATTTTTTTGTTTTGTTAAATATAATGTAAATTAACTTACTCATAGGCCTGTTTTTGTATTTACGATTCCATCCAATAGTATTTTCTTTTATAATGTATCCGCCTATAGATACAGCTATTCCCAGAAGTGCTAAACCACTACTTGCCATTACCTCGGGTATTTCGATCCAACCACGCCTCCAGAGAGACTTGACTTTTCCAACTGTGTAAATAAGAACATTATTTTACTAAATATTATAACGGTTACAGTTACCATAATATTTTTATTGAATATTGCACCGTTACATCTCTCACCCTAATTAATTATTACACATGCATTAATATACATTTGACTGTTACAGCAACTACCGACAGAATTTAAAGTCAAGTGATTGAGCGCGCATGTGGAAGAGCGCGCGAGATAAACGATTCCGGACCAGCAACGAAACAAAGTGCTGCTTAAGGTGGGTCTACACTGATTTTTTAAAAATCATCAAACAGCCGAAATTTTATTTCAAAATTTTAATATGTTATTAGTAATCAAAAAAGAGGAATATATACCAATTTTGAGTAATTTTCACATTCCTAATCCCAATTCATTGAACAAAATGCACTTTTTTGCAGTCAAAATTGACGGAGGCACGAGAGTTGGGGATCGTGGCGTCAAGGAAGAGGGGGAGATGGGGGGAGTTAGGATGATAATAGGATTAAAATAAAAGGATCAGCGAAAGGAGAGGCATAGAAGGATATGCAGATATTAGGGAAGGGGAGGCAGTGAAGGTAGATTGTGAAGGTACGCAACAGCACTCAGCGGATTCCCTCGGCAAGGGCCGCTTGCAGTTCGGCAAGCGTGATCGGCATGAAGCAGGAAGGGGATAGAAGGTAGTAAAGTTTAATCAGGAGGATATACAATGAAAACACACAGAGTCCTTTTCATAATCCTCGAACGAACGGAACGAACTGCCGAATGATTGCGCGTCGCGGTGAAGCTGGAATTCCGCGTGAGGCGGGGGAAATAGATATTCGATTTTTCAATGGAAAGAACGTCGGAGACAGCTGATACGATGCGGTCAGTCGGTCGTCGATAACTGAGCTCTTAGCGTGATGCGCTCGGGTCTTTTAAGGAGTCAGTTTTCTGTGCCCGGGGGGCTATTCTATACATGTCCCTAGGAATCCGCGGAAAGCCCTGGCCGTCTTCGGGACAAAGTTTTATGACGAGGCCCGCGCGCACGGAGGGCCTACACGTGCTCCTATTTTTATGATAAGTCCGTTGGCTTGTCTCGCGTTTCCGCGTCTTTTGTCTTAATATTTATGATTGGACTGCATGTCCGTACGCGTTCCCGTGCTTGTCGTGTTTCGCAGAGAAAGTCGATGAGTTTTCGAGAAACGCTGCAAGCCGCGATTTTGTTAATTATTTTCTTTGTTGCGCAATGTTAATTATTTTCTTTGAATAGTTATAACTTTGTTGATTATGAAATTCTTTTATTATATCAGATCATAAAATGTTCTTACAAACGTAGAGCTTCAAAAAGTGTCATAATTTTTTTTCGATTTTTTGTTAAAAAATCAGTGTAAATCCACTATAAGCAATTTTAGCAGATATATATTTAAATATTATGCTGCTAAAACTTGTTTTTTAAAATAACTGTCAAGTATTATAATATATATATATATATATATATATATATATATATATATATATATATATATATATATATATATATATATATGCTGAGTGTACCTCCCGAGTTTCCAACTTTTAGGTGTCATACTCGGAGCGAATAACGCTCACACTTATTCATTACACGTATATATATACGCACTGACACGTATATATTTTTTATTTATATACACACACACACATACATACACTCATCCTATTCGCTATGAGCGTCTGCTTGGAGGGGATAAAAGAAACGATCACAGCGCACGAGTTGGCAGAAATTGGAAATATAGGAGTAACTGTCAAGTATTATATAATATATATGCTGAGTTTAACTCCCTAGTTTCCAACTTTTAGGTGTCATACTCGGAGCGAATAACGCTCACACTTATTCATTACATGTATATATATACGCACTGACACGTATATATTTTTTATTTATATGATTTTTTTTCAATTCTCGCCTGAGAACACATACGTAAAAACACATAAAAAATCAGCTGTGACTATAGGTCATAATTTCATATGTTTTCTCATTTGATTTCTCATGTGAGATCGCACGTAGGATATCATGAGTGAATTTTCAGTATGCTTAAGATACGAGAACGTGGTGCTTTTATTAACATATTTATAAATTGTTGAGACTTCGTTATATCGATGGCATTTATTGATTTCAGTATTATTTCGTACCGGAAAATAACAATAGTTACATTAGTATTGTAATTTAATTAAATTTAGAATTTATTTTATTTTATTTTTGAGAAGTTTTGATTGAAGGTAATAATAACATTCGTCTTTCGCTGTTTCTGTGTAATAATTTATAGAGTCTGGAATTTTTAGAAATCATGGATGTAATATCCAGATTTTCAAAACCTTTGTAGTAATTTAGTGAAAATGTTATATCTTCTGCTATATCTTGTAATTTTAGCTCTTCGAAATGATACAGTGCGCTACGTGATTTTCCATTTAATTTTGGAACATTGATTTCATTAGCTATTCTCAAACCCGAAGCTGTTTTACCGGTGTATGTACAAGTCTTATTGCATTCATGCCAAAATTGTAAATGATTAACAATTTTGATAGAGATAATTTCACTCATATGTTGATGAAATTTGTATATTTTAAAACTTATGCTTGATTATCAAATTTCTGTATTTTTGCATTAAATATCACGCTAAACCTGTATGCAAGGGCTGCAGTGGGAGTTGGGATAGAAATTTTCTTGGAAACATTTTTTCAATTTATGATATTTCTTTAATAATAGAGAAGATTGGGGCGATTCAGGTAAAATAATGATGGAATTTTCGAGTTTATGACTAAAGTCAATCTCAGGTTCATCCGATTCAGTGAAATATTGTGATTCTGTGTTTGAAAATATACAATCATCGTCTGAGTTAGAATTGAGTGCAATAATTAATTCATATTGTACTCTGAGTAACTACATAGAGTAGGCTTGACTGTGTATAGTGGTTCTATTTTTACGAGGGTGTAATCTACGGAAAAATTAAATTCGTTACTCAAATTTTCTAATGACTAGTTCTACAATTTTTAGATTGACCAGGAAAATCTATTTAAGAATTCAGAAACTCAGAATTTCATTGCGTTAAATATATACGTTCGTAGATTAACTGTATTTATTTTCAAAGCGGTAGGTTGATTATCAAATTTCTGTATTTTTACATTAAATATCACGCTAAACCCGTTAGAGTGAAATTTCACTCATATGGAGTGAAATTCCACTCGACGAATGGGTGAAATAAATCACTCTAATGAGAGTGGATTATTCACTCTAAAAATAGAGTGGAATGTTTCACTCTTAAGTAGAGTGGAATCTCACTCTATTTTAGAGTGAATACTTTCCCGATGGACATCGACGAAAAACTAACCTATTTTTTACTTTTTAAGTTTATAATATTGCAAGCGTGATAGTAAATACACTTTTCCAGTAATAATAGGTTTACCAAAATAAACAAAATAAAGTCGCAGTAGTTTATATACACAAAATTAATTCTTCTGCGTGTTTCATTATATAAATATTTTAAAGGTTTTTACGTTCCAACAGGAACTTTCAAAGCATTCTAAACTATAATAATAGAAACTTAAAGTATCTTCAAATTAAATAATACAATTAAAACAAACTTTCAGAGCATTATTTTTTTTTTAATTTTCGTTTTTTGCTATTTTTATATAATTTTTTCAGTATATGACTAAGAATAATGGTTAAAAACTTAGTAGGATTACAGTTTTAGGCGGAGAAGTTTACTAGGTGAGTACTAATCGTAGTGGATCCATACTGACCTCAAAATATCGTAAAAACAGTTTTTTTTTGCAAATTTCGTGGTTAAAGTATATATTCTTGTATATTGTGTTGTAATGATGGTTTTTGCATTATAGGATGTTACTAGATAACTGCTTATTGTAACAGTATCAACTTAACTTCAAAATATTGTGAACCATATCTTCTTTGAAAATTACGTAGTCAAAATATGTAGTTATTTTTTATATTTTC
Organism: Gastracanthus pulcherrimus; assembly: GCA_949152435.1. Lineage (NCBI taxonomy): Eukaryota > Metazoa > Arthropoda > Insecta > Hymenoptera > Pteromalidae > Gastracanthus > Gastracanthus pulcherrimus. The sequence goes on along the minus strand of OX424572.1, from coordinate 59,527,535 downwards.
TGGGTTTATATTTTCTAATGTTTCTGCATCAAAGAATGTTACTAGATGAGAACGAACCGTAATAGTATCAACCTAACCTCAAAATATCGCTAAAACACTTATTTTGTTTCAAATTTCATGATCAAAATATTATTTCTTTTGGTAATTTTCGTTTTGTAACTATTGTTTAAGGGGGGAATCTATATAGATGACAAGAATATAGGTGATTATAGGGGATTTTTTTACATAGGAAGGATTTATTTAGACGTATTGAAATTTTTTATATGTATTAATGTATATTCGAATAAATAAACAAATTTTTTTTAAAGAATTTTGTAATGATGTGTATAGAAATACAGCGCTCATGCACAGCGGCTCCGATATCGAGACCCTAAATCGGCAGGAAACCTAGCATCCGTTAAAGTGGTCTGAAATAAAAAAAATCAGTAAAATTAACGTTCAGTATACATGTATACGCCGAATGAACCACGATCCGCAATTAAAATGCATCAAATGAATTTTTTTTTGAAACTTTGAAAAAATTTATACGATTTCTTCCAAAAAAATCAGCTTTTATTTGGTTATAAAATGTTTATGGTACTATAATTTTTTTCTATATTCGTGGTTCATCTGGTGAAGAAACTGATTTTATATAAGTACATCCCTAAAATAGGTTTATTAGTTGAAAAATTGTTGAGTTATATTTCTAACCATTTCGAGAAAAAACGCGTTTATAGTTTTCGATTGTAAAAATTTTAAGTTTTCGGACACTTGCAACTGTGTAATGCTAATCTGCTATTCCGGGGCTATATAGCAGACATTCACACTCATCAAAGAACTGTCGTTGTTTGAATTTCTCGAGTTTTCGAGCAGTTTGAGCCTCTTTGTCGCTGCAGCCGCACCGCGTCGTAAGCGTCTATATAATTTTATTCCACACCCCACTAGAAAGCCCACGTTTTGCCCCTGATAAGCGGGGCAAAAGTGGCATATTTTTCCCGAAAATTAGTTTTGCAGGGCGAAAGTAAAACTAGCGGGGTAAAAGTAAAATTAGCGGGGCAAAAGTGGCATATTTTTCCCGAAAATTAGTTTTGCAGGGCGAAAGTAAAACTAGCGGGGCAAAAGTAAAATTAGCGGGGCAAAAGTAAAATTAGCGGGGCAAATGTAAAATTAGCGGGGCAAAAGTAAATTTTTTCTAAAATTTTCCAAAATTTCCCAAAATTTCCCAAAATTTTCCAAAATTTTTCCAAGATTTCCCCAAATTTCTAAAATTTCCAAAATTTTCCAAAAATTCCAAAATTTTCCTAAATTTTCAAACAAATTTCTAACAAATTTCTAAAATTTAAATAAATTTCAAACAAATTTCTAAAATTTTAAGACCAAAAAGTGGCCTTCCAGTGGACAGTGAAATAAAATACTATATGCAACACGAGGCAAAAGTAGATTTTTCCCTTGGGTGATTGTACTGCCCTTACGAGAATATTTTTCCCTCGGGTACTTACTGCCCGAGTCCGCGGGAAAAATCATCCAGTTTTGCCCCTTGTTACATAATGTACTATTTCCATTGCACACCGATTTTCAATTCCAGCAGTTCCATTATTTTGAGGATAGTAAAATATCCTTCATTTGATTTTACCAGCATCTATATCGGCGATTTCGATAGCCCCGAAGTAGTAATATTTTGTTAACTTTTTTATGAGGACATCTGTTATCTTCCCTTTAACCCCGAGTTTTTTAGTTTTTATTCAAATTTTAGAGTCGGAGCGCATCTTTTCAACATGTCCTATATACATCGACAAAATCCTGCCATACAATCCTATTGTGCGACTTAAATAGCAGAGAGCCGGGCATGTACGTTGCTTCACCCTACGCGTACCGCTCCACCAGCCCGAAGAGTATACTGTGAACTTGCCTGTAGCTTAACTTAGACGACAAATGAATATTCGCCTATATCTTTGGGTAAATTTTTTCCAGATTCATAGGTATGTATTAAAGCATCAAAAGAAAATATTTTCTTTACAATATATATGTTATTCCCCTTCTAAATTCGCATAAAGAGAGCTACTAAAATGTTTTTGGTGTTGAAAACAGATTTGAAAAGTTTGTGCAACTTCGCACATGAGAATGGTCACTTTCCGTATCGTATTGCGAAAGGGATAGTCTTTTTTGATAATCTGTGAAGTTTTTGTTTGTTAAAGAATTCATAAAGTCGGCTATTCGCAAGTCCGAAGCTTTACTTCACTCAAATGAAACGAATGTGAAATTTTCGGGTAATTTTCGGAAATTTTATTTATATTATTTAATCCGTTACATTTCGAAAGTACTTTTATTCTTGAATATTAAAGATCAATTGGAAGTTTTAGCAGTTTGAAATTTAGATGAGATTCTACAAGTCCAAAATTTGGTATAAGTGTTTGAATGTTTTCTGTATGTAAGGGATGCAGTGGGAGTTGGGATAGAAATTTTCTTGGAAATATTTTTGAAATTTAAGATATTTCTTTAATAATAGAGAAGATTGAGGCGATTCAGGTAGAATAGTGATGGAATTTTCGAGTTTATGACTAAAGTCAACCTCAGGTTGATCCGATTCAGTGCAACTTGCATATTGAAGTATTCTTCGTCCCGATTCATTTTTTCCGTATAATACAAGCACTTTAGTCTATTCTTTTAAAATGAAGTGTCACCGTCAACGTACCGTAAGCGAATGGTATTGGATGCCCACGTTGGTCCCTTATATCGATTTCGATGGTCTGAAACGAACAAAATAGTAAAGGTAGGTACATGGGAGCAAGTATAATTGTCTATATTTAACGATAATACTCTCAATAATTGTGATTGAATGTCCCCCATTGCGTAAGGTTCACAAATGTCACTGTAAATCATGAGCATCATCGGTAAGCTATTGGAAAAATGAGCTGGTCTATTGCCTTCTATAGGATCTTGAACTTTAATAAGAATGCCGTGCATATTTTCAAATCCCAAATTTTTTTGCAAATTCTTGGACAGATAAAGCTCGTTACTAAATTCGGCAAAAACCGTCTTTTGCACAAATTCTATTAAGCGTCACATATCCACCACACTCGACTCTAACCTCCAAATGATTCTTCGTACTGTTTAAATTATTTATTTCGTGCACTAGGCTCTGTACGTCTTTGTAAATTCCTGGCCGAATCAGCGAAACTGTACTACTGAAATTGTCCACTCTCAATTTGTTTGTCTCTAGAGATGTGTGTGGTACACTATGTACGGCAATTTTTCTATCTTCTTCTTTATCCTACGACACGTGTTGAAACGTTAGCGGAATTTGAACCTACGTAAGCGCGAGTGACCATGAACCTTGTAGCCGTATTTGCTGCGGTAACTGCGTAATAAAGTGTGTTCTGGTGTTGTCGTTAACATATTGCAGGCTACTGTTATTAGGCAAAACGATATAAAACTGGTCCTTCATTTTTTAGAACCCTTTAAAATCACTCGCTTTAACCCAAGAATTAAAATTATCTGGGTAACCTTTCCAGCTATAAAAATATTCCTTAGAGCGACTTTTACCTGAACTTTTTAAAACTTTTTCAAACTCGAAAATGTCGGCATTAAAATCTTTTCGCACTCTGCTCAGTTCTGTAACGTAAAAAAAACCATCAATGTCTTCATCTGACAAGTCTTTCAAAAAGTATACAGGTTGTTCAAAGATATTTGAGTAATTTTGAAAATTTTCTATGTCCATCCGCTCGCGTAACCTTGGGCAAAGTCGTTCCTTGCACGACTGACTCGAATGCTTACTGTTATATGATTCTACGATTTTCGATAAAACTTTAATGTAACATCGCGTAATTTCTTAAAGACGAATGATAAAAATACAAAGGAAAAGAAGTGAATGAAAAAGGTGTACAATGAATAAATCTTTTGAAAATCTTTTCTACAAGCGACGCGTAAAGAACCCGGATGCAAGAGTGTTATTGAATGGCTCGAGAGTCAAAAACAAGCGCTCTGAGCTACCTGCCCCGATGGGCGCTCACTTTTAGGCTCATAAAATCGAAACGTACAGGAATTTTGTTTTGAAGTTTTGGCAGCGTCTTCTTGAATAGTTATACTAAAAATTTATGCAGTAAAAAATATCCGCTTTTTTTGAACCTCCTAATGTGGTTTCCACCCTTAAGGGGGATCCCTACCATTTTTTGACAAAAGAATAAATTTTTTAATTTATTTTTTCAATTTTTTAAACCTTTCTTAATGCAGAAACGCATTGCATTTTTTATTTTCATCAAATTTTCAGTTTGAAAATTACATTTTGAAGTAGGATTATACAGTAAGGTAAATGTACTTTTTTGTTTTTATTTATGCAAAACATTCCGGGTGCATTAGCTTTTGTCGAAACATTTCGAAATTAATTTGACATATTCTTTTTAGTATAATGAAGAAATTTGTGCATCGCCAAGGTGCTGTGTATTGATCTAGATCAAATGAAAAATAATTATTTATGTAAAAAAGCTATAATATACGTAATAATACTGTTTTTTTTATTTAAATAAAATGTTTTTATTTTTAACTATGGTTACTTGTATTCAATTTTGATAAGAATGCACAAATATTTTCTAAATGGCATAAAAAGTAGGAATTTTTCTAGACGGCATACAAAATTCTGTATGCAACAGGAACGTAGGCAATCTACCTCGTTATGACTAAAAAAATCATGAAATTTTCGTTGTATATTAATATATATACGGTAAAGTACGCAGAAATTTAAGAAAACAATCATTTTTGGTTATATAAACATATGTGAAAATTTTAAAAAAGTCATAAGCAACTTATGGTAAGGTTAGTGATTTTTAATAAAGAAATTAAAAAAAAATTGTTTTAAAAACACGTTTTATACATTGTTATAACAAATTCACGTTATTTAAAAAAAAAAATTTTAATTCATATTTTTATTATTTAAAAGTGTCCTTGCGACGCAGTTTTTTCGGATCTGGATGAAACTTGCAGGAGACATTCTTAGAGGTATATGCATGAAAAGTTAGCTTAGTTAATTGTAAAATTCATACATAAAATATGATTTATTTAATTGACGTAGGAACATTTTGGTGACGTACCTATTTTCGCTAATAATTAATGCAATTATTGTCATAACTTGAATAATAATGAGTATAATTATCTCAAAAATGGTGAAAAACTTTACTATAATGTTATAATGTTGTAAAATCTTTTAGAGTTGTTATTGAAGAACTGTGGAAAATGTAACAATCGCTATATATATAATCTTACCTAAAGAGGAACCTAACCACCTTAAAAATTTTATTAAATTGTAATTAAATTATATATTTTTAGGTAAAAATTAATTATTATTCATCGAATATTACATTTTCTTTTTCGGTAAATTTAAATATTTTTAACAACCGATGTTTGACCAATCTAGATTACGTAAAATGGATTTAAAATCTGTATAGGAGAAGCCTCCTCACAGTGATCTGAAAGCTCTGATAGGTATAAGTAAAATGTCGAAGAAAATGGGTTTCAGGATATCATTTGTGTGTGTTCACAAAATGAAAAACCGCTGCTAACTGCTATTAGCAGAATACTTTCTCATTACAATCTTATAATGTAAATTCGCATTAAATAAATTAATGTTAATATGAGTTTATGTGTTCAGGGTTCAGAATATCCTTAAAAGAATTAGTTTGAATAAAACATAAGTAAGCAATGCTAAAAATTAATTTCGATTGGCTAAAATATCTATTTTAGAAAAAATGGATACATCATTTTAATTCACGTTTTAAGAATTTATGTCTAACTTTTATATATCTTCAATACAAACTACCTTAAAAAATTATTTTTGATTTGTTAAAATAGCTACTTTCCGAAAATTCTTTAAATTCTAGTTGGTTCTTAAAAACAGCTTAAGAACAGTTTTAAAACACATAAATTATTGTTAATAAGTCATTATATTATAAACAGACACTCGCAAATCTCCAAGAGAGGCTCATAATAGAAGATCGTAGAATGTCACAGAAGGACGAAAACACGAGCGCGCTGGCAGTATCAACGCAGTACAGAAAAAATGCAAACACAACAAAGGGCTCGAGCGCGACTCCGAGGCAGTCAAGGCACAACGAATTCAAATTCGGAGCAAAGCGATGCTCGCGCCCTCGACGAGCAAGAGCAGTGTATCAAGCACGCATACATAGCAGATGTGTGCATAAGCGACAGTGGCACGTCACGCCACCTTACTTACCGACGCGACTGGCTGTTGGATTTTGTGCCCAGCGCTCATGAAACAATTCAACTTGGCGACGATGGATCGTGCCGAGTTATGAGCTCTGGTACGATAGTCATGAAGAAGTATATCAACGGCGAATGGGTCGACGGTCGAATTGAAAATGTTCTGCTGGTGCCACCATTCAAGAAAAATTTATTTTCTGTAGGCGTATGCACATCTCGAGTTTTGCAAGCTATGTTCGATATTTTTGAAGTTAACTTCTACCACCAGCAAGAAATCATCGCTCGAGAACTTAAACAAGAAAATGAATTGGATCTGATGCTGATGTACACCTGTCGAAACCATGAAGCAAACGTAGTGACGACTGACCTTCAGAGATGGCATCGAGTGATTAGGACATGCTTGTAAGGATACCGTACAGAAATTGATAACGAAGGATATAGCCAGCGGTATGCTTTTCAAGGATGAGGCAACAGGTTACAAGTATGTATACGTTTTAAGAAATAAAGGTAATGTTTATGATATATTTCAAGAGTTCGAGCGAGAGATATGCAATAAGTTTGGACAACCAATGAAGTGTCTACGGACTGACAACGGCAAGGAGTTCTGCAATGGAAGCATGCAGAGATATGTATCCAAGATTGGCATCGTGCTGGAAACTATTGCACCACACACTCCACAGCAGAATGGTGCATCGGAAAGGGAGAACTATACCATTGTCGAGAGTACCAGGACCATGCTACATTAAGCAGCTTCCATACATTTTCTGTGCAGAAGCAGTAAACACAGCTGTTTATCTACAAAACAGGACACCTAACACTCTTACTGGTAATTCCACTCCTTACGAATAATGGCATGGTAAGAAACCATCTCTTTCTCATCTAAAAGTCTTTGTATCCGAGGCATATGTCTGCATTCCTAAGCTCTTCCGACGCAAGCTGGATGCTAAGGCAACGAAAATGATTTTAGTGGGGTATGAAAGTTACTCGAAAAACTATCGCTTATATAATCCTGTAAATAGAAAGGTGGTGAAATCCAGAGATATAGTGTTCATGGAAGAGTCAGTTGACCGTGGACTTATGAACCCGAAGGTGGCTTCACTACCGGAGAAACTCAGACGCAGAAGCAGAGGTTATGGAGGCCCTTGACCTTGATAAAGAAGCAGAGATGTCAACGGACCAATCCAAGCAAGCTCAAACCATGCAAGACGATGGCCCTCAACTTCAACCATCTGCTGCAGAGAACTAGCAGCAATAACTGGCCGTAAGGTACCAGCATCGAGAGCTGAATAGCCCACGGCGTGGTCTGAGAGACCGCGGCACCATTAATCCACCAGCTCGATACGAGCTCAACGTTGCAGAATTACATGAGCTGCAGACGTTTCAAGAAGCCGTAAGCGGACCGGAGTCTACTAGCTGGCAGCAGTCAATCGACGAGGAGCTTAAGTCTGACAAGAAGAACAACACGTGGTCCATCGTCGAAAAACCCGAAGGATGCCAGCCCATCGACACCAAATAGGTTTTCAAGGTGCAGTCCAATAAGTTTGGAGATGGTCAATGGTATAAAGCGAGACTTTGCGCAAAGGGTTTTCGATAGATTTTTGGTATAGATTACGAAAAGACGTTTTTGTCGGTTGTACGATATGATTCGATCAGGGTTTTGCTCGTGTTGGCCGATCGCGAAAATATGGAAATGCAGCAATTTGACGTGAAGTCTGCGTATCTGTACGGTGAACTTACCAAGGATATATATATTCTAATTCCGACAGGCGTAAAAGTAAATGATAAAATTTTTAAGATTCCTGTAGGTAAACTCAATAAGACTTTGTACGGTTTAAAACAGGCTTCTCGTCGTTGGAGTCAAAAGTTTGCATATTTTTTAGCAATATTTGGTTTTAGGGTTTGCGATGCGGAAAGTTCTATTTATTACGGTAATATACATGGTAAGAATATTATTATTGCAATGTTTGTTGACGACGGACATATACGAGGTCTGTCCCAAAAGTATCCGACCTACGTTCATATCTTCGCGCGGAGAGACTCAGGCGACCTCTGGAGGATACGAACGTCACCAGCAACTCCTAACCTTCTCGTCAGTAGCCTGAGATACCGATGAAACGCCTTAGTTCCCGCGCAGCGTGTATTTGATTACAACGACTTTTTTGCGTTGGTCGCAATTTGCTTATTGCTAAAAATGGCAGAACGAACCGAACAGCGAATTTGCATAAAATTTTGCTTTAACCTCGGTTAAAGTTGTGCGGAAACTATTGAAATGTTGCAAAAGGCCTTTAAAGATGAGTGTATGGGCAAAACACAAATAAAAGAGTGGTATAGGCGGTTCAAAAGTGGCTGCACATCTGTTGACAGTGATCCTCGTTCATCAAGTCAATGTTGATTGTTTTTTTCGATTATGAGGGCGTTGTGCACCACGAATATGCCCCTACAGGCCAGACAATCAATAAAGAGTATTACGTTGAAGTTTTGAAAAGATTACGTAATGCAATCAGGAGAAAACGACCGCAACTTTGGGAAACCGGTGACTGGCTTCTTCATCACGACAATGTTTCAGCGCACGCATCAAACCTTGTGCAGCAGTATTTATTGAAACACAGTGTTGCGCAGCTCCGCCAGCCTCCATACAGTCCTGATATAGCTCCCTGCGACTTTTGGCTGTTTCCTCGATTGAAAATGCCGCTTAAAGGACATCGATTCGACAATAAACAGACTGTTGAAACTAATGCGACGAATGCACTAAAGGCGATTCCGAAGTCTGACTTTCAAGAGTGCTTTAATAAGTGGAAACATCGATATGAGCGTCTTGTTCAATCAAATGGGGACCACTTTGAAGGATGCCACCCCCCGGATGACGAAGAATAAATCAAGCGCCGAGAAATCGAGGTAGGTCGGATACTTTTGGGACAGACCTCGTATTATCTAAATCATTAGACGCGATTAATGTTGTGACCGACGAATTAAAAGAATGTTTTGAGGTTGTTATAAACGAATCAAATACATTCGTAGTTATACAAATAGAACGCAATCGTGAGGAGTGATCTCGACGTTTTCGTTTGATAAGCAGACTAAAATTTCTAATCAGAGTGTTACTGTATTTTATAAATAAGAATGTATTTGCGTGATAAAATATTTTAAGAATCAACACAAATTAATTATTAAATTTATACGCGAATTGAATGACTCATGAAAAATCAAAATCAAGATATAAAAAAGTTCTTATTTGTACTTTTTAGGCACTTGCCCTATCCACATACAGAGGCCCTATATGAATTATAGAGCCTATGTGTACCAAATACTCTATAATATGCAGAATAATTTGCCGTATAATATGATGTTATTCCATATTACTCAAAACACTTTTCTACACTTGTTAAACACCCTTAGAAGCTTCCCTTCAAAAGTCCGCCCGTGCACGGCAGCTAAATTCAATGAAAAACCCACATTTACTGTTTTTTCGGGTATAACCCATGGTTGGATTAGTCAAAACATGTCCACAAAGTTCACTAGTTCTTATCATAACATTCTCCCGATCACGCCTCGAGTTTTTGCCAAATCGATTTGATTAATGCCAATGAAAAATAAAACTGATATTTAACAAAATTGTAAATATTAATAAAACGCCGTTCCTTCATAACCCATCGTAGGATTGGTCAAAACATGTCCAAAAAATTCACAATTACTTATCATAACATTCTCCCGCCGTTCCTCGAGATTTTACGCATGTGACTCAATTGGTGCAAATAAAAGACCACTGTATTGTCACTTAGCTTCCTGAAACTTACTTAATCGTTCTCGTTACCACTGTTTTACTCTTAGCCAACTTACTTAGCCAATTAGAATTCACCGAAAAAAATATGCTAGGCGGCAACATCTGCCATGAATGGTAAAATGGTGTTCACTTATACGCGCGCGGTGCTATGTGTGTTGTGCGTAAGCGTATCCGTGTGAATCTTTATTTTCGTTAGTCTCGCTGGATAAAAAATAAACAACTCTTCCGACGATCCTAATACTCAAAGGCTATCTTTTCTTAAAATTTGAGCAACATTCATATGGTTTTATGCCAGGTATCGTGGGCCATTAGGAATCGATTTTACTCTCAAATGTAGAAACATAATATGACCTACCTTAGTAAAAAATACAAACATATTTCTGCATGAAATAAATAAAACAGAAAAAAATGCGGTTCCTCATGCCGTTACTCTAACTAAGAGCTTTTATTAGGACATCCAAAAATTACTACAATTTTGTTATAAAATTTAAACGATTATTTTCAGAGTTTTCCGAATTGGTTTAGTCTCTCCCGGAAGTGTGAAAACAATGAGATAAAATAAAATATACTATCAATATACTTCTTTTGTTCTAATATGAAACATTTATTAGCTTTATCGTGTTTATTTGTTGTCGAATTTTTCTCCTCATATATGCTATTAATACTACCCTTATATGATCATTCGTTAAAGACGTCCGAGTGCCATACGCGAAAAGCACAGCTTTTCGCTTTTAGCGATGTTTTTTAATGAAATTTTTATGGTGAATTCCATTCTGTTATTCATGTACTACAAATAGTATGTACATAATTACGATATTGATATTTCTCTGTGACTTGTAAAAATGCACAATTTTAAATTTTTTGGTTGAAAATGCACAATTTTAAATTTTTTGGTTGAAAATGCACAATTTTTAATTTTTTGGTTGAAAATGCACAATTTTAATTTATTTTTGGTAGTTAATATTACGTAAAATTGTTGAGGATTATCTAACTTGTTAAAAGGTAAATTTAGGTGAGGATTGTGTAATTTGCAAACAGTTAACGAATTAATCCGGGATTATCACGTCACGGTATCATTTGGTGATGCTAATAAAATTTAGTTTTGGGTTACGAATCGCGCATTAATTAATTATAACAATTATTACTTGTATTATTTAGTTATATGTTATAGGAAATAAATACCAACTTCTTATTAACTTAAAACAATTATTTAAGTAGATAGTACCTGATTCCAAGCATGATTACTCTAGTATAAATTTGCTTAAATAATAAAGTTAAGTTACTCTAGTACTCGTAGTTGGAACATCGTTGGTTTCGTCCTTTTGTCCGGGCGTTGTTCAGCGAACCTCCTCAAGAGATTCGAGGAGTCTAATCGAGGGTTGTAAGTTTTGGAAAAATCGAGAAACATTGTCTCACTTACAAATAATAACGCATAATGCCCCTATACAGATAAACTGTCGAAGAATGTTGTTCATGACTAGGACGCCTCTCCCCCCCCCCCCCCCTCCTGTGCAGCAGGTAGCCATTTGGGGAAAATCTTTTGCAGACAATGCATTTACAGTTTGGCCTGACATAAGATTTTATTTATTGCGGCGGTGCTATTATTTTGTATTTTGCGGCGGTGCTATTATATAAAGTGATTAATATGGAGTAATCGCCGAACTTTGCGGATTTTTTCCTTGCAAATCAGGCCAGGACTTCCCGTAGGTTGGATGCAAGACAGCTCTCAATTCCAGCGTCGCACATTGATACGGGTTTGAAATTCTTTCAGGCCCAAGGTGCGTGCCTCTGGAACTCTACTTCCCCGCAGCCTAAGGTGCCTATTATCCTTATGTAAATTTAAAACAGCATTACGTAAGCACTTAGTGCAATCCCACGGTGATCAACAACAGCAGTCATCTTAGATTCCGTTCCTAAGTTATGTTTTTGTATTGTTCCAATGTAACGTGATAGATATAGGCTAATTTATTGAACTATGTACAATTTGTACTACTAACCACTGGTAAACTGTGATAACATATATTAATTAATGTTATACTGTAATACAGTATATGCTTTGTTTTATATATATATATATATATATATATACTACCCCCCTGCTCGCTCCGCCCGCCAAACCCCAAAGCGTCATGAAATTTTTTGTTTTTATGAAGGTTTTCTATTTTTCCACACCACCCGGGAGGTAAATAGATTGGCGCGTTTTTTTGTTTTGTTAATTAAGCTTTTTTATACATTCAAATTTATGTTTTATTTAATTCATTTATAAATAATTATATGTAACTCATACTTACATTTATTTATATTTAGTTTTAAGTGTTGTATTTTTTAACATATATACTTATTTTAATTTTGTTTTTTATTTGAATGTAACATTGTAAAGCTCTTTTTAATTCGTATGTAATAATCTATATATGTAAATTTAATATTAATGAATTTATTCATTAATTATTTTGGATGAGGATAAAATGGAAGTAGAAGATCCAATTTTGGGATCAGAAATATTTCTGATTGAGGTATTATATAACAGTACTACTCAATAAGCTGAAAAGTTTGGGTCATTGTATAATTGTATATTATATAATTTTTAATCTAGATTTTTAATTTGTTTATGACTTTCCTATAATTTTATTTTTTATTATATTATACTATTTTCAAATAATATTTACATTAAGTTGCCCTTAACCTTCAGCCAATTAAAACAAACTTTTTTTTAATACTGAATATTATTTATAAAGTTATTATATTTTAGAAAAACCAAGAAATTATTGATGAAAACAAAGAATCAGAAAATCAGTAAAATGGAATAAACTGCACTGATATGTATAATGAATAAAACACTTTATAAATTTATAAACAATTATTATTATAAACAATCTTTATATGTATAATATGTATATAGAAAAAGAAACAAAAATAAAAAATGATAATTAATAGAAATAAGTAAATGAGGAGGGCATGAGGAGGGCTGGGAGGAGAACTATGAGGAGGATACAAAGAGGAGGGGCGAGGAGGGCAAAAAATAAGATCAAAATAACGTATTTTTTGAAACGATATTACCTTGTTTTGAGGAGGAGAATGAGGGGCGAGGAGGGGCGAGGAGGGCGTAAATCTTATAAGATTTATAAACAACTATATAATATAGGAAGATATATACATATATATAATACAGTTATATATATATATATATATATATATATATATATATATATATATATATATATATATATATATATATATATATATATATATAACTGTATTTTTTATTTTATTCAAAATAAAACTTTAATCTATCTATCTATCAAGTAAAATTATTGCAAAAATCCTTTGGTTAAGGGCTAAAACACATTACTAACAATTTCCCAAAGTTTCTTTAAATTTTTTGAGAATCTCAGCCTCAACTAGTTAATTTATTGCATTTATAAGGTGATGACTTATACTCAATGAATAACTAAAATTTACGCACAATTTAATAGAGTCAACATGGCGCAGACAAGTCCGAAATTATGTGTACTATATATAGTGGCCACGCCCCCGTGTCAGATCCCAATATTTGAGACGGGAATGATTCTCTCGTAGTCCGCCGAGCTAAGCGAACGTCTCCCATTACTGCTTTTTCCTTTGTCTTTTGACTTGGCGCTCTGATATTAACGACGCCATTTTTCGTTTACGAATACATGACTCGCTATTGTTTTAACAATAGGGTGAATTGACTTAATTATTTAAAATTTAAATCTGAACACTATTCTAATATACAGAATAGTTATAAGTTGATTGGTGATTCCATGTACTGATAACCCAATTTTAAATCAATAAATAGTTAACTAACAAGCCAAATTAAGCAAATAAGTTAACTCATACACATACTACAATATAGAACTGTACGCTCATTTCCAATTTCAATGTAAAATCTCTGTGACTGTCTTAACTTATTTTAGATGTATATTGATTTGTACGAGATAATGTAATTTATTATTTTTAACATTTTGGCTGCCCTATATATATATATAGGGCAGCCAAAATGTTAAAAATAGTAAATAAATATCTGGAATTGTTGCGCACTGCTGATTGGTATTTTTGGTTTACGGGTATTCACTCCCATTCTTAATAGCTTATTAACAGTTTTTGTCTAATCTATATTTAGAATTCTTTTTTTTAAATAAATTAATACCTATAGTTTCAATTCTACATTTTTTAAAAATAATTTAAATTTACATTTATTCACGACTTAACTATAATAGACACTTTATTGACCTGCAAAGCAAATCTTTAAAAATTTACGGAAAATTTTGATAATATTGTATACTTTGTAAAATTTTAAAATTGTGAAATTTGAGTTTGTATTAACAATGGATGGGTGAGTCCCACTTTTCAAGTCAACAACGTGGCTACACAGTTAAGTCGTGAATAAAGTTCTATATGCAACATGAGAGTAAAGTCGATCATTCCCTCGGGTGATTACTGCCCTCGCTTCGCTTGTAGTAAACCCACCCGTGGAAATAATCCACGACTTTAGTCCCTTGTTACATAATGTACTATTACGTGGTCCCCGTTGTGCCCACCTCCATAGCTGGCATAATTTTTCTAGCTACTCCCTATTACATTCCAAAAGCCTTCACTGTTTACAATAGAACCCGACGCCAGCGTGTACCTGGCTGATAGTGTTGATTATAACCGCATACCCCGTTGTTTCTTTACAATCTCATTTATTATAACTTCGAATTCAAACCTATTATAGCAGTTACAATTTGTTTCTTCTATTTACCTTTTTCATTTATTGATTTATAATCATAAACCACTGATAGAGTATCCTTTTAGTGTTGTATAACTTTTATTATAACCCTATAACTCAACTTTAAGATGCAAAAAAACAAACCTAATGAGAACCCAGAACTCTCTCAATGAAACTATTTTTCAAAACTTAGATACGTTTAACAACCAAATTTCTAACAGATACTTCCCCGACTCCAAAGGTCCCTTGCGTAGTGTATATATATGATATAAAAGACGAAAAAATTTAGGGAATCTACATATCATCTTTGTTCGAGTAAAACTTTCAAACCAAAGTCACTATTGCAAAAGCCGGATTGTGCAAAGCAGGCCCATAAAAATACTCGAACACTTTGAACTCTTTCCTCGAGGCTAAAAAATTCCTAAACTCTGATATTTCCAAAATCGATAAATATTAGAAAGCATATATTCCGGACTCTGGCCTTTTTGAAGTAGGAATTACCTTTGACGTTCCCCCTTCTATTCCTATCAATGTTTTGGAACAGGGAACTATTACGGACGACCATGGGGTTGAAATTCACCGGATTAAAAGGATTCAAAAGTCCATCATCAACTGGGCCAATTTAAATTTAGATAATTCAGATAACTTACCTAAAAGTGAAAATAATAATATTATAATAGAGAATGATAATGATAGTGTGACTAGAAAGGAAATTAAAATCTTATGCAAAGGAAAGCTCCCAAATTATATTGACGTTTTTGGCAGACTCTCTAAGGTCTCTCTAGGTTTAGCCCTGCTATTCTAAGATGCTTCAAGTGTCAACATTTTGGTCACGGTACGTACTTTTGTAGCAATGTTCCTAGATGCGGGAATTGCGGTAAGATCCATGATGGGGTTTCAGTTTCCCAACGTGTTGCGCAAACTGCAATCTCGAGCATAAAACTTCAAGCAAGGAATGCATCTATTTTGAGTTTAACAAATAGGTTAATAGTACTACGTATATTCTAAAGGTTAGTGGACCCCATGCAATTATGGTGGTCAAGCAAAAATTCAAAAAAAAATTGATGAAATTAAAATACACTCAGGTAGAAATTAACCAACAGAGAAACCCCCACATAAATCAATATCAAAGCCCTCATTCATCCCCTCTCTTCTAGGCCTTACCCCCTTTCACAGCCCCCAACGTAACAATTCATTCCACCTACAGATACTTTAAACCAATCTCAAATCCTCAACCAACAACCCACAACAAATGAAAGTTTTCTGAACTCGACTCGGAATGACGACGAGTCTGACATCTCGTCATTCATCAACAATAGCCCTATTAATAGTACACAAACCTCTCAAACTTTTCAAGATGATTTAAATATATCAAATAGATCGAATACTAATGTACCCCAACCTATTAAACCTAATAAAAAATTCATTAGAATGGACGGGCAAGTAGCTGAGCTGTTCAACCCACCTTTTAGTAGAAAAATGATTTCCCACCAAAAAAATATACTGAAAATCACAATAATAATTCCCAACACCTGCACCTGCACCAAAAAGATAAACTTCCCTCCAACCATATAAAGAACATATATCACTTTAAAGTAAATAGAGATTTTGAAAAATTTTCATCAGAGAGTATGAACTTCGACCAAATATTTAGTTATTTTATAATGACTAAAGCACACAATATTATCCACTGGAACGCCAACAGCATTTCTAAAAACTGACCCGATATCGTTCCCTCCGCTAAATCAAACGATATTTTCTACATCGCAAAGTCGAAATGAAATACTTCTTCTTTACCCTATCTCATCAGCGAGTTCAATCATGTTAGAAAATACAGAAACAATGGTCTAAATAATCACGCTGTAGGATTAATCACCTTTATTCGGAAAAAATTCCAATATGCTAGTTTCTATATCCAATATGCCCCAAGTAACTTTGAATATAACGCTTTGTAACTTAACTTCACTAATAACGTTCCTATAAATCTTATAGCAATCTACAACCTCCCAGATAATGTTTTCTCGGCTATGAATTTTTCAAAATTCGTAAATGGCTAACAACTTATACCAAGCTTTTAATAATTTCCTTGTCTTAAAAATCTTAAATGATGGTTCTGCCACCAGAATTTGGACGAATAATAGTTGTCCGGTCTTGGCAATATGTTCAGCATCCTTAGTAAAAAATATTACCTGACAGAGTCACCAAGATTCCCTTCGTAGCGACCATTTCACCATGATTGTTAATTTACATAACTTTACCAATTAATGATAAAAAAAATTCGTGTTTTTTAAGGTTAACTGGGAGTATGTTCGCAGTTTTATGGAGCAAAATCTATGTAAATTCAATGTCGAGAAACTAGATTGTTTACTTGCCTATGACAAATTCATAGAGAGCATCACTTCGGCCCTCGAGTCGGACAATGTAAAAAAATTCAACTCTGTTATGCAGAAAAAAAAATCTTTTAAATCAACAGTTTAGTGGAACTTAGAGTGCTCAGAAGCCGTGAACAAAAGAAGGTCTATGTTAAAAGAATTTGAAATCAACCCTAACCCTTCTACCCTGGAGGATTATAATGAGGCTTGTAAAGAAACTTCTAAAATGTTATCCTCATCCAATCGAAACTACTTTAAAGACTTCCTCTTATCCCTCAACCCAAAGACATCCCTGATTCAAATCTTCCGTTTCATAAAAAGGTATAAGAAATGATTTTTTAACCCCAGACCCAAATCGATTCCTATTAATGACGCTTCCAATAACCCAGATCTATAGATCTATATATTGCCTTTAAAAAAATTACTAAAAGAATTCTCACATACCGCGGACCCTGTTTTAAATAACACGGGACCAGATGGGATCCTCTATTCTGTTCTGAAGGCTCTGCCTGATTCTTCCTTAGAATGGTTAAGCAGCTTTTTCAGTCAAATTTTGAACGAACACCGCTTCCCCGCTTCTTGGGATATATTCAATGTCTGTTTCATCCCTAAGAACGGTGGAGCAGGTTCCGCCCTATAACTCGTGCGTATGTGTGTATGTGTATGTGTAAATGTGTGTACGTGTATGCGTGTGTGCGTGCGCAAGTCGTGGATGAGTGTGGGTGGATGGGTGTGTATGTGTATGCGTGTGTGTGTACGTGCGTGCGTGCGTGCGTGCGTGCGTGTGTGTGTGTGTGTATGCTGTAAAACATTTTGATTGGTATCTTTAGAACATTAACAAAAGAGATTATAACATATTTCAAAAATATTTTCATAAAGTATTTTTTATTCATTTCTTCAATGAAATTCTACAATTATGGATTTCGAAACATTTATGAAAATTGGGAAGCATATATCCTGTTCGTTTTCATTTACTAAATATAACGTACCATTTTACATATTCTAATTAATGATCATTTCTTCTTTCTAATTATGCACCTTATTTCTATGTTATTAAGATTTGCTATATTTAGTTATATTTAAATATTAGACTAGAGCATACTAAATAAAGTACATTATCAAAATTATACATGCAATTAAATTACTATATTTTATAAGCAATTTAAATCTGAATGTAATATAATAAAAATGCTTAAATTTCTAATATTCAAATAACTGTGATTTTCGCGCCTTTATTAAAATCAGACATATATCACGTCGCATTTGAAGAAGCTTTTTATCGTTAACTATCTGTATATTTATATTTCTTCATCTTTATTCCAATAGAAATTATATTATCGATGTTATTACTATAGATGACGCTTATACCTTAGAAGCTGCAAGATAGGTAAATGCGTAACGTCCGTCGGCCATATTGATTTGGATTTGTTGCAACTGTGAGGTCGTACTAAGAATCTCGTCTCCGAACTTTTGTTTATTTAAAAAACTTAATCTAATATTATTTGTTCTCAAAGATTATGTATTCGTGTTACTCTTATCGCTGTCCGTCAAGACTTGAAGTATAATAATCTTAGAGTGCGATAAGGTTTCCATGCGTCGCGCGGGCTCGCGCGCCGGCTACAATTCACGTTAATTTCTCGATTTCCGCCATTTTCTGCCATATTTATGCACGTATGGAATTGTTGAATGATCACTGATTTCGTCGTGACCTTGCTTGAAAGATTCGCTAAATTTGAGGTAAGTCAAAGTTTATAAACTAACAAATTTGTTATTAGAATTAGTTGATAAATTTAGTGCTACAATGGTTACTAAACCAATTTTTATTTTGTCTTTCTTAGTTAAATTTTATATTTTTTCTGTCATAATTAATATATAAAAGTTTAAAGGTGTGATGTATTCACCTATGTCAGTATAAATACTATAGGTGAACATAAGCGAAACGGCTAGTAGCACAGTGGCTACTAGGCGACAACGCTATCATGTATAGTCAGTTTCGTGCTGACCCCAGGCCAGCACACAGGCGCTCCGACATTGTACAGCATTGTCGTAACTGTATACCAATTGTGTGTATGTTACAATATTATGTGTATGTTACAATATTATGAGTATGTTACAATATTATGTGTATGTTACAATATTATGTGTATGTTACAATATTATGTGTATGTTACAATATTATGTGTATGTTACAATATTATGTGTATGTTACAATATTATGTATATGTTACAATATTATGTGTATGTTACAATATTATGTGTATGTTACAATATTATGTGTATGTTACAATAAATTTAGACTAAATAATACCTCTGACTATTTAGTTTATTCACTGACCCGCTCGCTCAAGACATAACAAAAGGAAGTTAATCAATGAATTATTAAATTTTTATTATTCACCTTATTTGATGTAATAAGTCGTAAAAGTAAAGTGAAACAAAGTGAAAATTTTGAATCTGCAGCAAACAATATTTTCTGCAGTATAATTTAACTATTGGTGTCGGACATTGTATTGATTGTATAATTTGACTATTGGCGTCGGACATTGTATTGATTATATAATTTGACTATTGGCGTCGGGCATTGTATTGATTGTATAATTTGACTATTGGCGTCGGACATTTTATTGATTGCATAATTTGACTATTGGCGTCGGACATTATACTGATTATAAAATTTGGACCATTGGCATTGGACGTTATACTGATTATAAAGAGACCCATTGAAATCCTACAAAATGTTTGGAATATAGGTGAGAATTTATTTTTGATATAATAATATAATATTTAATAACCCATGGGTCAGGGCAGTCTATCAGCTATTCACGGATAATCTGGAAATCGGGCTTGTATAGGACAGAACAGCGTCTTAAATGGTCCCACAAAAAAATAAAAAAATATTAATTGATTGATTGTTAATAATCAACCAATTACTATGTAACATATTTATTTAAGCCATTAAACCCGTTTACGAAGAACTCAGGAGTAACGATCTGCTGACTCGCTGTATATGTGGCTTCACGAATCTTTCAAAGCAACCGTCTGGTCAATGGCTCCAAAAACAGTCTCTAGTGGAAAGTATGTTCTTCACACTGCTGTGTATATTGCTGTAGGCATATACAATGATGCTCTTTCAAGCGTCATGAGACTTATGGAAGAGTTAGGCATCAAAATCGAGCCAAATTATTATAACTTCTGCGTCGAACCGGACGCGCACCGTGTCAAGTTATCAGAGCGATCACTGACAGATGCTGCTAGAGAGGCTCGTTTGTCTATAAAATCAAAGAGGAAAGAAGAAGAGGAGAATATTAATGTGGAAGGTTAAATGTATGGTGCAGGCATCACAGATTAGAGGTAAATATAAATTTTCAATAATTTAAGTGCTACGGAAACTTTAAACACGTTTTTCTCGAAACCTCTTTTTTCAAACTAAGCGGACAGATTATTCGAAAACGATTGCAAGGATTTGTTTCAATTTTTCACTGTACCTTCACAATTCTTGGCAGTGTTTTATTTGATTTGACGTAAAAGTAAATTCTTTTTTATAAACAATTTACTGCCAATGTTTTTGTCAAAATCAAAACTTTTTTCAAATGTGTACAATTTTTTTAATATTTGATTTTAAAAAATATTCCTACTTACTACTACGCCTACTAATATGTACTTTAAGAAAAACTTTGTTTTTTTAACCTCATTTGCATTGGACGCCATCTATAACGTGAGTCTAGCGTGTCTCAATTCATTTATTCCTAATTTTATCTTTTTCTGTAGTCTCGGCCCCTAGAAACGGGAACACATTAGACCACGTGCATAGAAAAGTGTTGCTCCGGTTCACTCAGATTACTCTCGGAGATGGGTGGTTCGTATAATTATTTGGAGCAAATAATTAGGAGCATGCAAGTTAGAAGGTCCGCAAATAAGAACATTTGTTTATTAAATGAAACGTAACTAATCTAGCTTGTTCTATGCAATTCATTTTGCGTTGGTTGTTCTATTGATTATATTAATCGTTGTAGAACATCATCGGCACGAACGTTTAGCATAATAAATGATCGATGCTTCGCACGCTTAGTCGGCACAAATATTCGCCATAATTACGTAGGCTCACGCATGCATGAATGTAATATTTACACTTCGTATAATAAATTAAATCGCGTACGCACACATTGATTTATCAGTCGCATTGAGATTGAGACTAATCGTCTCCCGCTGTAAGTTAAATAACTCTTTGCCTGGATTTGTTTATGCGCTTTTTAACATGCTTTCTTTATTTATATTCGTGTGACGTACTGACACATACTTCCATTTCGGCCGGTGTTTGGGTCCAGGATCTCGTGAAGGTGCACCGCCATATGCCCTTCGCCGAAGATTGCCCGCAAGCCTCGGTCCGGTCGAATTACATCCTCGCCGGGAATCGCTTAGCTGCCCGGGCCACGCGGCTCTCGTTGCTTCATGACGATACGCTCACAGGCGCTCGCCGATCCGTCGCTTGGCTCATCCGGCGCGTGAGAACGCGAAACGAGCGGCCTGCCAAATTTCCAGGTAGGGTTCCGCGCTCCTCTCCTCTGTTGTTATTCTCCCCTCCGGTCTCGTTTTCGCGGCATAGTTATGGCTGCTCGTCATGGTTACCTCCCTCATTTGACGCGACTACCCCTCTCTATATATCTATCTCTTGCATTGTTTTAAGTTAACAGTGTGGTGTAATTCGACAAGTCGAACATTCAGGAAAGTAAACTTTCCAACTTCCTCTCTTTTTCACTTTTCAATCTTTTATATATATTTCTTTTATGTATTTCGTTGAATTTCGACATCACATCTAATCTTGTTAATTTCGTTTTCTTATTTCAGAATATCAATTTATGAACGATTCCTGTAGAATAGGTTATGCATTGAATAAAGTCATCTTATCTATATACCATATGTAGCATTTAATCGTGCTTCAATCTTTTTTTGTGGGTAATGGTGAATTTTGTACTCATCGAGAAGCCGTTTTGTTGTTCTTTGAGAGTCAAAAAACACCTTGCTTTCTATATCTAAATGAAGGGATAAACTTCATACATTTCATCTGTAAATATCACTGTCTCCAAATCTAACTTTTTATCGTAAATTACCGATCATTACGGTCAGATTCATGGTCCATTTTACTCACATTATCATTTTCAACTTCACACCTAGTCGTCCTATTTGTCATCAAGGGAGGCCAGGATCGTAGTAGGGACATAATAGCTCCTGCTATATACCCATTGGAGAAAAAAAAAGAAAAAAACAGTGTGGTGTGATGTAATGTGTGCGTGCGGGCCGGCTCCTGCCGGCTCATTAGTTTGCGCGCACATGTATATCGCGGCACTCATACTGTCCTCACTTCGTAAGTCTGTAGCGGGCCAAATGCCTCGTTACAGCATATAACGCTAGACTTTGTCGTAGATATAATAAAATACAGAATACACTTATGTTAAGTGTTCAAAAAGACGTAAACATGCGATTTATACCACGAAAAACTTGCTGTTTCAATAGAAATCCATGCGAACGTTGTTAAAAGCCAAATCTGTCGCAGATATAAGAAATATATTGTAATCACTTGAGTAAAATGAATTAACCGATGTGTAAGTAGACTAAAACGGTAAATAAAATGATATTATCTATTTTGAATGTGTGAAGAATGTTAAGAATTCCAAACCTGAGCTAAAAGTGGAACTCGCATCCGGTTAAAAAGTGGATCTACATCGAAACGTTATCTTTAATTTTATTAAAAATTAGTAAAATCTTTTTATAATAATAAATTATTAAAAACATATTTTTTGAAAAGTATTTTATTATAAATGACATTTTAAAATATATAAGCCATATAATATAAATTTATTTATGTTTGTATAAATACGCGCGATTCTGTTATATCCGTTTCAGTCTAATTAAAAAGAATAAATCTTGCAATATGTGATTTTTCATATCATCTTTTATGATTTTGAATTCCCTTAAATGTTTAATCATATGATTTTTTATATATTTCGTCTTATGATTAATCATACTATTATACGAATAATTATAAGAGGTTTCACGATAATTTCTAAAAATTAAGAAAAGAGACATCTTAAATTAAAAAATTGATTTTCACGTTTATTTTATATTTCATGAAGAACGTCAAATAATTTCCCCACGTGTTATATGAGAGCAATACGCAGGTTTAATTTATTCCTAGAGCACTCTTCACTATAACTATTGCACGTTATAAAAAATGAAAAACATTTAATCATTTACCCTCCTGCAGGTTTAACAGTAAATAAAAAAAAAAAGAATTAGTATTTTCCCCCTAAAAATAACCAAACTAACCGAATAGCAACGCCCGTGTATGCTCGACATGAGATAAACTTTGGCCTAAACACTTGTAATATTGAGCGCATATAAGTAGCGCTTTATAGAGATACGAGTATTATAGATAGTTAAGATTCCCAACACATCCGCCAAGGCAAAACCAGGAAGAAACCGCTTAAGTAGGTGAGTGTTCGGAACGTAATTATACGACGGATTTTGTTAAAATAATTGATAAGCAATTTGTATTTAAAGTAGTTATTATTATATATTGGCTGGTTTGTTACAACACGCGTTGAAACTGCTATTCCCTACAAGGGCTAAAGTACGACGACCGCCACAAACATATACATAAGAATCTCGAGAACGTTATCGCATTTAAACTATACAAAAAGATTAGACCTTTTGCAAAGCAACTTATTGTGAGATTCCCCTATTCTCGACCAAGGAGTTGCGGATAGCGCCAAAATGATGTGGAGCGGAAAGGGATTGATCCCAACGGGATTCCAGTTGAGATATTGAAGATCATCGCGGTGAAAGCACCTTCTCTATTGCTGAACATATACAACGCGTGCCTGAAGGCGGGTGTCTTTGACACTCCCTGGAAGGTTGCGCGTCTCGCGTTGATCAGCAAAAGTAAGGTAGGTGATCCCCGGCTTCCGTCGTCTAACAGGCCACTGTACATGTTGGACCACGCAGGGAAGCTCTATGAGAGGTTACTCAAACCACGGCTACAGGGAACTGTGCAGGCTGCCGGCGATTTAGCCGACAACCAGTACGGCTTCAGGAAACGGCGATCCACGGTGGACGCTATACGAGAGGTAGTTCCGCAGGGAAGGAGAGCATGAAATCATTTTTCCAGGAACATTGCACTTCTTGTTACGCTGGACGTTAAGAACGCCTTCTACTCGGCCAGGTGGTCAGAGATCTTGGACTCGTTGAACGAGTTCAGAGTCCCAGAGTGTATCATGCGGGTGATACGAGACTATCTAAAGGACCGTATCCTACGCTACGAAACAGAAGTAGGACAACGCGAGAAATATCTCAGCGCCGGTGTAGCACAGGGGTTGATCTTTGGCCCTGATTTTTGGAACATCCTGTACAATGACTTGTTACGACTCGGGTTACCGGAAGAGGTGTTCATGATAGCCTACGCTGATGATGTCGCTTTAGCAATCATCGCGCGGGAGTTTGAAAAAGCACAATATCTGCTTAACCAAGCGATGCGCAGAATCTCGCGCTGGATAGGGGAACACGGTCTCGACTTGGCAGCCGCTAAGACAGAGATCGTGCCCTTCACTGGCAAACGGATTGAGACCATATTCCCCATGTATGTGGGAGACACGGAGGTTTCGACAAGGAAGGATGATATGTATCTGGGACTCAAACTAGACACTAAGCTTACTTTCTTTCGTCACCTAGCGTATGCAGCGGATAAAGCGGCGAAGAAGACGGCACAGTTGTGACCGAAATATGAGCCGATGCAATGGAGAAGGAGTCATACCGGATTCGACTCACTTTCGTTCAGCGTAGAGGAGCTCTCAGAGTCACCAGCGCCTATCGCACGGTCTTGGAACCCGCAGTGCTCGTTATTGCGGAAATCATCCCAATCGACCTACACGCGACGGAGCGGAAGCGAATCTACGAACGGGAGAGAACATGAGAGGGCAGAACAACAGTCCATAGAGAGGAACAAGAATCCACCGTGGAAACGTGGCAACGATCTTGGACAACCACAACCAAGGGTAAATGGACAGCAAGGCTGATAGATTAGCTAGCCTCTTGGATTAACAGAGACCACGGGGAGGTACATTACTACCTGACCCAATTCCTGAGTGACTATGGGTACTTCTGCACTTACCTCAATCGTATGGGGAAGGTTCAGAGCCCGAGTTACATCTTCTGTTCCGCTGATTGCAACAATGCGTTTCACACGTTTTTCGTCTGCAAAAAGTGGAACAAAAATAAAAGTAAAATTCGCCGAGACGGTCCTACGAGAAAAGAAACGGTACCTAGACAGGGCAATCAACGAAGGTATGAATGAAGCACTGGGAGACGCTCCGACACCCCAACATAACCCAAGGACGTCGGACGACTCCATGAAAATGGACGTGGAAGGAGAAGATGGGACGCTTTCTTAACCGGGAGACGCTCATTTTCCCTCATTTTATGAATGTCGAGGGGAGGGACAGGGATAGTTCTCCTTTCCGTATGGAGAGGAATGCGGAGACGATACTAGAATGGCACCAACCTGAGGTAATGTGATAAACGGTACCAGGGTGGGTTCCGCCAGAAGAGGAAAGGGTGGTATGTTTTAGTGGATTGGTTTGCGATGCAACGGCTGTGTAGTTTTTTCGCGTTGTTGTTTATTTTATTTTTCGTCCTATATTATACACACGGCGGATGCATCCCCAACCAGTCCCACACTATCCGGCTGTGCGGACCCAGTCAGTTGTGCCTTAGGTGGCATTTCTTACATACCCTCAAAAACAAAAAAAAAAGTCTAATAGTATAACAAGAAATAGAAGTATACAAATACCACAATGAAAGAAAACAGTCAGCATAAAGAATAGCTATATAAATGCAATAAATTTATACAATAGTCTGCCTAACAAACTAAAAACTTTAAATAGTACAAAAGACAACAACAAAAACAAAATAAAAGACTGGATAAAAAATAAAAAATAAAAAATAAATATAAATATACAGACTTAATTGTTATTAAATGACAAATTGTGTATAAGTTACTTAAAATTTAAATATTAAATGTATATAATCAAAAATATACCATTTGTTTTTCGGTTTTAAGTATTAGGATACGTTTAAGATTAATTAATTTTTAAGTTATTTTCTTTGTATAAGTTAGCATATAAGTTTCTATAAATCAGACCTATGTACAGGCAACTTTGTTAGAAAAAAAAAACAAAAGCTTTTTTGCGAGATCACGGCATGTATTTCTGGTTAACAAATTACAATTACAATTACAATTACAATTAAATTTGAATACTTTATAACTGACAATCTCAATATTTCAATCCAGTTTCAGTGACAGGTTCTTTCATTTTCGTTCTGATACGCTGTATAAGTTTAACTTTGACAAGCAGTTTAGTTTATACACTTTATTGATTATCTGATAATTTCATTATTAAATTCTACAAATCTTATTTTTAGATAAAACAAAGTCACCTAATACTGAAAGCTACTATAGCTACTGCTTTTCACTTATTGTTTTGAAATTTTTTTCATGCAGTTATATGGATGATATCAATATAAGAGGTACAAAACTATTTAGAATTGTTTTTACTATTAAAAAGTAGAACTTCAGCTGAAGAACTAATAAGGTAGTTGACCCAGTTCTCGATAACTTAGTAACAGACTCATCTTATTTCGCTATAAATAATGCTTTAATTTAAAAAAAATTGAAATCTTTTATTTTAACTATGAATTAATATACTTATTTAACAAATAACTCTTAAAAAACGAAATTTTAACGTAATATTTACTTCCAAATTCATAAGCCAAACAAAATCCAAGGGAGCAGTTGTCGATAACCATTTCACGAGTCGGACCAATTCTTGATAGATGCAAAAGACCCAGTTCTCGATATATCAAAAAGCCCATTATGGAGGTTAGGTTCTAGGTTATGTCAAAACTTGATTGAATAACATACACATTTTAATTATTATAATTACATAATTATTAATTGAAAGTAGTGCCTATGTAATTTTAAGCATTAAAATAACATTTAAAAAAAATTTATTTGTATTTTGTGTATATTACTATTGACAACTGGGTACGTACGTGTAATTAAGACGGAGTTGTCGATATATGAATTAAAATAGTTATAAATCAAAATTTAACTTTTTTATTTCGCTTATTTTGTTGAATTTAAAGCTAATCTTGGCTTTAGTCTTTTAAAATGTTCAATTTATTACAAAAATGACACTTTAAAGTTTACTTTTTGTTACGGTCGTGGTTAAGGAAACGTAAAGAAACGCAGCAAATCTGAGAGTGCCAGGAAGTATGAATTTTTATGTAACAAGTGGCGCTAGCTGAGTTTTTACACTTCAAAATATTTGTTCAGTGATACATTCTTAATATAGAAATAATATTTTTGTACCGAAAAATTATTCAAACTATATCTAAAATCGTATTATTCCTTCGAATTATCGACAACTGGGTACCTATCGAGAAATGGGTCCACTACCTTAGGTTAAAGATTTATTAGCAAGAAAATCGCGGATAACCTCTGAAGAATATTGAAAAATCGAATTTATTCTGAATTCCTCCGCGATGATTTTCATTTTGGTTGCAAAATACTCTTAAGAGTTCATAGAAATAATATACGCAAAGATCCAAGAGAAGCCGACACTTTTGGGTTCAAGTTTATCCAAGATCACTGTGATCATATATGATCATATACAAAAATGTCGTATGATCATAATATATGATCATATACAAAAATGTAGTATGATCATAATATATGATCATATACAAAAATGTAGTATGATCATAATATATGATCATATACAAAAATGTAGTATGATCTTATGATCATATCCGAATATTGGTTACGTATGATCAGATATGATTATTGGCGATACTATATACACGACAGAAATCGTTACATTGGTTCGGCTAGGGGATTTCCTACGACTGTTGGGTTAGTTAATTGTATTTCAAAAGGAATTATACTTTCAACATTTGATAGAATGACAATGCAGCCACTTTAGCCATAGGTTAACCGACGGCAAAAAAAATTTGACAGGCATGAAGCGCCTGTTAACTCTTTTTCTATTTGGGTTAACCCGACACGGGGGAAAATGTCTCAATGTGCTATAGGGACGGCTAGTGGGTTATTTTCTAAAGGAATTTTACATTTAAAACGTGCATTTTTTTTAAAGGATTTAAAAATGCTGATCTGTATACATTGTTTTTACTTGTTAATACAAAATAATTCCTAACACCGCCATTGAGTCTGGACAGGGTCTGCTACAATGTCATGCATGACATGTATTATAGGTTAGTGTTATGTAAATCGCGTATTAAATATTGTTTATTGAACGTTATTATTGAATATATTTGAATCATTGAATTTATTTGTTATTTGCACATTTTCTTCGTATAACACGTTATGGTTCAGTGAATATGTCATACGTAAATAAATAGAACTAATTTGAGCGGTATTATGATTATGTACATTTGTACGACAATATTTTCCTAAATAACATATCATCATATATGATCATATATGTACATATTCAAAATTTGGTTACATATGATCATATATGAACATATATAATTCATTTTTAGATGGGTATTATGTAAACATTAAATGACCTACACTACATTACCATACAATTCATTTGATAGTTTAAAAAAGGTTGATATTCATTTAATAAAGATATATGTATAACAAAAGCGAAAACAGACTAGAATACAAATGATAAAAAAAATGTAAAAATATTGAACTGATTATACTTAATATTTTAGCAATTTATTAATTTGCGATATCACTACAAAAACAAATTAAATACGATCTTACCTGTTGTCAAAATAACCATAATGACAATTCAGAAGTTTTTTATTCTTGTATGATTGTAAATTTTTGAAATTAAAATATTCTTGTTCAGTATCACGGTGTAAAACAGTGTTTTTATTGTAGTATAAAATCTGTGGCACTAAGAGTATTTAACCTCATTCTGCATGGCTTTCAGCTGTATACACAATCCATGCATTTTCCGTGTGCCGCACAAATCGCTGGCCGATTAGAATAGAGTTTCACTGAATAGCTGAACGTTGACTGGCCAACACCCCGTGCGGCACACGGACGGCTTACCAAAAATGATGATGTTGTAAGGATACCCTAAGTGCCTAGAAGAACATACAGTCTATGGTCACTATGCACGAAAAGAAATTACGGTCAAATATAAGAAACAAGGTCTGGCAGCCAATAGGTAATAAATGTTAACAAGACTTGTTCCGTTTGGGAAAAAACAATTAAAAGTCTTTGTACAGAAAAAGGAACAAGGAAAAAATATAAAGAACAAGGAATAAGTACAAGAAATAGCATTGGTTACTGTATATAAAAAATTTAGGTGTCAAAATGGGAGACCTCAAGATGCCGGCAATTTGGGAGTACAAGTCATTGGCAACTTGCGGCCTCCTATTTCGCCACCTAAATTTTTTCACAATTTTGAATCTATTGTAAGTTTTCATCCAAATATCCTCAATGATACTCCGATCATACAAATTAAAGGTTTTAATGTTAGGCTGCTGTCCCATGGCCTACACAAAACCGGAGTAGCAAAGCCGGAATAGCAAAGCTGGAATGGCCAGCCAATCACAGCCTATCCGGGAAATCGACCGTTTCGGTTCCGATTCTAACTTCCGTATATTCCTTGGAGCATACTTTTTCGGTAAAATTTCACACTGATGTTACATTCAAGCAATTTATTGTAAAACTTTTGTGCAAAAAGCATTTTTTTATATAAAAACCTACTCTATTTAGCGAAATAATAAGTATAATTAATACGTTGAAATTGAAAAGGGGTAGTTAGTGTTGACCAAATTAATGCTAAAACCTTGAAAGTAGTATGTAACCTTATTGCCGAACCTTTAATTCCTGTATTGAGAAAGCCATCCGGCCTGATGCTCTAAAAAAGGCGGAAATTGTACCAATATATAAAGCAGGTGAAAAACATAATATCACTAATTACAGATCTATCTCACTAATATCTAGCACGGCGCGCTCCGATCAAGTTTAAATAAAAAGATCTTGCACCTCGCGAGTTTTTTTATAAATCATTCCTGGGATATCTTCCGATGATTTTAAGCCTAAAATGAAAATAATCCCTAAAGGGATTTTCAAATAAACTCGATATTTAGATTTAGCATCTCGTATTTAGATTTCTTAGGTTTTAAAAATATATTTCAACATCAGAAATAAGTTTATAAATGCTCAATAGGTATTAAAAATTTTAAATTCATAAAAATTTTCAATCCGTATTCGAATTTTCAAACTTTGCGATCATTTTATTACATTAAAAAAATATCTTTATTATGTACAATAATTAAAATGAATGTAAACCATTATATTCATATAAAGCACGTTGCAACCTCTCTGCATATTCTGGATGGTTCTTAAAAACTTTATATTTCTCCCACACAGATTTGAAATCAGCATGGACAGATTCCATAGCATGTTCACTATAAAATCCAAGTCCCGTCTGAACTTCTTCGCAAAAGTCAGGCACATGAAAAAATACTGCATGAATTTTGGGCGTTATTGGTACATTTAAATGTAAATAACTTTGCTTGAAGGCATTAATCTTATCTTTGAAAGATGGGTCAAGATTTTTTCCAAAACAGGCATGTACAACATTTTTGAAGTGCTCAAAAGCATTTACATATTTCAAACATCCCAAATTGTGATTTCGTGAACGCAAGAAATCAAGTTTGTCTAATAATATCTTGCACGAATTGCCATTAAAACTTGTATTACCCTGACGTATATCACGAGTGACATGGCATGATTGTGCCCATAGAAGAGCGTCTTTCTCGAATTCAGCCAATAAGTGTCTATACAATGTATTTACTACACCTAGCATCAAATGAAGTTCAGGTGGAGGTATTATCTGAAGAAATATTTTGTCTACATTAGTTGATAAAAGAGACGGATGAATACAATTTTTATGATTCTTCGCATCTTTTTTGACAGATCCGGCTTGATGCCAGTTTATATAATTTTGAAACGTATTATTTATTGTCCTCGGTATTCCGCAGCTACTTAAATCATTTTTCGATGCGAAACACCAAGTGCAGGGGTAAAAGCTGCTATGCGACATAATGCCAACCATAATATTAGCAAGTTTTAAATCTGTCGCAATAGTTCCCTGAAAGTTGTTTATTTTTATTGCAGACCACAGCTGCGATACATTTTTATAATTTTCTTGAGAACTGTTTGCTAATGCTAGTATCAATAATTTGTTAACACCTGAATCTTTAAACCGTTTAGCAGAAATACCATCTTCGAACCTTTGCCGGTGTCTATTTAACTTTTCATTTTCTGAAGTAGATTGAATGGATAAACATATCTTCAGAAAACCCCCTCCTCCGTCAATACCAAACTTCAAGTGAAATTCAGACAATGAGCGTTTTTCTTTAATGTGTTCTATTAAACCATCAAGATTTGTGCAATAAGCGACTGTTTCGGCTGCAGATGAAACTTTATCAGCCTTGACGTGAACAAAGTCAAAGTTTTTAGTACCAAAATAATCATCAACACAGTGACTTTTAATTGATAGTTTTTTTTTTCAAATGCGGTTCCACGACCTTAGCATTTTTCGTAGCTACTCGTAAAGCTGTAGCAATCGCAAGTATCTTCGTTTGGCTCAAATGTAAACTCGTCTAGATTTTTAAAAAATCGTCTGCAGAAAAAAGCTCAGGTTTGCTTAAAGCTTTGTTATTTTGTGAACCAATAGCAACTTTAAGAGGCTTACCGCGTGTTTGAGAAAGTGATAGAGTTGTAGTATTTTGTGTATTTTCTGTAATCATTTTGCGTTTAAGCAAAGACGAAATTATTTGATCTGTAGCTCTTGGGCTTGTTTGCATAATGTTTTCAGTCAAATTCTCCAAGCGTACGGTAAAGTTACATTTATGAGATTTTCCTTTTCCCAACAAAGAAAAGCAGTAACTACACCGGCTTTCAACGGAAGGTGATTTTCTTTCATCTAGATTAAAATTGTATTATTATATTGTAGTTATTATAACTAGAAAAAGATATATTTTAATAGCTTACTTGGAACTTTTATATTTGTCACATCAACAAGTATTCCATGTCGCTGAGGCATAACATTATTCTTTGCAAAGTTTGAAAATTTTCCAGGAGGGGGTTTTCAAAGGTTGAAGATCAGAAAATTTTGGTAGATTCACACTTATATCTTCATCGTTTCTAATTCTGTATAAATCTCTTTTGCAACTACTGCATAGAACGAGAGGTAATCGGTCATCACTAGTATCGTACTCAAACTGTTTTTCAACAAGCACTTTTAATTCTCCTTTTACAGGAATCATTACTTTAGTTTTTCCAAAGCAAAGTAAACAAATTTGATGACAATTTTCATCGTGTGTTATGGCCTTCGACATTTTTACTAACCGTAAAATCAGCATAAGTTTATTTATCGCAGCCATGGCAACGGAATACCAAATTTATCCTCGATGAAAGAAAAAAAAAAGAAACTTCGAGCGTACAGAAAAATATTTGAAATAAGAAGTTAAAAAATTTAATTTTTGAGCAGTATTTAAAAAAATTTATATGAATTTTAAAAGTTTAATGAGTATTAAGAATTTATAAACTTATTTCTAATATTGAAATATATTTTTAAAGCCTAAGAAATCTAAATACAAAATGCAATATAGAAAATAGTCACGATAACCTACGAAAATTATCAAATATCGAGTTTATTTGAAAATCCCTCTAGGGATTATTTTCATTTTAGGCTTAAAATCATCGGAAGATATCCCAGGAATGATTTATAAAAAAACTCGCGAGGTGCAAGATCTTTTTATTCAAACTTGATCGGAGCGCGCCGTGACTTACGGAGGTTCAAATACCTCTGACGTTTCAACACGTGTCATCGGATAAATCTAGAGACAAACAAATTAAGAGTGGAAAATTACAGCTGTGCCCTGTCTCTGATTCGACCAGGAATTTACAAAGAGGTGCAGAGTCTGAAATACGAAATAAATAATTTAGACTGTACAAAGGACCGATTTTTGGGTAGCATGAGGGAGCGTTGCGGCCGTACCATCTTCCCGCCGCTCCTCTATGCTCACCTGGGAATAAAAGAGGTGTGGGGCTCGACTAGATAATAACATCGCTAGTCAAATTAGTGCAATCTATTTCGGTCTTAGAAAATTGGTGTTGGGTTTTCTTTGCACAAGCCTTGATAAGGAGAGGAAAAATATACTCCCGAAACGTTGGTGAATAAAAGTTTTTCTAAATCATATACTCGAAAAGATCACATCAATATCCAAAAGAAAAAGAGTAACAAAAGAGAGGAGAAATGTATCAGGACACAAGTCATCCGGTGTGAAAAAAGGCAAAGTTAAGAAAAAGAAGAAGCTAACAAAAAAGAAGAGAAAGACTAATAAAAGAACAACGAGAGATATTTTTCATAGCTAAAGTCGGAGCTACGCTGGTTTGAAATTCCTCCGACTTAAGCGACGATCGAAGGCTCTCACTGAATAAATTATAAACCAATATCATCGTTAACAGATGATTCAACAATAAAATTCGTTATACCTGGTAATAGTGAAGAATACACTGATCTTGCACACATGATGCTCAGTCTACGCGTTCGTCTGGTCTGTGATATACCTATAGCTGATTTGCCTGCGAATCCAGCACCTCCAATAAACAAAGTTGGCCCCGTTACTAACTTAATGCATTCATTGTTTAATGAAGTGGATGTCTTTTTCAATCAAAAACCTGTATAACCACCAACTAATGCGTACGCTTACAGAGCGTATATTAAGACGTTGCTTAACTATGGACCTGTTGTAAAATAATGGTAGATGCTAACGAGAGACTTGTACAACGACGAAAATTTCTATCAGCAGGTAGAGCTATCAACTTAAAAGGTCATATTCACGGTATCGTTTTTAACCAAGAAAAGTTGCTAATAAATGCTGTTGAGGTAAGAGTACGTTTAGTAAATGCTCGCAATAATGTTACCCTCATGGAACCTACAGAATATTCTTCTTTACATCGATGAAGCTAATGTTTAGCGTAAAAATTAGTTGTAACATGTGAAAAGTCTTACGTAAGTTTCTTTTATTAAAGCATTATGATAACCGTATGCAAGCCAGAAAGAGATAGACGTAAGTGAAATGACAGATAGGATTGGGTTAGTTAGGTCATATTGCATTATTTAAGGATTAGTTATTATAATTGTTAGATACAGCAGCGAGTCTTACACCGACGGAACACCGCACTGAAACCTTACACAGTATAATTATTATTAACTAATGGGACGCATATTGTTATTTGATTCTGGGTACGAGAGGGAGGAATACAGAGGAACCGACATCACCACTACACAACACGGTACAGTTTTCCACTAATAGCAACAGAGAGGAGGACGAGTGCAGCAGAGTAGTTCAGCAGAGCAAAGCCACTCGGAAGAGCAGTACCGGCGATGATGTTCACGCCTTCGTTTTACTCTTTTACGTCTGTAGATAGACAGCCAGTGCCAGAGTGAAACGAAAGAGAGAGAGAGACAGAGACGATCTCAACAGCGGTACTTCCGTAGCAGGCGACGGCCCCGCTGGAGCACAGCGGTTGTGCGCCGCGCACACACGCGCTCCACACCAGTACACACACACATACCCACACACTAATCCATCCAGTAGAGAGCGGACGACGAGGAGAGCGACATCAGAGCACGCCGTAGGCCGTGTTCTGGGATATAGTCAGAAAGAGGGAGAGAGAGCGAGAGCCGAAGGGAGCTACAGCAGCCGTCACGCGCTACGGCATGGGCCGTGTGGAACGCGAGAGAGTCGCACGCGTGAGGGAATAGAGCTGGTGTGGCGCCACTACCCACAACGTGGAACCGTGCCAAGCGCTTTCCCCTGTTGCCGCGGCCCTGAGCGCGCTAGCGCCGTGATTTAAACGGCTATGCCTACCTACGCTCGTGGCCTAGATGGCAACATGTTCCAACAATACCTCTAGTATAAGAATTAATTTAAATTACGCGCTCGCCTCCATAATGAATTATTGAGCCGGATATTGATGTCAGATCGCGTAGTACTTAACGTAGCGGTACTACGTGGGTTATCAGAAAACCTCTATCAATGCTAATTGATAGGGGGACGGGGTGGTGGGGGTTACTTGTCAGAAGTGGGAGCCGGAAAAGCCAGAGGATCGAGAGCGAGGTGGTGCAGTCGAAGCGGTCCTCGTCACTCGCTGCAGGACCGTTCTAAAGTCTAGACGTGTTACCGAACCATTCTTGAATAGACGCTGTAGCCATCTTGATTCTGGTTGGAAAGTTGTTAGAAGAGGTTAGCACGTGTCGAGACGTAAAAAAGTACTGAAGTCTAGTTGATTATAATTGATAATGGTTAAGTTATTAATTATAATTTCGTGTCTCTGCTTTTCGTGAAATTGTTGTTGGAGTAAAATACCTAGTACGATGAGTGGTTTGATTTATTCCTGGCGTCTCTTTATACGAGCGTTCAGCACTCTTAAAATTTATTATTAAGGGTTGGTGAGTTTCTCGATTACTTGTTATGCATAATAATTTTCTAGTCGTGTCTCTAGAATTTTTAGAACGATTATTATTATTATTGCCAAAGTTAAACTATTTTCAGGATTGTGTCAGACTGATTACGCTGCTAGCGAGCCAGGTTATTGCCAATAATAGTGTCAGATATATATGGTGATCGGTTTTGAATATTAATGGATTAACTGTAAGACTGTGAGATATTACCAAAAATGCACGAACAATATACGTCAGAGGAAACGACAAGAGGCTAATATTACACAAAATTATAGCTCGTCAAATTATTAATTTGTAATACGATGTCAATTGTCCGAGTTTTAATTATTTATCGTCTGATACGTACTGCATTCATCTCGGTGTAAAACCTTTCTAGATAAAATATCGTTTCGTCTTAAATAATGTATATTGTTTAAAATCTAGGTTGTGTACACAAGATTCTGAAAATTGTGAAAACAAGGTTGAATTTTGTAATGGACAGTCTGCAAATCTTGAAGAGCCTTTCGGCAATTCGATCGCATACTGCACGTGTGTTTCCAGCAGAACAGATGCCACGTCGGTGGATGAAACCGACAACGTTTGTGATAAACACTGACAATCACGAGAGACCTGGTATGCAGTGGATCACTATATACATTGATAAATCTTGGATTGCTTTGTATTTTAATAGTTTTGGATTACCACCATTTATACCAAAGCATATAGATCGCTTACGAAAAAATTGTAAACAATTTCGTTGGAATGTAACGCCATTACAGAGTGAGTCGTCCGATGAATGTGGTCAATTGTGTATCATGGTCTTGTATTACATGAGCACGGGCTTGGGTTTCCAGAAATTTCTAAATAATTCTTCTTCCAACTTGAAGAAAAATGATAGTATAGCCAGACGCTTTGTAAAATATAAAAAAAGTGTTGATAGAAATTTCATTGGCAGAGGTAGCTGAATTGTCAGATATTTACAAAACTGCAGCACTAAAATGTCATTATTGTAACATGATATAATCTGGTTGATGCAACATTCTTTCGTTCGTATCAAGTTTCAAGAAGTTTCTCGATCATTTTCTGCTATCTTTGTGAAACATGGCACCCTGACAAAAACGTTGTTGCTTTATCTCGACACGTCGCGTCATCTGAAGCAATATTCCTCAGATTTCTCAGAATGTCAGTATTTATTGTTATGTAATACCCCTCCCCTTTTTAAAATATTTGCACTTTTCACCTTCACTTCTAATTTGAAAGATATATTAAGAGCTGGCATGGTGACACTTTTACATTTCTAATCACTTGAAGAAAAATGACAACATGGCTGACCAACCATGAACTACACGTCCTCCGCATCAGATATTCAGCACGTTATATGGACTAAACAAGTCCTTCCCCAAGACCATTATCGTTAGCTTAGAGTACGATAGTTACAAAGTCGAATATTACCGTCCAACTGTATGACTGCTATCTTCTGACTTTGAGGAAATATCGTTTTCGATCAGTGATTCGCAAGAATTTAAGGGTACTTTGGTTGATATTGTCAGGTATTTCCATGGGAACTCTCATGAATTAAAGAATCAAAAGATTTACGGTAATGGTTGGATTTTAAAATTCACACATACTTATCAAGATAAAGTTATCGAAATAGAGGAGGATCGGAAACCTGGAAAATCTATTGTATGTACACGTTTTCGGCATAGTTGTCTTATGAAGAAAGTTACTTTTGACAGTCTTATCGAATACGTAGAAAAGTGCATTAACGCTCGCCTCGAATATTTAAATTCTATAGCGGGTAGTGTAAGTTGCGTTGCAGATGAACTTATTGAATTTATTGTAAATAAAAGTAGTCTTATGCCGGAAGTGCAATTACAAGTGTTTGGACCTGGTATTTTTAAATACGTTATAAATACAGTTGACGATAATGTAATTAACTTTATAACCACAAGCGTACAAACACGTTCAAAGAAATTGAATAAACAAATTCCTCTTTGTAAAACTAGTTAAAACTAGTTAAAACTAGTTAAAACTATGATTTTAATCATTTTTAGCATGAATTGATGATTATCTTAATTTTTAGACTAAGATACAGGTTCCCCTCCATTCTGGGACCTATACTGGGACTTTTGCACTATAAAAAGGTATCTCCATGAATTTTTTGGTGGTCGAGGCTTTGATCGAACTCTCAGAATCAGCATTTTAAGGTTTAATTGGGATATAAGATAGTTATAACATATATACGAGGTCTGTCCCAAAAGTATCCGACCTACGTTCATATCTTCGCGCGGAAAGACTCAGGCGACCTCTGGAGGGTACGAACGTCACCTGCAACTCCTGACCTTCTCGTCAGTAGCCTGAGATACCGATGAAACGCCTTAGTTCCCGCGCAGCGTGTATTTGTTTACAACGACTTTTTTGCGTTCGTCGCAATTTGCTTATTGCTAAAAATGGCAGAACGAACC
This sequence comes from Gastracanthus pulcherrimus, assembly GCA_949152435.1. Classification (NCBI taxonomy): domain Eukaryota; kingdom Metazoa; phylum Arthropoda; class Insecta; order Hymenoptera; family Pteromalidae; genus Gastracanthus; species Gastracanthus pulcherrimus. The sequence goes on along the minus strand of OX424572.1, from coordinate 59,489,436 downwards.
GAACAGCGAATTTGCATAAAATTTTGCTTTAATCTCGGTAAAAGTTGTGCGGAAACTATTGAAATGTTGCAAAAAGCCTTTAAGATGAGTGTATGGGCAAAACACAAATAAAAGAGTGGTATAGGCGGTTCAAAAGTGGCCGAAAAAAGCTCGTCAAAGTCGAAGCAACATCAAGTCAATGTTGATTGTTTTTTTCGATTATGAGGGCGTTGTGCACCACGAATATGCCCCTACAGGCCAGACAATCAATAAAGAGTACTACGTTGAAGTTTTGAAAAGATTACGTAATGCAATCAGGAAAAAACGACCGCAACTTTGGGAAACCGGTGACTGGCTTCTTCATCACGACAATGCTCCAGCGCACGCATCAAACCTTGTGCAGCAGTATTTATTGAAACACAGTGTTGCACAGCTCCGCCAGCCTCCATATAGTCCTGATATAGCTCCCTGCGACTTTTGGCTGTTTCCTCGATTGAAAATGCCGCTTAAAGGACATCGATTCGAGAATAAACAGACTGTTGAAACTAATGCGACGAATGCACTAAAGGCGATTCCGAAGTCTGACTTTCAAGAGTGCTTTAATAAGTGGAAACATCGATATGAGCGTCTTGTTCAATCAAATGGGGACTACTTTGAAGGATGCCACCCCCCGGATGACGAAGAATAAATCAAGCGCCGAGAAATCGAGGTAGGTCGGATACTTTTGGGACAGACCTCGTATATGACTTTGCAAGTATTTTTAATGCAAACTACAGAAAATTTTACAAAAAAAGTATGTATACGTTTTTTGTGAAAAATGCTTCCCTGAGGAGTTATAAATTAATTTGTATGGCCAAAAAATGCAAAAAATGTTTAGATGGACAAGTTTGAACCTCTGTAACTCGGAAAATAATGATGGAAAAAATCTGAAAAAATTCAGGGATACTCATACATACTATAGGAACATAAAAAAAATATTTTTGGAAAATCCATTTTTTTCGCGCACGATTTGTCAGAGAACCACCCATATGTAAGTGTGGGTGTGTGTGTGTCTGTGTGTGTATGTGTGTGTGTATGTGCGTGTGTTGGACTCCACCATACCGACCGATAACCTCAGTTGTCTGCCGTCGGTAAGATTATGCAAGATGGCGCTAACACTTGTGCGGGTCTGTCTAGACTTGCACAGCTAAGAGAGGCCGCACCTACCGCTACAGTTCCCCCCCACTCTTACGCTGAGAGCAATCGAGGCTCGTGAGAATTCAGTCGAATGCAGAGACTGGACTAGTGTTGTTCTTGTGAGGATCTCGTTGATGAAAATTTCACTTGATCGTCTAGAGTACGTGTATATTCTTGAAAGAATAATATGTAGATTATTCATGCTTATCTTTAAAGAAGAAGGGTGAAGGCCCCGACAAACACCTCACCTGTGAGATTCTCTGCTTAGCATAACTTCTCCATAGACTTCCTCTTTATGGTTTCTTATAAAGGAGACCCCCAGTGAACACACTTAACAAATTTTTCTCACGAAAATTAAGTAACAGGATTGACCGAGATTTGAACCCAAGTCACCAGCGTTGAAGTCTGAGCCGTAATCCACTAAGCCACTTGGGGCTCTGTCTTTCTCTCTATATGTGAACGTTCATATATGCACACGTCTGTGCACACGTGTGAGTGTTTACATAAGAGGAATCCTAACCTCAAAACTGTTCTTCGATGGTCAAGAAACTCGATGGTAACCATACAATCTACCTTATTGACCATTGGTATTATGAAATAACAAAGGATGGTAAATTCAAATTTTTTCACATTACCGACCATTTATTAATAGAGAGTAAATTGACACCTTCAGAGGGCGCTGCAAAATTGCGGTAAATTCAAATTACCGACACCTACAGAGAACGGTGCAAAATGGCGATAAATTAAAAAAAAATTTCATATTGAAGTGAAAAATTCAAGTTTGAATTTATCGACCGATAACATCAGTTGTACGATGAAAATATGAGAGGATGGTTGAAAGTATTTTAAATCAATTAGTACATCAGTATATGTACCCCACATCACGTAATTCATTGATTATAAAGTTAATCACATCAGTATGAATTCCATATGAATTTTTAGTCACAATTACTCGGAGATGATCGACTAACACATTAGAATCATCTGAATCATCAAATCCATATTTTCGTTCTCTCTTTTTTCTCTAATTCTCATATGAATCATCGATATGTGATTATCCTTGGAATCTAGAACCAAAATTCGATTGTAATATTAGTGAAGTAGTAGCAATCATATGATTACTATCGTAAGTGGATGGAATATATTCATCTGCAGTGGCTCGTGAAGAATTTCTATTCAGAAATTCTTCGGTAACAGAGATTCTTCATCTTCCTCCTCACTATGCTCATCGGAAGTCTCGCAATTTTTATTATAAAAGAGAATCTTCTATTTTGGAGGCTCTTGGGACGTTATAGGTGAGGATTCATTCTGCAGCTTACGTCTTTTCACCTTAATCATATCAAGATTACGATCATCCTTCTGCATATCATCTGACAATACTGTATTACTATGTTGAAATCCATTCCTACTCTTGCATGGCGGAATGGGGTCAGTTGTAGATTGTTTCTTCTTCTCGAAACGATACCTATCTTGAACAGCAGACTGGAACATTGGAGCAATAAACCTATTGAATTTATTCATTTAACGTTTTTTATGAGTACTGGTAGCTTTGACTATACTATGATAGTTTGTAATATCTGCAGAACTGATAAGATTTTCATTAGGGACTTTTTGGAATAGTAATTCAATCAACACTTCAGTTATAGGATATCTTGTATCGTTTACTTTGACATGACAATATTCAAACTCAATAGATGAATTACCCAACATAAGCTTATCTCCTTGCTTATAAACTCAGTCCACATACACAGTATCAAGGTATCTTTTAAAATTTTGATTTAGCTTCCAAAGATACTTATGAATGAGAGCAAGCACAGTCTTATTATTGTTGAATGAAATATCTCGAACTGAATTGACAATATCTTGAGTTTTATCATGAATGTTCTCAGACATCATATGCTAGAATCCTCTATCGGTAGCGAAACTTTCAAGCGGATCAATGCTTGATCTCAAAAAATTCGCTTCTACAGTTGCACTACTCCGTCTTAGAGATTTACATTTATTCATGATACCCTCTCGTGATTTAAGAAGAATATCCTCTCGTAGGTTTTCCATGTTGTCGCTTTAATAGCTCACAATGGAATGATGTTTATTTTAAAAGCAAGCACTCTATGGATAGCAAAATCAACATGTTAGCAAAAATATAGTGACATAAATTTGTCACTTTGTGACATCAATTTGTCACTCTATGACAAAAAAATGTCACTTTCTGACATAAATGTGTCACTCTATGACATAAAAATGTAGCACTATAACATAAATTTATCACTCTATGAAATAAAAATTACACTCTATGACATAAATTTGTCACTCTATGACATAAATTTGTCACACTATGACATAAATTAGTCACTCTGGAAATAAAAATGTCACTCTATGGCATACATTTGTAACTCTATGACATAGAAAAGTCACGCTATAACATAAAAAAGTCCCTCTATGACATAAATTGATCACTCTATGATATAAATTGGTCACTGTATAATATAAATTGGTCATTCTGAGTCGGTGCCATGGTGCCAGCTTCTCGCGGCAGAAATTATAATTCTTTCCGTACTTTTCAGTATCACTTATGAATAATATTCAGCTCCTGAAACAACGATTGATTACTGCAAATACCTAACAAGAATATCATTTCCAGGGATCTCTTTATGTATCCTAAAAGGAGTTACGTAAGTAATATAGAAAACCTGGAATTGTCTTATTCAACATAATTATATAATTTAATTAATAGTGGTAATTGCGATGTTTATAATTTATTACATATATTACAGTAAATACAGTTAAATTATTATTAAATCATGGTGTTGAAATGTATGGTGTTAATCAATACAACATGAATTCTGTGCTTAATGCGGTTTATCTATGATTTTCCGATTGAGAAATAAATGGGAACAGGAGTCGATCTTAATGGGTTATTTGATTTTCATATTGTTTGCTCAAGAGGTAATAATTCAGATAATTATTGTACTCAATACAATTTAGCAATTTAATTAAATAATGATTGCGATGCTTTTAATTTATTACGTTTATTATATTACAGGTGTTGACAACCAGTAATTTTATAAATACAGTTGAATAATTATTACATCATAATGCTGCAATTGAGACGACTAATTAATATGACTAATTTATTGACTCCCGTACATCTGCATTTTATCTACAATTATATAGCTTATACTATTGGGCTAATTATACTTTAGATAAATTATACTATTGGGCTAATTATACTTTAGAAAAATTATACTATTGGGCTAATTATACTTTAGATAGATTATACTATTGGGCTAATTATACTTTAGATAAATTATACTATTGGGCTAATTATACTTTAGATAAATTATACTATTGGGCTAATTATACTTTAGATAAATTATACTATTGGGCTAATTATACTTTAGATAAATTATACTATTGGGCTAATTATACTTTAGATAAATTATACTAATGGATCAAAATTCCTTTTGAAATCCATTGCCCCATCTGTACCAATCGCAAGCTTGTTCATTCCGAATTGCCGTAGACGATTGTTACTGCCCATATTCGATGATAAAGCATCCTGGTTTCAATGGTCGAATTGGTTAAATTTATCATCCAACTTGTCAACTGATGGAGCTGCTTAAGTATGCAGCATCATCATAGAGCGGAAGGTCTATTTTGAATATCGACAGTGGTGAAATCACAAATTTTGTGCTAGGGGTTGATGTTGTGTGTTGATGAGATGATGCAAAATCGTCATATTTTCCTCGTCAAATATCTCTATTTTTGCAATATGTTATTAAATAAAACCCATGCAGTAAGACTACTTCGGATTATGATAAAATGGCACTTCATTTTGCAATACAATATGCTTACAAAGGGATAGTATATATATTTATGGACAGTGGATTTGATATCAATTTTGTAGAAAATGTAAGAGGAGAAAATATATGCTATAGTTTCAACTAGTTTCATAGCTTCCTTTGAAAAATCTGACAGAATATTTTGAATGGTGCGGACATAAATATTGGAAACAAATAAGCTGCTACACCATTTATTGAAAGATAAGAACAGGAAAGTTAATTTATTCAGATACAAAATATTTTACACCGGAGTATATTTCTAGTATAAAAAGCAATATTTAAATTAGTTGGAAAAAATGGAACGCATTAATGTTGACAAGAGTATTTGGACATTAAGTGCAAATAGCGACATAGGAGAAAGGCATTCGTTGCGTGCTTAGAAGAAAACATTGTTATAGTTATTGACATTGTTTGTCTGAGGTCCAAGTTCAAATGAACTTTGCAAATTCGATCATAAACAGTAATAATGTAACAATCCTACTTTTTATAACTATAATTTGGAAATATATTATAATACACATAAAAAGTGTTTTTGTTAGAATTTATGTAGAAATTTATTGTTTGTTTTCAGGTTTAACTTTTTTGCGGATTGAATGTGAAATAATTTAAAACTATTAAAATTTTACTTGCAGCAAAATAAGATGCCTGTTCAAAGGCAAAGTATATATATAAAAAAAATACCTTTCTAAAAAGTAAAATCTTGGCAAGTAAAAGTTTCATTATTACCCACAATATAAATTAAAAGAAATATGTTATTACCAAAATAAGACGTTCAATTATGAATTTCATTCATAATTAGTAAAATTAAACTAATATTATATATAAAAAATATTTCCATGTTTTACTAATTCTTATAATCTCAAATGAACGCTAAAGAAATTAATGAAATCGATTAATATATTGGCTAGTATTGTATTTTTATTTGTATATCAATTTCCTTCTTTTATTAATTAGTATGAAGTATACAAACTATTTAAAAAATATTATAGTTTAAAATATTTCTATTTTTTACTAATTCAGATAATCTGAAATAAACGCTAAAGAAATTAATTAAATCGATTAATAAATTGGCAAGTATTATATTTTTATTTGTAAATCAATGTCATTTTTTTATGAATTAGTATGAATTATACAAATTAATAATACCTTTCACATTTTATATTGTAAGACATTAAATTTGACATATATACATGTTGATAAGAAATAGGTCAGAAAGTCGAACCTCAAACACTGATCTATAATACTCTCGCTACATTACACTCGCGTTACATGTAGTGCCCATATGGCAATTCATTTCTATTATAGGTAAGCTAACTGATACTTTTTGGAATCAAGCCAATATAATATTACGGACAAACAGTTTATACCTTATCTAGGGCTCTGACTTGCTACGAACTTAGGTAACTCGGGCACTGTTCGAGGTTATTTTTCCCAAACTCGAGCAATGTTCCAGGTTTAACTGTAGTTCAATATAAAATATAGTGCATTGACCGTCTCTTTAATTTCGACATATAACTATGTCCGTATAACTGTTTGTCCGTAATATTATATTGGCTTCTTTTCAAAAAGTATCAGTTAGCTTACCTATAATAGAAATGAATTGCCATATGCGCACTACATGTAACGCGAGTGTAATGTAGCGAGAGTATTATAGATCAGTGTTTGAGGTTCGACTTTTTGACCTATTTCTTATCAACATGTATTTATGTCAAATTTAATGTCTTACAATATTAAATTTGAAAGGTATTATTAATTTGTATACTTCATACTAATTCATAAAAAAATGACATTGATTTACAAATAAAAATATAATACTTGCCAATTTATTAATCGATTTAATTAATTTCTTTAGCGTTTATTTCAGATTATCTGAATTAGTAAAGAATAGAAATATTTTAAACTATAATATTTTTTAAATAGTTTGTATACTTCATACTAATTAATAAAAGAAGGAAATTGATATACAAATAAAAATACAATACTAGCCAATATATTAATCGATTTCATTCATTTCTTTAGCGTTCATTTGAGATTATAAGAATTAGTAAAAAATGGAAATATTTTTTATATATAACATTAGTTTAATTTGACTAATTATGAATGAAATTCATAATTGAACGTCTTATTTTGGTAATAACATATTTCTTTTAATTTATATTGTGGGTAATAATGAAACTTATACTTGCCAAGATTTTACTTTTTAGAAAGGTATTTTTTATAGATTTCACAACTTTTCCAGAGACTGGAAATTTATTCTTACTATTCTCGAAAAAATAGAAATATTTTAAAAATAGAATATTAGTTTATGTTTACTATTTTAATTGTAGCGTATTTCTTTTAGTTTATATTGTGGGTAATAACGAACTTATACTTGCCAAGATTTTACTTTTTAGAAAGTTATGTATTACTTTCAAATAAATAAATGTTTGTGTATGAGTAACTTGAAAGTTTCATTGACTCCATTTTCTTTTAAACTACTTGAAGTAATCTTTTGCAATTTTACCTACACCATTACGTAGCCCTGATTGATTATGAAAATTCACTTAAAATAAATTTAAATAAAATTCCTTCGAAAGAACCTTATACTATTCTCATGTTTTATTCAGATATCAAGTCAACGCTGGATGAAAATAGTATTTTTAATGTAATTATAAACCTGAGCTTGCAAACATTTGATTAATTATAGTTTTATAATTTCATTAAAATGACTCTTCTGAGCCAGCGTTGACTTTATATCTGGATAGAACATGAGTATATTATGTGTTACTTTCAAATAAATATTTGTATTATATTTACATCATGACAACATCAGAGCGATATTCAATTACTGCATCCCCATGATGGTGTGGTATTTTGCTGGTGCATAGTGGCTTATGCTCTGTATGCTTATGGTCAATCAGTAGATGACTTTGTATATCCCCGATGATGATTACGCACGAGCACATAAATACTTGTTACTAAGAAGTAGCACACCACAAGTATAACAAATTTATTGATCAACCAAGAAATCGTTGTCGATATACCTACAAAAAAACTAATTGCTTTATTGTTTTATCTAATAATTCTTCGTTGAATGCAATTATCACAGCTAATTGCTGTATATGCATTTTAACAATGACTTTACCTATAAGCATGGCACCAATTAAATTCCAACCATATTTCTGAGCAAAACAACTTTACTTGATGACTTCATGATTTCAGTAATGCTCGTTTCATCTTGTTTATTCCTTGCGAGTTTCAAGGGGGCAACATACTCAAAGGCAGAGAAGACGTCCTTAATTGTTCCTTTTTGTGTACTATACTATTCTACCTCTTCTTTTACTAGTCTTCTTTACTTGCAATGCTAGACATTCCCTGCCCTTTCTTTCCAAGTTCCTGACCCTCTTTAAATCCATACTTTGCCACGATTTTTGCTGCAACAGAAGACGTTGTGTATCCTTGATGATTTAGATTCTGTCAAAGAAGTGGTCTCGGTACAACTTCTGGTGTAGCCTCCTACAGAAAGGTAATGGAGCGATGGTAACACCTTGTCCAGTACTCCTGAATGTTGTGCGTTCTTCATCTCTTTCGACAGAATTCATTGTTAGTCTTTTTCTTTATCTCTCTTACCATGTAAAACAGCAGCTTTTTTCAACTACACTTGGGATTGCAATAATTTTATTCCAGATGACCGTCTTGCCACTTTTTCGGACGTACGATATTTTTCGAAACCGTCGTACAGAGATTTCATCACGTAATAAAAACAAATCACGTAAAAACAACCCGTTTTATTTTAATAATACAATTTTATATATATATATATATATATATAGTGCCTGCAGACAGTGCAGACGACAACCACAAAATCTAACCTATTATTTAAATCAAATGTTGAAGGATGAAGGATGCGTTTGTGTCATTTGTATTATTAAAATAAAATAGTCTGTATGTGTGTATATGTGTATTATATATACAAATATACATATGATTAGAGAAAACGGAAATGCGGAGAACAAAATGAAAAGAAAAAATTTGAGCAAATATATTATGCTTTATATTTTTAATTAGATGAATCTTTTTTAACAGAAACTTTTATTACGTGATAGACTAAATTATTATCTCTTAAAACAGTGTCAATAGACTTCACATAAGTCAATCAGTGCTTAGATATTGATATTTAAAGATTTTGAAAAGGTTAAAAAGGCACAATTAGACGTATAAAAGGCGACGGTGCGCCCTTCGGCTTCGTATCGTACCTTGGGTACTTATACGTGCCAGCGGACGCTATCGCGTCCCTTGATTGGATATATATTTATAGTGACTTCACCAATAAGTGAACACTTACCAGTGAATAAACACTGTTACGACAGAATTCTGAATTTAACACTTATGTCGATTAAAGTTTCATTCATCACAATAAGCTGTATTGAATTTCTATAATTTAATAATTATATATATGTTAATACATAAGAATGGGTAATATTCTAGTTTTGTCTAATTCTATCTAGAGATTGTTGTCTCTTAGTACGCTTTGTTTTTTAATTTCATTATGTTGATCAAGCTGTTACCCTAGTGGACATTTTAAACTATGAAAAATGTGTTTAAAAGGCTGTAAAAGTATAAGAAATTGTTTAAAAACTGTGAATTTGGGATTACATTTAGAACAAGATTATGTAAAAACATGAACAAGATTATATTCCATATAAGAGAATCTATGGCCATATATGTCTATATATGAAAGATTTTATTCCGGGCGTAAGTTATAATTTCATAATTAGAAATTTAAATTTGGATAATTTTTATTTATCGATTTCTTATTTAAAACAATAAATTACATTAATTATATATATATATATATATATATATATATATATATATATATATATATATATATATATATATATATATATATATATATATATATATATATATATATATATATATATGGGATACTGGGGTATAACGGAGCAATAAAATGAAATGTGTTCTAAACTACGTAAAAACTGTAGTTCAATAAAAATATTTATTTCTGTTCTTTGCTATGCGAGCAACATTTTCCTACGTTCCTGCTGAAATTCATATAATATAACAGTACTTGATAATTATTACCCGAATACATAGAAAATCATGATGTTCAAAATCGTTGGGGTATAATGGACCAGTCAATTGGGGTATAATGTAACGGTACGTTATTATTATCAGAACGGTACATAGAGCACATTACTAATTTCTAAAATTATTGTTATAATTATAACTTACAGAAATTCCTACCTAAATTAATTATACTAATGTTTATTACACATAGAAAACAGAAACAATTACATCAAAATTTTCGCATTTTAATAAAAAGTCATTTTATAGAAGATTCACTGTCTCAAACTCTGTTCATTTTTTAAAATTCATTCTGCATGATAATGGTTCATGGGAAAGTGTGAATTAACTCGCATAGTCGCTACGAGTAAACTAACATGCGATAAATTTGATTACGCCGCTTCTGAATCAAATTTATCACAACTGCTCCGTTATACCCCAGTCTCCCCTATTAAGTACTTGATCTATATTATAGCTCCCCCATTAACCAGGCTTGCCGCGACAAAATCGCGGCAATAGTTGCTGTGCAATGTTTGTTAGCAGTTTGCTTCCAACTTACGCTCAAGAAATGACGAATATCAAGGATTGATGTCAATGTGCCGTAAAATTGTCTACACATGCTAGCCACCAAATTGCTACCATATATGGACGCAGATTTACTTACATTTGATGTGTAACTGTTGCTGCAAGTTTTGTACATCAACTTGCTTTCAACTTGTTTTCAATATTATTAATATATTATATTATTTTATTTTCAATATTATTCACGTAATATTCAATAAAATTACTCAGATATGCGACCGTGCAAGAGAGATAGGGAAGAAATTAATAACAGCATATTGATGGAAATTTGTGTAACACAAAAATCGAGAAATGTGACGACAATATGATGTGAATGTATGACTATGATACGCCTGCACATCATGAGCAATAGTTGCTGTAATTTTGCCTTCACTTTGCTCTCATAATTTACTTCAATACTTGATACAAAATTTACAGCATATACGGACGCAGTTTTACGTCAAACTTACGGAAATCGATAGCAAAACGAGTATGTCAAATTGCTAACAATTTGCAATACATCTGGTTAATGGGGTCTTTAGTATAATCAATTAAATAAAATAAATCTGAAAATTAATATTGTCCGACAATCGCATCGATCTGAGTATTGGTAGTTTTTCCTTAACCCTTTAAGACCCAAGTGGTTACCAAGTTGCACACAATTTTTTTTTCATTTACTTATTCTTAATTTATCTATAACAAGTAAAAGTAAGTGTAATGTAATGTCATTGTTTTCAAAGAACACGTCGTTATTTTGGTACTTACGTCAAATTTATGCATTTTTTGTATATCTGAGGGTGCTAAGGACTTCTTCTAGATCACATTGAATACATTATGCTGGTGGAAATCAACTATGCCAGCACTGATGATTTCGAGAAAGGTTTGAGTTCTATGTGATTTTAAAATCACAAAAGGGAAGCAGAGATTCAAAGTCGTTAAAAAAACTCATTGAAAGAATGCCTCTCGGAGCGATTATTTCTTGAAATTTGAGAAAAACTCCAAGAGCCCATCTTTTGTGTCAATCAATAGTAGCTCTGACTCGGAGTTGGTATTTATCTGCAGGAAAGAAAATACCTCTTGCAAGGAATCGGGATTTTTGTCGAAGAAAATAAAGAATTGTTCTTGCTCGAAGTTAGAGGTTCGAGGTGCAACTCTAAGACGTAAAAATGTCATACTAAGACATCAAAATGTCACTATGACATAAGTTGACATAATATGACATAAATTTGTCACTCTATGACATAAATTTGTCACTCTGTGACATAAAAATGTAACTCTAAGACGTAAAAATGTAACTCTAACACATAAAAATGTAACTCTAAGACATCAAAATGTCACTCTGTGGCTTAAAAATGTCATTATGACATAAAAATGTTACTCTATGACCTGCATTTATCTCTCTATCACATAAAATTGTTACTCTATGAAATAAAAATGACACTCTATGAGATACATTTGTCACGCTATGACATAAATTTGTAAATGTCTGAAATAAATTTGTCACTGCACGATATAAAAATGTCACTACGACATAAATTGATACACTATGACATAATTGACACTCTATACCATAAATTAGTCACTACGAAATAAAAATGACAGTATATAACATAAAATTGTCACACTATGACATAAATTTGTCACTCTAGCAAATAAAAATGTAACTCTGTGACACAAAATTGTCACTCTATCACATAATAATGTCACTCTGTGACACATATTTGTCTAACTATGATACAAATTTGTCTCTCTATGATATAAATATGTCAATCTATGACATGAAAATGTTACTCTATGACATAAATTTGTCACTCTATGACATAAATTTGACACTCTGTGCCATAAAAATGACACCCTATGACATAAAATTGTCACAATATGACATTAATTTGTCACTCTATCAAATAGAAATGTAACTATGAGACAAAAAATTGTCACACTATCACATAATAATGTCACTCTGTGACACAAATTTGTCTCTGATATGATATAAATATGTCAATCTATGACATAAATATGTTACTCTATGAAATAAAAATGACACTCTATGATATAAATTTGTCAATCTCTGAAATCAATTTGTGCGATATAAAAATGTCACTCTATTACATCAAAATCTGACTACGTCATAAATTGATATTATGACTTAAATTGACGCACTATGACATAAATGAGCCACTCTATGACATAAATTTGTGACTATATGATATAAATATGTCACTATATGACATAAAAATGTTACTCTATGACATAAAAATGTTACTCTATGACATAAAAATGTTACTCTATGACATAAAAATGTTACTCTATGACATAAAAATGTTACTCTATGACATAAAAATGTTACTCTATGACATAAAAATGTTACTCTATGACATAAAAATGTTACTCTATGACATAAAAATGTTACTCTATGACATAAAAATGTTACTCTATGACATAAAAATGTTACTCTATGACATAAAAATGTTACTCTATGACATAAAAATGTTACTCTATGACATAAAAATGTTACTCTATGACATAAAAATGTTACTCTATGACATAAAAATGTTACTCTATGACATAAAAATGTTACTCTATGACATAAAAATGTTACTCTATGACATAAAAATGTTACTCTATGACATAAAAATGTTACTCTATGACATAAATTAACACACTATGACATTCGACCTATTCCATTCGCCCTTGCCTTCAGGAGAGGGCTCGTCTGGGCGTGTCAGGACATCCACTTCCCCCCTAGTGTTCTCGTCTGCACAATTTTCGCTTGTTAATCGTTTCGCAACTAAGATCAATCACGGGTAAACATTCAAAAAGAAATAAAAATAAAAATTTCACTAGTCGACATAACTCTTCCGAGTTCGAATTTCGCTTCTAATTCGAAAGTGTGTGCAAAATTTTTCGTAAATTATTAAAAAACGAAAAGTAAGTTAATTTTTTTTCTCTTAATATTTCTGTTTTAATTGTTTTTAATATGAAAATAAAAATTCTGACAATTCTAAAATTAAAACAGTCAACTTCGCATAAAAAGGGTAAAAAATATTTCCATTTTTTAAGCAGCAACTTATTAAAAATCTTATTGCTTTATTTTGAAGAAAATAAGATTCTGAAAAATCAGAAAAATTAATTATCTGAAAGAAATTAAAATTTTTGAATCTGTTCGATTTTCGAAAAAAATGATCCATTTTTTTAAATTACTTGCTTAATAAAAACTGTGGAGATGTAAAATTATTTCTCATTTCATTCATCGAAGATCTCATAAAGAAGCGTTTTTCTATCCTATTTTCGAGAAAAACTGGATTTTTATGTTAAAAATTATATTGAGGAAAACATTTAACTTTTTCAAAAATTTTATATTTTTTCAAAAAGAAATTCATTCATAAATAAATTTCTTCCGTTTTCTAAAATATAAAACAAAATTTATCGTACGGAACGTTATCAAAGTTATCTCAACAAGTTCAATTTACAAAAATCGAAAATTCGGAAAAAAATCCAATTTTCTGGAATTATTGTTTATTAATGATTATTATTAAGGGATAACACCACTCTAGAGGCCGAAAAAAAGGCCTAATTTTGACAATTTATTCTGGGATTATGGGAAAAGGAATAGTATTCATATTTAGATGGTTCATTTAACACTTATTGATGTAAGAAAAAAATTTTTTTTTTTATGATTTTTGTACAAAATGGCAGCGCTACAGCAGATCTGCGGAAAATTTTTTTTTAAAGGTGCTCCGCGGGCGCACCAATTCCTCGAAAACCGTGATAGCTGGAACAAAAAAACAAAATTTTTCTGAAGCTACTTACTAATAGCTATCGAAGTACGTAAGATTTTTTTTTATTCCAATTTTTGTAGAAACTTTGCTCTTCTGAACAAAACGTATGAATTTTCGACTAAAAAAAGAGTAGTAAATTGTTAATAAAAAAATTGAATTTTTTGAAACTATTTTTTATTAATGGATAATAAACAATGATTTTGCAACAATAAAACCATTCTTGAAAATAAAAAAATTATCATAAGGCGCGGGGTTCTCGGGCGGTCACCCATCCACTTACTACCTGCATCCAATTTCCCTGCGTTGTAATTATCGTTTGATCAAAACTTTTCTAACATTATATAATTTAAAAAAAAAAATATTTTTTAAAATTATAGTTTTATAATGTTCAATAAACAATCCCAATGCAGAAAAAATCAATTTTTAGAATAAACAATTAATTATAAGGCGCGGGGTTCCCGGGCGGTCACCCATCCACTTACTATCCGCGTCTAATTTCCCTGTGATTCGAAGATTGTTTGAACACCGGAGCGCTGAGTGTGGTGCGGGTGCCTATGCGAACGGATAGAATTTACACATACTTTATTATCGTACTTGATTAACTCTTACTCTAACTTTTAATGACTACTCGTAATTTCGCTGGACCTGTTATTATAATCGTTTATTTTAATTTCAATAATCAAGTCAGAGCAAAATTCTATTCGTATTCGCATTAATTGTACTGCGTTTTGTACACTATGCGCGCACCCACTTTCACATACTTCTGCGTATTTTGAGCTTGGTGCTCCGACTATCGCTCGCTTCGCGCGCGCGCGCATACTCGACCTGCTTCGCACGATTATTTTTTAAGAGAACAAAAAAATAATTATTTTCTAGTATTTCGGCTTATAACTAGATTTTGAAAATGTTATTTAATTAAATAATTGTGTTGTTAATGCCGATTTGGTTGGGCGTCATTTGTGTAATGGTGCGATAATATATGTCACAAAAGCATTCTATATGTTTATTCCATAAATAATTTAACACTATATTCAACAAAATTTGCACAGCGCTTTCAAGTTTACTATGCTAATGTGTTACTCACTAAATCATAATGATTGTTTTTCTAAATTGTAGCTTTTTCTTATATCACGGAAGTGTTTAATACATTCGACAAAATTTGCACAGCGGTTTTAAGCTATGCTAATGCTTTAATTTTTATTACAATTTCACATTTAAAGAAATATAAAATTTATATTCAAAATTTTAATTTACGAAATCACATTCAAAATCTTTTTCAGAGTATGAAAGAAGAAAATGATTTATCTAAGGTATATTCTTGTATAATCACGTTTTTATATTGATCTTTTTAACTACGCACTCAAAAATCTTTACATTAGAAGTTTTATCATCTTTTGTGAACAATATTTTCCTGTTAGACATAATATTTTTCCTTTTATTACGACAGTTTCTACGTATATGTCTTGATTTTTTGCATCTAAAGTAAATTAGTGTCGGTTTTGTTTCCTTTGTTAGTGATTCTGAAAAATGGATGTTTCTATATAATCTTTTCTGGTTATTCGTACGCATCACGACATACCACAATGAAAGCTCTTATTGACTCTAATTGATATATTTTCGATCGGTACATTGTTGACAGGTACTTTTCTACTAAACATATTTTTATGAAATACTGTCGAACCTAATCCCGGATTACATACTGATTGTGTATTTTGTATACGTACATATATGTTTTGCTTATTACATTTAACGTTGCTTGTTCTATTTAATATTTTCTCGTCTTCAACTTTGCTAATTTGTGTCATTGTATTTCCATATTAATAATAGAGTTGATGCGAGTAACTCTTCCACGTATTATCCGCCGTGAGTCATTCTATCACGAATAGAACATCTTCTTTGTATGAGAGACATTTTTGCGAATCCACTATTACTTATTATATAACAATCTATTTCATCAATAGAAATCAAGAAACTAATACGATTTCTAATTAAAACAAATACCATCAACTTTATTTAAATTAAATATATATATATTTATTTAATTTAAATAAAGTTGATGGTATTTGTTTTAATTAGAAATCGTATTAGTTTCTTGATTTCTTCTGTCGAATTTAGTAGCACCTTTATATCCATGTTGATTTTGTAATTAAACACATTTTGAAGTACAAAGTTACTAATTATAAATATATATATATAATTAGATTTATAATTAGTAACTTTGTACTCCAAAATGTGTTTAAATTCTGTTAAAACAAATGTATATAACAAGTATTGTTTATTTTTTATGTAAGTCGCTAATAACTCTAAGTTGATGCAACATTAAATAAATAAATGAAGAGAAGAAAAAAGTCTAATTTCAAATTTTAAACCAATTTCAATTCAAGTTAACTTTTATATTTTTATAGCTTCAAATTACAAATTCTAAATAAAATAATTTGAAAACAATTCTCTAAAATGCCTCTCAAGAATTAAGAAAAAAACCAACCTAACAATGAAGTGGACACCTCTCTCAATGTGACCATCTTTCAAAATCTAGAGACATTCGATAACCAACAGTCGAATACGTATTCACTCAACTCCAATGGACCCTTCGTGGTCCATATTTATGATTCTAGGGCAAAAAAAATTTAAGAAATCTGCATACCGTTTCCGATAATGTAAAAATTTTCCAATCAAAGATTGTAATAGCTAAAGCGGGCCTATGTACTGTAGACCCAAAAAAGTACTCTGTAACTTTTAACTTATATTTTGAAGTCAATAACTTTGTAGATTTAGACATCTGAAAAATCGATCAAAGCTGGAATGTATATACCTGACTCAAGTCTTTTTCAAGTTGGAATCGTTTTCGATGTTCCTTCCTCTATCCCCATCAATACTCTACAATTAGGCTCGAGCACATATAACGGTGATGTGAAAATACATCGTATCGAAAGAATCCATAAGTCTATCGCAACCTGGAATAACATTGATATTGACCCTAACAACTCCTCAGAATTCATTCCTAACAAAGAAGATGATAAAATAAGGAAATAAGTAGATATTCCCTCAGATAATAATAAAATCTTCTGTAAGTGAAAATTACCCAAATTTATTGGCATCTTTAATCGTCTATCCACAGTATCCACAGATTTGTCCCTGCGATACTTTGCTGCTTCGATTGTCAACACTTTAGTCACGGTACCAACTTCTGCAGTAGTAGTAGTAGTATACCCAGATGCGAAAATTGAGAAGGGAACCCTGCAGGAGACTGCAGCTTCCCAACTAAATGCGCTAGCTACAGCCTCGAGCATAAGGCCTCCAGCCAGGATTGCATATATTTCGAGTTTATCAAAGAAATAAACAGCACAATGTACCTAATGAAAGTTAGCAAACCCCACGCGGTCATGATTGTTAAACAAAAATTTAAAAAAAAATCGATAGTATAAATATTTATCCAGGAAGAAGTGTTAAAAATGATGCTCAACTCATTGAATCTCAGGAAGATATCATTTTATCCTCTCCAGTTAAAAACACAATACAAACTCTGGCGCAATATCATCCCTCTCCCAAAAACACCCAACTTAGTTCACAATAGGAAAATACCGCTACACAAATAGCCAACCTCAACCACTCATAGGTTTTAAACAACCCTTTATTTTTTCTCAACTCTTGTCATACTTTTGAAGAATCAAACGCTTCAGAATCGAAAATTCACGAATTCATAGCACCTCTAATATTATAATTCCCAATCCAACGGAACACCCGCATTTTTCCCAGAAGTTCGTAAGATTGCGAGAACAAGCGGTGGAAAACTTCTTCCCAGTATTTAAAAAAGTTGTCCCTTCATCTCTCAATAACATTAAAACTAGCCCCACTCCCTCTCTACGTAAAACTAAGTCCCCCACCCACTTCCCTTCTACCCCTACAACAGCCCACTCTAAAAGAATATCTCCTCAAAAACCCACCATCAAAAGCAACGTTCCAATCTCCTCAGCATTGCCTATCAACTCTCGTTTACCTCCTCTCAAACTTACTAACATAGATAAAATATCTTCCCAAGCTGGAAATCTTAATAACTCATCCTCTTCATCTCAGAATTCCAAGAAAAGTAAAAATAGGAAAAAAAGGAAAAATAACTCTCCAGAACCAAGAAGGAGAATTTACGCAACAACAAAGGAACCTCCTCTCAAAATAACCCTTCAATAGATCCGTCGCTCTTCACCACTCATACCCAAACCGTGTTGATGCTCTTAGAAAAATGAAGAACTATTCATTGGATGTATCGGACATTAAAAAAATTTTTTGTTAACGTTACCATGCCAAAAATTCATACATTTACTTATTGTGAATGCAAACGGCATTTCGAATAAGTGTCCAGACATCCTCAAATTTTCTAAAAAATCAGATGTTTTCTGCATTGCAGAGTCGAAACTTAATATTGCTGGTTCAATTTCCGTATTAATGAATTCAACCACGTGAGGAAAGATAGAAACGAAGGCTTCAATAAACACGCCGGTGGTTTAACTAACTTCAGAAGGAAAAAATTTAAATATTCCAGTATTGCTATTAAACAATGCCCAAGTAATCTTGAATATATTGCTCTTAAGCTTAACTCTCCAATAAGTTATACCTTCAATTTCATAGCTATCTATAACCCACCGGACAGTGTAATTTTGTCCAGTAACTACTCAAAATTTCTAGAGGAAATCTCTAACTTACCCAATGTCGTATTCATGGTCGACTTCAACGCCTAAAACACCCTCTGGGATAGCTTCATGTCAAACATCATGGGAAACAATCTTGCGTCAGCCCTGAATAATTTACCAGACTTAAAAATTCTAAACGATGGTTCAGCCAGAATTTGTAACAATAATAGTTGCCCGGACCTCACAATCTGCTCAACCTCATTATACGAGCAAATAGCTTGGAATATTCATTCTGACTCTCTTGGCAGCGACCACCTCCTCATGTTCATCAATCTCAATACTTCATAACACTTAACCTATACAGAGAATAAAAAATTAAGTTTTTCTAAGGTAATTTAATAATGGAAACCAGTCGTGGATTCTTCGTCTCAACTCCCTCTCCTCGATTTTTGAGTGTGAATCCATGTCAGTTTTACATATACTTGAAATAAATCTCCAACCTTGAAAATAGCCTAGTGGCCATTTTCACTGACTTATTGAGTCTCCTACTATCTTTATAAAATTCTGGCTTTGACTCTACCCTGTCATCGCGGAAATCAGAAATTTGATCTGGTTCTTTTTCTCTCTAGGTTTTCTGATTAAATTGTTTTGATTCCTTCCCATGTGGGAATTTTGGGCAGTGAAACCGCTGACACCTTGGCCATAGTGAGCAAGGATAGACAGTCGGTCGACTTACCTAGCATTTCATGTAACAACCTTTATCCTCTGACCAAAAATGCCCTCATTGAGGATATGTCCAATTCGTCACTGGCTACGGGGTTGGACGCAAGGGCGAGAAATACGTTTCATTTCACAGAGAATTCTCCCCTCGTCCCTGGATTTGAACGTTAATTTCAATAGATAGGAAATCACTATGATAAATCGACTTAAAAGTAACCATAATAAATCGCGATTTCATCTTTCCCAGAACGGTATATAAGGGTGGACGAAATGTGCGATTGCGGGGGAGGGGGGAGGGGGGGGGGGGGGCACCCGCAGTTTATAACACCTTGTCTTCTTTTGCCCTCTCAACAATAATGAAAGAAACTCTCTATTGCTTAAACTGACCAGAAATGCTATCGCGGATCATAATAACATCTGCGAAATCGCAAATAGTTTTGATCACCATATCATTAAAGATATCGTAAAGTTTTTAATAGTCAATAAGATAGATATCTAACGTTGATCATGTTATCAATTTTTGTCTTTTTTACACTTATAATTCTTTCATTCTGTACTTCAATATAAAAATTATAAACACTCGTTGTGCATTCTCAATATAAAGTTTTAGAATAACTCTTTCACTCTAAACATACAGGTAATAATACGCAATTACTTTATTTAATTGATTAAAACATTATTAAATAAAATATACATATACAACATACATACTCAAATCTTTATATACTGTTTACATTTAAATTTAATAAAATAACATAGACTATAATTATTATTTCGCTTTTTCAGGACATATACTAATACACAAATACAACCACATATACATGCACGTCTCAGAATTGTTATAATAACCTTGAGATAAAACGTTATAAGATACTTGACAAACTATACCAAAGAAACAAAAGATTGACCATAGTTTATTTGATTTGTCGCTCTTATGATGTATCACTTTACAAGAGGAGAATTGATCCAAGTCCAGCAGTTATTAATATCTTTTGAAAGATTGATGAGCAGTCACTAAGATTATTCTATCGTCATTAACCTGTATTGTTTGTGTACAGTTTTATTGCGTGTTAATTATTGAAAACCTGATGTATAGTCCCAGAAAAAAAGGATATGTATAATCATATATAATTATATATAAAATTCATTTATGATTATATATAATCATATATAATCATATATGATTTTATATGATTGTATATAATTATATATCGATTTTGACCTTGTATAAATATATATATAGTCATATAGAACTATATATTCTCATATATAACCATATATAACCATGTATAAGCATATACAAGTCTAGTGGGAATTATATAACGTAGTATATAGTTATAGATTGCCATATATAGTCATATATAATTGTATATATGATTATATAGTTATATATAACCTCT
This sequence comes from Gastracanthus pulcherrimus, assembly GCA_949152435.1. NCBI lineage: Eukaryota > Metazoa > Arthropoda > Insecta > Hymenoptera > Pteromalidae > Gastracanthus > Gastracanthus pulcherrimus. The sequence continues at coordinate 59,468,284 of OX424572.1, read as the reverse complement.
CATATACACTTATATATAGCTATATATGATTATATAAAATCATATATAATTATATATAAGCCTCTCACTACATGAAAAATTTTCAAAAATTTATTATTATATATAATTGTTACAGGAATGCAGACAAAGGTAATTCTCACTTGGGATTACTTTGATACGAAACAATTTATTCAGTAATACAAAAATATACATGAGCGTTCTCAGCGACCATAGTACGTAAGGTATGTTAAGTGTACGAGTGTGTTAGTATGTATGTATAGCTATCTGTGAGTGTGTTCAAAAGTCACTAGATATAGTTACTTATTACTAAATGCAGTCAATAATAATCTGACACTCCCACTTCGACTTAATTTTCTTCTTCCTCTTATTTTATTGTGTAGTTGTTGGTTGAGCTGTTACCGTTGAGGCGTACTGCGATGCTATCTCGATGAGTTTGATGTAGAAGCATGGGCAACGGCTGGGTGAGTATGTCTGCCTGCTGTTCTTTGGAAGGAATATATTCAATGGTGAACTCCTTATCCTCATACCTTTCTCGTACGTAGTGAAGCATATCTATGTGCTTGGTTCGTTTATGGAAAGACAGATTCTTGACCAGCTGAATGGCTGTCCACGAACAAGGATGCTGGAATCTTGATGTCACCTGGAATATCTCGAATCAATCTCTTCAACCAAATGATCTCCTGGACCAAATAACAGCCTGGAATGCTGCCATGTATTCGGCATCAGTGGTGGATAAGGCCCTAGATGATTGTCTCTGAGTGCTCCAGGAGATTGTTGACTGGCCGAATCTTGAGACATCCAGTTGTTGAACGCCTTGTCTCAACATCACCAGCATAATCTGAGTCGTTATATATCAGCAGGTGTCTGTCCTTTTGGCATGAGAAATACAAACCATATCTGGTTGTACCCTTGAGATAGTTAAGTATACGCTCAAGGGCATTCCAGTAGAGTTTTGTAGGTTTTTAAATATGACGGCTGACGAGGTTCACGACGAACGTAATGTTAGGTATTGTTACTGTGCAGAGGTACGGCAGGCTTCCCACGGCCTCTCTATACGATGCATTAGTGACCTCTTCTCCGGCCAAGCTAAGCTTTGGATCAGCTATAATGCATACTGCATTTGCGTTCTCCATTCTGAACCTACGCAGTACTTTCTCGGCATAGACCCGTTGATACTGCAAAAAGGAATCGTCTGCAGCCTGCTCGATCTGCATTCCCAGGAACAGGTTTGCTTTGAAGCTCGTTATGTCGAACTTCTCCTTCAGGTATCGCAGTAGGTTTTTAATCAGATCTAGATTGTCTGACAGAATCAACCCATAATCGATGAAAATCAATAATATGAGCTTATATCCTTCTATGTAGCTTACGAACATACGCAGGTCAGCTGACGTTGCCCTTAGACCAAACTTCCGCAATAGCTTAACAAAGCGTTTATTCCAGCAACGTGATGTTTGCTTTAGACCGTATAAACTGCGTAGAAGCCTGCATGCTCTCTCTGTTCCATCATAGTAGCTTTGCGACTGCCGCATGAAGATGGTTTCTTCGATGTAGCCGTATAGGATTGCAGTTTCAACATCGAATTGACGGACTTGCATACCTTCCTGCGCTACGATGCTTATAGCGACTCGAATGGAATCGTAACGCACTACAGGACTAAAGATTTCCTGATAGTTTGCACCTTTGCGTTGAGTGAATCCACGTGCCACCAGTCTTGCTTTATCACTAGTTTCACTTCTGTGAGCTCCCACACTTCATTCTTGATCAATGCCTGAAATTCTTTGTCCATTGCGGCTTTCCATTTTTCAGCATCATTGCATTTGATTGCCTCTGGGTATAAAGCTGGCGCATCCGCTTCAGCTAGAAACAGTTCTCCTAGATCGTACTTCTTATACTTTTCTGACGGACGCAAGGACGCTCTGTTGCGTAGTGCGCGCCCATGCTCAACGTGGTCATTTGCTAACTCAGCTGCCTCTTCGTCAGCATGATTCGTCTGATATTTTTAACAAATACGTTTTGCACAATTTGCCTGGGTCCATAATCTGTTAAAGGAATGCAGACAAAGGTAATTCTCACTTGAGATTAGTTTGATACAAAACGATTTATTCAGCAATACAAAAATATACATGAACGTTCACAGCGGCCATAGTACGTAAGTTATGTTAAGTGTACGAGTGTGTTCATATGTATGTATAGCTGTCTATAAGTGTGTTCAAAAGTCACTAGATACAGTTATTTATTACTAAATGCAGTCAATAATAATCTAACAATAGCCATATATAATTGGGTCTTTGCATGACAAAATCTATTAGGTCCGTCAGGTAAAATTATAAAAGTTACAGTCGTTTTAAGTTTACGGATTTTCCATGTATATAGATATACTCCAATGCGAATGACGTGACGGGCGCATTTACGTATTTACGCCCGTGACTCACGCGCGCTTTAACTTCATGTATCTGCTTTAATTTTTAATCAAGTGAAAAAGGAAAAAATACGTGTCCATTATTTTTTGTTCTCTACCTGACCAACCTAATGGTTTTTCATTTCTTTTTTATGCAAAGTCCCAATTGTATATAAAATGGAAATAGCGTGGCCCCGATCTACACGTCATTACATATTGCATCAGGCCCTATTCAGGCACCTGATCATCGACACCTAAGATACTTGATCATATCCTAGTTTTACCAGAACTTAATATTTATACTCTCTGATGACGGCAGAATTAATGTAAGTATTCAGGTACTTACAGTGTTATAATTTCAACAACATGAGTTAGGGTAATGGTTAAGATGCTGAATTCTCAACTCAAAGAAGCTGGGTACAAGTCCAATCTCGGGCAATTTTTTTTCTTTTTTTTTAATAATAATATTTTCTTTTAATAGGGATAGTAAATCATTATTTTTCAATAAAAATCATTATTCGATTGATATTTGCATACATTAATTATTATATTGTTAATTTATTATGTAATTCTGCTCATATATGATCCTAAATAACTATATATAATTATATATCTTTATATAAGGTCAAAATCTATATATAATTATATATAAGTGATTATATATGGTTATATATTGCTATATATAACATTCTTTTTCCCAGGGTGTTATTATTTGATAAATAGTGAAAACGAAGTGATTTTAAATCAAAAGTGTTTCTGGAACGTCGTTAAGTAGGCATGTCAGGCGCACTACGCGCACCACAATTTTATGTCACCACTCCCTCCGTCCATATGAATTACAAAAAATAAATATTAATATATTTTTTTGTACACAATATTTTTATACGCATTTCTTATAATATAAAACAGATGGTTGGTTATCATGTTATGTAGTTTTTACCTTAAGTATTAAACAGTGTGCTTAAAAAGAAAAGATTAAATGATGATTTAATAACAAAATATGTGAATCAGAGGGTTCTCACTTAAAAAAAGATGATTTTTAATTGTAAAATAATATAAAAAATCAAATGCAATTTTAATACATTTTCTCACTTGATTTATTATCTAAAGTATTTTTAATAAAAAATCATATTATCTGGGAATCTATTAAATAAGACATGTATAGTTAGCAATCCCCAAACCTGTAAAAGTTACAATCGCTTTAAATCAGAATTCCGATAATTTTCTATGTAGATAAGTGAGTATTCCATTACGTTACTTTTTCATATTTTTTATTTGAGAGAACACCTAATTTTTTAGTAGGTCTGTGTGGATAGTAAATTACGTGGATAGAAGAGTGTATGGATAATGGGATGCATGGATAGTGGGGTGCGTGGTAACACGGTCAGTGTGTGTATATATGTCAAGAATAAAATGAACGTGTTGCTCTGCATACTCTCACACTCTCTCATATTATATTTTACTCTCTTTTTCTCTCTCATATTAACTTGGGCACTTTGTTACTCTATCATTCACGCACGATCTCACTCAATAATATATGCATTGACTGACTCACATAATCATTGGCACACTCACTCTCATATTCGATCATGCAATATCTCACTTACTTATTGACTATTTTACTTATTCAAACACTCACTTACTCAACTGTTCACTCACTCACGTAAGCACTTGATTTCTCACGCTCTCTCACTTAAACACATACTTACACATTCACTGATTTTCTAACTCACACACTCAATCACCCCGCCCCCCTGGCTTTTTTCACAAAAACTACACACACATATATATATATATATATATATATATATATATATATATATATTTATTTATTTGTTTACCAGAAAAATTGATAGAGATGTTTACGTAACTGTAAACCTACATAGAAACATACTAGTTTCTGTACGCTGGTCCGGTATAAAAACTTAAAATTAAAACTATAACTAAAAATCATATATTAAAAAAAATAATAATAAACAGGTTTTGCTTTACAACAATATCTTTGTCTTTTATAACATGAAATTATACTTCAGCTTTTTAAAAATAAGTTTAAAAAAAAGACTATCATTTTCACTTCTACTTTTATTAAGAATTTTGTGGTCACAATAAGAACCTTCCGGATTAATCACTTCATTTTGTTCAAGTGTTCTTCCATTATCTTCTATTTATTTTTCTTGTCTTGCTGAGGATCGTCGGTTCTTTAACTGTTGATGGTACCTCGACTGTTCATTACTCACCGATGGTAATACAGGTTTCATAGGGTAATCCGTATTATCAATGTATCTTTTAACTTTACTCTTCATAATTTCACACAACTTTACATCTGATGCAGCATGTTCTGTACTAAACTAAATTACTAAAGGCACAATTTGTACATTTTAGATTTACATTATCACAATCAGTTGTATCGTGGTTTTCAGCGCAATTTAATCTTGTAGACAAATTTTCATACGTTGAACTTTTGAGTCCAAATCTACCACACTTATAACATGGCTTAATGTTTATATAGTCATATGCTTTGCAGCTCATAATGTTAGCATTCTTAGAATTCCTAGTATTTATATCATTTTCAATAGTCTCCTTACTCATATTTGTAGAATTATCAATCCCAACTACTTTAATTTTCTGATTAAAAAGTTTCTTCGTTTGGATTTCATACCCTGTTTCTAGCTTCTTTTTCAACAAATTTTCAGCTATTAAAACACTATCGTTATTTACACACTTCACAACTATTTCATCATTGTTTCTTACATATCGTAGATTTATTTGTACGGTTTTATCATTTGTTAGGTAGTTGGTTGTACATTGTTTAATTTCTGCTTGCTTAGCATTATTGTTTGCCTTAACTATTAATTTTGGTACCCTCTTTGGTTGTTGTTTAATATTATATGTTACTTCGGCTTAAGATTTTGTATTCACTTCTTTTTCCTTTAGATTTTCAATAAATTCCTTCAGTAATTTGTTCTTGTCAATAAGTTCTTCATTATGTTGTATTATTCTTGTCAATAAATTCTTCATCAATATATGTATTTATACATTTATACTATACATAAGTGTTATCTTCTTTAATTTAAATACCTCACTCCTCCTCTCAAACTCCCTTTTGTACCCCCTTTTTTATCATTATATACTTTTCCGATTCATTGCGTCACATGACTATTTCGATAGTCTTACAAATCAAGCAGAATAACTTCACATACAAATACATAATTATGTATTTAGACATGTATACTATACATAAGTGCGTCTTCTATAATTTTATAACCTCATGCCCCCCCCCACCTACCCCCCCTTTTTTTCTTATTATATACTTTTCCGATTTATTGCGTTACATGACTATTTCGATAGTCTTACAAATCAAGCATAATAACTACACATACAAACACATAATTATCTATTGAGATACGTGTACTATACATAACTGCCGCATACTTTAATTTTGTCACTGCATACCCCCTCCCCCTCCTATTACCCTTCTTTTTCCCCATTTGACACTTTTCTGATTTATTACGTTACACGACTTTTTCGATAGTTGTGCCAATCAAGCTGAATACCTTGATAAAAATATCGGATTAGGATGGATTAAATGCAATTCGATTTTATACCAATTATTATCAAACGGTATTAAAATTCAATCTTTTTTAATACAGAATAATCCTTATTCTGCTTAATACGATTTTTTAAAAGGTTTTTACACTACTGTAATTGGTTTTAATACATGTGATCAAAATACAAGTTTATACTTTAATCTGTTTCAATTCTGAAAAATCTTATCCTACTTAATACAATTTATTTAAAAGGTTTTAATGTTATTGCAATCAGTTTTAATACATGTTATTTATCTGCATGGGTGAACTTAATTAATCCACAAAATCCATATTATTTTTAGTGCGATTTTTCTGGATTGCTTTGAAGAGTTTTAATCATTTTTAAAACTATATGTCAAGAAATTCATTTTAATTGTACTCATTTCAATAGGGTATAATGTCAATAATCTAGTTATATTTGAATAATTTTCAATACCCTGATAAAAATATCGGATTAGAATGCATTAAAAAAAAGGAAATCCAGGCGAATTGGGAATTTCGCTTCTGAATTTCTACATTAAAACGAATTAATATTCATGGTGTAAGTTGGAGATCTTCGTATTAGAACTTATTAAATCCTATTACTTTACGTATAAACCCGATTAAGAACTATTAGAAAAGCTACGAGTATTTAGCGGTGCGATTGAAACGTAAACACACACACACACACACACACACACACACACACACACACACACACACACGCGCGCGCGCGCGCGCACACACACACACACACACACATACACACACACACGCACACCCAGACACGCACACCCAGACACACACACATACACACAGAATTTGAATTTTGAACAATTAACAATTAAATACAGTATTTTAAGACATTTATTATACGTACAGAAATGACATAGAACTCGAATAAAGGCTTCTACTGATTTTAATCGATCCGTGTCCTGTCTCTTTATCCTTCATACATCCAGATCCGCTTAGAATCGCGCGAGCACAATTGTACATTTATTACGTTCGGCCGCGTTTTAATTAACTAAATCCTGGTTAACAAACGCATGAACATTTTTGGTCCTTTGAGCCGGATGTGCGCATGTTATGAGTGATTGTGGAGTGCGCGGACGTTTATCAGTGCAATGACTTTAAATTTTAAAACCCGAAATCACTTGCAATTCGTGCTTGCAATTCGTGCTGAGACACTCGAATCCTCCGCGAAAAAAGTGACTTACTCGGGTCGACTGCAAGTGTGCTGTAACAATAAAAAAAGCGTTAAAATTCTAAGTGATTTTATTAAAATCACCACGCACCAGTCACTTAAAGCCGTGCCTGAAAATTCAAATTTTCAACGGTTTAAGTGACGTCACGCCTCGTGCAGAAAAGCTGCAGGAGAAACTTTCGTTCCTGCCGAGCGTTTAATCTTCGCGCTCTCTTTCTCTCGTGCAGAGGATAGAGCGTGTTACCAGCCGAGTTCGTTACCAACAGAGACGGCGTTCTCTCCACATCGGTCTCGCTGCGTTTACACGAGTGCGGACGCGAGCGTGCCGAGGAGTTCCGATCAGTGCCGAGCACGTGGACCTCACTGCGAACCTAACCTCGAACGTGGCTCACTAGCTTGCTGCTGCAGTTGACGCTGCTGTTGCTGTGCTCGCTGCTGCTGCCTATTGCTGTGTTTATTACTGCTTCCTGTTGCGGTGCTCGAGGGTGCTACATGCGACTGGCTGTCTTGTTGCACCACCTCCAAGGAGTACCTGGCTTCAGTAACAATGATAAGTATCATTCCTGTTTTTGTTTTACTGCTTCGCTGCTTGTTTTGATATTCAAAAGGTATAGTTTGATTCTTGTTACGTGCTGCTAGCTATAGATTGTTTTTGCCTGCTTCTTTTCTTGGTACATAGTGTAGCTGCTAGAGTCTGAAAATGACGGACAAAATGATTTCAGACAACATGACGGATGACGGGCGCATCATTAAATTTACATTGAATACAGACAAGAAGACGAAAAATCAGTCTGAGTTCAAGCTACGTACTCGGGTGAACCTGCTGGATAGCTACTGCCAAGCTGTATGCCCTCGGCATAAACACTTGACAGCAGTCGAAGAAACTTTGAATGAGCACCCATACTTTGTACAGAAGTTCTACGATGAGGTGGAGGACTTCTACGTTGATGCCAGAGCTGAACTCCAGGAGCGGCTGATAAGGTTCAAACCACCTCCTCATCCAGCGTTGCCGAAACAAGCTGCCTATGCCTAAGTTTAGTGGCAAACAGCACGATCGAGAGACCTTCAAGGAGAAATTAATCTCCATGGTGAAGGATAACACCTCATTCAGTCCTGTTATCAAGCTCCAACACTTACTCTTGTGTCTTGAGTGAGATGCAGCTCGTCGACTACGCAACCTTCAGGTAATAGGCTCTAATTTTACTGGTGCATGTGATACTCTTGTTCGTCGCTACGACAACAATCGAGTCAGACTCACTGCCCACCTGAATAGGCTCATGACTATGCCTCCTGCTGCCCGCAAATCATCTAACGAGATCACTCGCCTCTTGGATGGCGTAGAGGAAGCCATCAGGACCATGAGACTACTCGGGCGACCAGTAGACCACTGAAATGACTGGCTCATCGAGGTTGTGGTGTCTCGCCTAGACTGTCAGACAAGAGAAATCTGGGAAAAGTCCAGAGAAGGAAAACCAGACTTCCCCGCATATAATTCTTTGGTTGAGTTTCTGAAAAACCGCTCTCGTACATTGGATCAAGCGATATCCAACGACAGCTTACCTTTAAAACCTCAATCCCCCAAGAGTGCGAGCAAGTCTAACCTCCAAATTGTTTCAGCACACCATGCTACGTCTGAATCCTCAACAGACAAGTTTCGCTTCCAACGTTCTGGGTGCAGTGTGTGCAAGGGGAAGCACTTTGTGGTGTACTGTTCCACATTTCTCAAGTCCAATGCTTATGTGAGGAGAAACTGCACTAGTGACTTATTGACAGAACCCATGAAGTTTACTGCCCAAGTCATACTGGAGTCCTTCAATGGAGAGAGGATCTCTTTCATTAGTGATCGAGTGGCCCAGGCCGTCTCTTTATCCTTCACACACCGACATCCTCTTAGAATCGCGCGGGCGCATTTTTTATTTTATTACGTTCGGTCGCGTTTTAATTAACCAAGTCCAAGTTAACAAGGTGCGAACAATCGGATCTAATGTTATATAATGCAATTTAATCGGATGTATCTGAATTGATTTGACTGAATACCCCTTTTTGGGTATGGCAATCACTGTTAGATGAAAGTTATGCAGTTTTGATTTATTTTCTCTATTTATTATCTTTACGTTAACGTTACACTGTTTTATGAATTTAATTATTACGCTATTTTGACTTCGTTGTATTGTTGAGAACTTAGAATAATTTTAAGTTGTTTGTAAATTAATTGATAAAGGCGAGGTAACACGATCAAAGAAATAGCTGAATTAAGGGAAAAAGCCTTGCGGCACAAAAAACCCAGATTTTATTTACAATATACAAAATGGAAAATGAAGATTGAAATGTTGCACAAATATAATTTACAACGAACGACCGACACGCACAAAGTCGAACCGGCGAGATTCGCACGTGGTCGAGTGGCCGTTAACAAAAAGAAACAGACAACAACCGCGAGGTTTCTTGTCTCTTTGATCGCAATTTACATTAATAACGCAGTGCACACAGTATCGATAATCACCGTCCGTAGACGGGAGAGTGATTCTCGTTAGAATCGATTGATCAGCCTACGAGGCGAGATTCGCGCGTTAGCGAACGATTTGGATTTCGAAAAGCCCGAAGGTCGCGAGGGAGCTTCGCACGCTGATAGGTGTCGTTGATAACTGACTGCTCGCGCCGCCAGGCGCTCGTAGCCCGAAAGATGGCGGTCGGCCCGATTAGGGCTAGTGTCCACGCAAACACATACATATACATACTGGCGCGCGCAGGCGCAAAATTCAAAATTCATTTAATTTAGAATTAATGGTAGGATGTAAGGTGTTACGACATAACTGTATCTCTTTTTTAAATTTATTTTAATCAGGTTTAATCTTTTTTTATCCATTTTAGTCGATTAAAATATATCATCCAATCTAATCTTTTTATTGATAATGAGTTATAAATTTCTATTACTTAGATTTTTCCATTTAAATTTTGTATATATTATTTTATATTTATTTGAAACCAATTTTTTTATTAACATTATTTGAAGACTTTATCTGAAAGAATAAAACAATTTAAAAATGTTGAAGTAACTGGGAATCGAACCCACGACCGGTACGTGAACTCTAACGCTCTAACCGCTCCGCTACGGAAGAACTTTAAAATAAATGAAAAAAATCTGACTTATAATCTACATTTATTACTCCTGAAAATATTTTTATATTTCATAATAATGTAATAAATATCAACAACGATGCAAGTAGGGAGCCGGTAAAACCGAGTTCTTTACCGTATTTTTTATTCTACATCTCCGGCACTCGACAAAATATACGAAATTTAGAGAAATTGTTTAATTAGCAGTAAAGAGTGTCCAAATACTAAATCAAAATCGAGAATATATTCCTAATATTTGTACGAAATTAAGTATAACTAAACAGTAATTATAAATATAACTAGCTTCAGTTGGAATTCTGGCCACGTATATATGCAAAATAATTTGACGACAAAGTATTAATATCGACTAAGTTTAATTATTTTTACATATTAACCTATTAGAATAAATTCGCTAAAAACCACTTATTTTGAAGTATATTTTATCCAATTCAAGCGGATAAAATTTTGATCATAATATAAAGTATTAATTCCAATTAAATTATATTTGGTTTATACGTAATGAATACCGATTCAATAGCATTATTTATACTACACCTATTATTAATTCTCCTAATTATTTCATATTACAACCAATTAATCAAAATAATGATTTAACATATTAAAACCAATAACTTCACATGTTGCATAAAAACAAACTAAATAGGATTGAATTTAATTGGAAAAATCGGCACTAAAGAAGATCACGATTAGTTCAGATTATAAGCAATTAATATGTAATCCGGGACTTTGATTATTCCTTTAAAGTGGATAATTTCGATTAACTTTTTAAATATTGAAAATCATTCAAATATAATCAAATTATTGTCATTATACCCTATTGAAAAGAGTAGGATTAAAATAGATTTTTTGACATATAGTTTTAAAATTGATTAAAAACTCTTCAAATAATCTAGAAAATTCGTATTAAGAATAATGTTGACTTTGTGGATTAAAAAAGATTAAAGTTCACCCATACAGATAAATAACATGTATTAAATCTAATTGCAATAACGTTAAAACTTTTAAAATAAATTTTAATAAATAGGATAAGATTATTGAGTAAATAATTGCAAATTGCCCACCTTGAAGTAGTGAATTTCCAAAAAAAATTGTTTATTCTTTGAACATGATTGGTTATAGTAATTATGCCCGTAAAATTCAAAACTAAAGTCGTTTTGAATAAAAAGATAATTTTGCAATAAATGGTTTAAACAAATCAATTTTGCAAAACTAATGCCAGATTCATAATCAGCGACCCCAAAAACCACTTACAAATATATATAGCTTCCTTCAGTAGTCGCCCATTTGCTTATGGCCATTCATGCCTTAAGGTTTATGGGTTTATTGTTTAACTTAGATTTTTAATTAATTATTATAACATTTTTTAAAAAATCTGGCCTTATGGGTCTTTTAGAATTTTAATAAACTTCAATTTAAAAAAAAAATTATTGTGATTGGACGAAAACCATGGTCTGTAGAGAATTTTGAAACAACAAATGTCTATAGGGCTCAGTGTGCAACGGGGTGCTTGCTTCAGACCATACAAAGATTTTACCAACTCACATACCACACTCTCACTCTCCCTCACACTATTCTTGATGTTGGCACCCTCGGGCACCTCCATGAAAATCTTCTCCTCAAGCTCCCCATAGAGTAATGCAGCACAAATATCGAAGGACTGTACCTCCAGATCTTCATATGCGATGAATACCAGTAGAACACGTAGTGAGTCGTATCTCACTACAGGTGAAAAGGTCTTTGTGAAGTCCAGTCCTTCTCGCTGCATGAAGCCACGAGCACAGAGACGTGCTTTGAATTTAGGAGTTGCATTATCATCATGTTGAGTGATTTTGAACGCCCACTTCGAGTTGATAGTTCTCATAGTTATTGTACGAGGCACCAACTTCCAAGTGCCATTTTCTTGATGAGCCTTGAGCTCCTTATCAATGGCCTTCTACCAGTTTCCGGAATGTTGTAAGAAGCAAAATTAACTAGATACCTTACAGGTGGTCTAAGAGAGTTCCTGTCTCTGAGACTCCTGGGTTGCTCTGGTACGACTGCTCTGGGAGCTATCTCGACAGCTACTTGTGGTCGATCAACCACTACCTCCGGTGGACCAACTACTTCCTCAGCTTCACTGATCACTACTTCAGCATTTGGTTTCGCACCATGTTCTTGTACAACAGTTTCTTGACTTTGTGCAGGAAAAAACATGTTGACGTCTGTAGTCATCTTGACTGCGGCTTTGTGACAGTGATTATTCTAGATACAGGACAGTGGAGCCTGTAGTTTGTAGAAGTTTTGTCTTAGCCTACAAGAATGGTCTTCGTTGCCTTCGCATCAAACTTTCTAATGAATTGTTTGGACACAGTCTTGTATGCCTCCGACCCAAAAATTCTAATGTGACACAGATCTGGCTGTTTGTTCATCCAAATCTCATAAGACGTCTTGCTCCTCTCTTTGGTGCAGGTAGACACTCTGTTTAGTAAATAAACAGCAGTGTTTATTGCTCCTGCTCAAAGAAAACCTGGGAGATTCTTGGCTTGTAACATCGTTCGAGCACATTCTACCAGTGTGCGATTGTCCCGTTCTGCTATGCCATTCTGCTGTAGCTGTGAGCTCGTGTTCGATGTCTAGAGACTGCAGATAAGAAGACATCTTGTTATTCACAAACTCACGCCCATTGTCGCTTCTTAATTTATTTATTGGTCTGCTAAATTTGTTATAAATTTTCCGTTCATAATTCTCAAACTGTTCATACACGTCAGCTTTGTGGTTCATGAAGTAGACGTGTATGTAACTGGATGCATTATCTTAAAAAATTAGGTTGAAACGTACTCTTTCTAACGAAGTCTCGTGCTTGGGACCACACACATCAGTGTGAATCATATCCCCCGGCCGGTACATCACACAACTTCTTTCTTAAAAGGAAGCTTCTGAGATTTGACAAACTGACAGCTCTCACAGAAAAATCCTGAGTCTTTAACTGTCACTCCGGCGACTAAACTTTTCGAGGTTAGAATCTTGAGCGCGCGAACATTTAAATATCCTAGTCTTTCGTGTCAGGTTTTCAAGTTCACTTCAGCTGCATTGACTTCGATTCGAATCGGTATGTTTACACGGAAGAATACTCGGTAAACCAGGTTAGTCTGCTCCACACCAACAGCAAAAACTTATTTTCCGAGTAGAAAATTTACTACATCACCTTTGAACCAAAGTCCCAGTTCTCGATTAATACCTAGACCAACAGAATACAAATTCTTTCCCATGTCGGGTACGTGTAGAACATTACCGATGCGCGCGCTCCTTCATTCGTCTTCAATCAGTCGCTCGACCAGCACAGTGCCTTCGCCAACTACTGCGCACTCTCTGTCGTCTCCGAGTACTACGGTACTATCGTCCCTACACAGCCGATAATCCACAAACCATTCTCTCCTGAAGGTAATGTGGGCAGATGCTCCGCTCTCGGTAAACCGAACTTCGTTCTAATCAGTATTCAGCAGCGCTTGTTTCTGATCGGACGACGGCTCCCAAACACAACAACTTTCTGCTTCGAAAGTGTCACATTCGACTCTCTGTACTCTCGACTGGTTTGTTTACGTTTTGGATACTCGCGCGCGTAGTGCTCTTTCTCCTGACAAACATAACACTCTACGTCTCTCTTAGACTTACGTGATTTGTTGTCCTTTTTGCTTCTCTTTGAGTCAATGCCACCTTTAGTCACCTTCCTCGAGGTTGCGACTAGAGCAGCAATTTCTTCGTTTTCTGCGTTCATATACGACTCTTCTTCTATAAGTCGTTCTTGCAGAAATCCATTCGTCTGTCGTGCAGGACGACACTGCTCCAAGCTGAATGTAAATTCCGATACTTGTGTAAACTCACGAGTATTTTAGAGATCACAACTACGCCGGGAATATTTTCATCGAGATCTAGGAGTTGACTCGTTAGGTTTTGTACCTTGGAAACGTGCAGCACCACGGTGTCAGGCTGATCCAGACGGTAGTCGTGGATCCGTTGACTTATAAGGACTTTATGGGACGCCGATATTTGCTCATGAATTACCCAGAGCCTGTCCCACATCACCTTAGGTGAAGTACATGTTAGTAAATGATCCATCTGCTCCGGTTCCATGGTTGCGGACATCAGGTACATTGCCTTAGCATCGCCCTTGATCCATGTTTTGATCGCTTGCCTAGCTGTTACTTGCTTTGCTTGCTCCAAATTTTCTACTGGTTCGCCTGGTTTTTCTCTCTCTCCAGTAACCAAGTGCAGTAAATCGTTAGCTACTAATGCGGCGGTGATTTAAAATTTCAAGTGCTTGAAATTTTTACCATCAAATCTAGTTAGATTTCTTGCTGAGATTTCACCTGCCATTTTGCACTTGTAACCGAGAAAACACTGTCACAGCTATCTCACACCACGTGTTTCTCAACTAGCTCTTTTCAATTTATTTATTCACCCAATATTACTCTACCAGTTCGGTTACTGGACTCATAACCTGTTGACGTGGATTGAGTAAATGTTGAAGTGAAGGATAAATAAATTAGCAGCCAGTTATTCAGTAGTGTATTTTTGGCTTTACTGTAGCTTCTAGTATGCAGTACAGTGAGCTTAACTGCTCTGCGATACACGAGGTTTTCGCGACGGTCGCTTGTGGCTAACTAACACGGAGAGCCCGTGCGAAAGGCAAAGCGACGCGATGGGAGAAATACATAGAGATGGCAGTAGGCTCTCTCACTCTGTCTTTCACACAGCTCTATACCTATACTTTAACTAGTGTGTGTGTGTGTGTGTGTGTGTGTGCGTGCGTGCGTGCGTGCGTGCGTGCGTGCGTGCGTGTGTGTGTGTGTGTGTGTGTGTGTGTATGTGTGTGTGTGTGTGTGTGCAAAAACTACCTGAATACCAAATATAATTTAATTGGGATTGGTACTTTATATTATGATCAAAATTTTATTCGTTTTAATAGTATCAAGTGGCGCGGTAGCGCTACGAAGGCGAATTTGAGAAGCAGACGAAGCCGCAGCGCCCGCGCTACTATTTACTTCTATATTGGTGTTCGGCTTTTTCTTTATACGATAACAAGTACTTATTACTATTATTACCAAGTTCTTTCGACTTAATAGCATATTTTCGTGCTAAACTATGATTTCCAAGAAATATTTTAGCCAAAAAGTTATTTTATGTCATTATAAACGAGTATGTAATTCTCAAATGCTGAAAGTATATAAACTTTCTTTCTCCAGCCCGAAAAGTAAAAGGACCGTGAAGTTAGCCGCAACAAATATATAAGTGAAAGGACCGTTAAGTTGGCCGCACATACGGCTGGGTATTGCCAACGAATATAGACCTATATAGAAGAACGATTCTTATGGAGCGGTTGGTTCTTAAAAGCGGTTGGTTCTCAAAAGTGGTTGGTTCTCAAAAGCGGTAGTTGAATAGTCTCCGCGAGAAGGCGCCAGCCGTTATTTTCCTATGGTGCTGTCTCTCTCGCACCTGCGCGCCGTTCCGGTTTTAAATTTTCTAGAGCTTACGGGCGGACTTTATTCTTTCGCTTCAATTAAGATATTAATAAAAATGTTTAGAGTTAAGATTTGATAATTTTAAAAGCATATATAAATTTTTATGTATTTAAATGACTTGAGTACAAATTAACTGAAAGTAATAATAAATTAGTATTACAGTTTGGATAAATCTAAGATAATAATAAATAAATAAATAAATAAGTAAATAAATAAATAAATAAAATTCATTTTTATATCATATTTAATTTTGATATTGCCTTTTGTTATTAAATAATTTTTTTTCATAATTTTAAGAAGAATATAGGTATTTACTTGATTTAAAAATGTTTAATTAACAGTTGTCTAAGTAACTCACGAATTATACAAAATTTTCCTTATATTCTTCAAATTAACTTTTTGATGTGCTTAATGTATGGTATAAGAATTTATTATTTAATTAAAATTGAAGGAAATTTTTTTTTCTCTTAAGGGGGCACACCACCTTTAAAATCTGAAACAAAAAAATTAATTAAGAATTTTTATTTTGATATTTATTTTAATAAGGGTTTTTTTTCCTAAAAGTATACATAAAAACCTACCAATTTGTATATTTATTACCTGCGTTGGACCTTCTATGCCTCCATAGCAAACCAGACTGTTTTCGAAGACTTTAAGCACTGTCCGTAAGATTCCAAGTCTACGCATAGATGGATTGGGCTAAAAATTTATGGAGATACTCATTATAGTAGTACTTTTAATATGAGCGTAGGGATTTTGATTCGAACGAGTAGAAGTATTTTTTTATATAAACATTGTCAATATAACACTTATTTTTTAATAATTTTATCACTTTTATAGATGTAAAAAATTTTCTACTCGTTCAAATCAAAATCCCTACGATCATATGAAAAGTACTACTATAATGAGTATCTCCATAAATTTTGAACCCAATCTGTCCATGCGTTCACTTGGAATCTTACGGACAGTAAGCTGAAATTGATAAAAACAACATTTAGAGTTATTTAACAATTAAGTTACAAGTTCTAATAGATATAATTTATACTCATCTTATCAATTGCAACTACTTTTTTCTTCTTTTCAACGTAGCAGACAAACATCTGCAGCAGTGTACATCAATATTTCTGGTGCGTGGAGTTCCATGAGTCTTACTCCTCCTTGAATAACCTGAAATGAAAAAAAAAACACAAAAATGAATAAATTGAGTAAACTGTACTTATCATACTAAACTCTTGAGCGACACTTTCGCACACTTCACTCAACTGCATATTTATTTCATCAAAAGCCGATTGGGCAACTGGCTTGCATAGTCTGGTCCATAATCCCACAAAAAGTTGAAAGGCCAGCGTGTCCATGTCCAAGTGCACGAGCAGACAGCACAGATCTTCTGTTCACTTCATATGCATTTCATTTGGCTCCTACTTTGTTGCGAGACTTGATCGCTGCTATTTCACCACACTTTGAGCACACAATATCTATTTTGAAACCGAGACCCTGCACACCAGATTCACTTAATTGAACACTGCCATGGCACCGATTACAACACAGAACACTTCTAAGTTTAGAAAATAAAATTGAAGTGTCAATGATTCTGTTTGTTGTATCACTGGTGTCTCTAGCACTAGCTGTGTTTTGGAGTTTCCTTGCTGAGCTGGTGGATAGTCTTGGCTTCTTTTGTGAATCTTCCTTTTTTATCTCTTTTAGAAGACATTTTCACTACACTGATTTACACACATTCACAAATTGTCAAATGCAAATAAAACGCTGTATAAGTTCAGTACAATAAAAATATTAGCTGTGTTCTGATTTATCGACCTTTATCTCAAACGCATGTAAGTTCAACTATTCACCTGTAGTGGCGCTGAAGGATTCTAGCCTTCAAATTGGTTCCAATTATATTATATTTTATTGCTTTATAACTAAATAAAATAATCAATCAAACATTTTGTTATAAATAATAATAAAATAAATAATAATTGATAAAATACCGAATTTACGCAAAATCGGCAAAACACCTGTCTCAGTATTTATTTTGTAACTTTAAAAGGAATTATGATATCTTAAAACGGTTTCCGGGAGCTTATTCTATGGGAAATTTCCTATAAATAAGGTAAATAAAAAAAAACGATTTTGCCCCCTTAAAGAAGTTTGTTATATAAGCCATGTCTTGAGCACATAATTATAGGTTATCTACATTAAGTATCTTTATTTTTAATTCCAAATAATAAACAAATATATCTATTTAAAAGAAATCATGTATTCTTTCAAATTGTACAATATATTCTATACGCTGTTAAAAAAATGAGATTAAAGTCAATTGAAAAAAAATCTATTGCATTTGATGCTAAATCTTAATTCTGGAAAGTGCAATAGAAATATATACAATCTTTAGAATTCAATTCAAATCTATTAGATCTATGTTTATAAAAATATATTGAAAGGAATATATTTTCTTTGATTGTCTATTGATTTGAATAGGTATTTAGTCAATTCAATGTAATTGGTATCAATTGATTTTTATCATTTTATAGTATTAATCGAATTTAATATAACAAAATAGAATTAAGATTTAGCATTATAATATAATACATGACAATTGATGCATGTCAATTAAGTTTAATAGACATTTAACTAATTAAATGTAATTATTTTTTATTTATGTCTATAGATCGAATTTTTTATCTAATATCTAATTATTTTGTATAATTTACATATATCGCAAGCTATTTACATATACCGATACCTAATAACGCATGAATGCAATCGCAGTTCTAATTGGATTTAAAGATTTGAAACTCTCTTATATAGCAATCGTACGGAAATCTCGCCACTTGCGAGCTAACTTTACGAGACGCCTCCTAGCGGTAAAATATATGTTGATTTGAAATGCGCGCGCTGGTTTGCGAGAGAAGCCGACCGATGGCGCCAGTAGCGCCGCGCTGCGCCGGCGCCACCGGAGAGGACGGCAGCTGCGGGCAGTGTAGCTCCGGCCTTCAAGGCGTGAGGACGTGATCGAGAGCGGCCCCACCGACACTCCGTATTTGTATCTTATTCAATATTCAAACTACTCATTTTACTGTACAATCACTCTCGTATTACATTAACAAACTGTAACTTCATTCATTATTTCTTTTGTACGACCCGAGCTGACTGGCTGGGCGAATTATCTTCCTGATAAATAAACTTGAATTAACTTAATAACGCATGACTTAATTATTACTTAACCTTTGAGTCTCCACCGCCTTCGGAACGAGCTTCAAATTGAGCGGTTGCATGAAGTGGGGAAACCTGAGATTACACTAATTTCATCCATTTGGTCCTTGCGGAGCCGGATTCATCACGGTGCCTGCTAATCTTCGAAGAACGCTGAACACAGGTTAGTCGAGTGTGCATAGTGCAGTGTAATGAAATTTCGTGAAGTGAACATTTCTAACACTCGCGGCGGCCATTCATTGCCATATCGTGCGTCGCCACGTGACGGGTCGCGACGGAAGTGCGCCAGCGTCCATCTTGTGTTCTGTGGCGCGTCGTCGGGTGGCCGCTCGGATCTAGTGCGGTGCGCCGTTATCTCACATCGAACATTGCTCGTCATATCCTCACGAAACCATGCGGTCCGCGGCGGAAGTGCACTCGCGTCCATATTGATGTTGGCGTGGCGCGTCGTCGCAGTGGCAGTTAAGTCGGTTACCGGTCCTATCCATCGCGCATGTACCGACGTTTCGCCCCAGGCTCGCAAGGTATTCGATAGTTCGTGGTGGCTTTGTGACGTAGCGCGCCCGTGTCCGTTGGATGAAAGATATAGTTTCGTCGAGTGACCGGTCGGTAATCTCTCGGGTTGGGTTCGGCATGCTGCCGTTTGATACGGCAGATTCACGCAACATTATCGATCGGGTGGAGTTGCTCGAGATAGACGCGTGATCGCAGTCAACCTTATGTTGCTGCACTTCGCTCTTTTGCCGACCGTTCAAGTCCGACGCGCATGTGACGAGGTTTTATCCTATACTTACCACGCGTTTGAAAGTGACAACTAGAGCAGTTCGAAGTTGATCTCGGTCTGCCGACGTGGCACGCAGCGGCGTCGCTCGCCGACTCATACGCATCATATGTTGCGCTCGGGAGGGGAGGCGTACCTTGATGAAGATTCTTCTCGCCATTAGTGCTGTCGCAAGCGCTCCGCCGCGCCGTGAGTAGCATTGGCTCGAGGTCGGTGCAACCACGTAAGCTGCCTTGCTATCTGTTCCTCGCCCCAATGCTGCCACCCGGGGGCTCGAGGATGGCGCTCGCTCGCCTATCACTCGTCAGTTGCCTTTCAACTGGCATCTCGCCCCAATGCGGCATCAGTGGGGCTCGAGGACGGCACTCGCTCGCCGCGTACACGCAGTTTGCCATTGAACTAATGTCTCGGCCCGCTGCGGCATCAGGGGAGGCTCGAGGACGCGCATACTCGCCTCTCGCACCAGCCACCCAGTCGGTGCGCATCTTGCCGCGCTGCTGCGTCAGTGGAGGCTTGAGGTTGATTTAGTTTGTCCGCGTAGATTATTGCATCCTCACGACCTTGGTGCTTGATTCGTTTTAACCCTCGCTATATTACAATGTCGTCGGGACAGGGCTCGAGGGCCGCTCGGTTGTCACGCCTCTCGCTGGCCATGACACTGCCTCGCGGAGTCGAGCCTCCGCTCATGAAGAGCGTCGAGCTAAGCATGTTATTGTTTACAGGTGCAATGGCTGAGCTGGTGGCCACCCAACATGCCCTCGTGGCAACCATCAAGAACTTCGTAACAACGCTGCAGGCCACTCTCCTTGACGACTGGACGGTGGACATGGTGCAGGCCCGAATGGAGGTACTGCAAGGGTACTGGGCTGATTTCCAAAGCAACCATCTTGAGATGATTTCTGCCGCTGTCCCAGAAGCCGAATATGACCACGGAGGTGTCTATACGGAAATTGAGCAGGCATACATTTCCGGGCGATCAACGCTCCTCGATACCCAACGGCGTTTAGATCCGGCACCAGCTGTCAATGCGATCACCAATCAAGGCGACCAGTTAGGGCAAGCTCGCTTGGCTCCTCGAACTGGGCTCTCTCAGCTACCTCAGATCGATCTGCCCACCTTCTCTGAGCGTCGGGAGGATTGGGAGTCCTTTCGAGACTTGTTTCAAGCTCTCGTTCATGAGGATCCACGCCTCAGTGACGTCGCTAGGATCTTTTACTTGAAGACCCACGTCCATGGAGAGGCAAGGGCAGCTTTGGAGACTCTGAAACTCAACAGCAGCAATTATGCTTCGGCTTGGCGCCTCCTTGAGTCTCGCTACGAGCACCGCCGGCTGCTCGTCCAAGATCACCTGACGGCCCTTCGCAGTATTCGACCCTTGCGAGATGAGACGTCGACCGGCCTTCAGAATCTCCATGACACACTCAACCGATACCGTGATCAGCTGCAGGCCCTTAGTCGCCCAGTCGACCAGTGGGACGACTGGTTCATTTCCATCGCCGCTTCATGCATGGACCCCTTGACCCGCCGAGTCTGGGAGAATGACTTGGAGAAGATGAGCCCCAGTCCATTCGATGTGACACGTCCGGCAGCCGAATCCACTCAGGCGGATGATACCCTGTTTGGAGTGAGATTAACTTAATTAATACCTAATATTACTTTCTTAAATATCAACCGAGAGAACCTTTTTTATAAAAGTATTATTTATAGTAGATTAAGGTAATGATTCATTGTGTAGATGATAAGTGCAAAAAGTTCAAAGTGTACCATTTTTTATTAATGTTAATTATTCTAATTCATGAAAACTTTCACAGTTTAAATACCAAATTGGGGACATCTTGAATTTTAAATTTAATATTAATTTATTGTTCTAATAAATTAACATTTGAATTATTTGTAAAAAAAACCACTGACAATTGATTAGCATGTAGCTTCCTACAATTTCATAAATTGTTCCATGATAATTCGCAAATGTACAGAATTGAATAAAAAGTTTGTTTATCAAGTTCATTTACGGCTTGTACGGATAAAGTGCATTTAAATCTATTAATTTTTTATACTCATAGAAATTGACTAATGTCAATTAATAAAAAAGATATTCGCAAACTACACAATTCAATAATAAGTATGTTTATCAAAGTTAATTTAAGTTGATTCCCGCCTAATATGAATAAACTGCATTAAATTATATTGATTTCCTATACTTATAGGGATTGATTAAAATCAATTAATGAGAAA
This sequence comes from Gastracanthus pulcherrimus, assembly GCA_949152435.1. Lineage (NCBI taxonomy): Eukaryota > Metazoa > Arthropoda > Insecta > Hymenoptera > Pteromalidae > Gastracanthus > Gastracanthus pulcherrimus. The sequence continues at coordinate 59,446,251 of OX424572.1, read as the reverse complement.
GGTATTTGCAACCTACAGAATTCAATAGAATGTGTGTTTATTAAAGTTTATTGAAGTTGATTCGCGGCTTATACGAATAAACTGTATTTAAATCTATTGATTTCCCAATCTCATAGGAATTGATTCAAGTCAATTCATAAATAAAGTTTTCAAAACCTACAAAATTCAATAAAATTTTCATTTATTAAACGTGATTAAAGTTAATTCAGTCTTATACGAATAAGCTGTATTAAAATCTATTCACGTTTGGAATTCATAAATATGAATTAATGTGGATAGAAGTTTTATAGTCAATTTATATATTGAATGAGATAAATTCAAATAGTATTGGAATATATTAAAATTCATTGAACTGTATTATCTAAATTGTAATTAAATACAATACGAAAAAAAATGAACTATTCTGTTATAGAAGTCGATTTAAATATATAGAAATCAATACTAAATATAGGGATTGAACTAAATTGCAATTAAAGTTTATTAATTACAATTCATTTTCAATTGACTTGTTTTCTGGTAGTCAATACAATCAATTAAAATAAATTTAATTCAATAAAATTTGAATTTTTTTTAATTAACTTCAATCGCATATTTTTAGCAGGGTATATTTGCAGTACCCAGATTAAAATTTTTTTGAAAATTGTGTATTTAAAATTCAATGTCGTGATACCTACTTGCACTAAAATAGCTTTAAACTAATTGTTAGATATTTAAAGAAATGTACATCTCTAAAAAAAAATTAACTTTAAAAAAAGTGAAAGGTTAGGCGAGTTTGATGTATTCCGCAAAATTATCATGGAGCAATACAATAATCTATTTGATAAGGTAAGCCATAGATTAAAAAAGTAATGAGATCAATGGAAAATAGTCAAGTTTTAAATACATAAATAATTATAAATAATTTAGCAACGAACTTACAGATAAAAAAGAACTGAGATCAATCAAACAAAGTCAAGTTTATTATATTTAATCATAATAAAGCAAAAATATTGTTGTGTTCAATCAAGGGCTTACTTAACTTAAAGTTACGTTATATAATGATCAATTACAAACAACTCTCAAGATACTTACTACGTAACTTGCCATGCCCGTTTCATTTTGTTTATTGGTGAACAACTAAAATTTTCTTTTTATATGTTAGAACGTGATATATATCTAATTCATTAATATTTTAACTTTTTCGCACATTATATTGGTACTTATACATAGTTTTTGAATATACAAAAAGAGATATAAATCTTTTAAAAATTAATTGTCTCTACATATTTACTTATTTTAAAATTAATAAAATTTTCATAATTTATGTGTAACTCCTATAATTTGTTTAGACATTAGGAAAATTATGTCATATTGTACACTTTTTGTTAACTATATTTACAAATATGTGTTATGTAATCATCATTGATAATACATATCATTATATCAAAAAAACATTTTTATAAGTTTACGTACGCAAATAAGTTTGTAGAAAGTTACTGATGGACAATACCATAAACAAAATAAAACGGGCATGGCAAGTTACGTAGTAAGTATCTTGAGAGTTGTTTGTAATTGATCATTATAGAACGTAACTTTAAGTTAAGTAAGCCCTTGATTGAACACAACAATATTTTTGCTTTATTATGATTAAATATAATAAACTTGACTTTGTTTGATTGATCTCAGTTCTTTTTTATCTGTAAGTTCGTTGCTAAATTATTTATAATTATTTATGTATTTAAAACTTGACTATTTTCCATTGATCTCATTACTTTTTTAATCTATGGCTTACCTTATCAAATAGATTATTGTATTGCTCCATGATAATTTTGCGGAATACATCAAACTCGCCTAACCTTTCACTTTTTTTAAAGTTAATTTAATTTAATACGTATAAAAATAATTAAATTTTTTTGTATATATAAAGTAAGTTTAAATCAAGATTTATTTACTTTCTGATTCTATACGGTTCTATCAAATTCTATCTGATTCTGTCTAATACATTCTAATTTCGTCCGGAAACGGTAAAACATTTAGAAAATCAGAATTCTTCCGATTTTGTTCGGACTTGTACAAATTTTTAATTTACAATTAAGGGCCTTTTCATCGACAAATGATTTTCGTTATAATGTGTACATATATGAATTCAGAGCAACTCGAGTCTTATTTATTTTTCGATTTTATCTGGTTCAATTAATATTTTTTAGTTTAAAATTATTTTTGTGTAACAGCATTATTTTAGAATAAAACCCGAGTAGAAATCAAACCAGGACATCCTTATTGGACATCAGCGGCTGATCATGATACCTTATCATGATGGTGAACCTGATTGGCATATCAGGTCCTGATCAAGATTCTCTAATTAGGGATATCCCGAGCATATACTGAGCAGGTCCTGTTCAGGATATTACAATAAGATTTCAAATAGTATTAAGAAAAACTATGTCTTTAACCCTTTCTGACTTATTTTCATAGCCATGTGGCGTCTATAAGACCCTGTGTTGATATATGGCTAATATAAATGGATATACGAAATATTGAATTTACACAAAATCTTATAAATAGGCCTGCTAAAAAACATCACGTGATTTATCACGAGATAATCACGTGGTATAATGAAATAAAATATCACGTGTTGAAAATGAAGAGAATTAATTTCTGTATCCATTCAAAATCTCATATGAAATATCACATAAACGTAATTTTTACACTTGACTTTTTGTTTCATAGTATCACGTGATTATCACGTTATAAATCTCGTGATTCTTTTCAGTAGGGAGGAGACAACAATAATGAGTAGATCAAAACAACATGTGTTATTTCTATAAATTTCTTTAACGTGGCCAGAATTCCAACTGAAGCTAGTTATATTTATAATTACTGTTCAGTTATACTTAATTTCGTACAAATATTCGGAATATATTCTGGATTTTCATTTAGTATTTGGACATTTTTTACTGCCAATTAAACAATTTCTCTAAATGTCGTATATTTTTGTCGAGTACCGGAGATGTGGAATGAGAAATACGGTAAAGAACTATTTTACCGGCACACTACTTGCAATACCAATGCACAAATATTTTATTATAAATGTATCGATTTTAAGTAAATATATTTTTGACCATTGTCGTGGATATTTATTATTACGAAATATAAAAATATTTTCAGGACTAGTAAATGTAGATTATAAGTCAGATTTTTTTCATTTACTTTAAATTCTTTCGTAGAGGTGTGGTTAGAGCGTTGGAGTTTGACGTAGCAGTCATCGGGTCAACTCCCGGTCACGTCAATATTTTTAATTGTTTTATTCTTTTGGATACAGCTATCAAATAATTTAATAAAAAAATTTGTTTCAAATAAATATAAAATAATATATGTATACAAAATTTGAATGTAAGTTATAGAAATTTATAAATCAATATCAATGAAAAGATTAGATTGGATTATATTTTTTAATCGACTAGAATGGATAAACAAATATGAAACCAGCTTAAACCTGATTAAAATAAATTAAAAAGAGGGTTACATCCGATTAAATTTAATTATATAACATTAGATCCGAACAATACAATATTGCATAATATCCGATCAAATCGTATTAAAAAGAAAGAAATCGAATACGTTTCAATCGAACAGCTAAATTTCTTTTCTAATAGTTTTTAATCGGGTTTATACGTAAAGTAATAGGATTTAATAAGTTTTAATACAAAGGTATCCAACTTATACCATGAAAAGTAATCCGTTTTAATGTAGAAATTCAGAAGCGCAATTTCCTATTCCCCTGGATTACCTTTTTTTAATATATTCTAATCCGATATTTGTATCAGGGTAACTACACATACAAACTCATAATTCTGTATTTAGACACGTGTACTATACATAAGTGCCGCCTACTTTAATTTTATGGCCCCAAACCCCCACCCGACTCCTTATTTCTCCTGTATTTTCCCATTTTACTCTTTTTTAGCTTATTGCGTTATATGATTTTTTCGATTGTCGTACAAATCAAGCATAATAACTACACATACAAACACATAATTATGTATTTAGATATTTTTACTATGCATAAGTGCCGCCTGTTTTAATTTTATCACTGTACCCTCTTCTCCCCCTCCATTTTTCCCTTCTTTTTCTTAATTTTACGCTTTTCCGATTTATTGCGTTACAAAAAACCATCACTTTCTTCAAATAGGCGGACATCTTTTTCCGAATTATTGCGTTTTACGAATATTTTTAAAGACTTACAAATTAAAAAGAATAACTACACATACAAATAAATAAACATTTATTTAGGTATGTATACTATACATAAGCATCGACTTGTTTAATTTCATCTCCTCACCCCCCCCCCCCCTCTCCCGTCCCTATTTTCCCCATTTTTTTCTCATTATATAGTTTTGCGATTTATTGTATTTCACAATTATATTGAAAGTCTTACAAATTAAGAAGCATAACTACACATAAAATCACACATACGCTTATCTCTTTTAATTAACTTTTTAATTGTTGCTCCACTCCAAGGGTCTACTTCATATTTTAGCGAAATTATACTAACAAATGGCCGCCAAGTAAAGTGCGGCTAGTTTAGCATGAGCCTGTTCCTCGAGGAGGTCCCGTGAATCATAGGAAAATTTATTAAATTGAATAGGTGTAATAAATGACGACAATATAAAATGTAAAGTTTAAGTACCTAGGCTTTATTTATTAATAATTATCGGTCGCTATATATACAGAATTCCGCTTGCAGTTTCTAATGCCGCACGTTTTCAATATATTTACGCAAGCCCGCGTGCGCCGCATCCAACGGCCAAACTACCTCTAAATTCCCCAATTTTACCGGTTTCTTTAACTGAATTTTAGTCGCGATTGCCGTTCTAACTACGGGAAAACTCCCGATTTAATGTACGAATCTCCCTAATTTTCGCACCGGGCACTGACTCTATCGCGACTCTGACGATATAAATATATATGCAATTAATAATATTTGATAATAAATACGTTACCAACTCTGTCGAAATGCCGAAAGTCGTTCGCCAATTTAACAATCCACTCACCGCAGTTAAATGCCGAAATCGCCTCAGTTGCTTAACATTCTTCGGTGCTGGATAATCGGTCACTGGAGATACCTTTTCTGGGTCCGGTTGCAGTCCATCTTTATCCAACAGAAACCCTAAGTAGGTCACTCTTGAGCAGCAAAACTCGCACTTCTTATGGTTGACTACCAATCCCGCTTTCACCAGTTTCTTAAGAACCAACTCTAGCCAGAAGAGATGTTCCTCAATGGTCTCGGTCGCTATGATGATGTCGTCCATGTATCCAAATACATGTGGTTCGTACTGGGTGCCAAAAAGAGCGTCGATCAGACGTTGGAAGGTCATGGACACATTAGTCAATCCGAAGGGCATTTTTACGAATTGCCACAATTTGGAGCCCGGCACTGCAAATGCTGTATATTTCTTACTGCTTTGCTTCATAGGTACTTGAAAGTAAGCTTGCTTGAGTTCGATTTTGGTCAGATAATTGGCTTTACGCAGTTTGTCCAGTATCGAATCCATAGTTCAGATATGATAGGCATTTTTTCGGGTTACTTTATTCAGGTCGCGATAATCAATGCAGAATCTATAACTCCCATCTGGCTTCTTGATGATTACTGAGGCGCTACTCCATTCACTTGCCGATCTCTCTATAACTCCGCTTCTAAACATCTTCTCTATTTCTTCGTGTACCACTTGAAGAAGTTTTGGTGACAATCTTCTCGGACGGTGTTCGATGGCGGCTGCAGAGAGGGCATCTATGTGATGTTCGGTCAAGGTATGCTCTTACTGCAAGTATAAGCTTATACCCCTACTTTTAAAATGTCGAGCGCTATGCGCAAAATGGCTGTTTCCCCAGAAACACAATGTAACTTGATAAAAAAAAATGTCAGGCCAAACTGTAAATGCACTTACAAAACATAAAGAATACATTTACATACATGCTCACTTTTTATTTTTTTATTTATAATTCAATACAAAAACAATACTTTTTAGCATCAAAATTTCATTAACGAAAACTGTATTTGAATAGGTTAAGGCTAGAGTACACCTGAAGGGATAAAAAAATAAACTTTTTTCTTCAAAAGACTTCCATGAATCTCACTTTATACGTTAGAAGCTCCAAGTTATATTTTAAAAAACCCTATAAGTTTTTTTAATATTTTTATAGTATTTAATTACATTGGATTATATGCCATTTGTCACCATTAAAGTCATTTTTTCAGAACTTCATTTTCGGTCTTAAAAATGTTCATTGCGCAAATATCCTTTTTATATTTCATAATCTAATATTTTATATTTTATATCTTAATTTTATATTTCATAATAGTTTATGCTAAAATAATTAGGTCGTATTTATTTATTATATATATATATATATATATATATATATATATATATATATATATATATATATATATATATATATATATATATATATATATATATATATATATATGTGTATAAATATATATATATATTGTAAAAATTAGGAAACTTAAAACGTCCGCAACTTTCAAATTTTTCATTTTTATGACAATAGAAAAAATACCATCTAATTATTTTTTGCTATTCTCCTGATACAGATATCGGATTAGAATGTATTAAAAAAGGTAATACATAGGAATAGGAAATCGCGCTTCTGAATTTCTACATTAAAACGGATTAATTTTCATGGTATAAGTTGGAGACATTTGTATTAAAACTTATTAAATCCTATTACTTTACGTATAATTCCGATGAAAAACTATTAGGAAAGCAATTTAGCGGTCCGATTGAAATCTATTCGATTCTTTTCTTATTAAATACGACTTGATCGGTTATTATGGAATATTATATTAATCGGATTTAATGTTATATAATTTAATATAATAGGATGTAATCCTTTTTTAATTTACTTTAATCTGACTTAATCTGGTTTAATCTTTTTTTATCCATTTTAGTCGATTAAAAAATATAATCCAATCTAATCTTTTTATTGATATTGATTTATACATTTTAATTACTTAGATTTTTGCATTTAAATTTCGTATACATTATAACGGGATGCTCAATTTGTTAATAATAATTATTTAACAACCGAGTCAATATCCTGCTGTCGTGCACCACACGTAACACGTGTGCGCGACTTACTGCAGCCTTGAAACTAAAGCCCTTACCTTACCCAGCCCTTACCTTTGGGTCGGCCCACGGTGACTCATCACTGTAGCCTTACCTCAGTGCAACTGTGCAGATTTTTCCCACGTATACGTCAAATCCACGAGGATTACGACTTTGTGCGGAGTTTCCTCGACGCACTAGTTTTCGGGACTTAAAAGTCACGTCAAAAGGCGAAGAGTAATTATCTCGCAATGCGAGTAGCAATTTAGCTCCGCAGGTCAATTAACGACACTGAAATTTAACAATAACAACAAATCAGCTATATTCTGAAATAATACTGAATAAGGAAATTACAACGAAGATGACAATAAAATATTAACCATGAATTTAATAATTAAGCGCAGGTCGAGCGTGTTCAGTACGACCGTTTCTGAGCACGCTGCCTGAATCAGAGGGCTTCGAACACGCGCGGGCCTCTTCTATCGCGCGCTATTCGGGGCCCTTATATTCTGGGGACACGGCACAGTATCCGTAGTGTGGCTCTTATGCACTTTCGCGTTTACCCCTGGGCTAGCCCTTACCTCTATTAAATAGAGTGTGTAAATCGGAGACGGAACGCCGCTGACAAAGCTTCTCTCTCTCTCTCTCTCTCTCTCTCTCTCTCTCTCTCTCTCTCTCTCTCTCTCTCTCTCTCTAACACCCATTTTGCGGGAGTCTCAATCTCAACAAATGAGGATCCCACCTCAATTGAGAGTCTGGTAGCATCTGCCAGTGATGATGGATTTAAATTCAAACCTATCGGGCTGGCAGATGTTATACTTGCGGTGGCGCATTTTTCCTCGCGAGGGGCGAGGATGACATCCTGCAGAGTGTGGTGGCAAAGTCATTGCCGGTCATTGGGCAACACGTGGTGAACTTGTTCAACTCTTCTCTGAAAAAGGGCGTATTTTCGGACCTATGGAAGAAAGCACGAGTCGTGCCGCTGGGCAAGTGTAGTACACCATCGTCGGCGTCGGACTTTCGTCCTATTGCACTGCTGTGCTTTCTTTCTAAGGTTCTGGAGAAAATCGCTCATGACCAGATCCTGGAGTACGTGACTGAAACTAAGTAACTTGACCCTATGCAATCCGGCTACAAGAAGAACAACTCGACACAGACTGCTTTACTCAAACTGACAGACGATGTAAGGACAGGAGTTGACAAGAGACTAGTGACTTTACTGTTACTGTTTGACTACAGCAGGGCTTTTTACACAATCTCGCCAGCAAAGCTTTTAGCAAAGCTGCGAACTCTGGGGTTCTCCAGGCATGCATTAATCTGGATTAAATCGTACATTTTAGGGAGAAAACAAGCTGTCGTTGAACGCTCTGACACCAAGTCACCTTGGTTGTCAACGAATCTTGGAGTGCCCCAGGGATCTGTGTTAGGACCCCTGCTCTTCTGTCTGTACATCAATGACATAACAGAACTGTTTGTCGAGCTTAATAAAGAATTAAAAACGGACGACCCGCGACGAGTGAGACATATATTATACGCTGACGACCTTCAGATCTACATCCAGATCCACCCTGACAGCATCGACGAAGGGGTGGAGATATTGAGTTGTGCTGCGCAAGCGGTTACTGATTGGGCAGAGGGTGCATTACTCAGACTGAATAAGACGAAGACTAAAGCTATCATTTTCGGCTCTTGTAAATACATAAATAGTCTTGAGTCACAAGGTTTGCCGGAAATCAGTCTAGGAGATGGAGTCTCTGTTCCTTTCTCGCCGACCGTCACAAGCCTGGGTGTTATACTTGATTCTAAACTCACGTGGAAGCCACACGTGGACATGGTCGCAAAAAAGGTTAATAGAGTACTGTATAATTTGAGATTTTTTAGAAAGTATACACTCAGGATCTGCGCAAGCACTTAGCAATGTCCCTTGTTTTTCCGCATCTCGACTACTGCTCTCTAGTGTATCTGGATGCGTCACTCGAACTTCGTAGCCGGTTGCAAAGACTGAAAAACTCGTGTATGCGATACGTGATTGGTGCTAGGAAGGATGAGCACATCACCCCTTACAGGGAGCAATTACAGTGGACTCGGGTGGACTCTCGAAGAGCCGTTTTTATGGCGATAACCATCTACAAGGTTCTTCGGACAAGGGAGCCAGTCTATCTCGAGCCGCTTTTCAAAAAGAACGAATCGAAACGCCCTGTAAGGGGTGAGGTTAAAGAACTCTCTATTCCGCAGATGCGTACTGAAACTGGAGTAAGATCTTTTCAAGTACAAGGTGCGCATTTGTGGAATTTACTCCCTTCACATATACGAACGTTACCATCATTGAAAGTCTTCAAGGTGGCGGTCAATAAATATTTTGCATGCTTGGATTAATAGTCATTGTTGATTTTTCTATTTTAGTATTTGTTTAATTTTTTGTGATAACTTATCTTGTATTGTTAATTCAAATTCATTGATATATTTATGTATTTTTATTTATTTATTTTATTTTTAATCAATCAACAAAACAATTTTAAAGAGTATGCATGTATTTATTAGTATGAGTATGCATGTATTTATTAGTATGAATGAAAACGACTGTTAATGTATGTATGTAAATTATCCAATGACTGATAGATATAATAAGAACGATGTAGAGATCGTGACTTTTATTTGACAACGAAGTGCAATACTTTATGTACCTGACGTCGAATATGTGCAATTGTTTTAGGTTAAGTAACAATATGATATTAAATTTTAAGTGAATAAGACATGTATCAAATGTTTTGTAAATATTTACAAATAAATATTATATCTATCTATCTATCTATCTAGCTCTCCGTCGCGCGTCTGCTAGGTGCACCTGCTCGTGTTTTGGCTCCTGCATTTACACCGCACTCTGCTGCCTCCTGCGCCTGTGAGCCGGTCTGTTGTGGTGCCTGCACAGTGGAACATTCCAACCATAGCTGTGATAATAAATCACAGCTTCCACTGGTCCATCGGCACAGCTTTCAACATCCAAGCAACAACACCCGGCCAGGTGTTTTTTGAGGTTAAGAGAGGTGAATACGGCAGAGTGGCGGGAGCCAAGCACGAAGCATAATCCAGAGGTACCACTTCATTCTGGACACACAGCACGCAGCGCCATACTATCAAGGCGCCATCTGCCGACTCGAACTACAACTACGTGACCACCGAGGCGACACCTGCTGCATCCTAGACACACCATCAGTACCTTCCACGACTCATCTTTGTCGCCACTAACACCATGGTCGACAACTGCGCCATCTGCGGGGAGGTTCCTAGGAGCAGCAACTCGCTACGTAAGTGCTGCATATGCGATATTACTTACCATCCGGCGTGCAAGCCTCTTGCAGTGCTTACCCGCGTACAAAGGAACGCATTGCAGCTACATACTAAAGCGGTAGCGTGCCAGGCATGTATCGACTCGAAGAGGTCGATGTTCGAGTCGGCAGTCGCGCGCGCGACGAACGCCAGCAAAAATATGAGTGGGAAAGAGAAGGAGCTAGCCGCGTCCACTCCGGCCAATAAAAGGCCTGCAACAGCTGCTCGCACCAATCAGGCGAGCAAGGCCGCGCCCACCAACTCCTCACTCTCTCCGTTGCAGGGGCTAAGCCCCGCCCCCACCAGCAGCCTACTCCGGTTGGCCTCACAGTCTCCTGTGACGTCACTAGGCCCGCCCATTTCCAGTATAGGAGCAGAGCACAGTGGGGAATCCCCGAGTGACGTCACGGCCAAGAATGCGGACCGAGCTAATAATACTTCACAGTCCTCCTTCTCTAAAAATAACAGCAGTATTAATGATATAAATGCGTCAGTCATCCGTATGCTAGATAGTACCGCGTTAAAAAAGGGAACAACGGTCTCCTGCCTAGTGGAGTACGCGAATTCTACTTCAAGAAACATTGATAATGCACTTGCTAGACATTGCACCTCTATTGAAGGCAGATTGGAGGCAATTGTAAATAGGCTAAATACGTTACCAGCAGTACATACTTTAGCACTTTCAATTGACTCTAAGCTGCAAAAAATTGAGGAAAAACTGTCGAAACAACACTCCCAGCTGGAGGAGATGAAAAAGGAGAAGCAAGTGCTTTATCAAGAAATAGATAACCTAAAAATTAAAAATAAAAAATTACATGATAATAACGTAGAAACGAACACTTTATTGACCAATACAGAGGTACATTACAATATGTTAATTGATAAAATCGATAATCTAGAGCAGACAAATCTCGAGTCACAGACTAAAATTGATAATCTTGTATTAAACACTTTTGAAAACGATTTCCTAAATTTAACAAATAAAATCAATAGAGTTGAACTTGACAACAAGGAAATAATAACAAAAATAGAAAAAATAATAACAAAAGAAGATTTTACCTCTGTATATACTACTACTATTGAGAAAATTGAAAGAAATGTTGAGAACATCCAAAAAGATAACCAACTCATACTAAATAAAATAGAATTCCAAAAAATCGCAGTACTACCCAGTACACAAAACAATACCGTTTCTCTTATAAGTACAAAAAAATGTAATACTGCTAATAATAATGCGTCTGCTACGAATAGTACCTTACTTGACAATTATAGTGATATAAGCGAAACAATTGACAATTGTGAAAGCAATAATGACGGGTTTATCCAGATTGTAAATAGTAGAAATAAAATGTCTAGGCGTTTGAACAAGTATAATAACGACAATGCTGACGCTGCGGCATCACCTGCACGAAGCACGCGGGTGCAAACGATTGATGGGGGGACAATGCACAGTAAAAACATTAAAAGCGGTAATACGGAGCTCATTATTTCAAACATTTTCGACGGTGATGTCTCTAAGCGTGTTGACGTCGCACACGCGATACTGTGCCGTGTCCTTCCATCAACACAAAAAATTGATATAATAGGCACACGCCTGCTTCGGTCAGAAGAATCAACAGCTGCGGCATTAGCAGATACAAACAGCGAACGTAGAAGGTCACCATGGGTTGTTACCCTTTCCAGCAGTGCGTTAGGCGAGAGAATAATGCGAGCCAAAAAGCTTATCACTGGCTTTCATGCTAGAGATGTCGACATTGCAGCTCTTGACCAGGACACAAGGGATGGGATTATAAATGGGAAAATTTTTATAAATGAATTGTTAACAAAAGAATGTTTTATTAAATATAGAAGTCTCAAGGCCCTTGCGATGAGACTTAATTTTAAATATGTTTGGCATAGAGGGGGCCGTTTCCTGGTGAAGAGGCGCGATGGCGATGTCTCTCATGAATTTTCATCTGCGGCTGATTTACAGACAATTGTGGCATCATATGCCATTAATCAACCATCTCAAACTGTAAATACTGAAAAAAAAACTGTTGATAATGAAATCGAAATTGATAATAATGTAATTCCGTCAACTGCTGCAAAAAATTGACTATCCGCAGACACTGCTGGGGGGGTTCACTGTAAGGGACTGAGGGCAGGTTTTGTCAATGTTACCTCACTGAAGGGGCACATTGGCATGATTAAACAACACCTTTCAGCTCGTCCTACCTACCATCTCTTTGGGGTTGCTGAGTCGCACCTTGACCCTGATGTTGGGAGTGATCTCATTCAGATCGATGACTACTCACTACTTAGACTTGATCGCAACAAACTAGGAGGCGGGCTAGTCCTGTACATTCATAACACTTTCAAGGCAAATTTACTAAGCAGTTCTCCAACAACACAGGAGGGCAGACCATTTATACCTGAATATTTAATGTGCAGTGTTCAGCAGGGCAGCCTTCCCCCCGTCTTTGTTGCTTTAATATACAGACCACCACACGTACCGTTTTTACAGGGCTCGGACTTAATAGACAAACTGACGATACATACTCAAGACTTTAGTCACAAAATTATTATGGGAGATCTGAATGCGAACCTACTCGGAACGTCAGCCGATGCGAAATTTGTTAGACGGTTGGCTGATGATCTTAACCTTCAAATAATTGATCATGGTGCGACTCATCATCTCACGGATTCTCACACGTGGATTGATGTGATCTTGACAGATAATAATGACGTTGTACTGAGCAGGGACAATCGGCCGGCGCCTTTTCCCAGTCATCATAACATCATAGAGGTCGAGATTGGGGTCGAAACTGCTGCATCCCCTGTGGTTGAATCATTCAGCTACAGGGATTTTAAGTCGATCCAGCAAGACGACCTCCTGTCTCGCCTAGCTGACTGTGATTGGTCGCGGATCGATGGTCCCGCGGCGAGTGTTGACAGTCAATTAGAGTGCCTCAGTGTCAACCTCATGGCTGTGATAGATAAAATTGCACCGTTAAAAGAATTCATACCGAAAAAGAAAACAAATCCACCATGGGTTGATGCTGAACTAATACATCTTTACAAAAAACGTGACTCCGTACGAAGACGCTATTCGAGGACCAATGACGACAGACTGTGGCGGGAGTATCAGGGCCTTGCAGCTGAAGCTGAATTACGAACGAAGGAAACAAGGGAAAGATTTTTACAAAATAAAATTTCTGAAGCGATTAATAATAAGAAAGATATCTGGAAAGAGCTCAAGGCTCTGGGCCTTCTGCCAAAGACAAGAGAGGAGCTTCATGGTTTCTCACCGGAAGAGCTCAATGCCCACTTTGCAGGGGTGTCGATCTCCCAAAATGAGGGTGATGAAGAACTTGACAGCGTCCTGACCACTGCCAGTGATGACGGTTTTGTTTTCCGAGAAGTCAGCTTCTCGGACGTGGTTCTGGCTGTTGCCCACTTCTCATCACAAGCCAGAGGGGAAGACGACATTCCCCAAAGTATAGTGGCTAAGGCTCTTCCGTTTGTGGGAGATCATATTGTTAAGATCTTTAACTCCTCTCTGTCCAGTGGCATTTTTCCGGGAGCTTGGAGGGGAGCTCGGTTGGTGCCTTTGAAGAAGAAACCTGTCCCATCTACGGTGTCAGATTTCCGACCAATTGCCCTGCTGAGTTTCCTTTCTAAGGTCCTTGAAAAAATCGTACACGACCAAATAACCAACTTCTTACGAGAAAATAATACTTTGGACCCGATGCAGACTGGTTTTCGACAGAATCACAGTACACAGACAGCACTACTGAAACTGACGGAGGACATAAGATCAGGCATTGACAACAACAAAAAACTATTGACTATTTTGTTAATGTTTGATTTTAGCAAAGCATTCGACACCATCTCACACACTAAACTGCTGCGTAAGCTGATGCGCATGGGATTCTCCAGGAGTGTTCTCCTGTGGCTTAAGTCATATATCATGGGGAGACGACAGAAAGTCGTCACAATCACAAACGGGGATTCAGGTTGGCTAACCACCAATCTTGGCGTTCCACAGGGCTCAGTCCTGGGACCCCTGCTTTTCAGCCTGTACATAAACGACTTACAAGACGCACTCGACTTAGATGGTGTCGAACACATACTTTACGCTGACGACTTGCAAACCTACACACAAGTGACCCTGAAAGGTCTTCGTGATGGTATCGGTCGCATGTCGGCTGTAGCACAAGCAGTGTCGAACTGGGCAACGTCAGCTGGCCTGCGCCTCAATGTCGGCAAGACAAAGGCGATCATTTTTGGATCTGATCACAACATCAAACAGGTTCAGAGCCTCGACTTGCAAGGCATTGAGATACAGACCGGCGTACACGTTCCCTTTGTCGATACAGTCACCAACCTCGGCGTGGTGATGGACGGAGGGTTGACATGGAAGCCGCAACTGAATGCGGTCAGTAGAAAGGTAAATAGGGCTCTGTATAGCTTAAAACTTTTCCGTTCAAGCACCACAGAGATACTGAGGAAGCAGCTGGCATGTGCACTGGTACTACCTCACTTAGATTATTGCTCAGTGGTTCTTCTTGATGTGTCAGGGGAGCTCCAGACACGACTACAACGTCTGCAGAATGCATGTGTGAGATACATATGTGGTGTTAGGCGGGATGAGCATATCACCGCCTACAGGAAAAAACTGGACTGGTTAGATTTGAAGGTGAGGAGGGAGTATTTTATGGGGCTGCTGCTTTACAAAGCGGTTGTCATGCGGCAGCCACCGTATCTTACTGCCCTCTTTGAAAAAAAACAGGCCAGGACTTCAAGTAGGGGTGGTATGAAAGAGCTCTCGGTTCCGGGGTCGCGCACCGATAAGGGCCTTTTTTCATTCAGAGTTCAAGGTGCGCACCTCTGGAATTCGCTCCCGAGCAGTGTGAGGTGCCTGCCATCTTTTTGTAAATTTAAAACGGCGTTTAGCAGGCACCTTAAGCAATTACATGGTGAGGAGTATGTTCAGAGATAAAAAATGAGTCGAGTATTTATTTAGGCTTTTTATTTATTTAAATTATTTATTTATTTAATTTATTTATTTATTAAAACTTATTTATTTAATTTATTTATTTATTAAAACTTATTTATTTATTTATTTAACTTATTTATTTATTTAAATTTATTTATTTATTTATTTAATTTAATTATTTATCTTGTTTATTTATGTATTCGACGTATTTATTTATTAATTTATTTATTTATTTATTAAATATTTTTAGTGTTAATTAAGTGTGAATGTATTTATTAGCGTGATTGTTAAAGTGTTATGAATGAGTGTGTTTTAAGTTTGGACGTGATAGTGTACGCAAAGATTTAGCAAAGTATGTGTATGTTTTCTTATTTATATGTTATCTTTATTGTATTTATTTTTTATTCTATGTATTATTATTTTTTTGACGAAGCGTTTTATGTGATATTTGACTGTGACTAGTTCATTGCATTTAGATTTTATAAACTGACGAACTGATAAAGTGAATTATTATTTTAATAAGAAATATGCAATAAGTGAAAGTAAGATAACAATTATATTAAACCGACTGATATTTTTTTAATTATAAATACAACTACATGTACATGAAATTGTAAGATTTTGTCTTCTGACGAATAAAAAGTATATCTATCTATCTATCTATCTCTCTCTCTCTCTCTCTCTCTCTCTTTCTCGTAGCTGGCCGCTAGCTCTGTCGCTTTCCCTTCCGCTGCTGCCTCTCCTTCTGTTAATGATGGTGGGGGTCAAGCGTTCGCCTCCACCAGTCGTTCTTGCACCCACGCTCTAACCGCACCCCTATGGAAGAGCTTTAAAACAAATGAAAGAAATCTGACTTATAATCTACATTTACTAGTCCTGAAAATATTTTTATATTTCGTCATAATATAATAAATATCCACGACGATGGTTAAAAATATATTTTCTTATAATAGATACATTTGAAATAAAATATGTTTGCATTAGTATTGGAAGTAGGGTTCCGGTAAAACAGAGTTCTTTACCGTATTTCTCACTCTACATATCCGGTATTCGACAAAAATATACGAAATGTAGAGAAATTGTTTAATTGACTATAAAGATGTCCAAATACTGAATAAAAATAAAAAATAAATTCCTAATTTTTGTATGAAGTTAAGTATAACATAACATTAATTACTATCACCAATTATATCTACATTCTTAAATACAACTAGTTTCAGTTGGAATTCTGGCCTCGTTAAAGAGATTTATAAAAATAATAACCTCTTTAAACAAATAGTTTTATCTCATACATCAAATTTCTTTTTTAAACAAATGTTGTTTTGATCTATTCATTATTGTTGTCTCTTCCATATTGAAAATGATCACGTGATTTATAACGTGATAATCATGTGTAAGTATGGAACAAAAATCACGTATTAAAATGAAAGAGTATTAATTTTTTAATTCTTTTGAGATCTCATATAAAATATCACGTGAATGTCACGCATAAATCACGTGTCAATTTATTTATTTATTTTATTTATTTTTATTCCCGAGTTACATACAACATTTTCTAAATTCGATACAGAGTAGAAATTATTTACACAATAACGCACTATAACGCCGCAAAGCCTGCAGAGGGAATTGGTATCCCTGTTCGCAGGTCCGGATTAACAACAAAAATAAAAAGTGCTGGTTAGTTTTACTGTATTCATTAGAGCAAAAACCTCCAGCCATACTAAAACCGTAGAATGCAAGTACTATTAATTCATAAGGATAAAATGTATCCACGTCGGACTTCCAGACATGAATCATTCCATCCTTCACCATTCATTCATACATACTTTGGTTCATTCCATCCTTCACCATTCATTCATACATACTTTGGTTGGGTTATGAAGGTCTTCTGACTCTTCATCCCAGCTCTATATAACATTACTAATAATTTATTAAAAATTTAACAGTGATATATAATCTCTCTTTAACATTTCCATACAAATCCTTATTAATTAATATTACCATGGTGGACAAAACTTGTTGTGCCAAATCGTGCTAAATCGTGCACAACTGTGCCAAACTGTGCCAAATTGTGCTAAATTGTATCAAATTGTGCTATGCTATGCTAAAGCTGTGCCATTTTGGATATTTCGTACAGTTTGGCACAGTTTGGCACAATTTGGTACAGATTGACACAATTCGGCACAGAATGGCATGATTTGGCATAACTTGGCACATTATGAATTTAAACAAAATTACTTTAATCTGGCATTTTATGGCATAGCTTGACATGTTATGGCATAGCTTGGCATAAAATAGCATAGCTTGGCATAAAATCTCATAGATTACCATGTTATGTCATGATATGGTGTAATTATGCGCATTTGTGTATATTTTTTAATCAATTATTTGTATATAATTATTAAAACAACCATATTTCTACAAATAGTCAGGTATAAACTTTATTATTAAAAAAATTACATAATAATAGTTATAATGTTATTACAATACGTGATACATATATTAAATTAATTAGTGTGTCGACCTAAAATACCTTTTACCACCTTTAAATTGTCAAAAAATCGTTTTTTTTTTATTTACCATATTTATAGGAAATTTCCCGTAGAATAAGCTCCCGAAAACCGTTTTAAGATATCATAATTCCTTTTAAAGTTACAATATAAATACTGAGACAGCTTTTTTGCCGATTTTGCGTAAATTCGGTATTTTATCAATTATTATTTATTTTATTATTATTTATAACTAAATGTTTGATTAATTATTTTATTTAGTTATAAAGCAATAAAATATAATATAATAAGATCCATGCTTGTATATTCAAATATTTGCGCGTTGTTATATGTAATATTGGCGCATGTGCGAATTACGAGTAACGTGACATGTCATTACGTCACAAGATAAAGGTCGATAAATCAGATCGAATTTTTGACTAACCTTACCCGTACATTTTTGCTACTTTTGACAGTTTTTATGTTTACAAACCACCTGTTAGTAAACACAGTTAATATTTTTATTGTACTGAACTTATACAGTGTTTTAATTGCATTTGACAATTTGTGAATGTGTGTAAATCAGTGTAGTGAAAATGTCTTCTAAAAGAGATAAAAAAGGAAGATTCACAAAAGAAGCCAAGACTATCCACCAGCTCAGCGAGGAAACTCCAAAACACAGCTAGTGCTAGAGACACCAGTGATACAACAAACAGAATCATTGACACTTCAATTTTATATTCTAAACTTAGAAGTGTTCTGTGTTGTAATCGGTGCCATGGCAGTGTTCAATTAAGTGAATCTGGTGTGCAAAGTCTTCAAAATAAATATTGTGTTTGGTTTCAAAATAGATATTGTGTGCTCAAAGTGTGGTGAAATAGCAGCGATCAACTCCAGCAACAAAGTAGGAGCCAAAGGAAATGCATATGGAATGAACAGAAGATCTGTGCTGTCTGTTCGTGCACTTGGATATGGACACGCTGGCCTTTCAACTTTTTGTGGGATTATGAACCGATGCAAGCCAGTTGCCCAATCGTCTTTTGATGAAATAAATAAGCAGTTGAGTGAAGTGTATGAAAGTGTCGCTCAAGAGTTTAGTAAGATAAGTACAGTTTACTCAATTTATTCATTTTTGTGTTTTTTTTTTCATTTCAGGTTATTCAAGGAGGAGGAAGACTCATGGGACTCCACGCACCAGGAAATATTGATGTACACTGCTGCAGATGTTTGTCTGCTACGTTGGAAAAAGAAAAAAGTAGTTGCAATTGATAAGATGAGTATAAATTATATCTTTTAGAACTTGTAACTTAATTGTTAAATAACTCTAAATGTTGTTTTTATCAATTTCAGCTTACTGTCCGGGGCTAAAAATTTATGGAGATACTCATTATAGTAGTACTTTTCATATGAGCGTAGAGATTTTGATTTGAACGAGTAGAAAATTTTTTACATCTATAAAAGTGATAAAATTATTAAAAAATAAGTGTTATATTGACAATGTTCAGATAAAAAAATACTTCTACTCATTCAAATCAAAATCCCTACGCTCATATGAAAAGTACTACTATAATGAGTATCTCCATAAATTTTTAGCCCAATCCATCCATGCGTAGACTTGAAATCTTACGGACAGTGCTTAAAATCTTCGAAAAAAATTTGGTTTGCCATGGAGGCATAGAAGGTCCAACGAAGGTAAAAAATATACAAATTGGTAGGTTTTTATATATACTTTGAGGAAAAAAAACCCTTATTAAAATAATTATCAAAATAAAAATTCTTAATTAATTTTTTTGTTTCAGATTTTAAAGGTGGTGTGCCCCCTTAACGCGCTCAAGAGAGCTTTCTTACCTTAAACACTAGACGGGAGAAACGTGGACAGCGCGACGTAATGTCCTGGCTGCACGTGGTTGGGATGCACCTTCTTGGTCGCAGGGCGCCTCGACGTCTCGAGGGAACCGTACCTGGACCACGGGCAGACCCTTTGGCCCTGCCGCGTAGGTGATCGCCGTGTGGAAGTCGGCACGTCGAGGGAGCTCGCACGTGGCCGGACCTTCCCAATCGTCCTTCACACCTAACACACACACACACACACGACTCGCTTTACGCACACACACACCCGACGAAGACAATTGACGAAGGGAGAAGTCGACCGTCCTGATAAGGACGTACGTGCCGAGCTTCTCGTACAATATATTAAAATATCCAATATCGGGTTTGATGCGCTGCCTTGAATCACGCCAGAAAAAGTCGACCGGTCTCTGCGGGAGAGAAAACGGAACTGCCCCCCCACGTGCATAAGGCGCGCGAGAACCTCCGCTCTCGCGGCGCTCGCATCCGCTTGGCCGATAAGCGGCAGTGCGCGCAACTACTCGGCCGATTGTAATACGCGACGATCGGCGAGCTACGGCGCGCAAATCAAATCCCCCACAAAGGCCTAAATAACCCGAACATTCCGCCCGCCTTCGTCCGACGGACGAACCAGAACCTTGGAGAAAGGAGTAAACCGGCTCACCTTTCCTTAGCATCAAACACTAAAGGGCAAAGACGAGCAATGTGTCGTCGAAGGGAGGAAGAGGCAGTCTTGATGGTAACCACTCGCACCAGACCATCCGGGCCAGGGTGCACCTGAGTGACCCTGCCCAATGGCCATTTTGATGGAGGGTACCGATCATCCTTCATCAATACGAGCTGACCTACCGCGAAGTTCTCGCAAGGGTCCCTCCACTTTTCCCGCTCTTGCAAGTGAAGCAAATACTCCGCTGACCAGCGCTTCCAGAAGTTGTTACAGATACGCTGGAGTAGCTGGAACCGGTTCAGCCGATTTTCTGGCAACTCGGGCAGGTCAGCGTCCGCAATCAAAACCGAAGCTCCTTCATTAAGGAAATGCGAGGGAGTAAGCGCCCCACAACTCCAAATTAGGAATGCTCACCATTTTCACGGGAGCTACCTTGGATTTTGCCGACAATAACGACACCAGGCAATTTCCTTTACCCTCATCAATTCGCAGATATACTACTGCGGCTTAAGCTCGAGAGGAAGCATCGGCAAATCCATGTATCTGATAAGAACAAGCAGCTGTACCCCCTAGCGAACGTTCGATGGACAGACAAGGCAATGCAGATAAATTCTTGCAATAATTATACCAGCGCTCACGGATCTCAGCTGGCAGTGATGAGTCCCATTCGCACTTCAAGATCCACATATCTTGCATCAAGATTTTGGCCGTGACCGAGACTGGGGCAATCCGACCTAACGGATTGAATAAACGCGCAATATTAGAGAGGACGGACCTTTTCGTTTGAGCAGCAGCCAAATTCTCAGAGGCATTGAACCGAAACGCAACTTGCGATGGGACCCACTGTACCCCTAGAGCCTTAACTGACTCATCCTCATCGATCTGCTTCTCAGTGATCTGCCGTACCGAGTCTGGCAGCAATTCCGGATGATTTGCAGCCCACTTGTCCAACTCGATCCCAGCAGAAGCTAAGAACTCGGTAAGCTTGACCCTCGTCCGGATTGCAGTCGACAAATCATCCGCTCCTGCCAATGTGTCATCGACATACGTTTCTGACTGAAGACAACGAGCCCCGACCGGAAACCGATTCCCTTCACCCTCAACTAACTGCGAGAGAGTGCGAATTGCTAAATAAGGAGCACAAGCCGTCCCATAAGTGACCGTAGTCCGGCGACAATCAACTGGTTCAGATTTAGCATCGGGCGCCCAGACGATCCCCTGGTCGTCCTGATTTTCCGGCCTCACCCGAATCTGTCGAAACATCTTGACTATATCAGCAGTGAAAGCGAATTGATACCTACGCCAGTTCAACAGAATCAAGGAGAGATCACTCTTCAACGGAGCCCCTGTGAACAAAGAAGCATTCAACGAATGTCCGTCTCGCGTACGACGAGAGACGTCGAACACAACCCGTAGCTTCCTCTTTGATGCGTCCTCCTGCACCACTGCATGATGAGGTAAATACCAAGCATCAGACCGATGGACCTCCGACGAAGGAATCCGCGACATGTGACCTAACCTCTCATAAGTTTCCATGAATTCAACGTACGCTTGGGTAAGCTTCGGATCACGAGAAAGCCGACGATGCAGATGAGAAAGCGATCCCAGTGCGATGCGACGAGTCTCTGCAGTGACGGAAGAGGGATCTGGCTTCAAAGGGAGCTTCACCTCATACCGACCTTGCGAGTCACGGCCATGCGTCTCTCGAGACAAGCTCTCGCACCTTGCATCCTCTGGCTTCAACCTGTCACTTGGCACTGAAACTTCCTCAAGTACCCAAAATGGCTGCAACACCTGATCTAAATCATCCCTGCAGTGGAGCGCCTGAACTGGAGAATCAATCGCAGAACCATCCGCCCGCCGTGATCCGTCTGCATCCACCGGTCCGGAGACAATCCAACCGAGGACTGTGTTCTGAGTAACAAGCCGCGAAGTCGTGGATACCCCAGAAAGAAGCAACTGACCGTAGATATCTCCGCCTAGAATAAGATCGATCTTCTTCGGGACTGCAAACTCAGGATCAGCTAAAACCATACCCGAAAATTTCTCCCGAGCTAAATCCTCGCTAAGTTCGTGGGAAGGAAGACGCGAAGTGAGTTTAGAAAGAACTAATACTTCTGCTTCGACCTGAAGTCCTGCATAAACCACCGAACGAAGAGTGATCTGAGTGATCGAACGAGCAATGCCGACAGCGCATGCCCCAAGACCAGACAGTGGCACGTGTGTACGTCGCTTAGGCAGTCCAAGTAACTGCACAATGGATTCAGATATACATGAAGCTTCCGAGCCTTGATCTAAAAGCGCCCACACACACGTGCCCTTGCCCTTTGGACCTACTACCAACACTCGAGCTGTGGCAAGGAGAGTCTTCCTTGTTTACATCGGAGATCCAGCCGCATGCAGACCCACCACCGCTGATTTGGTACCTGGAGTCCAGTGGCTGCCCTTCGATGCATTGGATGCTGACGCAAACCCTTGCGAGTTTCCTGCCTCCTGAAAATGAATAAGAGTGTGATGTTTGCCCTGACATGTAGAACAACGACCTGAAGAAGAACAAGAGTTCGCTCGATGCCGACCCAGACAGTTAAAGCAGAGCTGCAGGCGCCTAACTTCCTCTCGACGTTCCTGGACAGATTTCTCCTTGAACCGATTGCATCTCATGAGAGCATGCGGGTCAGTACAGAGTGGGCAATTCATGGAACCTGGTTTCGCTGTACGAGAAGAGCTCACATGAAAAATCTTGCGAGGATGACCCGAGATAAGAGGAGGAGCCGACCTTTTTTCTCCACATCGCTCAGAACTAATCATGCCAAGAGTCTGAATTCTCCTCTCGAGAAATTCGACCAAATCGTGGAACGTAGCAGAAGGGTACGCAGAGCTAGTATTATCCTGGCCAGTACCTGCTTCAATGAGTAGCCGATCCTTAGTACTAAGCTCCGACTCCCACAGCTTGCGCGACTCTGGATCTAAATGTTCAGATAAACTGCACACGAGTCAAACATCCCAACTATCTACGGGCACTTCCATATTCTTCAAGGCGCGAACGATACGCTGAGCCTCATCCGAAAAGGAACGCAATTCCTCAGCTGACTCCTTCTTAAGATGAGGAAGTTCGTTAAAAGCAGACAAATGCTTGTTTATGATG
The DNA here is from genome assembly GCA_949152435.1 of Gastracanthus pulcherrimus. NCBI lineage: Eukaryota > Metazoa > Arthropoda > Insecta > Hymenoptera > Pteromalidae > Gastracanthus > Gastracanthus pulcherrimus. The sequence continues at coordinate 59,422,685 of OX424572.1, read as the reverse complement.
AGCCTCGGGTTATGGTAACGAGCCTTCAGCGCCTTCCATGTGCTAGCATAGTTAGCGCTGGTGGTCGTCACGTCTTTAATTAAATCAAGGCGCGCCCGATGACACGAGCAGCCCGTGAGAACGACCGAACGGTGCCGGCAGCAGACCGCCTGCGTATCGCCAGCCACACCGCGAGCGCGCGTGTGGAGGCGACGCGTCAAGCCGAGCAAGCGCGCTAGACGCTACGCACACTTTGGCACAATTTTCATTTCTACTAGGGTATCGTTATAAATTGTGTTAAAGATTCTATATTTGTATATAGTTAGTAATAATGTGACAACTACATTATATTAATTCGCGTTAATTAAGATTACATTGCACATGCTTAAGATTCTATATTTTTGTACATTTTTCTTCGATATTATAAATATTTTTATTCTTATAATTTAATCATTGTGACCTAGCACTATAATATTACCAACACCTCACTAACATGGATCTTACCGTCGTAAAATTTTCTGTTGTCGCGTGTTTATCTTATTTTATAGATAAATATGATACATAAATAAATTTTAATAAATCTTAAAATAAAATATTAAAAATCAAGTTTGAAATGTAAGTTACGTTATATAAGAATCAAGAAATACTTTTTGAAAAGTTTAAGCAATATTTAAAAATATAATTTATCCATTTTACTTTATCTTCTCTGAATAGTAAAACTTATTTTATAATAAAAGAATTTATGGGCATTCGATAATTTTATGTTACTAAACTTACATTTATACGAGGCGGAGGAGGAGTTGGATTACACATTTTTTGATACACAACACAAAATTCACAGTTTTTAAAATAGTATATCAATGTTCACAACACTAAATCAACTCCAGCTGCAGTAAATTCTTGCCTGTGATTGAGAGCGATATTGTCACGAGCTTTCCAATCACTTCATCCCCGGAATTTAATCTATGCTACTGGGAAAACTGTGAAAAACCCACGGAGAGGGAAAACGGCAAGGAAATTACTTCACTGCTGAACGATTATAGAGTTTGAATTTTGAAGTTCTTCCTCCTTCCTGCCTCCTGGACGTTTTTTTTATCAATCCATGCATTGCAGCTTTCTACTTGTCTTGTCAGCATCAGGACCAGAAATCGCCTCTCGATACGTAGTAGGCTCATAGCATTCAGACTGGCTTTTTTATGCTATCTCGATTTCTCGGTTGACGGTGTTCTACATTTTCTGACCTTCTGACTACGTGCTGAGCTGCATTCTTATCAGTTGTTTGCTGGATTTGTTTGGGGGATGCCTCTACTTGAAGATGTTCATCAGCTTTTTGGGGTGCCTCTACTTGAAAATGTTCATCATCTGTTCGGGGTGTCTCTACTTGAAAATGTTCATCAGCTGTTCGCTGGGTTTTCTTGAGAGATGTCGCATGCTTGCAGAAGGTCGACAGCTGCTTCCTCGATGATCTTTATAGCTTCGTTTCTGATTTCATTTTCATCAGCTTCGTTGGTTGTAGCTTTAGGCTGATCTGCAAGTGGAGGTACGCTGACAATAGAAGGCTCGCCAAGGCTCACGATTATCTTTTCGGTTTTTGGATCATACATTCGATAGCTTTTGGAGTTGTTGTGGTATCCAACAAAGAATGTCCTCTTTGATATTGCATCCAATTTCTTTACTGAAAACTTTGGGTATGAGGTCAAAAGCTAGACTACCAAAAACTTTCTTAAAATGGTTGTGTTTGGCCTCCTCTTCGTAGACGTCATGTTCAGTACGTAGACAGCGGTACCAATGGCCTCGGCTCATAAAAACAGTGGGGCTTTGCTGCGAAGGAGCATCTTACGGACACTTTCGACGATTGTGCGGTTATCCCTCTCTGATCTCCCATTTTGCTCGGGTGCATAAGGAGCTGTCGTCTCTAGGTCGATGCCCTTCTCCGCCAGCAGCTTTTTCATAAGCCCGTTGCAATATTCTCGTCCATTGTCGGTGCGAAGAACCTTCATGGTACGATTAAATTTATTGTTGATTAAACGTTCGAATTCCTTAAATCTATCGTAGACGTCCGATTTGTGTTTTAAAAAATATACAAATCTATAGCCGGATGAGTGGTCTTTAAAACATGCAAAATACCTAGAACCTCCAAGAGAGTCACCTGACATTAGGCCGGAAACATCGCTGTGAAAGAATTCTCCAAACTGCCATTCCCGATGATCGTCGTTTCTCTTAAAAGGGAGCACATGCGTCTTTCCTAGCTGACATACCTCACAACGTATCGGAGCTGTCATCTATTCTGACTCCTTGGACAAGACCACTCTTCAACATAGACTGGAGCGTTTCTTATTGACGTGTCCAGCTCGCTTGATTTCACACACTTTATTGTTGCCAAGAACGACAGTTGCGCCAGTAGTCGGTGTAAAAGAGTAGAACCATTCCCTATGGTAAGTAAGATGACACGATGCACCGCTATCGGTAATCGAGATCTCCGATATGTCTTGCCTCATGAGTCGGTCGATAACTCCTTCGATGGCAGCACCGTCCTTGGGCAACTGTTCGCCACCGAACATTGCCACGAACGCACCTGTATACTGGTTTTCCTGTGTGTTATGATCATCGTTTTGTTTACCTTTAAAGCTTTTCTTTCGCCTGCGGCAGTTTCTCGCACAATGGCCAACTCTCTTGCAATAGAAACAAGTCACCACTGGTGCTTTTCGATCTTTGTTGCCCCTAGGTTGAAATTTTGCTCCAGCTCTCTCTCTCTGCCTAAAGTGTGCGGTAAACATTTGACGCCACGAACGCGCTGGTTTCTTCGCCCTGCTCGCTAGGCCGTCTTTGCTCCTGGGTCGCTCTTGGAGCGCGTCGAGAGTTTGTTTACTTAATTCGACAATGTCCAAAGCTGTGACAAAATTGTTGTACTTCGAGGGAAAGCTTCCAAGAATTTTCGAAATAACGGCAACATCTGAAATTTTCTCATCAAGATCTTTTAGTATTCGGGCCATATTTAAAATCTTCGTTACGAATTGCACAATAGGCTCACTCGCGTCCATTTGGTAGGCACAACATTTTTGGAGCATCGTGGAATTGTTTGTAGCCGATTTTTGCTCGTGGATCAGGATCATCTTCTTCCACATATCATGAGCTCCTACGTGAAAAGGCCCACATTGTTACCACATGGAAATCACATAGATTCCACGTGACTCTCGCATGGTTCCCATATGGTATCTTATGGGAACTACGTAGGAACCACGTGGGCTTTTGAAAAGATTTTATAGTGGGATCCCAGTTGAAAACACATAATTCTGTTTATTTTTTAATTATAGCCAATATTTTAGAATTCTCGGGTCGATAAGGTAGGAAGGATAAAATTCCTTCGGACTCTTTAGCCGAGTACATTAAATAGGGTGCGTCGATTTCCACTGTCCCCCGTATCGTCCCCCGATGCCGTCCCCAAATTGGAAAGGTAGAACGATATGGAAAGGGGACAGCAGCTCCGGGGAAATGTAGGGGGGACCAGGAGGGGACGATGTAAATCGGACGCAACCAATATTTTATCGAGTGTCCACTTCACATTTTACAATCGCTTTTTCGAGTGACCATTAAAATAATTTATACGCCTGTTTGCTCCGTTTTAGGCACGTACAAAATATATTAAAACGTACACTCGCCTGTAAGATTTTTTTTAAATGCTTCAATGAGATTTTCCGATTCACAGGAATTAACCAATAAAGTCGCTCTATTTAAAGAAGGTTCGACGCGAATATCTTACTGGCGAGTTTATAACCGTTTTCGGAGAAAACTAACGGAACGAGAGAGAACGAATATAACGTTTATTTGTATTTTGATATTAGCGCGTAATATGCATGGATTCGCGAAACGCGAAGTCGCCTGCTTCACAACAGTATCAAAATTGATTTTTATATATGAGATCATGCATGCATTGTGTATAAGCCTTAAGTGGCGTTGTAAACATAAACCTTTCTGTATCTGCAATCTCTATTTCTCCATTAATCTAAAAAAAAATAAATGTAAATAAATCCGCATCTATTTATGAAAAGTTTATTTTACTTTGCATATAGTTTTATGCTAATACTACTTAAAAGAAAAACAGTTTATTTTTGTATTAAATGGTTGTATAAATAATATAAATATTCATTCGCATGTAAATCAATTGATTGTTTTTAAAGTCGTAGTTTAGAACTAATTTTTAATTAAGATGATTGATCTAGAAGAATGTTTATACTGGTTAAAAACCGGATCATTTAAAAAGGTATATTTTTCAACACAATTCATAGTATACCCTTACCAAAATAAGGATCTCCATGTAAACACACATGTAGACCTATAATGTTCACCTACATATAAATCTGTCGGTAAACTGTAGGTGAAACTGCACCTATTGAAAATTTTTCATAAGAACTTCCATAAGATCATATAGGGTAGAGGCACTAGTAGTCGGCCATCTATGGAAAAACTTGTATTGAAGCTATTGCAAAAAATTCCTAAACATCTTTGCTTATAAATTACCGGTTCTATTACACTTTAAATGTATTCTAGTATTTGATAAAATGTTTATTTTTGCTTAAAATATTTACAGGATTATTATAATATGTATTTTAATAAAATATGATGAAAGTGCTAGTAGTCGACCACTGGCTAGGACAATTTAAGGCAATACATTGCCCTTTAAAACATTGTTTATTCTTTTTAATAGTTCTATGATTTAAGTTTAGGTAGAAAGATTGAATAAATATTAAATGAATGAAATTAAATATTAATTAATCGTAATAATCATTACAATCAAAAGTAGCTTCGGACATGGTTTATCGACCAGGCCTGGTCGATAACTAAAATTTGTCAAAAATTAAAAAAATTCTAGTAGTTGGCCATCTATAAGCACATATCGACAAAGATGTATAAAAAAAAATTATTATTTAATGGCTCATAAACTGCTTTAACGTCAGAATTAAATGTTTAAATGGCATAGATCATGAAAAAATTATTAATTTAGCAATATTTTGTGTATCGGTTTATTTTTTAAAAGAAAATAGCCAAAGTGGTCGACTATTGGGGGGTGGACAACTACTAGTGCCTCTACCCTATATGATCTTATGCAAGATCTCATATAAATAACTTATGTAAGATCTTATGTCAGATCCAACGAGCGAAATTCAACCCAGATCTGGCATAAGTTCTTACATAAGACCTTATGTGAGATCTTATGTAAGACAAATTGAGTAAATTTCCAAAAATTATTAAAATTTTGGTAAATATTGCCAAAATTGGTATTCATATAAATATAATGCCATTTTTGGATGTACCATCTCAATGGTACCTCATACTCTGGCAAACTTTGGCATGCTTTAGCAATCTTTAGCATACTCTAACAACTTTTGTTTAATATGGCAAACTTTGGCATAATATGGCAAACTTTTGGCATAATATGGCAAACTCTGGCATACTCTGGTAAACTTTTGGCATAATATGGTGCACTTTGGCATAATATAGCAAACTTTGGCATATTCCGGCTAACTTTGACATGCTCTGGCAAACTTTGGCATATTCCGGCTAACTTTGGCATGCTCTGGTAAACTTTGGCATATTTCGGCTAACTTCGGCATGCTCTGGTAAATTTTGGCATAATGTTTCAATGATGCCTTACTGTGCAGGAATAAAACTGCACTAGAATATATTTTAATGTGAAAACTGGTTATGTTAAAGTTTGCCAAAATTTGCTAAAGTTTGCCGAAATTTGCTAAAGTTTGCCAAAAGTGTGGCTTAATTTGCTATATGTGTGCCAAAATGGCCAATTGGACACGGTTTGTCGAGTTTTGGCATACTCTGGCAAACTCTGGGAATCTTTGGCAAACTTTGACATAAAAACCATTGCCACTAGGGTTGGGGAGACAAAGGTGAATTCGAACGCTTTTTTTATTAGTATTTTTAGTTTAACATCCCTAAAAAGAAAATTAATTCTACAACGGTAGAGTTATTTGTTATTATCTGAACTAACGTAAACAATTTGTTCTCAGTTTATTTTATCCCAATAAAATCGTGCAGGTCAGGATGGGTAGCACACGTATCAAGAATGGGAGACGACCGTACAGCAGCGTAGATTATGAAGGTCAAACCAAATGTAACACAACCTCTAGGTAGACCTAGAACAGATGGAAAGACAACGTTAAAGTGGATCTAATAGAAATCGGGTGGGAGGGTGCTTTATGGGTGGGTTTAGCATAAGGTAGCGATGCGTGGAAGGCTTGCGTAGATGAGGCAATGAACTTATGAGTTCCAAGTGCCACTAATAAAAAATATAATCTTTTTTAATCATTAAATTATGCGACATTTTCGTTCAATTTCGCCCCCAATACGGGGTGAATTTGAACAGACATTGGGGCAAAATCGAACATGGCATTTTAAATAGCATAGGTAGGTATTTTTAAATAACTTCAATTTTATATCTTTTAAGAAACACCAGAAACTTATAATTATTCATGCAATCATATATTTATTTCTTTTTCATATGTTAAAATAACAAATTGTTATTAATATAAACGATTATTAATATTTAAATTTTTACACAAAGTTGACCTTGGCTTTATTAAGGTGATGCTAAAGCCACCTATCACCAACAAATACAAGGAACCATTTTTCTCATTTAATTTTTATTCTTAGCAAATATCTTTATGAAACGTTATTGTCCCAATCTAAAACAACAACTTTACAATATATACATGTTATTACATCAAGACGTACACAAAATAAGTCTGATGTAGCTTACATCCCATAGAGGTAGTGAAGCTACCTGTACATATAGGTCCGGTTTGAACGTAAAGCTATAAATTACTTAGAAACTACGAACTTAAAACTAAAGGAGACTTAAAACTAAGTTACTACCCTAGTGTGAGAAATCTATTAAATCCTATTAATTCCTTTTTCCAAATCTGAAAAGATCCTATTTGCGATTAGGATGTATATGTAATTTTTGTATTGGTGAATAGGGTTTAATAGATTTCTCACACTAGGGTAATAATGTGTACTATAAAGTTTTTAATTTCAAGGATAAGTGGTGTTTATACTTGAGAAAAACTTCACTTCTGAATTGCACTAGAATTTTTATAACTTTGTACTAAACAATAGTCAACCACTCATATATACTTTATTCTATAAAAATATTTAAATATTCAATAGTTTATTATTTACATGCTTTATTAAATTTCTTTTTAATGGTATCTTTATTACATATCAGATTGTAGAGATCATTGTCCAGAATATTATACAATTTTATAGCCACTATCCCAAGCGAAAATGATCTTCTATAATAAAAGTTTAGAAAAGTTTATAACTGACCCTGGTAGAAATCTTATCGTGGCGGCCACATTCGCTATAACGGCCTTTATAGGCAAACTAGATAGTACAAGAGTGTACAAAACTCGATAAATCCACACAGATCTATATAGTTTTCTCAATAATAATATGTACGTATAAAATCTGTGAGGTTATATATTATTTATTGAACAGAACTTTTATTATAAAAATTAATGTTAAAGAAAGTTTAACATGCAAGTTTTTAATTATAATAATAAGATCTACAGTTCTATTCATACTATTTACATATAAAAGTAGTCAGAAAGCATATGTAACCTAAAAAATAAAATTTTAGAAATAATTTTCCTTGCATATGAAAAACAGTGATTACAAAATAACGTTATTGATTGATGTAGTTATTTCTTGAAAAGTAATATATAAATAATAATATCATATGTACAAATATGTACTTTATGAGATGCTTTATCTAAATACTAGAATTTTAATTTCAGAATTGCAAATAATTTTGTATCTGTATCTGAGTTTTTATAATACATAAACTGCTCATCCATGACAACATTTTCAAAGACAAACACATTAGTCGAATACATGTAGACGATAATTTTTTTTATAAGTAAAAAATTACTATGTTTTAACTGGCCATAGATGTCAAATGAAAGTGTTTGATTATAAATTAATCACAGTAGGAAATACAAAAATAGAACATATATATAATAACTCAAATACATTATTTCTATTTAAAAATAGAAAATTAATCAGTTGATAATAAATGTATGTGAAAATAATTTTCCTTACATAAACCATACAGGTTTTGAAACCAAGCATGTATTTAGGATGGAACATAATCAAATATAAGGAAATCAATTTTACATAAAGAAAATAAATATATGCACTAACACTTCATATAGTTATTTAGATATACAGATTATTTTCTTATTTTGATTGTTTAATATATATGTGTAACATAATATTGTTATTGAGTTCTTAAATACAAAAACTCGATGCATCTAAAATTTGATAACCTTACACTTTAGAGGTTATTTACATTTACTTACATTGGTAATAGGTGAACAATAACATGTAAATACCTTTAAATCAAAATAATACATAATAAGTTCAATAGATTATGCATCTGTTTCTTAAAACATAACCTTTAAGTGGTTGTTATTGTCATAATTTTGCTTATCTAGTTTTATCGGGGTAAATAATATGGGAAACTAGAAGGGACGACCGTTACACGCCTTTATAGTAGCTATCTAGTTTGCCTACATAGATCTACACAGCGCGAGATTATTCTACATAGATCTATAAAGTGGACGGGATAAATTTCTACCAGGGTGATATTAGCAGATTATAAAGTCAGGATTTGAGACTTTTATAAAAGTTTAAAACTGTTATAAATAAATATAAATATTTATCTTTTTTTTTTTTTTTTTTAACGTCGCCATGTTTGTGCTTCCATGTGGTGCTAATCGACGACGGAGGTCTGCGGTGTGTTTGTAAACAAAGCACATGTAATTTTTACAGTGGTGCTTGTATCAATCGGCAGAGACTAGGATTCGAACCCGGGTCACCGGCGTGGGAATTCGACACTCTACCGACTGAGCCGCCGCAGGCCCCTTATAAATAAATATTTATTTACTTTTATAAGTTTTTTGGATTTTCGTAAAAATTTGAATCTTTTATCAGTAAATAAAATAAATAACTGTTAATAACTATTATAAATTTTTACTAGTTTTTAGTAATTTGTACTGATTGCAATTGATAATTATTTGTATTTTGGAAAATTCATATTAAAGAAATTTCTTTGGAACAAAAAGTGAATAATTATAATACTATTAAAAATATTTAAAACTATCAATAACTGTTATTACTAGATAAAAAAAGTTTAAAACTGATAATAATTTTTTACAGATCGTTTTTCTGGTTATGCACCGCGGTCCAAAAAAGTAAATAAAAGTTCATAACTGTTATAAACTTCTTTTGGCTGTTCATAACAGAAAAAAACTGTTGATAACAGAAAAAAACTATTGATAACTTTTATAAACTGTTATTATAGTCTCAAATCCTACCTATATAAACAGTTATGAACAGTTATAAACTTTTTTTAAAAATTATAAAAAATTATTTATTCTCATTAATAATTATTTGCTAAGTTTTATTTCCGCCTGGGATGTTACTGTTCTTTTTTCCAATTTTATTTGTAATTTTAGGTAACGGTATACTTTTATTTCTGGTTTTACTTGTATTGTATTATAATATTATTTAAACAATGAAAAATCTTCTTTTAACAATATTAAATGTTTTTATTACTTAAAATAGAGTTGTTTATTGAAAAATAAATGATTTTTTACCGTAGTATAAAAGTCAAATTCTGACTTTTCATAATAAAAGTGTTGTTTCTTGTAATTCATATCTTTAATGTTCAGATTACTCCTTGCGTCACAGATACTGATGAATTAATCTGAAACTTGGATACATTCTTAAGGGAATTTATCAGACCTACTTTACCCGCCGATAAAATACATTAAAAAATTTCGTTTTCTCAAAAAATAGCTTCATTTACGTAAAATACATAGCAGAACACTCAAATTATTATCAGAATCGAAAATTGGCAATTACGTGATTCTGTTAATATTCGATTCTGATATCAATTCGAGTGTTCCGCTATGTATTTTCCCTTGATAAATAGAATAAATAGAAATTTACCTGAAATTTCCAGTGTTCCGCTATTTATTTGGTCCAAATAAAGCGATCCCTAAAAGGAAAATCGATTCTGATGCGTAGTTATTACGAAAAACGAAAATTCTACTTTTGTTTGCCTCGGTCGGTAAAGTAGGACTGACGCATCCCCTTTAAAGGATGTTAGAGCTGAAGTGGAGTCAATTTCGGCTGGTTTAAGCTCGATTTTTATGTGCATCTTTGACTGCTTATAATTTAAAGAAAAACTGAAAGCAGAGCCGCCTAGATATAAATGATATCAATATTGTTGTACAAAGAGAAGGCATTCTGTTGTGTTGTTTTTGCAAATAATTGGAAATACAAAATATTTTTAGGTTATGTTAGACTGAATATACTTTTAGTATTTCCAACTATTTATAAAAATGAAGCAACAGAATGACTTTGCCTTGCAGAGTAGCGTTGACATTCACATCTACACGGCTCTTCTTCCAGTTTTTCTTTGCATTTTATATGATACATTTTATTTTATACGGTAATATTAATGTTCTAAATAAAGCTATAACCAATAAAAATGATTTAATTCTGCACGTTAACATAAAAAGTATGAATGCAAATTTTGATAAATTGATAATACTATTTTAAAGTTTAATTAAACAAACCATCTATCGTTGTATGTACCGAAGCCTTTGTACAAGTAAACAATAAATTATATGAACTAGACAGGTATGCCAGTTATTATAATGAAAGTGGAATAAATCAAAATGATAGAGTAATTGTTTTTGTTAATAGGAATATAATACAAAAAACTAAAGCTGTTGAATTTGAAAGGATTAGAATCAAGTAGCGTGGCAGCGCCCGATGGTAAGTCTAAGTGTAAGCGGTATGATACTGTGGGGCGCACCGATGCCCTTTTATACGCCTAATTCAGCCTTTCTAAACTCTTAACAATTTTCAAGTATTAATGTTAAATGCTTATTTGACTTATATGTAATCTATTGGCATTTATTTGAAAGATATTTATTAAATCTTTCATGTACAACAACTTTTGCTTAAAAGGATTTATCCTTTAACGAATTAAAGCCGATTGAAAAATTAGTCTCTAAAACTCTTTTTCTTTATCTACGTCACTTACGTTCTCGCGACGGAAATAGTACATATAGTATAAGTAATATATATATATATATATATATATATATATATATATATATATATATATATATATATATATATATATATATATATATATATATATATATATATATATATATATATATATATATATATATATATATATATATATATATATATATATATATATATATATGGGTCGTTCTTGTGGAATTTGGTCACTGAGTCAGCCGTTTTGTCCGCCGATTTTTTATATGAAAGTACATGCCAATAGAGCCCTAAAAAATAATTTTCAGCCCCTAGGTGCACCCTAGCCCTAGGGATGGACCTCTTAATTTCGGAAAATAACTAAAAAAGGCCTATTTTCAAAAAAATCTACAAGGCTCTCTATTTGACCAATTTAAACCTTTCGAAAAAAAAAATTTTCGTTCTTCCACTGACGATTAGAAAAAAAAATAAGGATCTTAAATAATGCAATGGGCTATTTACGCAAAGCAAACCATAAAACCAGATTTTTATGGTTTTTAGGTTATCTTTGATCCTGTACTTTTTACCGAGTTTTCGCTGATTGCGACTCAATGTCAGTAATCATCTTTGGTTTTGATCATAACATCAAGCAGATCCAGAGCCTTGACTATCATTATCAGGGCATTGAGGTTCAAAACGACGTATTCGTACCCTTTGTTGACGTAGTCACTAACCTTGGTGTGGTAATGGACGGAAGACTTACGTTGAAGCCGCAAATAGATGCGGTTAGCAAGAAGGTAAACAGGATTTTTTATAGCCTGAAATTCTTCCGTTCATGCACTATTGAAGCACTTCGTAAGCAGTTGGCATGTGCATTGGTATTACCTCACCTAAATTATTGCTCAATAGTTTATCTTGATGTGTCAGGTGTGCTTCCGACACGACTGCAACGTTTACAAAATTCTTATTACTCCTTACAGGAAGAGCCTAGGCTGGTTAGATATGAAGGCGATGAGAGAGTAGTTTATGGGGTTGCTGCTTTATAAAGCAGTTGTTATGCGGCAGCCAACGTATCTTACTGCTCTTTTCGAAAAAATATCAGGCAAGAACTTCAAGTAGTAGAAGGGGGGGGGGGGGTGAATATGAAAGAGCTCTCAGTTCTGGGGTCGCGCACTGATAAGGGCCTATATTCTTTTAGGGCCCGAGGTGCACGCCTTTGGAACTTGTTATCCCTGCAGTGTAAGGTGTCTGCCATCACTATGTAAGTTTAAAACGGCGATTGGTAGGCACCTTAAAGAATTACACGACGACAGGACTCCGTAAATGTGATTAATCATAGGCCTGTGACTTACGTCAAACCGCTTGTGATTGTATTTTGTTAAATTCTGTGTAGTCTTAATTTATTTTAAGTGTTAAGTGTGAAGTGTAAGTGTAATTATTAGCGTGAATGATTCTATGAACGAAGGATAAATGAAAAGCGTTTTCGACGCGATAGATATGTGCGCAATATAAATGTGTATGTATATATATTACTGTTATCTATTTATTTATATATTATTAAGTTGACGAAACAATATGTGGTAGCACTGACTACTTTATAATACGTTATACCATAAATTGACGACCTGTGATAGCAATCCAAACTCTTAAACTGTAATGACTGATAATGTGATAACCAAATTTAACCAAATGTGCATACAGCTGTAAATTTTAGTCATAGTGACGAATAAAAAGTATATCTATCTATCTAACGCTCCCTCTCAATCACTCTCTCTCTCTCACATACGCCCTCTAGCTTGTTGGAACGCATATCTATATCTATATGTATAGTAGAAAAAACGGGAAGTCATATATAACTGTCTCATTGATCCTGCACATTTCCTTAGCCTGATCAAGGATTATTGTTTGACATTAATTGTTGCACTATTGTGGTACTAAAGCTGGATTTGTTCCAGTAACACTATCCAAGACAGCGAGAGCAGAACAGAGCAGCAGACGAAAGGTTTTTTTTCAAAACAACATGGAAGAGAGCGAGAGCAGATATAGAGCAGAAGACGAAAAATTAAAAGCTGAACGGGTGAATTGGTGGAGAACGCGGCGTTGTGCACAGACGCCAGACGCACGCGCATTATTGTAGTATTACGTTGTGTTTTAATATAATAATTTTAACATATATATATATATATATATATATATATATATATATATATATATATATATATATATATAGGTCATTCTTGTGTAATTCAGTCACTGGTTTCGTGGGGGGGGGGGGGGGGTCAGCCGTAATGGCGATTTCTCTGTAGGAAATAAACTTCTTTTAATAATTATACGATGAGATGCTCAAAGTAAATAAATAAGCAATACAAACTCATTATTTATAGTCGTTTAATGTTAAAACATTCAATTTTGTTGGACTGTATTGTAATAGTCGTATGTTTTTTTGTCATAACACAAGTGTGTAAGTTTTTTTTAGTAGTATATAAAAGAACAGCATAATAAAATTAATTACTATTGTATTTTAATTGTTTGTGATTCACTGTCGAATGACGTAAGTTTAATCTCAATTGTTGATTCATCAAGAGGTGTAAACGTGTATATTTTCGTGTGTTTGGTATAGTTTTAGAAACCTCAAATCTAGTCTAATTTTTTTGCTCGTTTCTCAACATCTGATGCAGACACCCAAATAAACCTAAAATACAACAAGAATATTAATAATTTTCTCAAATATTTTAAAACGTTTCAAGGTGGATCTCATATATTTCTATTATTGTTAGTAAATAACTTTCTATTTTTTATCATAATGTTTATTAACATATTAGGAATAAAAGAATAATATTTTATGAAAAATACTCTTTGCTTAATTCATTTGTCGATTGAAACTTACTATTTAGAAATAAAGCGATCGTAGTATATACTAATTATAGTATAGCTTGGCTCTCAATAATAAAAAACAATTTTCAAGAAACAATTAATTGAACACTTTTTTTAGAAATAATTTTGCTGCATGACTTTAAGTTTAATAAAAATCAAATTAAGGAAATTCAATAAATAACTAAGTACTTTGACGAAAACTAACAAAAAAATGACTTAATCATATAGTTGCAGATAAGATTTTTAGTTTTTCAAGAGAGCCACCTTAAAATATAGAATAATAATAGATGTTTACTTTATTCCCTTCACATTAGCATCTAAGTAATCAAACATTTGTCTTGGAGTCAATATGTGTTGATTAGCATCCCGCTGTAATGTTGCTTTTCTTACTGAGCGTTTCGCTACTGCACCAATACCATCGCATGCGCTTTTTCCATGACTAGTAGCAAAGAAATAGTAAGAAGTAATTTTTAGCTTTAATTCAGTTTCATGAAAACATAAATTAATAAAGTTGTTTCTGAAGAAAAGATTTATATTGAAGATTCGTATTATACTAACAATAAGTTACTTATTTTGTTTCACTGCATAATTGTGCCGCTTTTGTTTATGTTTACTTATATAAAACGTCTTCTAGTTAAATAGTAGACTGGTTGGAACTTGCCACCACATACCACGTGACCTTAAGGCTCAGACAGAGCTCCAAGATTCGGGATACAAAATACAAGATACAAGATTAAGCCATGTATTTAGTATATCTATTTATACTAGTATATATGTCTGTAGTATAGATAAATATACTTAACACATGGCTTGTATCTTGTATCTTGTACTTTGTATCCCACACTGAGAGAAAAGTTTGATAGTTCCAATTAAATTTTTGCATATTAAATAAAATGATTGATTGTATGCAAATATTAGCTAAATTCATTAAAATACATTAATTGGAATTTAGTCAAATTTTGTTACAATAAAAGACAGACGATAAAAAAAAATTTAATTGATATTATAAAATATTTATTACAGTGATTACATATTTCATTAATTCAATGAATTTTTAAATCACGTCTAATAATTCTTTTAATAATATTATTAACTGAACTGAATGAATAATTCGTTGAACTGATTAAATATTTCATCAAAAATCCTTTTCATAAAATTTAAAATAGATTTAAGCAAATATTTTGTATTTCTAAAAACATATTTAATTGATTCAAACCAAGATTAAATTAAAATTTTATTTTTTCAGCAGGCTTTGAATCAAAAATCAAAAATATATATTGATGGAACAAAATATATGATTAGAATTAGATAATGTATTGATATAAATAAATAATTAATTAAGGAAAAACCCTGATTTATTTTGTAAAATCAATTAATTTTTTTTCAATTAAGCAGATTTAATCGATTCAATGAAAATTTCATTGGAACTTATAAACTTTTTTCTCAGAGCTCGGAGCTCTGTCTGAGCCTTTATTATAACTTTC
Organism: Gastracanthus pulcherrimus; assembly: GCA_949152435.1. NCBI lineage: Eukaryota > Metazoa > Arthropoda > Insecta > Hymenoptera > Pteromalidae > Gastracanthus > Gastracanthus pulcherrimus. Next base: position 59,407,251 of record OX424572.1, on the reverse strand, counting down.
AGACGCGTCGGTAGCACCATCTCGTGAGGCTTGGACAAGCGAGCTTTGCAAATCTTGCACTCCGTTATAACCAAGGAGTATGGTCTGTATGTAGTAGAGGCAATGGTTCACATATAAAAAGTTAACAATTATAAGTAAATATAACATTTATTTATTAAAAAGTGAATTAAAAAATTTCATCAAAGTTTGTTATGCAAGAAAATTTTATGATAATAATGATACTTCTTACTATTTACAAACAGGTTAGGTTACGTCACGCTTGCAAATAAGCGGGAACAAGGGGGAATACGGCGGAATATGGATCTTATTCCGTCATATTCCTCCTTATTTCCTATTCCCCTCAACTTAAGTTTTTAGCGTGCGGGCGCCCTAATGTTATAACCTTACAATAACTATGTACAATATTTGCTATATATACTGTCACTTTTGTGTTTGGTTTATCATTTTGTGTATTCTGCTCATGGTTATAAAAAATCATGAGTTCGTCTGATAAATACCTCGGTTCAATTGGTCATCTGCTAAATGAAAACTGTGATTCGGGAAGTTACACAACAAAAAAAATTTATATGAACTATCAAGCCTTGATCAAAATGATCTCTTGACTCTTTCATATAGAGTAGATAGTTTTGGAACGATTACAGATGGTTCTATTTGTGAGCATCACAAATGCAAATATTTGCATTATTTTGAAAAAACATTCAGAAAGTGTTGTAATCCCTTCAGTAAACATAAAACGGCTATAACCTTAAATTTAAGAACCTTATCTTTGAACACTTGTGAATCATTTTTTAAGGTGAATGGGAAAAAGTTGATTCCTGGTGATAAAACCTGCTGTAATTGTTTGTCAAAGATTTTAGCGTGTATTAATTCTGCAAAGGAAGAATCATTTCAAAGTGATGCCGATACACCTAAAACTTCTGCATCAAACAGTGACTCATTCGCAAAGCAATCAACTATTCAAATCAGTTCGTCAAATGTTGATTATCAGTCTCACAGTCAAAATGATGAGATTCTCAATAAAATATTGAATTTGTTTGATATCCCACCATTCAAACCGATGAAACTTAATCATAAAAAATTAGAGAATAAATCAACTGAAATAGTCCAGGAAATAGTTACAAAAATTTCTACAGCCATAAACAGTACATGTGAAAATAACCCAGTGACACCGATAAATATGAAACAGTTACAAGATGATAGTGATGCATTAAGAGAATTTATCAGCAATTTATCATCTAGATATGATAAAGAAGAAAATATTAAACAACAAATTTGTTTACTTACTCTATTACCAGTTGATTGGACTTATCAGAAAACTAGTCAGTACTTTCTTTGTACGAAATATATGTTTTACAAAGCCAAAGAACTAAGGAAAAAACAAGGTAAATAACAAAATATACGTAATGACAAAAATAAAATTAGTTAGTTAATTTAATAGTTTGGATCCGCCATGATCCATATATGACTCAAGGTGAAATGAATAAATATTTGTAAAAAAGATTAATTCCTTTCTATAAAAATTGTCGTAAAATTTTGATACCTGCTATCCTAAACATCATAAGAATAGAGAAAAATATTCATAAATACTGTGCACTAACTCATAACGAAGGAAGTCACTACTTTATTTATTTATCATGATATGTTTTTTTAGGTGTTTTAGCTGATTACCCAAGAAAAATTCATTATACACATTCATCGGAAATAAAAAATTGTATTGTAGAATAATATAGAGATAATAAAAACAGCAGATTATGTAGTGGTATGAAAGAATGCTTAAGCGTTTCAACTGTCAATAGCGAAAGGTCCAAAACGTCAGTATTACTTTAAAAAAGATTATTATTATACGATTTGAATGATCTCTATTGAAACTTGGTAAAAGACTAATTCGAAGAATATACCTAGTTTTGCATTATTCGCTAGTTTAAGACCAAAAGAATGTGTAATAGCAGGAGCACCAGGGACTCATACGATATGCGTCTGCAGTCTGCATCAGAATGTTAAATTAAAATGAAATGATTTAACTACTAAAATATCATACAGAGATTTGCTAAAGCAATGTCTCTGCTCTATGAACAATAAAAACTGTATGTTAAATGAGTGCGATAAGTTTCCTGAACAAAAGCTATTGTTGAATATTTACAATCTAGAAATTTTTTTTTGTAAAAAAACTTTTATTACTTATAATAATTGGACATCAGTCAGACAAAAGAAAGGTGATTCCGAAACTTCAGTCAGTAGGGCAGTGCTTGATAATTTTTAAGAACCTATTGATGAATTTATTAAGAACTTTGTTGATGATTTGTGGAACCTATCCGAGCATCATTTCGTGGCTGAAGCTCAAAAAAATTTCCTCTCGTATTGCAAAAAAAACATTAGATGCAAGTACTTGCATTGCTCTTATGAATTTTACAGAAAACTACACATTTATCTGTCAAGAGTCTATTCAAGCATATTGTTTCAGTAGTGTTTAAGCGACCTTACATCTCATTACAATTTATTACCGAACTATTACTGACACTGCTGTGAAGGTTATGAGTTTCTACGTTATCAGTGATAGCTTGAAACATACTGCATGTACTGTAAATTTTATTCAAGAAAAAGTTTTGGAAAAATTTAAAGAGGAATGCCCCTGGATCACAAACATTATCTATTTTTCTGATGCAGCTCCTACGCTGTATACAAATAAGTAAGTAAATATTTTATTAACATTGTGAACATTGCAAAAATAATTATGCAGCGGAACAAAATAAGTAACTTATTGTTAGTATAATACGAATCTTCAATATAAATCTTTTCTTCAGAAACAACTTTATTAATTTATGTTTTCATGAAACTGAATTAAAGCTAAAAATTACTTCTTACTATTTCTTTTCTACTAGTCATGGAAAAAGCGCATGCGATGGTATTGGTGCAGTAGCGAAACGCTCAGTAAGAAAAGCAACATTACAGCGGGATGCTAATCAACACATATTGACTCCAAGACAAATGTTTGATTACTTAGATGCTAATGTGAAGGGAATAAAGTAAACATCTATTATTATTCTATATTTTAAGGTGGCTCTCTTGAAAAACTAAAAATCTTATCTGCAACTATATGATTAAGTCATTTTTTTGTTAGTTTTCGTCAAAGTACTTAGTTATTTATTGAATTTCCTTAATTTGATTTTTATTAAACTTAAAGTCATGCAGTAAAATTATTTCTAAAAAAAGTGTTCAATTAATTGTTTCTTGAAAATTGTTTTTTATTATTGAGAACCAAGCTATACTATAATTAGTATATACTACGATCGCTTTATTTCTAAATAGTAAGTTTCAATCGACAAATGAATTAAGCAAAGAGTATTTATGTGTCTCAAATACATATTTTTCATAAAATATTATTCTTTTATTCCTAATATGTTAATAAAAATTATGATAAAAAATAGAAAGTTATTTACTAAAAATAATAGAAATATATGAGATCCACCTCGAAACGTTTTAAACTATTTGACAAAAATTATTAATATTCTTGTCGTATTTTAGGTTTATTTGGGTGTCTGCATCAGATGTTGAGAAACGAGCAAAAAAATTAAAGACTAGATTTGAGGTTTGTAAAACTATACTAAACACACGAAAATACCACTCGTTTACACCTCTTGATGAATCAACAATTGAGGTTAAACTTACATAATTCGACAGTGAATCACAAACAGTAAAAATACAATATCAATTAATTTTATTATACTGTTTTTTTATATACTACTAAACAAAACTTACACACTTTTGTGCTATGACAAAAAAACATACGACTATTACAATCCAGTCCAACAAAATTGAATGTTTTAACATTAAACGACTATAAATAATGAGTTTGTATTCCTTATTTATTTACTATGAGCATCCCATCGTATAATTATTAAAAGTAGTTTATTTCCTACAGAGAAATTGGCGACCATTACGGCTGACCCCCCCCCGACCACCAGTGACTAAATTCCACAAGAATGACCCATATATACGTTATAATTATTATATTAAAACACAACGCAATACTTCAACAGTACACGTGCTTCTGGCGTCTGCGCACAACGTCGCGTTCTCCACCAATTCACCCGTTCAGCTTTCAATTTTTCGTCTTCTGCTCTATATCTGCTCTCGCTCTCTTCCATGTTGTTTTGAAAAAAAACCTTTCGTCTGCTGCTCTGTTCTGCTCTCGCTCTCTTTGATAGTGTTACTGAAAAAAAATCCAGCTTTATTACAACAATAGTGCAACAATTAATGTCAAATAATAATCCTTGATCATGCTAAGGAAATGTGCAGGATCAATGAGACAGTTATATATGACTTCCCGTTTTTTCTACTATACATATAGATATAGATATGCATTCCAAAAAGCTAGAGGGCGTGAGAGAGAGAGAGAGAGAGAGGGAGGGGGAGAGATAGATAGATAGATATACTTTTTATTCGTCACTATGACTAAAATTTACAGCTGTATGCACATTTGGTTAAAATTGGTTATCACATTATCAGTCATAACAGTTTAAAAGTTTGGATCGCTATCACAGGTCGTCAATTTATCGTCTAACATATTATAATGTAGTCAGTGCTATCACATATTGTTTCGTCAACTTAATAATATATAAATAAATAGATAACAGTAACATATACACATACACATTTATATTGCACATATATCTATCGCGTCGAATATAAAACGCCTTTCATTTATCCTTCGTTCATACAATCATTCAGGATAATAATTACACTTACACTTCACACTTTACACTTAAAATAAATTAAGAGTACACAGAATTTAGCGTAATACAATCACAAGCGGTTTGACGTGAGTCACAGGCCTATGATTAATCACATTTACGGAGTCCTGTCGCCGTGTAATTCTTTTAGGTGCCTACCAATCGCCGTTTTAAACTTACATAGTGGTGGCAGACACCTTACACTGCAGGGAGAACAAGTTCCAAAGGCGTGCACCTTGGGCCCTAAAAGAATATAGGCCCTTATCAGTGCGCGACCCCAGAACTGAGAGCTCTTCCATATCCATCCCCCCCTCCACCCCCCTCCTACTACTTGAAGTTCTTGCCTGACTGGTTTCTTCTTCAAAGGCACAAGGTGAGCTCCCTTCCAAGTCCCCGGGAAAATGCCATTTGAGAGGGAGGAATTAAAGGTCTTCGCGACATGGTAACCCACTAACGGAAGAGCCTTGGCCACCGCACTTTGTGGGATGCCGTCCTCACCTCTAGCCTGTGACGAGAAATGGGCAGCAGCCAGGACTACGTCAGAGAAGGTGATTTCTCTGAAAACAAAGCCGTCATCACTGGCTGAGGCCAGGATGCTGTCAAGATCTTCACTTTCACTATGGGAGACCGACACCCCAGCAAAGTGGGCATTAAGCTCATCCGGTGAAAAACCATGTAGCTCCTCTCTTGTTTTAGGCAGGAGTCCCAAGTCCTTGAGTTCCTTCCATATGTCTTTCTTTGTATCAAAAGCTTCAAAGATACGGTTTTGTATAAAAATCTCCCGCGCGCTTTGTATGCGTTGTTCGGCATCAGACGCGAGAGATTGACTTCTGCCATAGTTTGCTGTCTTTGGTCCGTGCGGACGTCTTCGTATAGCGTCTCGTTTCTTGTACAGATATACGAGTTCAGCGTCAACCCATGGAGGATTTGCTTTCGTTTTCAGTGAGAATTCCTTTAGCGGTGCTACTTTATCAATCGCACCGCTAAAGGAATTCATTGACGCTGAGGCATTCAAGTTGGTAGTCGATGTCTATATCTGAGCCATCAAGCGGCGACCAATCACAGTCAGCAAGATGAGAGAGGAGGTCGTCTTGCTGTATGGATTTGAAATCCCGATAGCTAAACGAGTTAACTACAGGGGATACAGTAGTTTCAACCTCAATTTGAACCTCTATGATATTGTGGTGACTGGGAAAAGGCACCGCCTGATTACAACTACTAAGCACTATGTCATAGTCATCAGTCATTATTACGTCTATCCATTTGTGAGAATCTTGGAGGCGATGAGTCGCACCATGATCTACTATACGAAAATTAAGGTATCACCAAGTCGCCTAACAAATTTTGTATCGACTGATGTTTTGAGTAAATTCGCATTCAGATCGCCCATGATTATTTTATGGCTATAATTTTGAGTGTGCGTGGTGTGTTGATCTACAACATCAGAGCTCTGGAGAAACGGGACGTGAGGTAGTCTATAAATAAGTGCAACAAAGACGGGCGGTAGACTACCCTGCTGTACACTTCACATGACATATTCTGGAATAAGCGGCTTTCTCTCCTGTGTAGTTGATGAACTGCACAAAAGGTTGGCTTTGAAGGTGTTATGAATATATAAGACTAACCCGCCTCCGAATTTGTTACGATTGAGTTAATGCAAGAATAGCCATAGATCTGAATACGATCACTCTCAACGTCAGGGCAGAGGTCCGACTCAGCAACTCCGAAGAGATGGTAGGCGGGACCAGTGGACAAAGATGTTGTCTGAGGGTCTCAATGTGTCCTAAAAGAGAGGTCACATTGACAAAACCTGCTCTCAATCCCCTACCGTGCACCCCCCCCCCCTCCAATAGTGCCCTTGGCTATTCATTTCGCAGCGGCAGTCTTGGTTTGTTTAGAAGCTATAGTGACAACCGCTGAACTCCTATTTGCTGTATTACACAATTTTTTAACCTCCGATTCGCTTGAGTTTATTCCGTAGGAAGACAATATCGCTTGAAGATCAGCTGCTGAGGAAAATTCATGAGAGACATCGCCATCACGTTTCTTGACCAGGAAACGCCCCCCCCCCCCCCCCTATACCATACATATTTAAAATTAAGCCTCATCGCAAGAGCCTTTAGGCTTCTGAATTTTAAGAAAGAGTTTCTGTCTAGGAGCTCATTGATGAAGATTTTAGCAATTATTATTAAATCATTAGTTTCCTGGTCAAGAGTCGAGGCGTCTACGTCTCTCGTATGGAAACTTGTAATGAACTTCTTCGCACGCATAATTTCCCCTACTAATGCACTATTGGAGAGAGTAACAACCCACGGCGACCGTTTACCCCCATCTTTCGCGGAAATTGGTAACTGGGGTTGTCGCTCATCCGATCGAAGCAGGCGGATGCTTATAATGTCCTCTCTCCGAATCAGTGAGAGGACCCTGCGAGCACAATGTGTGCAACATCAATCCTATTAGTATCGTCACCATCATAAATACTCGAAATAATTACATCTTTACATGCATTGATGCTGCTGCCGCGCATGGCTGCTCCATCAACCTATTTCACCCGCGTGCTACGTCGGAGCGGTGCAGCTCCACTTACTTAATCAATGTTTTTGCTATTTCTATTACTATTTTTATTACTATTTTTATTGTAGGTAACGAGTTTGTCATTCGGAGCAAGTAAACTACCCCCGTCGTAGATGTTGCCAGTACTATTAACATCGTCATTATTATTACTATTCGAATTAAAATTATTATTATTATTATTATTAGTGTTATTATTAATAGTGGTCGACGAGAAAGTATTTTCTTAATTTCTAGAGAGTATGCCAAATCTGCAGTTTTTCTAACATGTCTCTGTATTTGTGTGTTCAATGCTCTCTATTTTTCTTAATATTGTGTCATGATTATTATTATTTTTATTTATAAGATTATCTATTGTTTGTGTCATAGTGGCTTGAAGGGTGTGGTTATGATTTTTTAGGTTGCATACTTCTTGACAGAATGCTTGTTTTTTGCTCTTCAACTGCTCCAACTGGGAGTGTTGAAGAGACAGCGTTTCTTCTATTTTCTGCAACTTGGATTCAATTGAAAGCGATAAGCTGTGTATTGCTGGTAATGAGCTTAATGTATTAACCATTGCATCCAATTTGGTTTCAAGAGAAGCATTGTGCCTAGCAAGCGCACTGTCAATATTTTTAGAGGTCGAGTTGGCATATTCCACTAGAAACGAGACCGTTGCTCCCCTTTTAATCGACGTCGCATCCAACATTCTCAGTGCCGATGCGTTTACTGCGTTGACGCTGCTGTTGTGCGTCCCGAACGACTGCGCTGCGTCCTGTCCTCGCGTTGAAGTCTCCGCCTCTATGGCCATAGCTTCGGGTACCCATAGAAATGGGTGGGCCGTGTGACGTCACTGGAGACGACGACGTCAATCGGAGCTTACTATTGAGGGGGCGGGGCGTAGACATGACAACGCAGAAAGCGGGGAGTTGGTGGGCGCGGCCCTGCGTATCGGATTGGCCCGCTGTGCAGCCGTCGGCCTCTTATTGGCTGGAGTGGACGAGACTAGCTCTTGCTCTTCGTCACCTCGGTGCGATGTTGGTTGTTCGTCGAGTCGGTAGATGGCGTGCAAGTAAAGAGGGCGCTCTGCACGCATTGCTCCAGAGAGAGAGAGAGAGAGAGAGAGAGAGAGTCTCTATAACAGCTAGGGCTTTTTTGAGGTTGAAACGAAAATTAGTTTAAAACTTCGACGGTAACTACCGTTTTTGGCTTTTTTTTTCAATAAAATCAATTGAAAAAATATGTAAAAACGATTATTACTTTTAGGGGTTTCTGAGATTATCGAAAGTTGAAGTGCAAACGGATAAAAACTCATGTTATATGTAGGTCCATGATGAAGTGAGGTTATACATATAAATTCGGTTTGTTTTGATTTTTGTTATTAAGAAAATGGTAGTGATGCTAATAATAAAAACTGAAGTGAATAGTGAAAAGTTGATCTTATTATGTAATTTGAATTTACATGAATTTAATCATGCAGCGAGTCAGGTGCTAGCTACTGAAATGACTGGTGTAATTTAAAAGCAAAGTTGGTATTTATTTCCTCTAACTATATCTAAATTATACAATTATAATTGATGAAACAATTGAATATGCGACTTGAAACCCCTATTAACTTATATCCACAATTATTATAATTCCGAATTTATCAGCACTTGACAAATTTATAATAATAATACATTAAAGTTACGCTGGAATTTAGTGGTTATTTGAATTCCTGTCACGAGACTTTTTCATGATAACGTAGATGTATCGCCGTTCAGCGCCTCTATAGGTGAGTCTGACTCTTTGATATACATATTATAAGTTTGATAACTGCCGATGGAGGGGCTGAACGGCGATATATCCACGTCATCATGAAAAGTCAATTGACACGAATTTAAACTAACACCGAATTTTAGTCCAACTTTAATATGTTATTATTATAAAATTCGCATAAGTAAAAAACTGTCTCGGGAATTTTATTATTTTTTCATGAACTTTCGAATAAAAATAAAATAACAATTTAATTACGACCCATGCAAGTTCCCTATTATGCTTCTTCACGTCTGACGTTACTACCCCACGTGACTGAACTCTGGGAGAACAGCATTCAAAATTGCGTTGATTTCTTTTTATTAATATAAGACCAGCGCAATCATTTCTGAGTATCAAAAAATATGCCAAAAATACGTCTTTTGCTAAGGTATCTAATTAATGTTAAGTACACTTAATTCGATACATAAAAATATTGTTTATTTATGATCAAAGCATGAACGGTCAAAAACTGTTACCGTATAATGGCGATTAACTTAGCTAGGATATGATTTAATCGTAGTTGAATAATGGTGAAATATACTAACGAATTTAGTATTCAATATTATGTAGATAATATATTTCTTGTAATAGCGAGTTTGCTTGAATAGCCCATTTTATCTATTTTTTTAGTTTAAATCGTAAGTATTTTTTCAATTTAATTGTTTTTACTGATAATTTGTAGCAACAACATTTATAGCATAATTTGTAGCAACACAAAATGTAAGTATATATTATATGTAATTATTTTTTTGTTTATGTTATTAAGTTAAAAACCTAAGGTGGTTATTTAAAAAAAGAATAGTTTTAAAAAGTGTAGCAAAGTAAAATATATCTTACATATATTTAATTCAATGAAATATACAGGAAAATAATTGAATACGATATACTTTTACATTTTGTGTTGTTATTATTACAAATTATCAGTAAAACTAATAAAATTGTAAAAATACGTTATGATTTAACCCATAAAAATGGATAAAATTGACTGTTTCAGGCAAAATCGCTATTATAAAAAATTTATTATTTATACTATATTAAATACTAAACTCGTTAGTACATTTCACCAGTATTCAAATCCGATGAAATCATATCCTAGCTAATCGAAATTATACGGTAACAGTTTTGGATCGCCTCATGCTTTGATCATAAATAAACAATATTTTTAGATAGCGAATCAAATATGCTTAGCATTCATTAGGTAGCTTAGTGAAAGAGATATTTTTGGCATATTTTTTGATACTTATAAATGATTGCGCGTATTTTATATTAATAAAAAGAAATCAACGCAATTTTGAATATTGTACTCCCAGCGTTCGATCACTTGGGGTCGTGATGTCAGACGTGAAAAAGCCTAATTGTTGGTGACGGGTGGTTTTAGTATCACCTTAAAGGAGAAGATTGTACACAATCCAAAATATCTTCAATATCATTCTTATCCATCTTCTAAACAGAATCTGAAAGGTCTTCTATGACGCAGTTGACGTATAGTGTTTCATTGCATTTTTTTTCAAAATAGGTTTTGCCTTAATTTTGCTTCCTCAAAGAGAAAGCTTTGTGATATTGAAGAAAAAGTTTTTCTGAAAACTTTTTAGAAACATGTTTTGAGACGTAAGGAATCAAAATACACTATTTAAAAAAATATCTGTGCGTATTGATGTGTTGTGTATATATTTATATATATATATATATATATATATATATATATATATATATATATATATATATCTTTCTGAGCATATGTGCATGTGCATGTGTGCGTGAGCGTGTAGAACGATTAATTAAATTTGAGGAGTTAAGTGCCGATGTATTAGCAGCGGTTTCTTTCATTGTCTTTTTTTCTTTTTTGTGTATTGATTTTCGATATAGCCCCTAAACCTTTTTTAGACATAATATGAACTACATTCGTTATATATTTGCGATAATTATTTTGTAAAGAAGGGCGATGTAAGTCAGATGTCGTAGTTTCTTATTGAACGATATTTTCTATTTTTCTTCCGAAAACGTGCAACTCCCCCTATTCCCAACGTCACAAAACATAATATTTTTAAGGACCTCCACCCACACCTTGAGACGGTGCGTAGTTTTCGAACGTTACCTAAATATTTAATTTACAGGTACATTAGTAAAATTAGTGGTATTGTTAGTCTTCTTCAATTAGATTTAAATCCCTTTGTTCGTATTCTAAAAATGAAACAATTGGTTTATGAAAGCTGAAATGGTAAATAAATACATTTGATTTCAATTTGTTTAGAATTCGAATGAATATTGCATCCAGAGTATTTATTGATTGCGTCGTTGCTATTGTAGGATCTTTTGTAAAAACATCTTATTTGTAAATATATTATTCATTTGTAATATTTACCCTAAAAAATGGTTACACTATTTTACACTATTAAGTGAACCTCTTTATTCGGATATTTTCTCGGAACTGATGATTTTCATATTAATGTGAATCCCCCTAATCCCTTAGGTTCAAACAGTTCAAGGTATGTTTCACGAACGTACTTTATGCTACATTTTTAATCTTAAACTTAGATGCATCACGTGCGTAATGGTAAATGTCATCCTCCCTCAATAATATGCACATTGAATATGAATACATAACTGCATTGTATTTAAACCATTCTATAGAAAAATATCATGTTAAATACATTGATTTTAAGGTAGTTATGACTATGTATTATGTAATTCTTATTTTGTTTAAAAAATCTACAAATTTAATTTCATTTTATACAAACTATTTATAAAATATTATAGTTTAAAATATTTCTATTTTTTATTAATACAGATAATCTGAAATAAACGCTAAAGAAATTAATTAAATCGATTATAAATTGGCAATTATTATATTTTAATTTGTAAATCAATGTCATTTTTTTATGAATTAGTATGAAGTATACAAAGTAACAATACCTTTCAATTTTAATATTGTAAGGCATTAAATTTGACATAAATACATGTTGATAAGAAATAGGTCAAAAAGTCGAACCTCAGACACTGATCTATAATACTCTCGCTACATTACACTCGTGTTACATGTAGTGCGCATATGGCAATTCATTTCTATTATAGGTAAGCTAACTGATACTTTTTGAAATCTAGCCAATATAATATTACGGACAAACAGTTTATACCTTATCTAGGGCTCTGACTTGCTGCCGTCGTTAATTGCTACGAACCTAAGGTAACTCGGGCACTGTTCGAGGTTATTTTTCCCAAACTCGAGCAATGTTCCAGGTTTAACTGTAGTTCAATATAAAATATAGTGCATTGACGGTCTTTTTAATTTCGACATATAACTATGAACATACTTGAAATTGATATACAAATAAAAATATAATAATTGCTAATTTATTAATCGATTTAATTAATTTCTTTAGCGTTTATTTCAGATTATCTGAATTAATAAAAAATAGAAATATTTTAAACTATAATATTTTATAAATAGTTTGTATACTTTATACTAATTAATAAAAGAAGGAAATTGATATACAAATAAAAATACAATACTTGCCAATATATTAATCGATTTCACTAATTTCTTTAGCGTTTATTTGAGATTATAAGAATTAGTAAAAAATGGAAATATTTTAAACTATATTATTTTTTAAATATAATATTAATTTAATTTTACTATTTTAATTCGAGTTTATGAATAAAATTCATAATTGATCGACTTATTTTGGTAATAACATACTTCTATTAATTTATATTGCGAGTAATAATGAAACTTATACTTGTCAAGATTTTGCTTTTTGGAAAGGTATTTTTTATAGATACTTCATACTAATTAATAAAATAAGGAAATTGATTTAAAAATAAAAATACAATACTTGCCAATTTATTGATCGATTTCATTAATTTCTTTAGCGTTCACTTGAGATTATCAGAATTAGTAAAGCATGGAAATATTTTAAACTATATTAATTTTTAAATAGAATATTAGTTTAAATTTACTATTTTAATTGTAGCGTATTCATGAAATTCATAATTGAACGTCTTATTTTGGTAATAACATATTTCTTTTAATTTATATTGTGGGTAATAATGAAACTTATACTTGCCAAGATTTTACTTTTTAGAAAGGTAGTTTTTAATTATATTCTTTATCAAACACATGAAATATTCGCCGTTTCAAAACTATTTGACTAATTTATTTTAACTCTTTTATTTAAGCATTAAATGAATTATATAAATTTTCAGAAAAGATTTTGTATACTATTCTATAAAATAATGATTTCTTATAATGAACTTCGAAAATTTTAAATCTAATCAGATTTGTAGATTCTTTGAGACAAAATAACAAAAACGTAGATTAAGATAGGCCAGGAAATAATTGCCTAAAAATCATTTTTTTTCCTAATAGTTAGTACTGTGCAATATAATTAATATCATTATACTAGAATACAAAAAAGTTGAATAGCATTTGCGTAATAACTTCTAATACATCAATAAATGTTTAATTTATTTTTTGGGCAAAAAGATCCTTCAGCTTAGACAATTCTTCTACAAAATGGCTCATATGTATGAATAAACGTAATAAACGCTTTTTTTTTCCGTATGCGTCATCCCGAAAAAGAGAAAGCCTCCATGAAAACCGGGCTTTATCCCGATGACGCGCACGGTTCTCGCTCTCTGCCACTGTACTAATGTAGGACACACATCTATACATTGTACATAGTAAAAAGACGCGCATATACATGCACTGTCATATTCTCCAGTCTATGTTTGCTGATATTTCTCTCCCATTCTCCACCTCTGAGAATGGGAGGAGGACTCTGAGAATCGGAGTGCTTGTCTGCTACGTAAGTATACAACATCATACTCTCTATCGCTCCGGCTTTCAAGCTCGTTTCTACAGTTTTGTGCCTCCGGGCGTGGCTTTTTCTAGGTCCTTGCACGCGCCTAGATGCAAGTAGCTGTAGCGAATGTTATCCGGCGGTAAACTGGCGTGTCTCGGTAGTAATCTCATGTCCGCGTTAGATAATCTAGCACTGTTAAAAAGTTTTGTTCCAAAGAAGAAATCAAATCCGCCGTGAGTTGATACCGAGCTCGCCCAGCTTTATTTAGACCGTGACGCTTTACAAAGACGATACCAAAGTATTCAAGACAATCGACTTAGACAAGAGTAGCTGGTCCTTGTATCCCGAGTTGAACAACTAGCCGAAAAAACACCTAATACATCCAGAATAGACTCTTCGACGCGCTGCAAGCTAATAAAAGCATCTGGAAGGAACTTCGGTCACTCAGGTTGCTGCCTGTCACGAAAGAAGATCTGCATGGCTTTACGTCGAATGAGCTTAATTCGCACTTTGTTGGGGTGTATGATTCCCGTATGTGAATGGAGAGAGAAGATGGAGGACGAAGTGGCCTCAGCTTCGGAGGATGGCTTTACCTTCAAGGAAGTAACTCCCGAAGATGTGGACCGCGCAGTCTCCCATTTCTCATCGCAGGCGATCGAGGAGAATGGCATCCCGCAAAGTGTAATAATTAAGGCTCTCCCGGTCATTGGACCAATGCTAACTAACATCTTTAACACGTCCTTGTCCAGTGGAATCTTCCGAAGCATGTGGAGGAAGGCTCACTTGGTGCCATTGAAGAAGACTGCGGTGCCATCAGCAGTCACAGACTTCCGTCCTATAGCCCTCTTGAGTTTTCTTTCGAAGGTCTTGGAGAAGATTGTGCACACTCAGATCTCGGACTTTCTTAAGTCTAAGACGATCCTAGATCCTTTGCAGATTGGTTTTCGATGATACAACAGCACTCAGACCGCGCTGTTAAAATTGACAGAGGACATACGATCCGGTATAGATAACAAGAAAATACTTTTAACCTTTCTACTATTATTTGATTTCAGTAAAGCTTTTGACACCATTTCTTCGCCTCAATGTTGGGAAGACTAAAGCAATTTATTTTGGTTCGTGTTATAATGAGAAATATGTTCATGATTTGCGTCTGCCTGGCATTGAGATGGAGGGTGGAGCATGTGTCCCCTTTGTCGACACGGTGACCAACCTCGGCGTTGTTATGAAGTCAAAATTATCATGGAAACCACATATTGAGTACGTTAGCAAAAGAGTTAACTGGGCGCTTTATGGGTTAATGCTGTTCATATCCTGCACCACCGAGGATTTGCGCAAGCGGCTTGCGCGCGCGCTATTTGTCCCATATCTTGACTATTGTACACTAGTTTACCTTCGTGAAGACGTTTCAAACGAATTAAGGGACTAATACCGGTTACATAGGCAAAAAATTACCTATAATTAAATTTTCTTTTTTTCGTTTCCTTTATTACAGAACTTTTTTTATTTTATTAATTTACTCTTCAAAATTACAAAAAAATTTTTTTTTTAATGTTTACATAATGTTATAGAGCGCGTCAAAGTTGAGTGCTTACATCATAATTTACCACCTTCTATAAAAAAATCATTTTAAAAACAAAATGGCGGTTATGTGAAAAAAATATCAAAACGAACAAAACTCACTAAGATTTAAAATGATCCATCGAATGGTTGTGGAGAACATATCGCGTTTAAAATGTTTTTTAATATTTATTTATGTAATATTTTAAAAAAAATCAAGTTTCAAAACTTACAATTGGTTAATCAGCAATCCCTGGTCCATATAAAAGAAGTCCCGAGTCGATAAATTCTTGCTGTTCCTCTATCTCAGCTGTTTTCTTTGCCAAGCGAGCTTCCTTCGACGCCGCTGTCCTCGCTTTGTTAGCCATCTCAATTCGCTCCTCGTCTGTTTTTGGACATAATAATAGGCAGGATGTCCAATTATGCATCCCATCACCTCTAACATCTTCAAGAGAGTCATTCGCCCCTCATTGAATACGGCTAATGAAATATTAGCAGTCAATTTGATAACTTCCCGTCCTACGAACGTATGTTTGGGAATAATAGCCCAAAGTGTTTTATTATAACACTCATTATTGTTTTGAGTGTTCTTTCCCAAACATCGTTTTAATAATTCTTCATTGGTTAGTTTTACAAAAATCGGTGTGACATATTCTTGGACCTGCGCATTTAAGGCTGGTTTATGTTTGTATGGTATAACTTCTTTTTGTACCTTCAAGAACTTACACCAATCCGGATTGCAATAATCGTGTTGTGAATTTTCATCGGTGTAGATCATATGATAATATCCAGCCCATATTTCCTTTTTCATATCGGCTACATAATCTGGATACCTTTGGATAGTTAATCCGTAATGAGTTGACATATTTTTCATAATTTTGCCAGTCAAATTTTGCATTTTTACAGGTGGAGGTGGTGGTGGATCCGATTTAGTGATTCTTCTTTTGCGTGGTGTTTCTTTCTTCTGCTGCACCTTATCTTTTTTTGATTGTTCTTCTAATTTTTTAACTTCCTTAAGCTGCCGAAACACGTTTGCCGACATGCAAAACACACTCAAGCTTGTGCACTGTAAAATCGTCGTAGGGCTTGGTATCAGATAGATTTGCAAAACGTTTTTGAATCCCCGACACCGATATAATACGCATATTTAGCATTATGCAAATTAATGGAGTTTTTAAAAATTTCTATAATGCCTTGAACCTCCATACCACCGGAGCTACCTTCGTAATTTGCACTGCAATCTTTTTGATGCTCGCTCTCGTACCATATATCAAAATCGACGCGACTTAATTTTTTCAACATAATCTTGCATGTTTTACATACTTTTGATGAAACAAAAAATCTAAAACTTTACCAGAATGTTTACCAATCACGGTTGAAACGCTGAGCAGAGAACTGAAACCTCGCTTTGACCGGGTTCCGTCTCCCGAAACCACCAACTCGTCCACGGGCATCCCTGCTTCTTTATTTTTTTGCTTTTCTTCCTCGCCAGCTTTTTTAAAGTAAATTTTACCGACAGAACTTGCGGCTATTTTTACATTTTCTAATAGTCTGTTGTAGGTTGTTGTACTAAAAGAAGATGTCATATCCATGAGTGAGCAAAAGAGATTTAAACCATTGATACCGACACCAAGCAATCGCATAACAAATACAATGCGCCGGTTAACGTCAAATGATGTATTTATCAAATGGCCAGAATTCATATGTCGATCACCACACTCACACTCAATATTTATTTTAAATCCTTGTCCACGAATTGCACTTTTGGTAAATTTCACATCTTTGCCGCACGTTTTACATTGTAACATACTCGCCAACTCCGAGAAAACGAGGGAAAATGACAAAATACAATAAGAATGGCTATCGTCGAGTTTAACCTCAAAATTACTTGTTGATAATTTTCTTGCCAATGTACTTGTGAATTCCGTACTGTGGTCAGTAGTATGCTGATTTCCTTGAAATTCACGAAATCTTCTCACACGCCTTGCTACAGATTTTAACCCATTTTGAAAGTATCTTAAACGTTTGTGTACACTTCCAAATATATACTAAACACGTGAGAGAAAGTCGACACTGAGCCATATTTGTATATATATGTGTATGTGTATATGTAGAATAACGGTATTTTGGAGAGAGGGGAAGCGCAGCTGCTGAAACTCGTGAATCCAGGTGCCGCGCACCGAAAACGCGCAAGCGCTAGAACTGCTATAACTTTTTTATTTTTTCAAATTTCTTTATAAAATATTTAGGAGATGATTTCTGAAGGTATAAGGAATCAAAAAATGTAAAAAAATCGACTTTTTCAAAATTATAATCGGTAATAGTCCCTTAAGAGACAAACTACAACAGATCCAAAATTCATGTGTGAGATATATATGTAGTGCTAGAAGGGAACCGCACATTACCCCTCACAAGGTCCGCATAGGCTGGGTTTTCGTTGAGAAGCGGAGGTCCAACTTTGCGGCGCTGCTGCTATATAGGATCATTCGTCTAAAACAACCCCCTACTTAAATAATTTCTTTGTTTGCAACAAAAATCGGACATCTGCGCGTGGGAATGCCACAAAGGAATTTTCTCGTTCCAGATACGCGTACAGACCTTGGCCTTTACTCGTTTAGAGCATAAGGTTCGCGTCTCTGGAATGACATTCCAGATAATATAAAGCTCCTCCCAACGCTGGAGTACTTTAAGGCCACGTACTTTAAGACCAAGATACGTAGGCACCTTATGGGTCCTGATATTCCTAGTCAACGGTAAATGAGTGTCATCTTATTTATAATTGCTAAATTGCTTCTAGTCATGTCTTGTTTCTTTATTGTTATTGTTACTGGTGTGTTAAGCCTGCAGCAAGATTATGTGTGATATATGTATGTTTGTCTATATGAATGAGGACCTATTAAAAGTTAAGAAAATTTCATCTGATTTAACTATATAAGACTACGATACTGACTGACGAGCAAACTCTGTGATACAAAACACGAAAAATCTAAATGATATTTGCAATTGATAATAAGTACAATAATTGTAAAGTGACTCAGGACCGAATATTTTGTAATTAATTTCACAAATAAAGTCATATCTATCACATCTATCTTATCTACCTCTTATCCTTACCCTCTCACTCTCTCTCCCTCTCTTCCTTCTTCCTGATTCCGTCCTCTTTCCCTCCCTCTCCTCTCTTTCTTCCTGTCTTCCTTCTTCCCCGCGTCTGTCTGCCTCTGCAGAAAGTGCAACATTATATACATATATGTATATATATATATGAGTGTGCGTGCGTGTATGTACGTGTGTGACCTTGCGTATGTATGCGTGGGTATGCGTATATGTGAGGACGTGTATGTGTGTGTGTATGTGTGTGTGTATGTGTGTGTGTATGTGTGAGTGTGTGCGTATTTGTGTGCCTGCGTATTTGTGTCTCTGCGTATATATGTGTGTATGTATGTGTGTGCGTTTGTGTGTGCGTACGTGCGTGTGCGTATGTGTGTGCCCGGGTCTGTACGTAAGTAGGGGTATGTGTCTGTGTGGGTGTGGGTGTACATGTATGTGCGTGCGTGTATGTGTATGCTTATGTGTGTGTGCTTGTGTATGTGTGTGTGTGTGTGTGTGTGTGTGTGTGTGTACGCATGTGTATGTATGTATGTATGCATACGGAAACCTGGCCGGGACATATACAATACATAATTTGTATGCGTTCCTCAACGCATCAAAACTCTATGGGGGGGGGGGGGTGAGGCACTATGGGTAACGAACTCTTATTTTAATGGAGAATAAATTCCGCTATATTAATTTCTTTTTTTTAATAAAATATATCCTGCATAAAAATCAATTTACATATTTTCTATTTGGGTAGGACACAATAGGCATGGGCGTACCAATCATTTTTATTATCAATTATCAGGTAAAAAAAGAAAATGAAATGAATAATAGTTTGTAGAAGTTTCATAAAAACATTTTTTTACAGGTTTTAAAGTGTTATAACAATAAATAGTATTTGATTAAGCACATTATATTTTCTAATATTACTTTTTCGTTTTTTAATAGTGGCATTTTGAATCGTACATCACATCAATAAAACAAAATCAAACTGCAAAAATGTTTAGATATTTTTAAATGTTTCGCAAATTCTGAAATTTATTGAAAATTCTTGAAAATTCTTGATAATTTCGAAAATTTTGTATATTTAAAATTTTTTAAAAATTGTCAAAACTGTAAAATTTTTAAAAACTGTAAAATTTTTAAAAACTTAAAAAATTTAAATATTCTGAAAAATGGAAAATTTTTACAATTTTTAAAAACTGTCTGTAATTATTTCTGTATTATGACTATTACAGCCATTTACTCTGACGTTTTGTTGTCTATTTGTTAGGTAGCTTTTTAATACTTTATGGGCCTTGTCTCCATTTCCATATCTTGTGACGTGTATTTCACGTCCCAATAATATTAAATACGGGCAGTCAATCGCGACCCAGTCGCCCGTCACCAGAGCCGAGCATTTCTCAAATTTAATTAGTATTGTTATTAATGGGGTTTTGTTATTATTTGTTGAGGGAATGAGGATAAGGAGTCGCGACCGAGGAAGGCCGCAGACCGGCACATACACGCACACACCCATACCAGCGGCACCAGCTGATCGCCGCAGCGACGACTGCTCGGAGCGAGCAACGGCGACGAGTATACACACACAGGCACAGCACCAACATCACTGCACACTGTACGCGCGACTCTTTCTCTCTCGATTGCTCTTTCTTCCTCGCCTCTCGAGGATGATGAGCCGCTGCCCGCGCACACACATACACACACGCGCGCGCGGCCGCCCTCTCTCCCGATGCACGCAGACGCGGGAGGAGAGAGGATTCACAGCGGCAGTGGCGGCTTCCTCGAGGCACACCATCTCGGCTGTAGCCAAGAGAGAGAGAGAGAGAGAGAGATATACCGACTCGGCTGGCGGTAGAGGGGAGAGCTAGCAGCCGCCGCGCCGCGAGCCGCATGAAGCTGCCGGCCTCTCCTAGCGTAGGCCGACGCGCGCACGTCGCCGCTGCCAACTGTGTTGGTCCGGCGGCGATAAAACCGAAAGCGCCCGATATAGATATACACGCCGGGTTGCCCGCGCGTGTATATCTAGCAATTCATAATAGCCCGCGCTGCGTAAGCAGGGCGGTATTAGCGAGGCGAGCCAATGAGGAGTAGCGACTCAAATCACCGCGGACTTGGCCTTGATTTTTGCATCTAGGGAAAATCAAGGCCAATCACCGTAAAGGAAAGGGCGGAAGCAACAGGAGTTTGAGCTGAAGTTGCGCGAGAAGAAAAGCCAAAATTTTGGAAGAGATTTCCGCCCTCTCCGGTTTTGAGCATTGACTGCCCGGCCTTCAAGAGAGATAGTCGAAAAAATTGGGATTGCCGTCCGAGAAGGGAGACCGCGTGGGGAAACCAGTAAAGGAGAAAATCCCGGCGAGCGATAGATTTTGGAGATACTTAATTGGCGACCTGTGACCTGCTAGGACGAACATCGCGGACGCGCCTGATTAACCACGGTGAGTGGGCTGTAATTGCCGAGCTTCCCTCGGCACTTGCAAGCAAATTATATAATTATTGTACTTCGCCGCCATGTGCTCGGGGCACATAGAAAATTAAAGCCGTGGTGGTGTGACACCGATATATAAATCAGTGCGGGTCGGACCAGTGGCAAATTTACGCCTTAGTGTGAGGAAATTTCCGCGATTCGGGAAGACGGGAGACGTGGTGAATGTGATAGTCGCGAGGGACGCGTGACACGGCTAGCGTAGCCATTTTTGTGTATCGCGACCGCGTAGATGTAAGGATATTGTATCTTGCGACCGGTGGTGTTACCCGACGAGGAGAAATAAAGTTATATATATATTTAAAGTAAAAGTTGTGGGAAATTATTATAAATTGTGAATTCCTGATTTTTCCTATTCACGGAACTTCCTCTGGGAAAAAGGGGGCTCGTGACGAGTTAGCCGCGCTTTACCTGGCGCCCATTAATTGAGAAATTTTGGTAAAGTGTCGAGACAATGGTAAGCATCACAATTGTAGTGGTTTCTGATTTTCAATAACGAATGCCATGTTACAAATGACGTACCAACGGGAGCTTAGTGACTCAGAAAAAAATCAGGAAAAATAGCAAAATAAATTAATTAAGAGAGTTCGGGAAAAATCAGAAAATTTTTTTTACACAGTGTCGAGCCAGCGAAAGTGCAGCGACTAAAACGTTTTTTTTGTGTCGTATGAAAATTTAAGTGAAGTGGAAAAATTATTTTTTTTGT
Source organism: Gastracanthus pulcherrimus (assembly GCA_949152435.1). Lineage (NCBI taxonomy): Eukaryota > Metazoa > Arthropoda > Insecta > Hymenoptera > Pteromalidae > Gastracanthus > Gastracanthus pulcherrimus. The sequence continues at coordinate 59,385,528 of OX424572.1, read as the reverse complement.
GTGTTTAAGGAATTTATAAGTAGGACTTAGAAAAATTTTCACTTGAGCTATTGGGTTATAAATGGGACTTTAAAAATTTGTTTCACTTGAGCTATTGGGTTATAAATTGGACTTAGAAAATTTTCACTTGGGGTAATCGACTAATAAATTTTTCGATTTCGGGAATTTTCCGGAAAATTTTTTTGGATATTTTTGAGAATTTTCCGAAATTATTTTTGAAATTTTTTTTTGATTATGAGAATTTTCCGAAATTTTTTTTTGAAAATTTTTCGATTTTGAGAATTTTCCGGAAAATTTTTTTGGAAATGTTTGAGAATTTTCCGAAATTATTTTTTGAAAATTTTTCGATTTTGAGAATTTTCCGGAAAATTTTTTTGGATATTTTTGTGAATTTTCCGAAATTACTTTTTGAAAATTTTTGATTTTCAGAATTTTCCGGAAAAATTTTTTTTGATGTGAGGAATGTTCTAAAGGAAGGAAGAGTTTTTTTTTGAGATTTTGAGAATTTTCGAAGATATTTTTTTTTGAAGGGTTTTAGTTGAAAAATTTTTTTTTGGATTTAAGAGTTTTTTTTTGGATATTCTTGAAAATTTTTCGAAAATTTCTGAGCGATCTATTGAGGGCTTTCACAGGTTGGGTGTGTAGTGAAGAAAATTTTCGTTTCAATTGAGACCTTTCGTAGGATTCTTTTGAGTATTGAAAATTTTCGGTTATTGGAGGAAGCTTGTAGCGATATATAAAGAAAATAGCGAATTACCAGTGTAAGCGGAAGGCTGCGGCGACGCACTGAATATAATAGCGATAAATAGAGAAGGTGGGGAAAATAGGAGACAAATTCGGAAAATCTTTGTTGGAGATTTGGTGAAATTTGAGTAATGAGCTAGAGTGATAGATAAATTAATTGGGTGTAATTTTCTGAATTCTGTCCTATTTTTCAAGTCTCCTCAACGACTTAAAGTAGTAGAGTAGGAGTCACACCACCGTATAGGGAAAATTCATTTTGCGAACACCTCCACAAAATATTATTGCTGTGCTACTACCCCCAAATCGATTAGTAAGAACGATTTATAATTAGTTAAGAGTAAAATTTTTGTAACAACTACTGGAAATTGGGTATAAAAATACAACAACTAAAGTTATTGTATTTATAGTATAACTACTGTGTCAAAGGAAAAATTGATTATTACATATATTTATATTTATTTAATTGTATTGGAAATTATTTACTGAAAATTGATTGCGACCAAGAAGAAACCTCAGATTATTACTCCAGATATAAACAAGAAGAGAAGACCAAGAACTACTGAAGACTGAATAGCGACTTTATTAGATTCGCGTCAGGGTATTTCAGCAGCTACTCAAGAGCTAGGCAAACAAATTTCGAGTAGGCATTTTCAGCTAAAGGAACCGATAAAGAAGACCTCAAGAAAAGAAGCTATTTTCTTTGTTTATCTCCTTTTGTCCCTTTAGCAAAAGTACATACGGTAATCTCCAGAGTAACATACATATATAAATATACATATTATTATTATAAATCATTATAAAAATTGAAAATTAGTGACACAGTAGTTAGGCAGGAAAATTGTCCCGTAAAAGAGTTAAGACTAATTCCTTTATTAGCGACCTCTCCATTCACGTGCACCAGGTATTGCAAGTTAAATCCCCGTCTTTGAAAAGATTCCAAAGACTTGGGCGGGCCCTCCCAACATAGCGAATACTGCAGTAACTGTAGAGTGTAACTAGCGACCAAACCGCTGCTTTTGTTTTCGTCCCTTAGTGTACGAATAGAGTACAAAATGAACACAAGACAAGCAGCAAAGAAGGATCCGCGCATACGCCAGCGAATGGCAGTATCAAGTAGAATAAATGGGATGGACCCGAGCGAACTTATAATAATTCTAGATCAGATGGGACTTAGCATATCTGGGACAACAGCCCAACTTAGAGACAGACTCTTGCGGGCAAGTATTAGGTCAGTGGAACCAGAGGCAGCAGTAAATTGGGATACAGTATGGGACGAAAGACCATGGGATCAAGTACCAGCAACATCGGCGGCCATAATGCGAGAGGAATCTTTTGAACAAATACCTCAGAAGAAGAAAAGAGGTAGGAAGCCTAAGAGAAGGACCAAAGAAGTAGAGTTGCAAAGCACGGAAACGGAGTATAGCCAAGAAGAGGGACAGGCAATCACGGAGCAGATTCAAGAAGTCACAACACAACAACAAACGACCGATATACCAGTAGTTACGCTAGAAACGATAAGCAAAGCGACCACCACTATCACTACGACGACACCAGTTCGTACTCGGGGACCAACGGATAGCTTCGCGATGCAGATGGTGTCTGCAAACACACGACCAAGAGTGCAAACAGGGTTTCCACCGCAACTCTTGGCAATGAGCAGTCATACACAGTTGGCATATACTCCGGGACTAATGAAGATGATACCAACCGGCTACCAATGGAGGCTACCAGAGCCACTTTTCCATTATACAGGAAATCATCCATTACCGGATTCCAGTACGGGAACTCCCGCGGTACCAATGATCCAGAGACCAATACAATTGATTACATCAGCGTCAACGGCTTCGGAACCAACGTTACCTTCGATGCCAACCACCGCAGCGCCGTCGGTCACACGACCTCCTGCAATGGCACAAGCAACGAACGTCGGGTCCGGTCCCGGGACTAGTCAGAGGGGACAACCCCTAGCAAGAAGTGACAATCCGACAGGAACATCACAAAGCCAAACGCCACTGCAGGGGATAAACCCGAACGACAGTATTCAATATATTGGACAAGTAAAACATAGAGACCCCATAACCAGTAACCCAAGAAATGGAAACTCAACAGATAGTAGCGACGTAAGCAACAAAGAAGAAGATAAGAATCGAGAAGAAGATGCCATTCAACGAGGGGCAGGACCATACGAACGGCTACTGCAGGAGTTTGAACATCTGAAAATGGCACAACATACACCAATTCTCCTCCGAGAACCGGTATACGCGCCACAACCTCCAGTAGTCCCACCTCCGGTAGCACACCCACAAGATTACGTAGACACTCCGAGACCACCGAGGGGATCTCAAGAGAGAAGAGAGCGACCCAGAAATCACGAAGTGGCAGAGATTCGGAGGCCTAAGGTGAACACCGTTCGTAGGCCAACAGACCAGCAAACCGAAGCATCAAAACAGAGAAGAGGAGAACGAAAGCGACTGTCATCGAGTAGCTCGGAAAGTAGCGTACTAGACCGAAGATTAGTAAAGAAGAGAGATAGCCGTAAAATGAAAAACCGTAGACATAGGAGTTCGAGTAATAGTACCACAAGTAGCGACGGTAATACAACGTCATCAGATTCAGATAGCGACCACAATAAAAGAAGTACAAAACACAGGAGAGGCCACAAACGGAACCAGTCGAGATCGACTAGCGATTCGGAATATGAAGATAAGAAAATGAAACAAAAAAATAGGAAAAGTCATTCGAATGTAGATATAGCGGGGAAGAATGTTAAAATATTGCAGAGCTGGAACCTAAAGTTCAATGGGGAAGATAAGGAGCCAGAGGAAATTTTGGACCGGCTGCAGGATTGCAAAGCAAGCCTAGCCATGAGCGACAGGGAGCTGTTGAATGCTTTACCATCGATCTTTTCGAAAAATGCTAGCAGATGGTATCGATCCAAGCGACCAGACTTAAAATCATGGAAAGACTTTAAAAAAGCATTCAGAAGGCAGTATTTGGGTCACAGAGATGAAGAAGACACGATGACGGACTTACGAAACAGATCGATGGCAAAAGGAGAAAAGATTGCCAATTATATATCCTGCGTAGAATACATTGTCGACCACTTTAAGCGACCCCCTTCCAGGAAAACAATAGTAAAACAGGCCTACAAGGGCTTGAGGAAAGACTATCGACACTTCATGGCGGGGAAAGAAATCAAGACGCTCAAGGATATAGAGAAACTAGGAAGAATTTGGGAAAAGGAGAAAGAACTAGATGACCGGTTTGAAGAGCCTCCACCAAAGGAGAAGATGAGCATACCAGGTGCAGCATACTCTGGGACACCCTCAGTCCGTAAGGTAGCGGCAGCCTACGAGAAATCGAACCCAGAAAGCGACACTAGCGACAGCACATCAGCGACAACCAAACCGGCGAGAAAGAGAAATTGGAATAGAAAAGCGAAGAAAAAACAAAAACAAATAAATGCGGTAGCCGCTGCCAAGGAGAATCAAAGGCCTGAAGCCAACGTACAAGCGACCCCAGTACAGCCAGCCTCACACAACGCGACCGCAATGATGACGCACAGCACACCGCTGAATCCACTGCGACCGAGTTTTGTGCCCGCTTGGCAATGGTCTCCTCCCCAGAATGTTAACTCGTTTCAGGGTAGAGGTGGTCAGGCCCAAGGATTCACCGGCCAAGGCGCCTATAATATGAGAGAAACTAGAGACCAAAATGGGCCTTCTGCCAAAAATATACCAGTATATGGTGCATGCTATACATGCCAGATGGTAGGGCACCGAGCAAGAGAATGTCCACAAAGGACATGCTACTTGTGTAGGGCTATGGGACACTATGCAAGCGAATGTCCCAATAGACAGCCGGCATGGCAGTCTTCTCCAAATAATCAGGCCATGGGAAACGGGATGCAGGGGAGGCAGAAGAGTCCCATACCTCCTCAGCAACCGCAAACGGGACGCAACTGGCAACAATAAAGGGAAGCCAGCATAGCGCCCAACCGACCATACAGGAGAAGAGAATAGCGACCCCAGAGAACGCGAAAATTAGCAGCGACCAAGAGAGAAGTGGATCGATGAGAGTCGAGGCAGAGAAAAGTATTAAGTCCACATTGTCAGATGGGGAGACCCACCCAGTATGGAGCAATACTTCAAACAGCGGAGGATTAAATGGGACCTCACCAATAGTGACCACAAAACCATTAATTAAAGAGAGTAGTGAGAGCAACAAAATTAGAGAAGAGAGAGAAAAATTAGAGAGTAGAAAGAGTAGTGAGAGCAACAAAATTCGAGAAGAGAGAGAAAAAGTAGAGAGTAGAGAGAGTAGTGAGAGCAACAAAATTCGAGAAGAGAAAAAAAAAGTAGAGAATAGAGAGAGTCGTGAGAGCAACAGGGTGACCGAAAGAGTGACAACCGTACCGATCCTCGAAGGGTCCGACGTAACGGCGCTCAATCCAACAGCTGACGAGCAGAAGGATTTCGAGCACCTAGCCCTCGTACGAGAGGCGGTCGACCTTCTGGAAGGGTCACAGGTGTACACTCCCTCGTTGGAGGGCCCCTCCACCTTTGTTACAGACCTAGATGTTGGGGTGCCCACATCTAGTCTAGGGGGGGAGAGCAGCGTACTACGTACGCCAGAGGCCGACCAACTTGAGGTTCCGGAACCAGGCGAAGTCGAAGTCGCAGGTATGAGCGCAGAGAACCGCATCTTCACGAAGGTAATACTAGGTGGTAGACCGTACAGAGCCCTAATTGATGGAGGAGCCACGGTCTCCCTAGTAGGACCAGAGATAGCGGCTAAGTTCAAGGACCGATTGCGACCAGCAAACTCTGTTATAAGAAGTGTGTTATGTGGAACAAAGAAAGTATTGGGGTATCTGGACATCAACATGGAATTGGATGGCAGGTCCAGGAAGCTGACGGTAAGAGCCGTAGATCCTTGCGACCACGACATCTTACTTGGACAGGACTTTACCAACCCATGGGACGTTGATGTAAGATACGGCAGACGGATGTGGAGGACTAACGAGGGCCCGTGGAAGCAATCTTGGGACGACGAGGAAATCGAAGCGACCCCAGCATACGCCGAATGCGCCGGAATTACCGAGGCAGACGACGAGCAGCGGAAAGCCATAGAAGACCTAGTGACCAAGATATTACCTCCGCCATCGGAAAATTTAGGAACGACCACACTGACCGAACATCACATAGATGTACTCTCCGCAGCCGCCATCAAACATCGGCCAAGGAGAATGTCACCCAAACTTCTGCAAGTAGTACACGAAGAGATAGAGAAGATGTTTAGGAGTGGAGTAATAGAGCGATCGGCAAGTGAATGGAGTAGCGCCCCGGTAATCATCAAGAAGCCAGACGGGAGCTATAGATTTTGTATAGATTATCGCGACCTCAACAAAGTGACCCGGAAGGATGCATATCCTATCAGGAGCATGGATTCCATATTGGACAAATTGCGTAAAGCCAAATATTTGACCAAAATTGACCTCAAGCAAGCCTATTTTCAAGTACCGATGGAGCAAAGCAGCAAGAAATTTACAGCATTTGCAATGCCGGGGTCAGGGCTTTGGCAATTTGTAAAAATGCCCTTCGGACTAACGAATGCGCCCATGACCTTCCAACGCCTGATCGATGCTTTGTTTGGCGTCCAGTATGAACCATATGTGTTTGGATACTTGGACGACATCATTATAGCGACCGAGACCTTTGAGGAACATCTCCAATGGTTGGAGCTGGTTCTCAAGAAGCTGGTCGAAGCAGGATTGGTAGTAAATCGGAAAAAGTGCGAATTCTGCTGCTCGAGAGTGACGTACTTAGGCTTCTTGCTTGATAAAGATGGATTGCGACCAGATCCAGAAAAGGTATCGCCAGTGACAGAATATCCAGCGCCGAAGACCGTTAAGCAGCTGAAACGATTTCTGGGTATGGTAGGATGGTACTCGCGATTCATTGAGAACGACTCAGAGATGAAAATTCCGTTAGTGAAGTTACTAAGAAAGGGGCAAGAATGGAAATGGGATAGCGACCAACAAGAGGCCTTTGAAGGTCTAAAGAAGGCGCTAACGGTGGCTCCGGTCCTGGCAAGACCAGATTTTGGCAAAACCTTCACGGTCCAGAGTGACGCAAGCGGAGTGGCGATTGGGGCGGTTTTGACACAGGAAGGGGATGATGGAGAGCACCCCATCGTATATGTGAGTAGAGTACTCACGGCGGCTGAACGAAATTATACCACGTCCGAAAGAGAATGCTTGGCGTTATTATGGGCCATTAAGAAGTTGCGACCATACCTTGAAGGGTACGAATTCAAGGCCATCACCGACCATAGCGCCCTCCAATGGCTTCGTAATCTGAAGGACCCTACTGGACGACTAGCCCGTTGGGCACTTGAAATGCAGCAGTGGGACTTCGAAGTAATCCATCGGAAGGGCACTCTGCTGAAAGTGCCTGATGCGTTGTCCAGGATGTATGAAGATGGAGGGGAAATAGCTGGATTTGAAGAGATACAGGACGAGCGATACGTAACGAGGATGGAAGAAGTACAAAGACACCCACACCGATTCCCAGACTGGCGAATTGAAGATGGCATGTTGTACAAATTTCGTAGCGACCCCCTATTAGACCCAGTGACATCTCGAGAAGAAGGATGGAGACTGGTCGTCCCAGTAGAGTACCGTGAGAGAGTGATGACGGAGAGCCACTCCATCACCTCCGCGGGACACCTGGGACTTGAGAAGACCTATGACCGAGTGGCCCGCGAGTACTACTGGCAAGGCATGTACTATGACGTGCGCCACTTCGTCCAGGCTTGTCTCGAATGCCAGAAGCACAAGTCCTCTCAGACGGGACCCCTAGGGCTACTAGGAAAAAGAATTGTAGAGCGACCATGGGCCGTAGTGGCAGCAGATCTTATGGAATTTCCACCAAGTAAGAGCCAATTCAAATACTTGGTGGTATTCCAAGATCTCTTCACGCGGTGGATCGAGCTGAAGCCGCTGAGGAAGGCGGATGGCAAGTCGGTGGCTCGCGCCCTAGAGGAGCTCATCTTGTTTCGGTGGGAGACGCCGAACTACGTACTCACAGATAACGGGAAAGAGTTCATCAATAAGCACCTGACCGCCACGCTGAAGGAGTATGGAGTGACCCATGTGACCACGCCACCGTACCATCCGCAAGCCAATCCAGTGGAGAGAAGCAATCGAACCCTAAAGACCATGATAGCGACCTTCGTAAAACAAGACCATCGGAATTGGGATGCCCATCTTCATGAGTTTAGGCATGCAGTCAACACTGCCATGCAAGCGACCACCAAGGTATCACCAGCCTTCTTGAATTATGGACGACACCCAAGGCCGGTGAAGAGTTTACGAAGAGAAGTAGAGCCAAAGCGACCAATTATTAGTAGCGACCCTGAAGATTGGTTAGAGAGAGTAAGAAGACTGGATGCCCTACGCGACCTAGTAATCAGGCATATCGATTCTGCAAAGGAGCGACAAGCCAAATACTACAATCGTGGCAGGAAGGAGGCGACATTCCAGGTAGGAGACTTAGTAATGAGGGCAAACCACCACTTGTCAAACAAAGACAAGCGTTTTTCGGCTAAGTTAGCTGGCCGGTTTGACGGCCCGTTTGCCATCAAAGAAGTTAAGTCTCCGCTGGTATACGTGCTAAATATGGGTGAGGATAAAAGAATACCCGAGGTGCACGTGAGCGAATTGAAAAGATACATTCCCCCAAGGGGGAGAGCCCCGTAGTAGCGACCTCCTCTTTACAAGCGACCTTGAAGGGGTTATTTATCGAAGCGACCCATAGAAGGAGGGCAACCTGACGATCTAGCGACCACCATGCTAATAGCGACCCATCCGAGACCCTACGCATCGGCGACCAAAAAGGGCATAACCTGAGAACTACTAGCGACCGAAACCTGGAGTGACGGAGGCATACCCATGTCCAGTAAGTTGTTAAAAGGCTTGTTATTTATTTATTTATTTGGAATTTTTTTATTTTTATGATTTCCCCTAGGGTCGCGCGATCTATGAGCGCGATTGCTCTGTGGTCGGATTGGGAGTAGTAAGGTGGAGGTTTTAATACATTTTTTTGTTGTTTTCAGCTTGATTAGTTTAAGTGTATAGATGTATATATATATTGTTTTTTTGCAAAAGCTCTGGTGCCGAGGGTTGTTCGGGAATCGCGTTGATGGGATACAATGGCCCAATTAGAGTCTCGTTGATTATTGGAATAACCAGTCCACTCCTGGCGGTGTGTCCCGTTTAGGGGGGGAGAGTTTGTGACGTGTATTTCACGTCCCAATAATATTAAATACGGGCAGTCAATCGCGACCCAGTCGCCCGTCACCAGAGCCGAGCATTTCTCAAATTTAATTAGTATTGTTATTAATGGGGTTTTGTTATTATTTGTTGAGGGAATGAGGATAAGGAGTCGCGACCGAGGAAGGCCGCAGACCGGCACATACACGCACACACCCATACAAGCGGCACCAGCTGATCGCCGCAGCGACGACTGCTCGGAGCGAGCAACGGCGACGAGTATACACACACAGGCACAGCACCAACATCACTGCACACTGTACGCGCGACTCTCTCTCTCTCGATTGCTCTTTCTTCCTCGCCTCTCGAGGATGATGAGCCGCTGCCCGCGCACACACATACACACACGCGCGCGCGGCCGCCCTCTCTCCCGATGCACGCAGACGCGGGAGGAGAGAGGATTCACAGCGGCAGCGGCGGCTTCCTCGAGGCACACCATCTCGGCTGTAGCCAAGAGAGAGAGAGAGAGAGAGAGAGAGAGAGATATACCGACTCGGCTGGCGGTAGAGGGGAGAGCTAGCAGCCGCCGCGCCGCGAGCCGCATGAAGCTGCCGGCCTCTCCTAGCGTAGGCCGACGCGCGCACGTCGCCGCTGCCAACTGTGTTGGTCCGGCGGCGATAAAACCGAAAGCGCCCGATATAGATATACACGCCGGGTTGCCCGCGCGTGTATATCTAGCAATTCATAATTGCCCGCGCTGCGTAAGCAGGGCGGTATTAGCGAGGCGAGCCAATGAGGAGTAGCGACTCAAATCACCGCGGACTTGGCCTTGATTTTTGCATCTAGGGAAAATCAAGGCCAATCACCGTAAAGGAAAGGGCGGAAGCAACAGGAGTTTGAGCTGAAGTTGTGCGAGAAGAAAAGCCAAAATTTTGGAAGAGATTTCCGCCCTCTCCGGTTTTGAGCATTGACTGCCCGGCCTTCAAGAGAGATAGTCGAAAAAATTGGGATTGCCGTCCGAGAAGGGAGACCGCGTGGGGAAACCAGTAAAGGAGAAAATCCCGGCGAGCGATAGATTTTGGAGAAACTTAATTGGCGACCTGTGACCTGCTAGGACGAACATCGCGGACGCGCCTGATTAACCACGGTGAGTGGGCTGTAATTGCCGAGCTTCCCTCGGTACTTGCAAGCAAATTATATAATTATTGTACTTCGCCGCCATGTGCTCGGGGCACATAGAAAATTAAAGCCGTGGTGGTGTGACACCGATATATAAATCAGTGCGGGTCGGACCAGTGGCAAATTTACGCCTTAGTGTGGGGAAATTTCCGCGATTCGGGAAGACGGGAGACGTGGTGAATGTGATAGTCGCGAGGGACGCGTGACACGGCTAGCGTAGCCATTTTTGTGTATCGCGACCGCGTAGATGTAAGGATATTGTAACTTGCGACCGGTGGTGTTACCCGACGAGGAGAAATAAAGTTATATATATATTTAAAGTAAAAGTTGTGGGAAATTATTATAAATTGTGAATTCCTGATTTTTCCTATTCACGGAACTTCCTCTGGGAAAAAGGGGGCTCGTGACGAGTTAGCCGCGCTTTACCTGGCGCCCATTAATTGAGAAATTTTGGTAAAGTGTCGAGACAATGGTAAGCATCACAATTGTAGTGGTTTCTGATTTTCAATAACGAATGCCATGTTACAATCTGTACAGTTAATCTAATAGGATTTTATGATTGACAGTATCAAAAGTTTTCGCTAGGTTTAGGAATGTGGCGATTATTGGTTTGTTTGTATCTAATTTACTGTATATTATTTTTGTAATATGTTTTAATGCATCAGTTGTTCCCTTATGTTTAATAAATATATAGATATATAGATACAGCTTTTATTTATGTTCAAGACAAAAAAATAATACGTGTGTGTTACATATTTGTAGTTATAGTCATGATATAAAATTACGCAATCTTATATTCAATAAAAATTTTTTGCAGTCATATTTTTAAATTACATTTGGTAATCAGATCACAGATCGTCGTTAATGGTAAAATTGTACATGGTCTCGTTAGGCTTATATCTATCGCGTCATTATTTAAAAGCATTCTTACTAACCTAGCATGACGAGGGTATAAACTCTATCAATTCACTCATTAAATTCACGCTAGTAATACATACATGCTAATAAATACATTCATACATGAAACGCAGATAGTCAAATAAATTAATGCGACGCATACAATTAAATAACCAATACCCTTACACGATACACCGGTGTTAGTTTTGTTGTTCTAAATGATTTTAATGAGGGCTTACACCGCACATCCTCTGGGAGTAACTTCCATATCCCGCTGTCCTAACGGAAGAACGGTATCGAGAGCTCCTCCACACCACCCTCGTCAGAGTTTCTGGTCTAGTTCTTATGAAAGAGAGCAGCAAGGTACGGTGGTTGCTCCATGAGAATAATTTTATGCAATAGCACCGCCGCAAAATACTCTCTCCTGTCCATTATACATAACCAGCCCAGTCCCGCCCTATATGGGGTGATGTGCTCGTCACTCCTCAGACCGCTTATATATCGAACACATGTGTTCTGCAGTTGCTACAGTCTCTTCTGCAGCTCTTGCATCGAGGTGCACCGCAGAGCAGTAGTCAAGATGTGAGACCGCTAATGCACTTGCGAGCTGTTTCCGCAATGCCTCTGTGGTGCACGAGTGAAATAAATGCAGGCCATACCAGGTTCTATTCACCTTCTTGCTCACCGTGTCAACCTGAGTTTTCCACGTAAGGGCAGTGTCCGTAACCAAGCCTAGGTTGGTGACAGTATCGGAGAAGGGCACATATTCCCCATTCTGGATCTCAATGCCAGGCAATCCTAATTCTTGTACCTTGAGCACATTGTAATCCGACCCGAAAATGATTGCTTTAGTTTTGCCGACGTTGAGGTTCAAAGAGGCATCCGCTTCCAACCCCGATACTGCTTGTGCAACGGCTGTTAGTCGCGCAATACCCTCCAAAAGATCTTGCTTAGTGGTTTGCGTGTACACCTGCAGGTCGTCAGCATAAAGTAGATGCGATATGCATTCGCAGTCTTTTAGCACCTCCTGTGGGTCATTAATCTATAGACTAAATAACAGGAGCCCTAAGACGAAGCCCTGCGGCTCTCCCAGATTGGTAAAGAGCCAGTCGGAGTCGCCGCATGACGGAGTTGTGCCTCTCTGTCTCCTGCTGCTCAGGTATGACTTTACCCACAGCACCACTCCACGAGAGAAGCCCATCCGAAGAAGTTTCTTAAGGGGGGCTGCTGCTTCGTACTTCTAATAATTCCCAAATTTATTTCTATATTTATGGGTCTGCTCAGGTATAAAAGTACCTATATATGTACACTACTACATATTTACAACAGGCCTTGTATACATATTCAGTGTACTAAAGGTCAGTCGAGAACGGCGCGTTCTACGGAGCAGTTCTGTACGTACGTTAGCTTGTTTCGTGTCAGTTTTCGAATATTTTGACTGTTTTTCGTTAGAGTTTTAACGTGTTATACGTTTGTGAGTGAAAATGCCGAGAAAAGTTAGCAGAGAACCACCGCACAAACGAAAGAAAGATATAGTTGAAGCTAAAAGCACTTCGTCGAGAAAACTAAGTACGAATAAATCTATTGAGGAAGAACTTTCAAAACACTACAGAATCGTTGATTATATGTTAGTGTTTACAGCTCTTGCTACATTAGTGAAATATGGTGTCTGTGCAGGAAATGTATCATTCCAGTCTTGCAAAAGGAAGGCCTAGGTTTTAAAATAAAAGTTACCTGTACTGACCTGGCATCGACGATTCTGTGCAAGTATACAGCGAAAAAAAGAGAATAATTATGATTTTTTACTGTTTAAAACTTTAAATCGATTTTCCCAAACTTCACGTTTTCGAAGCCGGCGGAGGCTGTTATATCAAATCCACTGTACCGATCCTCTTCAAAATTTGTACATTACTTCTCTGTATAATTCATGAGGTAACCCTGACGAGTTTTTTTTTTAATTTGTTGTTATTTTTTATTTTACAATAACAATTTGACCGATTTTTTAAGCGAAAATTGCGTTTCATACTTTCTAGTGTTACCAAAACTTGAAAAATCAGTAAAAAAAGAAAAAACTCGACAGGGTTACCTGGAAAAACTCATAAGATAACAAAAACAATTTGATTTTTTGATTTCAGATGATCGAGTGCCGAGAAATGACCGTCACCACAAAATATCTTTTTTTTGAGATGTCTCCAGAAATTGGCTGCCAACGGCTTAGTTTTCGATATTTTTCACTGAAAATGTAACAAAATGATTTTTAAATGATATATTACAATACTGTAATTAGCTAATTTAAAATACATTACCTGTATCTTTTTAAAAAGTTATTGAAAAAGGCGCTTTTATTAACTTAATTAACAATACTCCCCCCCCCCCCCCCTCTTAAGCAGCTTAGACGGCGAGATGGTATCAAAGGCCTTCGATAAATCAAACATCAATAATACAGTCATAAGCTGCTTATTGCTGTTAATGCTTTGCTGTATGTCCTTCGTGAGCTTCAGAAGGGCCGTCTGGGTGCTGTAATATGGTCGAAAATCTATTTGCAGCGGGTCCAAGTTGTTTTTGGCCTTGAGATGCTCCGACAACTGTTCCTGGACAATCTTCCCCGGAACCTTTGACAGGAAGCACAGCAGCGCAATTGGTCGGAAACTCGAGACGGTGAATAGAGTGGTGGTTTTTTTCAGCGGCACCAACCGAGCACTCTTCCAGACTTCAGCGACACGCAATCCAAATTGATTGTCAGCTAGTATGTTACTTTTATCCACGATATCATATATTCTATTGAATATTATTTTTTCAAATTTTTTGCTATATTTGATGAGAGAAATAGGTCAGTGGTTGGGCGAACTTTGCCTTTTTCCAGCTTTAAAAATTGGGATGATTTTTTCACCTTTTCGCCTTTCTTTTCTTTGCCGAGTAGTTCTTTTAGTAGTGAATTCTTCTCGTGTAATTCTGCGTTCAGTCGCTTTAGTAGTTCATTCTCTATCTTTAGACTGTCCTATTCTTCTTCGTTGTATATAGCAGCATTAGGGTCAGAGTACGTTTAATTTGCTATTTCATTTAATAATTCTTTTTTTGCCTTTAACTTGATCTAGAAAATGATAATTCTAGTTGTGTCGTTTAGTGCAACGCAACTGTAATTGGAGGTTAGATTCAGACCTTGATGCTCTGATCATATTAATAAAATAACACGTACGATTTTAGTGTCAAGTAATTATTTAAAATCAATGATATGGTACACGTTTTCACAAATTATTCAAACTACTGTCGATACTCTCTTTCTTGGATGACATTTATAATATATTTATTTCTCTTTATCTGGTGGAATATTCATGTTATCCGCCATTTTGATATCAAAATAATTTGAATCTTCACAGGATAATTGTTTTTTATATTATGAACACATTGTGAAAGCGATTTTTTATAGACCCCCATATACAAATTTGACCCCGTATATAAAAATGTATTACTTTCTGATTTATGTGAAAATTGTTCTAACATTCATATAATCGTGTTTATAATATAAAAAACAATAATCTTGTAAAGTTTCAAATGATTTTATCATCCGCATTTGCACAAGCAACATTTGTAAAGCCAAAAATTAAGTTCTGGGAAAAACGACTTTAAAGATAGCAAATTGCATATAAGCCAATGTAATTAAATACTATAAAAATCTTCAAAAAACTTAGGATGCTTTAGATGTACTCTAGTCTTAATTTAACGTAGATGTTTAAAATTAATTTTTTTCATATGGGCTGCAATTCAAACACTTATATTGCTTGTAAACCTTGCCTATGACGTTTGAAAATTCTGAAAAAAATTCAGTTATATACTTTAAATTGTACATTATTAAAACCAATTTGTTAGTAAACATTTCTTTGAAAGTATAATTATATTTACTGTATATAATGTAGTATAAACAAAAAAGAAATGAGTAAAATTGTCGTTCCCCGAAGCATAAAACTAAATATCCACGATCACCATTTAACATTTTAACGCGTGCGCGCAACCAGATTGGCTTTAATTCTACATCGCTATCGTGTGGTCATGGTATTGTATAGAAACTCCGCCAAAAAACAAACATGGGCCTTTTAAGGTAGTTGAGTACGATAGATTTGAATATTTATCTATCTATATATCTATCTATCTATATATCTGCCTGTCTGTCTAACATTTGTTTTACTCGTCCAATAATAAAGTAAGAATATTCTTAGAAACAGTTTAGTAAAGTCGCTTCTTTAGATTTAATTTTGAACAGTGACAAATTTTTAATGTCCAATATGCTTAAATGTTGATTCTTCCAATGTATGATACAATGAGGAACTGTTGAATTAAAGCCCTGGGATGATTTAAGTGAACTTTCTTTCAAGAGTTTGAAGCTCTCGCATCATAAGGGTTATTTATGAATTTTAGCTTTGATGCTACAGGAGGAGCATATAATTGCTCATTAAAAATTTCCAAGTTAACAATAAATCATTATTTCTCTGAAGAGACTCTAGGAAATATACATTGAAAAGTTCAGAAATTTCCTAATATTTATGGGTAAATTTATCAAAACGAATTTTAGTTTTAAAAGCAAGCACACGCAGAAATTTATGTATGACCTGCTCAAGCATTTGTTTTAAATACAGCACTCAATGTGACCATACTGGAGACGCAAAGTTTAGAATGGGAGAAACTTGATAAGAATATTGATAAGAAATAGAAGAACATTGATTTTTTAATAATACTGCCAGGACCGTCTCTTATTTATGTCTGTAAAAAGAGCACGCATCCAGTTTGGCTCATACTTTTTGTGGAGACTATTAGGTATTTGTATCGAATAGTCCTCCAGTAAAGAATAAGTGTGTCCCTTGACAAGTAATTGAGTACAATTGGTTCAAACAGTATCAAAATTTCGTATGTTTGAGGAACGACAATTCTGAGGATTTGCTCATATATAGTATATCATAGATGATAGGCAATTGTGATTAAAGACACGTCAAGAACTTTTTTGCACAAACCGTGTTATATGTCATTTATGTAATCTGTTTCGTAAACGTGTGTGACTTTGTACTTTGCATCGCTCGTATCGAGCGATATTAATAAAAAGTCTTTTATTTTTAGTACCCGTTTAATTTCAACGCAGTTAGGCTTATTATACTGCAAATGGGTATCAAAATATTTTAAACTATTACTTACGCCTGGAACACCCTCAAACAAGGGTCGCAATGGAGTTGGTAATAGACAATAATGTAACACTTAGCCGCATTAAATCTCACCCAATTTTTTTCTCCACAGATAGGTTAGTTATCCCCTAATACATAGGACAAAAAATTATTAGCACGCATCTCGGCCCGTCACCACAGAGAAGGGGTTTAATCGGGTAGAAAATACAAAATAAATTTTACATGGCCCTGTTTGATTGCACGTAATCTTTTGCTTCACAGATAGTTATCAAGCAATACGTTGAGCAAAAAGAAATTAGCACCCATGTCGGTCCGGAAACAGGGGTTGAAATATGATAGGAAATAGAAAAAAAATTAAATACGGCCCTGTTTGATCGCACCCAATTCTTTTCTGCGTAGATAGAGTTAGTTATCCGGTAATACATATGACAAGAAATTAATGCATCTCGGCCCGCTACCCCAGAGACAGGGGTTTAATCGGGTAGAATATACAAAAAAAGGTTTACACGCTCATGTTTGATTGCACTCAATTATTTTCTTTACAGATAGGTTAGTTATCATGCAATACTTTTAGCAAAAAAAAATTAGCACCGATTTTTTTCCGCTATCCTGGAAACAGGGATTGAAATATGGTAGGAAATAGAAATAACATTTAACACGGCCTTGTATGATCACACCCAATTTTTTTCTTCACAGATACGTTAGTTATCCCCTAATACATATCACAAAATATTATTAACACTCATCTTGACCCACTACCCCAACAATAGGGGTTGAAACGGGGTAAGAAATAGAAAATAAAATTTAACGCGGCCATGTTTGATCGCACCCAATTTTTTTCTTCACAGTTAGGTTAGGCTATTGCCCAATACGTTGAATCAAAAACTATTAGCACACGTCTCGGCCCGCTGCCCCAGAAACAGGGGTTGAAATATGGTAGGAAATAGAAATAAATTAAAAATAGCCCTGTTTGATCGCACCCAATTCTTTTCTCCACAGATAGGTTAGGTATCTGCTAATACATATGACAAGAAATGATTAGCATGCATCCCGGCCCGCTACCCCAGAGACTTGTTGAATTGGGGTAGAAAATAGAAAAAAAGCTTTACACGCTCATGTTTGATTGCGCCCAACTTTTATCTTTACAGGTAGGTTAGTTATCCCCTAATACATATGGTTGTTATATTGTTATGTTATCCCCTAATACAAACAATTATGAGCACTTTATCGGTCTCCTACCCCAGAGACAGGGGTTGAATTTGGTAGAAAATAGATAAGAACATTTTACATGGCACTGTTTGATCGCACCCATTTTTTCTGCCATATATAGGTTAGTTATTCCGAATATATATGACAAAAAGCGAACCGACTTCAAAAAATGCACTAAAAAGTATGAAAAAATGCACTAAAAAGTATGAAAAAAATGCACTAAAAAGTATGAAAAAAATGCACTAAAAAATATGAAATAATTCACAAAAATGTTCTCGAAGTCGGCGCCGAATTACAAATTGACATATACCGTCACCTCTTTTTGTTTCATTGGGAATCTTATTCTTGACTAATTGTTTGATAGCGTAGTTTGTGTACCGCAGCTAGGTGGCAATGGCCTAAGCACATTAAGATTATCCCGGGGATAATACATAAAAGCTCGCACCAGCAGTTACAATTGTAAGAGTATTATTTCAATTATATGTGAGTTTAGCCGATGACTATCATTTGAAGAAGATTGTTGCATTGGAAGTTCTTTTTAAAAGCTTTTCCCTCAAACCAGTGCTTTTGATTACGAGTTATTAACTTTAAGTGGGATATACGAAATTGGACCCATTTCAATATTATTTATAAATTATATTCTTGAGCAAGATACTACCGTCACGGACCTTATTGTGGATCAGTGCCTCGATTGTGAATCAGTTTATGTTAAAACTATATTGTGAAAGTTTTGCGTTACTTTTATTATTATTTTGAAAGCACTTATTCTTATGCATCAAAATAATTAAAGAAGTAATGTAAAACTTTTATAATGTCTATTTAGAAGTAAATGATTCACAATAGAGGTACCGATACACAATAGGGTCTGTGACGGTATATGTCAATTTGTAATTCGGCGCCGACTTCGAGAACATTTGTGTGAATTATTTCACACTTTTTAATGCATTTTTCAGTCGGTTCTTTTTTTTTTTTTAATTTTTTTATTTCAGACTTTTTAGTTGTAAGGGCTAGTTTCATTCAATTTATATTGTAATATGGGTCGACCAACAAAGAATGCTGCACGTAAGAGAAAAGACCGTTTGCACGAAACGCAAGAGGCTAAATCTGAGCGCCTTTCTCGAGCAAAGAAGAAAATGGCAGACATTCGTCGCGAGGAATCTCCTAGCAAATGCGTTGAAAGACTGTTCCGGATGCGAGAATATATGAGTTCAAAATTATCGAAATAGACACAATCCGAAAGAGGACACCGACTTAGCCGAGTACACCGAAGACTATTAAATGAAACAACAGAAGAAGGAACACACGAAACTCCCAAAGAACGGGAACATCGTCTGTCATTGATTCACAATCGCCTTGCAAACGAGACTGTCGAAGAACGAGAACATTGTCTCTCCTTGATTGACAATCGGCTTGCAAACGAGACTCTCGAAGAAAGAGAACGTTGCTTACAAATAACACGTAACACAAAGAGCAAGAAAAGAAGTTCATTTGATACGTAGGATTTTAAGAAGGCGATCAACATATATTGCGACGTGCCCTGTGCAATATGTAAAAAGACTCTATATCCACAACAATGGTGCAATATGAATACAACTCAATTGTCATATATCATACCTTCAGATCTAGTGGCATTGGGAACTGTTTTAGCCTGCTCTCAATGTACAACTAATATTAAGAAACGAAAAGTTCCACCTCAAGCCTCTTGGAATAAAATGGAAACATCATCTGTGCCTGAGGAATTGGTCAATTTATCGGATATTGAGCAAAAACTTCTCAGCCGAATTGTGCCTCATCTGAAAATCATCAAAGTTCACAATCGATTCAGTCAAGATTGGTGCACAGGGCAAGTTATTTTATTTGCGCAAGTCGTCGTTGAATTGGCTGAGCAGCTTCCGCTACAATTAAATCAAGCTGGAAGTTTTATAGTCGCGGAGATTCTGGAAAATCTACAGCGCATAAGACAACTGAAAGTCGATATTGATAAATTAAAAGTTGCCTTGCAGTGGTTAATGAAGAACAATTCTCAGTATCATGATGTGATTCTATTCTTCCCCGATAATATTGACGTAGCTCATCTAGCACAAGTTGTTGATGATCCTGTAATTAGGAATCCAGAAAATGATTTTCAAGGGGTACCACCCGATTTGAATAGTAGATACGTAATTTTGTCGGAGAATGTGTTAATTTTACGCGGTACATTCCATCAAGCCAGCGACAGATTTGATATCAGTTCTCGTGGAAATCAGTGTACAGCAATTGTAGCAATTGATTGCATTGCATTTTGTCTACTCGACCCGAATAACTGGTGTGCAAGTGATATCGACTATGTACTCCTGTTGGGAGATAGGTTCTATCGGGAATGTGTAGCGAACCGAATCGCTCCTAATTCAGTGGAAGCAAATACAGAATATTTGAGGGTGACAGAACTGCAATCTCATACTACGTATAACAATCGCAATGTTGATATCCATGTTTGTGATGAACTTGCTTCGAACGGCCATCTAATTAAAGATGATACTGATGCTGGATTCAGAAACTTGGAAAATGCTCTAACCATTTTATTCTCTGACGGGTTTGCTCAGAATTAATGGTCAGGAGCCTGGGAGCTCCTACATGGTTTCTAACCTTCTCTTGCGATGACTTGAATTGGTTGGATATGCTGGAAGCATTTCTTATTGCTGCTGGTCATAATCCGAACGAAGCCAAAATCCTGACATTCTCTGAAAGACCATCTTTGGATCAACGTTACCCAGTAATTGTCGCAAGGAAATTTATAGTACGAGTGAATGCACTAATTCGATATTTGAAAAATAACCCTGACTATTTGGGTGGTGCTATAAAAGATTCCTGGTACAGAATAGAGTTTCAGAACAGAGGAAGCCCTCATTTGCATATGTCGGTCTGGTGTGAAAATGTTCCTGATTTTGCTACAAGATAGGGCATGGATGTGATTGACAAAGTTGTGTCTTGCTCATTGGATTTTGACGACGCAGTATTACGATATACAGTAGAAAGCGTACAAATACACAAATACACTGTTACTTGTTACAAAGACCGCAACAACTGTACTTGCCGATTCGGATTTCCCAGACCAGTCAGTGATCAAACAGTGTGTCTGGGTCCTGATGAAACTCTTGCAAATAACGGGCGTTTTTGTATCTTACGCAGAACTGCGGATGAAGTCCTGGTAAATAATTATAATCCTGATCTTCTGACTCTCTGGGAAGGAAATATGGACATACAATCCATGCGGTTCTGGCACTGCCGTTGCATATTACGTGGTGAAGTATGCCAGCAAGTGTGAGCCGAAGCGATACAAAAGACTAAAAGACCGGGTGGAACTGTATGGAATCAGTTATTTTCCGTATCAATGGCCATTCTTTCTTTGCAGTTAGTAAGTGCTCCAGAATGCGCTTATAGACTGTGTCACCTTCCACTGAAAATGTCTTCACGCAAGGCTGTGTTTGTAAATAGCTGCAAGCCCGATGAAAGATTTCGAATTTTAGGATTGGAAGGTGATGAAGCTTCAACGTCTAATAACATTTTCGATCGCTACATCGAGAGACCAGATAAACTTGAAGGTTTAAGTTTGGCTAAATTTCCTGTCAGATACGAATCGTTGTCGAATAAAGTTTGGACAGAAGATGATGGAGATATCGAACTGAATGAAAACATCGAGGAAGAAAGGCACCCCTGCGATTCTTAACCACGAAAAACTTCTGTTTTTGCGATTTTTTAAGTTAGGGACGAACGCTTGGGTGATGAAACAAAAATAGGGCCAGATTCGTTTTCAGCGGATCAATATACATGACAATAAGCTTTGTCCTTTATTTTTGACCACCCCTGTAATTCGCAACTACGTAAAACTGATGTTGCGGATCAAAATACACGAGAATCATCTTTGTCCTTCATTTTGTTACTACCCTTGTAATTCTCAACTGCGTAAAACTGCTGTTTTGGGATGTTTTTTGAAATTAGGAACGAACGATTGGGAGATCGGACAAAAATACGGGCAGATTCGTTTTCAGCTGATCAAAATACATGAGAATCTGCTTTTGAGGGCATGTGTTTCTGTCAAAGGCTTCGAGGTAGATATTACGCACATTTCCAGTATCTTTTACTTGCATATGATATTTTATATTTAAGTCGTAGGGGAGAAGCTTTATTAACGTTCGATCACATTACTTATCAGCGCCCCTATTGGTCGACGAATGAAGCTTTTTCCGCGGGATTAGCGACAGTACAATCCCCGCTATGCTGCCTATATATATCGGTCTCCTTATATATAGTCTTCCAGGTCTGTATGTACTGCCAGCTACCTAATATAGTGTTGTACATGATCCGGTAAGTAGACGAGAGTAGCGTGCAAAATTTGATAAAAAATATATATCACAATGTCAGTTCTAATTATTTACAAGCCTTCAGAGCGATCGGGGAAAGAGTCAATATTGATACATCTTTTCCGGAAAATGTTTAGCCGCAGAGAGCAATTCCCTTGGCTCTCAGTAGACAATCGTTCTTTATAAGAATCATTGTTTGAAAGAAAGATATTCATGACTCCCTCCATAATATCGTTTTTCCGGAGAGTTATCTTCTCGAGAGATTTTCGCAATGAATCTTAAAGAGAGCGTGTGCATAGGTAATGGTCGGAGAACCCGTATCTAGGTTTATACCCCCACATACACACACACATACACACACACACACACATATATATATATATATATATATATATATATATATATATATATATATATATATATATATAATAGTTAATTTAGTTTTCATTTAGATTGAATTGAAATGTTTACATTTATTTGTTCACGTTTGTGCTTGTGTGTGTATGTGTTCGTGCGTATGCATGTGTGTTTGCGTGAGCGTGTGTGTGTATGTGTTCGTGCGTATGCATGTGTGTTTGCGTGAGCGTGTGTGTGTATGTGTTCGTGCGTATGCATGTGTGTTTGCGTGAGCGTGTGTGTGTATGTGAGTGTGTCTGTATGAGAGGATGTGTATGTGTGTGTATTTGTACGTGTGTATTGATATATATACAGACAATGGAAGGTTCTGAGCTAAAGACCCAGAACTTGTCGTTGGTATCGTTTTTTCATCCCAGAATAATTTGAGAGCCCCATCAACTGCCGATGTATATATCTTTTTGTCATATCTGCATCGAAAGTATGCATTTCCATGCATATTAAGTGGGCCGAAAGTGCTATATATATATATATGGGTAATTCTCTGGAAAATCGAGATTAAAAATTTTTTTGTTCTTCTCGATATGTTGAATGTGCGCGAATTATTTCAGTTTTTTTGAAATCCTTATGTTCAAAGTTGATCAAGGCTAAATATGTCATTTTTTACATTTTTTAGCAAATTTCACCTTCCATTTATTCAACAAAATTAAATCTCGTAAAAAAAGTAGCAACAAAGGATAGCAGTAAATTTTCTGAATTTTTCATAAAAATGGTTCCAAAACCTATTAATGCCTTTCTTGATAAATTAAATTCATTATAAAATATAAAAACCTGAAAAAAGTATGTATTACAGCCGAATTAAATTCCGTTGTACGGGTTCTATTTTCACGTAACAAGCTTATTTAATTTACGCGGAAAAGCTAATCTATATCGGAAACTTTCACTTACTATTATCTTATTGAAATTAATTAGTGTGTGTACTTATTATATTAGGAACAAGCGCTGTATGACGAACAGTGGCCTACTTGTGTTAGCAAGCGCTCGTCGGTATCTGTCAAACACTTTGTACGCTCCGCCGCTTACCGGGAAGTGAGCACTCGTTGGTGATGGCTCTTGCTTTTTATAAGAGTCAGTGCTCTTACAGTAGCGCTTACTTGTGAATGAGCGCGTGGCTCTTTCCTTCTATAAGAGTTAGTGCTCTTATGGAAGCGCTTGCTCGCGAGCGGTCGGACCAGTCAAGCAAGCATACTTGAGTGCACGGACAGAGTAAGTGCTCACTTTATTATATGTTAGGGCGATCTCTAAATCACGAGCAAGATCTTACCTTTTTCAATTATACGATTATATATGTTGGTTCTTTATTATCCAAAAATAAAGCCGTGATAAGTGCGCTCGCTGATCCCGACGATAGATCACAAGCGTTAATAGAATTATATAGTCAACAGAGTGCACTTGGCATTGGCTATTTTGCGAATTTGACGGAGAGATTCTTAAGCACACAAGATCAATTAGCGAATCTTTCACGTAGCAGCAATCTAGACCGAGCCATCCGACAATTACCCGACTATGATGGTACTAGCCCCTTACAAGATTTCATCCAAGATGTGGAAAATGGACGAATAGCTTTAATTCCTGGTCAGGAAGTAAACTTCCTACGTAGGGTGATAGCCAAATTGCAAGGAGAAGTCCGAAAAACACTAGTCGATCAAACTGGTAATTCAATGGATGAACTTATAACTCTATTAAAAGCCAACTTCGCACCTTTAAAATCGTATTATCAGTATATAGGAGAAATGTACACACTGTCCATGAGAAGAAACGAATAAGTGCGTAAATATCATTTAAGTTTATTAGCCTCAATAAGTGGAGTACAAGTGGTTCTACATGATAGTCTCGCTCAGACACACAAATATGTAGATCAGAGACCACAATTAGAACTATTAGCACTAGAGCCTTTAAGAGAGGGTTACCAGACTCCTATAGGTCATCTAAGACTAATCCACCACCAAAAACTTTAGCTGCAGCACTGGCAGTAGCTGTAAATTGTGAAACGAAATACGGCGACAATCTAAGACATAGGCATAACAATACCTACATCAGACACATCCGTCCTGTGGAAGACAATATTGTAAGAGGACGAACACCAACTCCCAGACGCGAAGAGTGTTATGAACCACAAATCCATAGCCAACGTCCTACATCTCCACATCGGAACGAATCCACCACCTCATCTTATGAATCAACCAGAGCCCGATCATTCTCTCCAAAAAGGGTAGATTTTCACGACCCGCAACTGTATAATCGTTAAGGAGTTCAACATTATTACTATTCATCTGATATACAGATGAGGAAATCAAACGAAAATACATGACAATCCATCCAGATTAATGGAAATATCCACCATAGTGACTCTCCTAGTGGGATTTTGAAAAGATCTGCTACTCCTACTACACTTTAACATTACTCCCAGTACCCCACATTACCACCCGCCCCTTTTTATCCTATGTATACTCCTCTAGTGCCACCTACACATCCATATTACGCGCCTTATACCTTTAACCCAAGTATTTACCAAAATACTTTACCAGGATCTCCAATATTTCCACTCAACCCGCCAAATCCACCCCGGTACAACAACTCGCTTGAACCCCTTCACAACCCAAAACTCCATATACTCAACAACCACATGTAATCTCGCAAGGGGGGTCGTCGCGAGGGTGCACATCGAACAAATCTCAGCAGATGCATTCGAGAGTAAAGTTCGCACTTGCGCGAGAATCTACAGAGCAAGAGCTAATGACAATGCCCCAACAGTCCGCATAAAAACAGACATGACAAAAGAAGATCATGCCATGTATATCCTGGATACTGCAGCTGATATCAACGCAATCAAATGCGAAAGTCCGACTTGATGTGCTGATTAACACTTCTAAAAGTATCACTATCACCGGAATATCAGCTCATAATGTTACAACCATGGGTACAGTGATTCTGAATATATATGGGAGCGCTCACCTGTGCCATATATTGAGGAAACGTTCACCATTACTAGAAGAAGAAATTTTCGGAATCCCATACTGTACAAGAGAAAAACTTAATATTAACTTTTACCTACAAGCCATGGTCTCACACGATAAACTCGTAACACCGATACCTTTTCAAGGAAGAACCCCGATGCCAGAAGATTTGGAACTTAGTTTATTCGATGCACCAGAACATATAATCGAACTGCTATACAACATAATGGATATGCCAGCCAGTGACTATGGAAATCAAATTTCTGAACACGAAAATTTACATTATGACGATGTGACTAACCATACACAGATTGTAAACACACCTCTCAATGAAATAACATACTATTCCGAAGACCACCTTCCAAAAGAAGTAGGAATCGATATTTCTAACAATATGTATTTTAACTCTACAGGAATACGAATGGAAAAAAAATATTCTATACACGGGCTAAACATATACAACATCGGATCGAAACGACCGACAATGTCCCAGTTTACACCAAACAATATAGCTATCCACCTATGATCCTTAGAGGTTATCAGTACACTTTCATTTACAAAGAAGGTCGCTTAAACACCAACGCCGATGCTCTCTCTAGGAACCCTGTAGACGATCACTCTAAGGAAAACCCTCCTATAGGACCACCACCAGAATCAATCAAGATTACTAAAGTATTCCCAATAAAAGCTCCTAAACCAACAAAAACTTGTCTGGCCCGACTACAAAAAGCCAAGAGTCTAAGTGAGATCTGAGGGTCAGAATCTAATAAAGGTAAATAACCAGCTAAAAGAGGAAGGAAGAAAGGGTCCACAGAAGTTGCAGCTCTTACTTCCAGAACCCGAGACGGATAGGCCAATTTAGACGCAAGCACCGTAACAAAAAGATTACTGATACGAAGACAGCAAAATCGAAGATAATAGGTGACACCTACAATTCAGTTACCACCTACTTCTAAAGATCCTGATACATCGTCAAGAAAACTGGAAGACTCTCCGACAAAGAAAGCGAAAATCTAACTGATGACGATGACACCTATACCCTTAAAAGAACGGTCCTTATTACTTAGCCTCGTGACCGCCTGCGTTGACTAATGATCCAGTCCAACCTTGTCCGAATCAGAATCAGAAGAAGAACTATCAGTCATCCCGAATGTCCTCCCTGACATTTCGGTAGGAAACTCTGAAATACGAGATTTAAACTCATGAACTTCATTCTCGAAGAACTACAAAAATTCAGAGACGAATGATTCAAAAGTACAAACCCTTGACCAACCTTCTTTTGCAACGCAAGACGAACATAACTCTCCAACCCCATACCAAAATGTAAACCATGCACAAGAGTCCGAAGAAAAGGATTTTGATTGGATAGGTGGCTAAGGTCCCATTATATCCATAGAAAGACCAGCTAGCTCGTGTCCAGCTAGTCCTGCAAAAGATCCCGTCCCCGATGAAAATATCAATACTTGGATAAGAGACTACCAACCATCACATGTAACGTCCAAAACTTAAGCCTCCTTGACAGAATTAAACCACGAATGCCATTCAACGCTCATGGAACCTTCGAAAAAGCTATTTAAAATTGGCAACATTTATCTACCGACCACTAAATGGATAGCGAAGAAGAGACCGTTTAAGAAGATCCATCTAATAATCTCTATTCAACAACAACCGAACCAAAGACCATCTTTAGACACAGAGCGCTCAGCACCGCTTGCCCACAAGCACTTACTGTCGCTCGGTGCTAATACCTCTTCACACGCATTAACAGACAATCTTCAGCCTCGGTTCCCAACTATGACTTTCGACTATGACTATCCACCTGGTTGTCCACTCGCCCTTGGTTGTACCGGTCCAGGATCGTTACCACGTTTCCATGGTACGTTCCCGTTCGTTTCTATGGACGGTTGTTCTGTCCTTTTCTGTTTTCTTCCGTTCGCAGATTCGCTTGCGCTGCTTTGCATGTAGGTCGATCGGGATGATTCCCGCAATAACGAGTACTACGGGCTCCGAGACCGTGCGATAGGCGCTGGTGACTGTGAGTGCTCCTCTACGCTGATCGGAAACAATTCGATTCTGGTATGACTTCTTCTCCATTGCATTAGCCAATATTTCAGAACCGTACAATAGGATGGAAGTGATAACTGACATGAGGAGCCGTTGCCTGCTCACTTTCAGCCCACTCGTGTTCGCCATGAGACGGCCCAGCTTTGCCGTCTTTTTCGCCGCTTTGTCTGCTGCATACGCCAGATGATGACCCCTGCGCCATGCCGGCGTTGAGATATTTCTCGCGTTGGCCTTCTTCTGTTTCGTAACGGAGGATACGGTCCTTCAGATAGTCCCGTATCACCCGCATAAGGTACTCCGGTACTCTAAACGCGTGCAACGCTTTCAAAATGTCCGGCCACGTGGCCGAGTTGAACGCGTTCTTCACGTCTAGCGTTGAAAGGAGGGCGACTTTTCTGGAAAAATGATTTTCAGACAACGTCTTCTTCCCCTGCTGTACGACCTCTCGTATAGTGTCTACTGTGGGTCGCTGTTTTCTGAAGCCATACTGGTTGTTAGCTAAGTCGCCGGAAGCCCGTATAGCTCCCTGTAGCCGTGGCTTGAGAAACCTTTCCTAAAGCTTCGCTGCGTCATCCAACATGCACAGAGGCCTGTTGGACGACAGAAGCCGGGGATCACCTCTCTTACCTTTGTCGATCAGCACGAGATGCGCAACCTTCGAAGGGCTGCCAAAGATATCCGCCTTGAGGCACGCGTTGTACATGTTCAGCAACAGAGAGGGTGCTCTTCTCGCGATGATCTTTAATATCTCAGCTGGTATCCCGTCAGGTCCAGGCGCCTTTCCGCTCCGCATCATTTTGGCGGCGATCTTCAGCTCTCCGGTGTAAAATATGGGGATCTCATCTACGTCCGTGGTTTCCTCCTGGTCCTGCCTTAGCGGGTGCGTACATGGAAAAAAATCTTGACTTGTATTAGCTCAAAAACAAGAAGACTGATGCTATACTATTGATAATACTAAATAGGAACTGTATACGTTCGTATTTAAGTACGCTGATCGATCTAAGTAAGCACCGGAATAATATTCCTAGTTTGGACTACCTTACGAAAGTAAATGAGCGCTACCCATGGGACCGATTCAGCTCGATCGGTCGAGCTGGCTCACTGCCGTTCTATATCGTTGTTTACAAGCGCAGCTGTGCGTGTAATAATGTAAGATACTTTTTAAGGTTTCAAAATATTCCTTATTTAAATATCAATTGGGGCCAACTTTTAGTTTTTCAATTAACAAACTACAATTTGAATAAACAGCAAAAACGTGATTAGACGAGGATAGAAGATACGGACTTCTCTTAAGCAAGCGGTACACGCCTGCATAGTCATCGAGCCGAATCAGCTCGATGCGTAGACTTAGCTGAGTCTCTCGTACTTCCCTGGTTCAGCACCCCCCTCCACCGTACTCCGCCAGTGTTACGATCGAGCTGGTTCGGCTCGATGGGGCGCGCTGAATTACTGCGACGGTGCATGGGACTGTTTCAGATGTACACAACGAACTACAACAAGCAAGGATTTTTTTCCGTGTAGGGAACAGAATGTCCACGATTTGAGTCATGGTATCTTCGTCGGAAGGGGGATTCGGGAGCGCTCAGAGTCTCTTGGTTACGATCTTGTAACCCAAGCCCCACACGTCCCGATTGACTTCCTATGTCAAATTCTTCCAGCACTGTGCCTTGCTCTGGTTGATCTCGCGTCGGAACCGTTTGTGCACTGTTTTTTGCTGCATCGACAGCAGCTCTGCCTCCTATTCGTTTCGCGTTCTTTGCGCTCTTCTGAGGCGGTTGGTTTCCGCCCTCAGTTACGTGATTTCGTCGGTCTACCAGTGAGCTTGGTGTTTTCCACGTCACGATCTCTTACGCGGCATGGATGCGTCACAGGCTCGGTGAATGAGACCCATAGTCTCATTCACTAGAACCTCTGCTCCGTTCCTGTTCACTGTGGCGTTCGTTGTCAGTAAATTTTGTTGGCCTTCTAGCAACACCTCGACTAGTTTGTCGGTGTTCAGCTTGACCAGATTCTATCGGGGTGGCTTTTGCGCGACTCCTTTCTGCGATTGGGTATTACACATTATCGCTTAACTGAAGGGCGATGTACTGGTGGTCGTTACCATTGTAATCCTCCAGTAGCCTCCAACCCGACGCTCTAGGCGCTCGATTATCGGATACAAAGGACACGTCGGGAATCGTCCCAATAAATCCTTGCCGACTGAATGTCGGCGTGTTCCAAACGTTGAGAACTATCAAGTCGAGTCTGGATACTATATCCATGATGGACCTTCCTTCCGGCTCTGGCATGCTCGACTCCGATGCTCGCGCATTGAAGTTGCCGGCAACAACGATCTTGCCTTTCATCTCGCGGATCGCATCTTCTAGCTCGTCCAGACTCCGCCTGAATTGCTCAATACGGACGTTCGGGGTATAATAGCAGCTCACGTAAACGACGTCTCTGCTTTTCACCCACACGAAGCCACTTCCGGCCCCATGTTCGTCCACTGATGATTTGGGGGTCCCCGTAGACTGCTGCAATACCCAGTTTGTCTGGATACTACGTAGGTACATTCCAGTCGAGGTACTGCTCACTGATTAGTAACACATCAGGTTTCTTCTCAATTCTATACTGAGTCAGAAGGCTGTTGGCTAAATCGCTTCTGCGTAGGTTCGTTTGAAGGACCATTATTCGGCCCATCATTAACGCTTCGTTTTGGTCTGTCTAAGCGTATCGCGGAACGCTCTACACTGTCCTGATTCTGGGGTATGGCGCAGATGAACCTTACCTACTCCAAGTGCCGTGCACAAGACATACTTGGGCAGCTCTAAAGGCTACTCCTTTGTGGCCTTCCTTGCCACACTTGTAGCAGGCCTTACTTCTATCTAGGCCTCTGCAGTCGCGTGCCTGATGTCCGTAAACCAGACATCTGAAGCACCCGTTGGCACCTTCTCAGTTGACAGTTCATGTAGCCGACTATGAAGCGGCTCTTCTCGAGCAGGAACTCAGCTTTTTCCTGGTCCATCTGTATGACCGCCAGCCGCTGTTCCCTGCTATTGATCAGCGATACGATGATCTCACCCACTGAGTTTCCTGCTTCGTCGAAGAGCCTCTTTACCGCCGCTTCCACCTCTTCTTTGGTGATGAGGCTATCGAGGTCTCTGACTTCGATGCTCGTCTTCAGTGACAGGTTCTTCACGACCCCTGAGTCAGCTACTGCCTTCTTGAGGGAGTCTCCGAGGCGTCCCAACACCTGGTCATTAGTTTTCGAGCCCATCTTTACCAGGACATCGCCCGCCCTGTTATTTCTGATACGTACATCAGTGTTTGGGCAATTCCAATTTCATTGGAAGATAACTCTAACACCTTCCCGATTGGTTTGCCCAAATTGGAATTTGGCAACCCAATCACCACTCTGATGGAATCTTCTCGCCAATATTCGAAAGAACGTCGCCGTAAGAGACTACATCATTAGGGCAGATAAGGACAGCCTTGGGTCGCATCTTAGGCGTCCTCCTCTTCTTCTACTTGAGAGAGTTCTCAGAAGACTCTGTCTTCTTGTTCGCCGGTGTCTTGGCTATCGGTGGCTGCTGCTAATGCGGGTGGTGATGCAGCTGTTGTTCCAGTTTCTCCCGCTGTAGCTGCTCCTGTTTGCGCTGCAGCTGTAACTCCTTCTGCTGCTGCTGCTGCTGTGATTTCTTAGCAGCAGCTTTCTCCTTCTTGGACTGGACCGTTACAAAACCGTCAGTCTCCGACGGCTCATTGGCCCTAGCTTTCTTGTCAGAGACTACAGACTCGGCGTTGTCGGAGTCCGTGTCTAGCGGTCGTCCCCTCTTATTTTGAGGCCGCTGGCTTGAGATAGCCGCGGCTCCCAGAGTGATTGTTGGGCTGCACTCTTCGATGTTGGGAAGCAGATGGTCCTTCCAAGAGTCGAAAAGTTCGACGAGATAGGGTATGGAGTGCTTGATAGTGTTATTAATTCCGGGCTGCTTTTCCAACGCTTTTCCCATATTTTTGAGGATTTCATCTATCATCTTTATGAACTGCTCAATAGTTGTTGCGTTTTGTGCCCAACTCTACCAGGACGTCGCCAGCCCTAGTTTTTCTGATACACATAATATCAGTCATTGGACACTCTGCTGTGACCTTCTCGCGGACATTTGAAAGGACGTCCAAGTAGGTGACTCCATCCCCCGATCAGATAAGAACAGCCTTGAATTGCTTTCTACTCCTCCTCTTCTTCTTCGGAGATTTCTCAGAAGGCTCTCTCTTCTTGTTTACCGATGTCCTGACTGTCTGAGACGTCTGTTGTTGCGGTTGCTGCTGCAGTTGTTGTCGCAGATGCTGTCGCTCTTGTGGTTCGCGCTACAGCTGTTATTCTTGCGGTCGCACCCTCTTATTTTGAGGCCGCTGGCTTCATATAGCCGCAGCTCCGAGAGTGTCTGTTGCACAGTGCGCCTCGGTGTTCGAGCGTAGGCGGTCCTTCCATTCGTCGAAAGCGTCGACGAGGGTCGGGATGTTTCTCTTGATGTCGTTATTGACACCAGGCTGCTTCTTTAGCCCATCTGCAAATAATTTGAGGAGTTGGTCCACCTGCTTTACGAATTCCTCGACTGTTGTTATATGCGGGTGGCTGGGCTATTGTTTGCCACCCGGTAATATGTGTGTATGAAACTGCTCCAATACCATCATTGCTTCCTCGCAGGTATGGGATTTACCTGCCTCCTGGTTCATCTCATTGTTTTGTAGGGACATTTACTCCCTTGATTCTTTAAACGGTGCATCGTACGTAGAGGGGCGGGCCGAAATAGCTAGGAGCTGGTGTACCCTCGGATACTTTGATCCTACTCCAGATCCCTGAGGCTCAGCCTTCGTTTTTCCGGTCCCGGAAAACACGGACGGACTAGGGCTCGCCGGGAGCAACAGGAGTTCCGATCCCCCTGCCCACGCACATATATATATATATATATATATATATATATATATATATATATATATATATATATATATATATATATGGGATATCAAGATAAATTTTTTTTTTTATTTCTTCGGTAAAAATATTCTTCTTGGTATGTAGAATGTATGTGAATATTTTCAGATTTTTTTAAACCTTTAAGTTCAAAGTTGATCACCGCTAAATATGAGCATGAAGTCATTTAAAATTTTTTTTAGCAAATTTAAACCTCCATTTATTCAACAAAATTAAATCTCTTTAAAAAATAGCAACAAAGTTTTTTTTTAAGAATTTTTCCGAATTTTTGATAAAAAATGGTTCCAAAACGTTTTAATGCCTATTTTGATTAATTAAATTCATTTTAGAACATAAAACCCTGGAAAAAGTGGGTTTGATCACTCGAACGATTTATATATGTATATATATGTGGGTGATTCTCTGGGAAATCAAGATAAAAAAAATTATTCTTTATATATATAAGTTTCTGGGCCGATATCAGCCATACATCGCAACTTTCTGGGAAATTCGCACTTTTCTGGGCTGTCCCAGAAACCAAATAGATACAACGCTAGTTTCTGGGATTCCCAGAAATCCATTTTGGTAATTTCTGGGATAACTTTAAAACAGAATTACAGTATTTCTGGACTCACCCAGAAATTGAATTTTAGTGTTTGCAGAAAAGAAAGATTTTGTTACAAAATGGCTGTCAAAAAGTAAAAATTTAGGAGTAAAATTGGCCTTAATTTTGCAATAACATTTTCCATGACTGATAATTTTTTATAAGTCGAGGTTCGCCCGCGCAGAAATTCAATTATCTTTCATTAAGCCGTCGATGAAGTCAATCGGTCAAAAACTCTATGAGCTACGATATATATGGGACATTCTTAGTCAAAAAAGCCACCCCCTTTGTCCAAAAATCAGAGGTTCAAAAAAATTCGTGTCCGGCCTTAAAATTTAGCTTAATATATCTACTTTCCATTACTGAGTGGCCTTTTTGAAAAATTAAAAATGGTGGGCTGGTGCAGCTCTAACAATACACCGATATCACCACGGAATATCAGTTAAATGTTCTTAAAACTTGCAGGGGCACAGAAAAAATTAGTAAAAAGGTTATTTGTATGTATTTTTTTTCGCTGAATACGAATCCACCGTTAGTTGTTGTCTCTGGGTCTACCTTTCGTCCATAACCTCAAAGAACAGTCTAACAATGAAGTTTTACGTGGCTGAGACTCGAAATAGTGGTAAAAAAATTAGGAACCAAGGTTATTCGCATTTTTTCCCGCTGAATACGAATCCACCGTTCCCTGGTGGAAAATTAATCTAGAACTGTGTAGATCTATCTAGTTTGCCATGGGAATAATCGAGGGCCTCGATAAAACTAGATAATTTTCTACCAGGGTTAGTTTTGGTTTATGGGGCCACCTTTCGTCCATAACCTCAAAGAACAGTCAAAAAATGCAGTTTTACGTGGCTGAGACTGGAAATAGTGTAGAAAAAAAGGTCATCAGCATTCTTCGTTAGTTTTTAACAGAGGAATGCAATGCTGTTCTCGGTTTTAACCTTGACTCAAAAGCTCATTTTCAAGGTCATTTCAAGGACAACTGTTCAAAGACAAGGTCAAATTGTTTAAATTTGACACTATTTTAGCTATTATTTTCACAGGAATGTCATGTTTATGATGATATTGCGTCCTTCTACAAGAAGCTTTGTAATAGTAAAATTTTCAATTTCATAAAAAATCGCGTTATAATCATGTTTTGAGGTTATGGAGTTTGAAAATCGTGTGTTTATAAAATCTTCATATGAATGTGTGTTTTATTGGTTAGTTGAGTATAGCTGAGTAAATCTTACTTATAGTGGAGTAAAACATACAGATTCTATATTTCAAACATTATATTAAGCATATTGGAACGATAAAGGATTTTAGAGAAGGTCCGTGCCAATGCATCGTTAGCGGTATTTTCATTAAGATTATTCCCGATTTAAAAGAGTTATTCTTTTCTTAGAAGATTTTTGGATATTATTAGATTTTTCGTATTTTGCACTATTTTGGTAATGATTCTTAAAAAATCTTTTTTTTTTTTTTTTTGGTTCTGAAGGATCAAATACTAAGCATTTTCTGCATACAATTCTACTCCTTTGGTAGTATTAGAAAATCGTTTAATAACTACCATTTTTGGTTGTTGAATAGTAAACGAGTGGTTCTTTAAAATTTCGGGTACTGTTAATGCCGTTGAGAATCTTTTATTCAAGTGTCATGTTGATTTAACATGATCTACCTTACTATAAATAAAAATTTGTATGTTTTTGAAATGTTTGCTTGCCCAATGAAAAAGGGCTTCTGGAGTCAAAATCGCTTAAGATGGTTTAGCTAGAAGACTTGCTCGGTAAGCCTCTCTTTTAAATATAGCTCCTAAACCATCATATCCACTTTTACTGTGTGCTGTTACGCAATAATGCCATTCCGCTTCGATATCAAAATCTTCTTTATGCTTGATGAGATTAGCGATCTGGAACCGGTTTTTGAAAAGTTGCTTTGCACCATCTGTGACAATATAAATTTTTTAACACTTTTAATAGTTTTTTTATTTCTGGAATCAATTGCTTCTGAATTGTAAAGAAGGCAGAAGTATCATTTTTTATGAAATTGAAAATTTTACAATTACAAAGCTTCCTGTAGAAGGACGCAATACCATCATAA
Organism: Gastracanthus pulcherrimus; assembly: GCA_949152435.1. NCBI lineage: Eukaryota > Metazoa > Arthropoda > Insecta > Hymenoptera > Pteromalidae > Gastracanthus > Gastracanthus pulcherrimus. The sequence continues at coordinate 59,350,644 of OX424572.1, read as the reverse complement.
ACATGGCATTCCTGTCAAAATAATAGCTAAAATAGTGTTAAATTTAAACAATTTGACCTTGTCTTTGAACATTTGTCCTTGAAATGATCTTGAAAATGAGCTTTTGAATCAAGGTTAAAACCGAGAACAGCATTGTTATCCTCTGTTAATAACCAACGAAGAATGATGATGAGCTTTTTTTGTACACTATTTCCAGTCTCAGCCACTTAACTGCATTTTTTACTGTTCTTTGAGGTTATGGACGAAAGGTGGCCCCATAGACCAATACTAACGGTGGATTCGTATTCAGCGGGAAAAAATGCGAATAACCTTGGTCCCTAATTTTTTGACCACTATTTCGAGTCTCAGCCACGTAAAACTGCATTATTTGACTGTTCTTTGAGGTTATGGATGAAAGGTGGACCCAGAGACCAAAACTAACGCTGGTTTCGTGTTCAGCGGGAAAAAATACATGTGAATAAGCTTTGTCCCTAATTTTTTTACCACTATTTCGAGTCTCAGCCACGTAAAACTGCATTATTTGACTGTTCTTTGAGGTTATGGACGAAAGGTGGACCCAGAGATCAAAACTAACGGTGGATTCGTGTTCAGCGGGAAAAAATACATGTAGATATATTAAGCTAAATTTTAAGCCCGGACACGAATTTTTTTGAGCCTCTGATTTTTGGATAGAGTGGGTGGCTTTTTTTACTAAGAATGTCCCATATATATATATATATATATATATATATATATATATATATATATATATATATACACGGTGACCCATTTTAATCGCCGCACCCGGATTTCTCGGAACCTAAGCCAGATAGGGAAAAACGGTTCAGACAAAAGTTGTAGGGAACAAAGGGGGCCACACAAAGGGGCTAACGTCTTTGACCTTGAACTTGACCTTTAAGGTTATTTCAAGGTCAAAGTGGTTTTTTCATATGGGAACACCTAGTTTTGACCCCGGATTCGGAAAGAGCGGGAAATTTTACGTTCAAAATCATATTGAGAAAAAAAATTTTCAATATCATTTCAAGGTCAAATCAAGGTCAAACTCCGAAAAGTCCGTTTAAAATAGTTTTTTTCCATGAAAAAAAATAAAGATACAACATTTCTGTTTTGTACAAAAAGCATCATAGCTATTTTTTTTAGAATCGAACTATTAAAAAACTATTAGAATCGAACTATTACAAAACAGAAATGTTGTATCTTTATTTTTTAGGAAGTTATGAGTTTTTTTTTGTAAAAAGAATCACATTTTGTGACAGCTCATAATTAAAAAAATTAGGATCCGACTAAGATAATTGTAGAAGCAAAAAAAAATAATAATTAATAAAAAATGCAAATACAAAGTCAAAATTTAAATTAAAGAAAAAAATAGGATATGTGAGTTTGGGGTGTGTGGGTTTAGGGTGTGTGAGGTAGGAAAATGTTGGTTAAGGATGCGTGAGTTTAAAGTTTGCGGATCGAATATTTTTAGTTTTGAGATTTGTGGGGTTAGGATTTGTGAGTTGGAATTTGTGGGTTTCCATTTTAATCTCAAGGTCAAATTGACTTCACTTCGGATTGTTTTTGCCTAGAAAACATAAAAAAATAAACATTTTTAAAAATTTATTTACAGCCTACGATCAATTTGAACCAGCTTAGCCTGTGGTTCATGGAAAAAAAACGATTTTAAACGGACTTTTCGGAGTTTGACCTTGATTTGACCTTGAAATGACCTTGAAAAAATTTTTCTCAATATGATTTTGAACGTAAAATTTCCCGCTCTTTCCGAATCCGGGGTCAAAACTAGGTGTTCCCATATGAAAAAACCACTTTGACCTTGAAATAACCTTAAAGGTCAAGTTCAAGGTCAAAGACGTTAGCCCTATTGTGTGGCCCCCTTTGTGCCCTACAACTTTTGTCTGAACCGTTTTTCCCTATCTGGCTTAGGTTCCGAGAAATCCGGGTGCGGCGATTAAAATGGGTCACCGTGTGTATATATATATATATATATATATATATATATATATATATATATATATATATATATATATATATATTCTCAATTTTTCAGAGAATAACCGATATTTTATATATACGTGGATAACTCTCTGGGAAACAAAAAACAAATTTTTTTTTAATTTCAGAAAACATGTTCTTCTTTTGTATGTAGAATGCTCGTAAATTTGTTGTGTTACGTTCATGGGTGAAGGGGGGGGGGGTCACAAAAAAAAAAGACTATTATTCCTCAGCACTGTCACTCCCAGAGCTTTGGCTGGTCGGCTGCTAAAGCGGATCTTTTATTGCTGTGGCCCTTTTCAACTCGTAGTCGCAGTCGTACTTAACCATTTGTGGTTATTTAAGCTTGTAAACTATGTCGCCTTCGCGAAAATGCTGCACGTTTAGCTTCCTATCGTAATAGTATTTCGATGTGAATTTAGCCTGAACCAAGTTCATGGCGGCGAGTGTTTGTATTTCGGAAAGGTTGTTTATTAGATCCGCCATAAAATCTCCATACTTAAGAAAATTTTCTTTTGGAGGAAAACTTGAAGGCGTGAGCGGTTTTTGTCCAAACACAATTTTGTATGGTGCAAAATTCGACGAATCATGGGTCGTGCAACTGTAAGTATGCTGGCAAATAGGCACCCATTTGCTTCAGTCCTTGCGATTTTCTGTATATTTTTTCAAATATTCTGTCAGCGTGTGGTGCATGCGTTCGATGCCATCATTCGACTGCGAGTGATATGTCGTAGAGCAATATTCGTCTATCTTAAAGATTTGGTAAAATACATTTAGCAGTCTATTTTGAAAGTGCGTGCCTTCATCTGTTAGCAAGGCTGCTGGAGGTTCGAAATAAAAGACAGCTCTCTCAGTGAATGCGCGACATCCTCCGCACTCGCACGTTTAACTGGAATTAAAATGCAATATCTCGATAGACAGTCCTGTAATATAAGGATGTATTTATATCTTTATAGAATATATATATATATATATATATATATATATATATATATATATATATATATATATATATATATATATATAGATCTTTAAGAGGGCCATAAAAAACCATTGACATTTTTCGGAAGGGTTTTGATGGTGTGTCAGTTATTACCAGTGGCAATCGTGTCTTTACCCGCACTGGCTTGTTTGTTTGGCATTCTACACATCCTAGCACAAATTAACGTATATTTAGATGCATGTTGCACCTGTAATAGTCTTTGGCTATTTTGCTGAAAGTTTTGTTTGTGCCTCTAAGTCCACGGATTGCAGCTTCATGATATTCTTTAATCAACATATAGCGATCTATTACAGGAGGAATAGGCAAGTTGTTTAAATATTCCTGCGCAAAAAATGTACGCGCAGTTTGCATTGCCCCATTTCGTTTTTGAATGTAAAATCTCTCGCGTTTCCTCTGCGTCTCCACAGGTTGGCAGCGCTGGAGAGTGAAGCAGAAGGTTGCGTAATTGCACAGCTGATATGCTTAGCTGATTGATTTTTATCAAGGAATAAAAAAGGTAGTTGCCTGGTGGCTGAGAGGATATATCGTCGCTGTGAACTAAGATTGCGTTCGAGTCAGCCCACCATTCTCTCAGCTCATAGGTCAGTATATCCCCTCTGTACGATGAGTCAGCTGATATCGGCTAATCTGAAGCAAATTCTGAGCCGTTGGTGTTGTGAGGGACATACTCAAAGTTATATGTATTTCCTTGTTCGTAGGCCCCAATGTCGAGAAATTCATTTTCATTCAACTGCTCTCCTCTCTGCATATTTGAAGTTGATGCGAGTGTTTGTTTTGCTCTACTTTCAATTATTCTTGCTATTTTTAGGGCGTATTCATGCTTCTCAGTGATATTTTCTGCAGATAAATCATTTGTTTAATTTAGGAGATGGCTTGCAGCTTTGCTGGTCCAACCTGGCGGCGACATGTCTCTTAGCTGAATTATTATCTGCATACTGATATCAGTATCAGTTTTTTTTTCGTTCAGCGTCGGCGATTTGCACCATGCTCGCTGTTTATCAAGCGGTTTACTGCCAGAGCTTTGGCGTTCGAGGCGATTAAAGTCGGGTGTACTGCCGGCCTCTGTGTCAGCCTCCCAGACATTTATTTGTGTGCCATTTCTCCCTTTCATGTCGCGCTCTTGTGTATCCACAATTAGCCTCGGACGTAATTTATTTGCCAATTCTGGTAAGATTTATTTGATTGACGTGCGGGTTTGGCTGCGGTTTTGCTGCTCTCGAGAGTATAAGCGGGAGTTATCTGTTGATTTTCCTGCTGATTCAGATATTTTTGGTGGATCTGACGGTCTTAAATCCACAACTTCGGCGATGTTCATAACTCTAGGCTGTACCTCCAGATTGTGGCTAATCGCCTTCACCAGCCTGCGCTGCTCCTTCATAGGTTCCACATACGCAGCTCTCGGTGTAATTGTGATTTTTACACGCTCACGTAAACTTTTTTCTTTACGTAATCTTGTCAATTTATCGTCAGTTTTTGTCTGACTGATTATTGGCTCTTTATCTTTGTTTTTATTTATGTTGTATGGCGAAATATGTACTGGATTTTTCTTGGTATTTTTGCGTTTCTCTGATTTTCTTAATTTCGAAGCTACAGATTCGGAATCTGATAAACTGATATTTTTTGGATTTTTCGAGCTGAGTGATTTTGAGATATTAGCAGCTGGCGATTCTTTGGGTTTGTTTATTTTGTGAGCTTCGGTGGAAGCACGTAGGATGGGTAAAATTTGTTCACGTTCGTGCGAGTCTAGCCGAAATTTATTTTTCTCAGCCGGCTCTACATCTACACTTGTCATTACACAGGCAAGTTGTATTGTGTCTGTGTAATGAATTTTGTAAATGTCTTTCTAGCCTTCCAGATGTGTCAGGCAGCGTGTGTTTATCAGTTCGTCTTGTCGAAAAATTTCGCTGGTGGTCAGACACAAAAAGAAATCGTCCTCTATGTTTCTCACTGCAAACACGTCGCCCTCTTTGTATAAAATCGAACTGCTCCTGTGGTTCTTTTTGCGAGTTTTAAAATATACCCTAAAACAAAACTTATTTGTATGAGTCCATAAAAATTCTTCCTTTCAAACCCAATCATTCTGAAATATTTTTTAATATTAATACTTGGTAATACCTTTAATTTTACCATAAGAAAACTCAATATCTTAATCCAGCATGTCATATAAAATCACCATATTTATTAAGCTCCTAATCCACTGCCTACCTGATTCCAAGTGATCCCGTCGACCAAATTTCTCCAGGTTTATGGATATTACTTTTCAATAAATTATTTATGGTATGAATACAGGAAATTAATCTTTACTACGTCGAAATTTTTTTACATATATATATGTAAACGACGCTTCTCGACGACGACTCGCATACCCCATTGCACAAAATAGTCGAGAATGAAAAAAAAACCTATATCACGACCCATTGCGTGGGCATGAAAACGGTGTTCTAACTTTTCTGCGGCTTGGCGCGTGTACACGAGGCTGTCACTCTCTGCAAACTTGTAATTCATCCTCCTGGTTCATCTTCGTAGCTCGTCCTCACAGCTCGTCCTCGTTGTGACGAAACAATTACCCAAACACACACACACACACATACACACACGCGCGCACACACACACATACACACACGCGCGCGCGCACACACACACACACACACACACACACACACACACACACACACACACACACACACACACACACACACACACACACACACGTACGTACGTACGCACGCACGCACGCACACACACGCACACACTCACACCAGGTATATAAAAATTCAATATTCAAAATATTTAGACTTGACAGGAGAAAAATTTAATAAAATACTTTTAAACTATTTTTTCCTTCCTTCTTTATACACTTTAGACCTACGAACCAAATTTCAGATGTCTAGCTTTTTTAGTTTTCAAGATCTGAGTTTTTAGTACATTTAGACCGAGTGGCCAATTCAGCGGAAAGTGAGATTTTTCAGTTATAATGAATTCTACAAGTTTTAATAAGTGTATTGAGGTATATAATGTTATAACTGAGTAAAAGAATCAATTTGTATCAATTATTATATTGTATAAATCGATCTGAAGCATTATAGGTATGGGAAAGTTGATATTCAAAGTTTATAGATTGAATCGAGGAAAAGGTTCTCAAAGTCTTTGAAACTTTCAGACAAATTTATTATGAGAATATAAGTATATATGTATATACGAGGGTAGTTCAATAAGTCTTTAGAATAAAGTATAAAAACAATTTTTTTTGGGTAAATTTTTTTTTATTTTTCAACATAATCTCCTTGGAGCTCTATACACTTGGTCAATCGCTTTTTAAGTTTTTTTAATCCTTCAGAAAAGTGCGTTTTCGGAAGTTCCTCAAAATAAGCACTTACAGAGGCAATGACGTCTTCGTTGTCCGTAAATCTCTGTCCACCGAGCCATTTTTTCAAGTTTGGAAATAAGAAAAAGTCACTGGGGGCTAAATCTGGTGAATACGGTGGGTGTTCGACCAAGTCGAATTTTAGTTCTTCAATCTTAGCCATTGAAACGAAGCATGTGTAAACTCGGGCGTTGTCGTGATGAAAGAGAATTTTTTTTCTCGCCAAATGTGGTCGTTTTTTTTAATTTCTTCTTTCAGCTGCTCTAATAATGATGCATAATACTCACCAGTAATTGTTTTACCCTTTTCCAAGTAGTCAATAAGTATAATTCCACGTGCATCCCAAAAAACTGTAGCCATAACCTTACCAGCTGACTTTACGGTCTTTGCCTTCTTTGGAGCTGGTTCGCCTGTGGAAATCCACTGTTTGGATTGTTCCTTTGTCTCAGGAGTGTAGTGGTGTATTCATGTTTCATCCACAGTCACAAATCGACGAAAAAATTCCTCAGGATTCCGACTTATGCGCGCCAAAAGAGCCTCAGAGGCGACCACTCTATTGCGTTTATTCTCAGCTGAGAGCAAACGCGGCACCCATCTTGCCGATAGCTTTTTCATGCCTAATTTTTCATGTAGAATTGAAACAACTGCACCTATAGATATCCTTGTGGCCTCAGCTAACTCACGCACTTTTAATCTTCTATCCTTCAACACCATATCGTGGATTTTATTGATGATTTCGGGAGTAGTTGCTTCTACGGGCCTTCCTGAACGTGGTTCGTCACTTATTGATGTACGACCACGCTTAAATTCATTTACCCAGTTATAAACCGTTGCTAAGGCAGGGGCAGATGTGCCATGAACTGAGTCCAATTCATTTTTTATCTCATATGGAGTTAAACCCTTTAAATGAAAATGTTTAATTACAGCTCTGAACTCGTTTTTTTCCATTTTTCTTAACAAGCAATTTTTTCATTCAAAGTCATTCTAAAGACTTATTGAACTACCCTCGTATATATGAGACGTTTCACGTCAACCGGATCATGGTGCACCCAAAATTTGGGTTAACCTATCAAAACGTTTGAGGTCTCAAAATGTTCGTCTGGTCAAGAGCTTTCAAAAAAATGTTGGCGTTTTTTAAAATCCAATATGGCGCATCAAATATGGCGCCTGAAAGCCACATTTTCATAGCACATTTAACAAAACCAATACTGAAAATGTTCTAATTTATAAAATATACCTCCCGAAAGCATGTAAAACGTATGCTCGGACTTATAATTGAGAATGCTTATAGAATTCCGAATTTTCAAATTGTGGATCCAAAATGGCGGCAATATACCACCACCAAACCATTTTACCGCAAAAAATGATTTCAGATTAGTTGAAAGTATCAACATAGGGGTTTTCGGAGATACTGAATCTTATTTTAACATTAGAATTCCGAAATTCAAAATGGCGGATCCAAAATGGCGGACATTATACCACCACCAAACCTATTTTACCGCAACAAATAATTTTGGATCAGTTGAGAGTATCGATATTAGGGTTTTTGAGGTAAATGGTACTAAGTGTATCATCGGAATCCGTATTTGTGCTCAGAAATCTTATATTTGTCCGGTCTATTAGATTCAGAATCATCTGTCTACGGTTTTTGTCCGTACATTTTTCTATTGTTCCGTGTATATATGCCTGCGTGAATGAAAGAAAAAATAGAATTTAGCCAATTGAATCAATATTTCATGACATTTTGAACAGTCTTAATTATTCTGGCTCCTCGTTCGTGGTGCTTTTACTGGTGATAAATGACTTTCGACAATATCATAAATTACTTTGTTTCTAGGTTCATTGGCATTTGAGTAATGCATGACTTTCAATGTTTCATTATTTTCTGGGATAAATCCATGCGCCGTCTGTATATTTGTGACAGGCGGACAGCTTTTGAATCTCTTTGTTAGGAATTTATAAGTTTGTTCGTGACCTTTTTTGGTGTACAAGAAAAATTTTATATTAAATGATCGCCTAGTAGCCCATGAATAAAGAGCTTTAACATCTAAAATCGCTTCATTGTTTGTAGCTTGTAAGCTTGCTCTTGTAGCTTCTCTCTTCACTATCGCTCCAACTCCATCGCAACTACCTTTTCCGTGTGCTGTTGCAAAACAGTGCCATTCAGCATCAACGCCAAAATCTCTCTTATGGCTCATTAAACTGCTCATTTGATATCGATTTTTAAAATGCTGTTTAGCACCATCCGTAGCATATATAACCTTTTTTACTCTAGGACAAACCTTGCGAATTACAGGTATAAGCTTTTGCTGCATTATGTATACTGCAGTGGCATCATGAGTAGTGCAGTCAGACATAGCTACAGTACTAAAATGCTTTAGCTTACCTTCAGATTTATAATAAACAACCGCAGGAAATATCGTACTCTGATCATTATTGAAATGAAATGCCTGTGCAGCATCTTGGGCCATAAAAGGATAGTTTTCAGAAAAATCCAATTGAGCAAGAACCTCTTCATCTGAAAGGTTATTTTTCTTTTCAGAAATGAACTTTGATTGTTATATAGCGATAAAGTGATGAGGTATCAACTTTTCTAGTCTAGAACATAAAGTTTCAATAAATTCTTGCGATGTTAGGCATTGTTTTATCAAAGTGCATCTATCGGTTGATTGCCACGTGCTGAAGGTGACTTGATCAATATTGTGCTCATCCATGATGTTCTCAACGTAATTAGAGAACTTTTGAATGTCTGGACAAAATTTGCATTCATTCAAATAACAACATGGTTTGGGATCCTCACATAGAACAAAATTCAAACAATCTTTATAATTCTTGAGAACATTGTTTGAGATTTTTTCGATATTCACTGCGTCAAGCATTGCCTTAAAATTTTGGTGTATCGTACATACACATACGTTGTGTGTACCAGGAGATCCTACAAAGACACATCATTTTGGTCTTAACTCCGCAAACTTGGTTAACCCGATCGGATTTTCAGGAAACTGCTCTATAAATTGACTATGAATGTTCTTAATATCAGTAAGTAATAATCTTTTCTGCACTTTTCTTTTTTTACCATCTACATAAATACTGACGGTATCTTTTTTATTTGGCATAATTTTGCTATTAAGATTATCTTCGTAAAAATCTTTAACTTTCTGAGTAGTTTCAGTAGGTAAAGTTTTTCCAGTTCTTGCAACAGGAGAAGACAAAACTCCATCTAATTCTCTTAACTTTTTGGCTTTACGAGCCATTCTGTAGGACACACCAAATTGGTCCAAAATTTTAAGTATAGCCCAGTGTTCGGGCAAAATAGTAAGAATACTCACACGTAATGGATCGTTCTCCCTCAGAGATTGAAATTTGTTTTTGAGACCAGTTAAAATATCTGTAAGAACATCTTGCTTAAGTGCATCGGGGTTTGAAACAGAAGGTGAGTCAATATCTGATTCAAAATCAGCACAAATACTGACGTTTGGTGACGACAAATCATGTAGTTCGTCAAAAGATTTTCTACATGAGTCACAAATCACTGAAAAGTTCGGATAATCAGGATAGACATCTCGAATTGCTTTGGAGATCTTCCTAAGAGATTTGCTGTGTCCTTTTGTAATATTAAATGGATTTACGCATCTATCGGCACGGTATATCTTCGCAGGGGAAGACATTGTTGTGGGATCTGAAAGTGCACAACCAAAAGAAAAGAAATGTGGACTCTTGGCGAAAAAGTTGCTGATGAAGGAAGCCGCTGATTGACTTGCTCACCAACTATCCTAAAAAGGACTGTTGGAGAAAAAGTCGCCAATAAAGAAAGCCGCTGATAAACTCGCTCACTAACTATCCTGAAAAGGACTGTTGGAGAAGAAGTCACCAATAAAGAAAGCCGCTGATAAACTCGAACACCAACTATCCTGAAAAAGACTGTTGGAGAAGAAGTCGCTGTTGCAGAAAGCCGCTGATCGACTTACTCACTTACTATCCTGAAAAGGACTGTTAGAGAAAAAGTTGCTGATGAAGGAAGCCACTGATTGACTTGCTCACTAACTATCCTAAAAAGGACTGTTGGAGAAAAAGTCGCTGATAAAGAAAGCCGCTGATAAACTCGCTCACCAACTATCCTGAAAAGGACTGTTGGAGAAGAAGTCGCTGATGAAGAACGCCGCTGATAAACTCGCTCACCAACTATCCTGAAAAGGACTGTTAGAGAAAAAGTCGCTGATGAAGAAAGCCGCTGATTGACTTGCTCACCAACTATCCTAAAAAAGACCGTTGGAGAAAAAGTCGCCAATGAAGAAAGCCGCTGATAAACTCGCTCACCAACTATCCTGAAAAGGACTGTTGGAGAAGAAGTCGCTGATGAAGAACGCCGCTGATAAACTCGCTCACCAACTATCCTGAAAAGGACTGTTAGAGAAAAAGTCGCTGATGAAGAAAGCCGCTGATTGACTTGCTCACCAACTATCCTAAAAAAGACCGTTGGAGAAAAAGTCGCCAATGAAGAAAGCCGCTGATAAACTCGCTCATCAACTATCCTGAAAAGGACTGTTGGAGAAGAAGTCGCTGATGAAGAACGCCGCTGATAAACTCGCTCACCAACTATCCTGAAAAGGACTGTTAGAGAAAAAGTCGCTGATGAAGAAAGCCGCTGATTGACTTGCTCACCAACTATCCTAAAAAAGACCGTTGGAGAAAAAGTCGCCAATGAAGAAAGCCGCTGATAAACTCGCTCATCAACTATCCTGAAAAGGACTGTTGGAGAAGAAGTCGCTGATGAAGAAAGCCGCTGAATGACTTGCTCACCAACTATCCCAAAAAGGACTGTTGCAGAAGAAGTCGCTGTTGCAGAAAGACGCTGATCGACTTGCTCACTTACTATCCCAAAAAGGACTGTTGGAGAAGAAGTCGCCAATAAAGAAAGCCGCTGATAAACTCGCTCACCAACTATCCCAAAAAGGACTGTTGCAGACGAAGTCGCTGTTGCAGAAAGCCGCTGATCGACTTGCTCACTTACTATCCTGAAAAGGACTGTTAGAGAAAAAGTCGCCGATGAAGAAAGCCGCTGATTAGATTCTCGATGTTAAAATAAGATCCAGAGTCTTTGAAAAACCTTATATCGCAACATTAAACTGATCTTGAATCATTTGTTGCGGTATAATTCGGTAAGAGGTGGCAATGTCAGCCATATTGGATCTGCTATTTATAATTTTGATGTCAAATTGAGATTCAGTGGCCCTAAAGACCCGTATATTGATACTTTAAACTGGTCTTAAATCATTTTTTGCAGTAAAATGGGTTTGGTGGTGGTATAATGTCCGCCATTTTGGATCCGCCATATTGAATTTCGGAATTCTAATGTTAAAATAAGATTCAGTATCTCCGAAAACCCCTATGTTGATACTTTCAACTAATTTGAAATCATTTTTTGCGGTAAAATGGGTTTGGTGGTGGTATAATGTCCGCCATTTTGGATCCGCCATTTTGAATTTCGGAATTCTAATGTTAAAATAAGATTCAGTATCTCCGAAAACCCCTATGTTGATACTTTCAACTAATCTGAAATCTTTTTTTGCGGTAAAATGGTTTGGTGGTGGTATATTGTCCGCCATTTTGGATCCACAATTTGAAAATTCGGAATTCTATAAGCATTCTCAATTATAAGTCCGAGCATACGTTTTACATGCTTTCGGGAGGTATATTTTATAAATTAGAACATTTTTACTATTGTTTTTTGTTAAATGTGCTATGAAAATGTGGCTTTCAGGCGCCATATTTGATGCGCCATATTGGATTTTAAAAAACGCCAGCATTTTTTTGAAAGCTCTTGACCAGACGAACATTCTGAGACCTCAAACGTTTTGATAGGTTAACCCAAATTTTGGGTGCACTGATGATCCGGTTGACGTGAAACGTCCCATATATATATATTTTAACTGCTCCAAAGCAAGTAAAATTCTTTTTTATATGAGAGTTAATATATATACGTATATGTATGTATATATGAATATTTATTATTTTAACTTTTAAATTATGTATACATAAAATATAATAATTTATTTTTATAGGGAAGGAGAGAGCCCCAGCCTTTGCTCTCTACCTGTGAGGTACTTCCGAATAATCGTCTCTTGTGAGCCTCTGACTGTGAACGAATTCAAAGTAAGAAACACACCCGCGACTCATATACCCCTCCATTGGACAGGAAAAGGATTGTTTATATTGGTTAAACATTTTTTTTTTCTTTAACTATTTAATCGAATAAATATATAAAAATTATGAATAATGTAATGGTGATGATGAAGCAATAACTCGAGTACACGGACAGAAAAACTCGGCTACAGCTGACGGAAACCCCGCCACTTACAGCCTTCGTGGCTCAAGCAGTAGAATGACATGATCACGAAGCAGTGTCGGCAACTATTGCAACCTCTTTGAAAACGAATGTATTGAGTGGCATTTTGAATCCCTGCACGTCCACAATATAATCTATCTTTGACATCCTTTCTTCCGAGTCTGCTCGATTGAAAATGAAACTCCAGCTGCCTGACTCTCTCTCTTATATTCCGCTATCTGTGATGATGAAGCTGGCAGACAACGTCTTGCAAGAGCTCTGGACTGATCCGACTCGAATTACGATTTGAATTAAAGTGAATCCTAATTGTCATTCAACCTCCTTATATACTCTATTTTCAGTCATCCTTCCACTATTTAACTACTGCATATCCTCTTGCGCAACCCCCACCATCGATTAGCTTTAGGGTACAAAAGGAACCGTAGATTGACCGATTTCTTCATTATTCACTTTGTTCTCGAGCGGTCACGACGTACTAAACATTCAGAAGAAGATCTCCAGAGGAAGCTCTCCAGAGGAGGACATCCAGAGGAATGCGTCCAGAGGAAGGCATCCAGAGGAAGCTTACCAGAGACTATAGATGTGTAAATGGATTAAGAATCAACCGAAGTTAACAACTGAATAATAAAATTATTAGTTTCCCTCACTCTTCCTTTTTAAATATACAAATACCTTCCTCCTTGCATCTCGCTCTCTCAAGGTACTTATAGAACTCCGTCAACCTAATTTTCTCATTCTTTAATATTTTTCGAGCGAGAAAACATCCGTGTTTCACATATGGATGTCTCTAAATAAGATGCATTTCAACCTCCAACCTACTACCTTGAGACTTTTAGAATGCTGCAAGAATCCGCTCATCATGTTCTAAATGAAATTGCAGAACCAGACGATGTAACACATTGGATGGATTTAGTTTCTGAGGTTATTCAGGCGTTATATAGAATACTTAGTACTTCAACTGTGAATGCATCAAAGAAACGTCAATATTAAAATGCTGGTATCTTCTTATCAATAGTTAAAGAAAGATTGAATAATTATCTTAAACGAGGTGGAGATTTACAGCAGCATCCTCAGGAACGAGTAAGCTGCAATAGTGTGAAGTCTGCATTCCAAAATCGTATTAAATCATGTGTGATTACGAATCTTAAACATTTAAATATTTCATCTTTGCTTGAAGATGCTATATTTCTTTTCGAGTCAAACATTAAACTTGCTCTCAAATATTACAATGCAGTAAAGGCTTACTCATTGCTAACAGCAGAGTATATGATTTACAAAGAGAAGGAATCGACCATCGACACGAAACATTTCAATACGAAGGCACAGTCTATCTTCCAGACGACTAATTTAAAGGATTGGTATACAATGAACGTTTAGCAACCTATTGAACGTGACATGGAGGACGTTGCGGAGCGAGATTCGGATTGGTCAATGCTCTCTATTTTAAGTTTAATTGTAATGATCAACTATCTAAATCCAATGAAAGGCAGCTTATATATTCCTCTCTAACGCAATATAAAAGAAACAAGCCTGCACCAACGTGTGGAATAAAGATAACAAATGTTTCAAGTGGGCTGTATTATCTGCATTACATCCCGTTCAACAACATCAATATGCATGTCGTATTTCAAATTATAAACAATTTTAGAATGAGTTCGATTTTAAAGACATTCAGTTCCCTATGATGCCAATGAAAATTGCTAAGTTTGAGATTCAGAATGAAATCTCAATCAATTTATATATTCTAATGAAGAAAGGTATCAATTTCAGTCTATCACCGAGTTATCTCACAGCGTTGAAGAGAGATAAACATGTTAACCTTCTCCTTATTCAAGACCCTTACATAGACGAGGATGAAACAGAAAGTCCCAATGATGGTGCCGAAAATATAGAATTTAAGTTTCACTACGTATGGGTAAAGAGTTTGTCTCGAGTAGTAGCTTCAAGTTTATCAAAAAGTAAGAGAAAATTATACATTTGTGATAGATTTCTCCACTTTTTTAAAATGGAGGTTCAATTAAATACACATGAGGTTGATTGTATGCAGCAGAATAAATGTAAAGTGGAACTTCCTAATGAAAAAGATAACATTCTCAAATTCAAAAATTTTAAAAGTAAACCACGCGAGCCGTTTGTTGTGTATAGCGACTTTGAATGCTTGTTAAAACCCGTTGAAGATGATCAACGTGCATATCAACAGCATGAAGCATTCAGTGTAGGTTACTATGTTAAGTGTAGTTATGACGAGAATCATTCAGAATACAAATGCTACAGACAATAAGATGAAACGTGTCAAGGACCTGCTGAATGGTTCGCTGAGAGTCCCTTGAACCTCGCCAAGGAATTGGAAAATATTTATAAACAATATACCTTGTGTCACATCTGCTAGAAGCCATTTACTTCTAACTCTACAAAAAGGTTGAAGATAAAAGGTTGCCACTTCACTGGACGGTGAATATAACAAAATTATATTTTCTTCTTAACAATAAATGATCTTTTCTCCTAAAAATATTTTTTTTTCTTTTGATATCGAGGTCTCGCGCACAATGAGTGTAACATTAATTTCAAAGATTCTAGAATGATTCTAGTAATATTTCATAACTTAAGTAGATATGATTCTCACCTCTTTATCAAGGTGATAACTTCTAGATTCGCTGGTCGAGTCTTGCTCATTCCACAAACAAAAGAGTGATATATCTCATTTACGAAATACATCGCCGATAGTGATGTACATTTTCGATTTATCGACTCCCTTCGCTTTATACCTTCTTCTTTGAATAAGCTATCGTCATATCTTGATAGATTAAACATTGCAAATCAAGGATTTGCAGAGGATGGATATACTACCAATCAAATAAAACTGTTACAGAGGAAACGGATATTCCCGTATGACTACTTTTCTTCGTACGATCGATTAAAAGTGCAAGAGATACCAGACAAGGATCAGTACTACAGCAGTTTATACGATAGTCATATCTCCGATGAAGATTATCAACATGCCAAGGACGTATGAAGTATCTTTAATATCCAGACACTCGGAGAATATTCCGACTTGTATCTAAAAACAGATGTACTTCTTTTATCTTACGTCTTTGAGAACTTCAGGGACAACTGCATAGAGGCCTACGAATTGGATCCTACACATTACGTTACGTCACCTGGTATTTCGTAGGATGCAATGCTCAAATATACACGGATCGAACTAGAGTTGTTGACTGATATAGATATGTTGCTGTTTATCGAGCGTAAAATCCGAGGTAGTATCAGTCGATGTTGCAATCAATAGGCTAATGCCAATAACAAGTATATGGAAGATTTCAACGAGGAAGAAGAAACGTCTTGTCTTAGGTACTACGACGTTAATAATTTGTATGGTTTTGCAATGCTACAGTATCTTCTATATGCTGGTTTCAAGTGGATCGAGAACGTCGATAGAAATCATTTCTTTTTTAATGTATCCGATGACAGTCGTATAGGTTATATCCTCGAGGTGGATCTTGAATATCTTAAAGAGATTCATGATGAGCATAAAGATCTACCAATGTGTCCTGAGCATCTGAAACCTCCAGGTACAAAGCAGGATAAGTTAATGACTACTCTACACAACAAGACTCGGTATGTTATACACTATCGTGCTCTTAAACAGGCTTTGAAATATGGTTTACGTTTAAAGATAATCCATAGGGCAAAACCAATAAATGAGAATTAATTCTCAAGTATTTAGGATATAATAAGATTGAATTTAATAGTATATAAAATGAATAAGAATTTATTTTCTACATGTTTTAATTTATTAATAAATATGAAGATATAAACAGATTTTACGTTGTAAATTTATTAATAAACAAATAAAAAAAATCCTTATCCTATGGAGAGATAGCGAGTCGCAAGTGCACATTTTGCTTTTAATTCGTTTAAATTACGATGCTCACAAGTGACGATCCTACAGATGTATCTCACAGGTTGAGGGCAAAAATTGTGGCCCTCACAATTCCTAAAAAAAATTTTGTTGTCATTTAAAGGAGTTAAAATTTGTCATTCCAACTATTATGTGAATTATCAAATCCTAACCACTTAACATATACTTGCTTCCCTCGATTCCTGAGTACCTTTTCTACTAGATATATATCCGGATATTTAGCTTTCAAGAGTTCCTGTTCACAAAATCCACCAGCGATGGACTCATCTTTATAGTCTTTTAAATGGTATGTTACAGGATTCGTTGCAGCTATTCGACTAACCGTGAATATCTCCATGGACCAGTTGGATGTGTATCCCTTCTCAAAGACTTGTTTAACCTTACTCACTCGTACTTTGTCACCAATTTTAAATTTAGACTTTTTAACAAGTTATTATATTGTTTAAATCGTTTTAAAACTTGAGTTTGATTGGCAGCAGTGATATCATTAGGCTTCATAGCAGTAGTTCGATGTTTTCAATTATTATAAGAGTTTAACAACTTAGATAAGATAGCAAGCCATTTGTAGTTTCCTTGATGGCTAAACTGTACCCACATCTTGTTTTTGAGAGTGCGATTGAAGCGTTCACATATTGATGTTTTGAGATTGCTGTATGTTGAGTAGAGATTAATTTTGTAGAATTTTATTAGTTTCTGAAAAGTTGTATTATAAAACTATTTACCTCTATAGGTATGTCAATTTTTTGGCACTCGACCTTGACGCAGAAGGGATTTCATAGCTGTTGCAACTTCTTCTCCAGTTTCTCGTTTGACTGGAACGACCCAAGCATACTTGGAAAATACATCTATGATTGTAAGCATGTACCTATAACCTTTGTTCTCTCTAGCATAAGGTTGCATTTCAATCAAATCAGCTTGCCAAGTTTGATCCAAACCTCGTACATCAAACTTTCGTCGAGGGTAATTACGTCGAGCAGGTTTATGAAGTTCATCAACTACTCTCTGATGTTCCATCGTTCGATATTAACAGGCTGACATCTATTGAGGGAATGTTTTGAGAGATTCGGAATATCAACTCTTTTATAGCCAGGATTTGAGAATTTTGAATTTTCAATTTATTATCGAGCTCGTCTCTATGTACGTCTATGATTTCTTCTAAATTCTCGAGCACATCTCTTAATAAATCTATGGTTTTCAAAACTTTCTGAATTTCTTCTCGAGTTATGCGATGCAGAGTATCTAAATTGACTGCTTTGCTCAGTTGATTAGGTGCTGCAAGTTTGCATAACCTCTTGTTCTGCAAGTCATACTGACCATCAGCTGTGATTTTATATCCAACACCAGGAGGACCTCGACTACCCTAGCTTTGTTTTAGATTACGTCCAAACACGTCGACGCTCATTTTGATAATCATATAAGTACTTGTGTACACCTTAATATATATACCCAGCTTCACGAAGTTCCTCTATGATAGAGTGATTCTTGTTGGTATGACTAGGATTACCAGCCGATTGTTCAGCCATGAGTAATCGAAGACGATCTACGAGCTCATTAGCATCGTCCCAGTATACATAATCCATCCTTGTATTTCTCCTAGCAATTTTGTATCGAGGTAATCCCTCACCTACATTCTTAGGTGCTTTAAGGAATAGTGGAGCGATAATATTAGTATTTCTTGCTATGATGATCGCGAATAGATTCATCACTCCTGTAACGTCTCTTGTGAGCATTAGTTGTTTCGAGAATATTGCGATAGTTCTGCAAATCACTTGAACTCACAAGCTTTTGATTAGGATGTTTTGTAATAAGTAAGTCTAACAATCCTGTAGTGTTCGGATATTTTACATCCTTATCTTCAGTGTTATCATTTTCGAAGTTTATCTTTGAATTACCAACCATGAAACTATTACCTTCTTTGCGCACTCCGTAAACTTTAACTAAGTTTTTCTTTTGATTTAGCATGAGAATATGTTTATTACTAGAAATTGAATCAACTTCTTCATCGACTGTTTCGAACGAGGTTTCATGAGCTTCCACTGTATTTTATAGAGTTTCATTGAAACTCTCATAGAGATCCTCATCGGAAATCACACTTACATCAAGACTTTTATTACGACTCTCTTTTGTAGGAGTCTTAATGGATTGATTTTTTTACGTATCAACAAGTTCCAGAAGAGGATCGATACTTCATTTAAATGTCTCTCTCATTGCTTTCTCAAAGCTATCCTTTCCATACTTTAATAAATTGTAGTTGCGCTTAGCAACATTTCGTGCTTCAACAAGCTGATGAAGTATATTCTTGTTGCTTTGAAAGTTATCCATTTATTCAATAACATATTATTCAATAACAGACTGTTAATTGATGTTATACGTGTGCTATATTTATAGCAATGCAGTCGAAACCTTTTCTGTATATACTATTATTAATTGTACTATCCTTATTAATCATTAGAAACCCATACTTATTATCTCTCCAACACTTTGAACACAAATCCTTGAATTGTCCAAAGGTCATGTCGGAATTGACGTGATCCTGGTAAAAATGTTTCAGATTTACATCATTCTATCGAAAAATTACCAAAAGATTGAGATTGTCTCTTACGAGATGTTTCGGAACGTGGGCATAAGATTGACAAAGATAAAAGCAGTCAACGTTCTTGTGCTTCCCCATACAGAAATATGCTCTAATGTTATTTTGTTTTTTACAGGCTACGTTATCAAATATTATGATAGAGTTTGGACGTGCATTATCAGGAGATACCACTTCAGCATGTTCGCTGAAGGCAAAATACTACACACTATCCACAGGTTCGAAAAGTTCTTTAAGCAATTTGTACTTTGATTGATTTAGTGATTTGGAGTAGACATATACGTTTTCTAACCTTAGGCCATTAGGATGTGCTTTAAGAGCTAACAGAATGTTTGTTTTACCACAGTTTGATGGACCACAAAATACGGGTCGTATACTGTCTGGAAGTAACTCACCATGACGCTTTATTTCTTTTATCCTGCTCCACGATATTGTCAAAGTTCGCTATCGGGAGCTTGACAAACTGCTCCTTAAAATTCATGTACTCAGTATGAGATTTTAATTACGACTAACAATTTAACTATAAATAGAGCGCTTATATACTCTCAACATCAGTTGTGAATTAACCTTCCTAGTGTTATGATTGTAAACAAACATCATCAACGAGAATGTGGTTAGCTAAATAGATTCATTAACAAACTTCCTGTAGAATTTCACTTGCCTGGATATAAGTACTGTGGTCCCGATACTAAATTAGCAAAGTGACTTGCTCGTGGAGATCCAGGTATTAATCCTCTTGACGTAGCTAACAAGGAACACGATATAGCATATTCACAGACTCGTGAGAACGTTGGATTTAGAAACATCGCAGACAGAGTTTTACCTGATAAAGCTTGGCACAGAGTTTTGTCAAAAGACGCTGGTATTGGTGAAAAAGCAGCTGGTTACGCTATAAGAAACGCTATGAAATTGAAATCTAAGTTAGGTATGGGTATGAAAAGGAAGAAGAAGAGGCAATCCATTACATTAAAAAAAGTAATGAAGAATGGATAATGACTACTGCAGCTGGTCCAGTAGCAGGTGGCGCTGCCGGAATAGCGAAAGCTGTAAACGATGCGAATGCAGCCAAACTACAGTTGGAGGAAAGTCGAAGGCATAACAAGAAAATTGAGGATATAGCTGTTGGTAAAGGTCTTTTTCTGAAACCACATAGAACGAGATTTGGTCTTTATGTGAAGAAAGATGTTCAAAGTAACATTACCACAAAGAGCGCTTACAGATACTGACTTGTTAAAGTATGCCAAAATTTTGAAAATTACTAATTTTTGAGGGGTCATGTTGTATATTTTGATAGTTTCAGTGATCTTCAACCACCTCTAGACTTGATGCTATATCTCAAAGTTGACCATGTTAAATACAATGACGAGCGATATCAAGAATTTTATACTTTTAATTGTGGACATCTCTGTCTAAAGTTCTTGTGTAAGAATTTGGATCAGCTTATATAAAGTTGTATAAGTCCAACAGTTACGTCATTACTAATTGAGCAACCATGGAGGATTCATTAACATTGAGCTTCTCAGGTACCTCATCTATATTCGAAGTTCAATATTTTCCACCAATCGAACTTCATCCACATAAGAACTATGTTCTTGGACTAGTAGAACTTCTGACTTTTAACTCAATTCCCAATATCAATTCAGGTAATAACAAGTTTTACGTGGATTCAGAGGAAATAATTTTACCTACAGGTAGCTACGAGATTGAGGATATAGAACAGTACCATCGTGAAACTTTAGCATCTAAGGGTATATCGATCACTCTAAAACCTGACAATAACACTCTTCATAGTGTGATAAAGTGTAGTGATTCTATTGATTTTCGACCACGATACTCTATCGGTCAACTATTAGGCTTCACTCAACGTCTTCTACCAGCAAACATCACTCACAGTTCTGATCTACTAGTAGCTATAATAGTATAATAGTAAGCCTATAGTAAGCTATAATAGTAAGCCTATCCTCAAGGTTAACGATATACGAGTAGAGTGAAACATTACATCTGGTAGCTATATAAACGAACAGAGTTCACACTATACATGAATTCTTCCCGGAAGTACCTCCAGGATATAAGATCATTGAAGTTCCATCACAGGTCATTTATCTTCCGAGCGTCGTCAAGAGTATAGATCACTTGCAAGTACGTATAGTAGACCAGGACGGAAATTTAATTAATTTTCGAGGAGAAATCATAACAATTAGACTACATTTAAAACAGACGTAATGGGTATCGTTTACAACGTTCGAGTCGGTAGAGGCTATAAAAGCAGTTCAAAATGTCAAACTACAATCAGTCGTCAGCGAACAGTCAAAGTGCTAACACGGTAAAACATTCAATTTCTGAAAAGTCTCGGCTTGAAAGTCGTCGCCCGTGGTGGAAAGTAACGTGTATATTCCTTTGTTGTCTGCAAAATATGGAGAAGATTCTAAGCATACAGTCGTACGCCTGTAACATTCGATGAGTCTGTGACGCATTACGAAATACATGCGCATCAGCCATATACAGCTTCATCCTTCAACAGCAGCGATGAGATTCGCATCTCCATCCAACATGGACGGTGGTACGGTAGTTGAAAGAACGCAGCCGGTAAATAATGGCATCTGTCACATGTTCGAAGAAATTCGATATGAGATCAATGCTGTAGATATTGATAAATGTAAGAATGTAGGTTTAACTTCACTCATGAAAGGTTGGCTTTCAATAAATCCTAGTCAGAGCTTAATTATTGAAAATGCTGGATGGCTCGACGTTGAAGAAACTCAACAGTTGACAAATGCCAATGGATATTTCGATGTATCTACCTCTGAGTATGATTCTCGGCTTTGTTGAAGACTATCGAAAAATCTTAGTCAATGTAAAACATGAACTCATACTCACAAGATCGAGAAACGATTTGAATGCGGTTATTCAAACAGCAACACAAGTAACTGAACATGATGTTAACGAAGATTTTAAAATTGAATTAACGAGAATTGAGTGGTTAATGCCATATGTATTGTTGTCTGACAAACGTAAAATTGATCGCAGTGATTTGTTCAATTATATCGGGAAGCATAGACCAATAGCTATGAGTTATCGTACTTGGGAGTTATACGAGTATCCTATACTCCCTTCCTCTTCAAAACATGTTTGGACAGTCAAAACATCAAATCAGTTGGAAAAACCGCGCTTTGTTATCCTAGCATTTTAAACAAATAGAATAGCTCAAAGGAATATCAATGCTAGTTACTTCGATCACTGCAACATAAGTAATGTAACTTTCCTTAATTCACAATATTATCCATATGGTAATTTAAATCTAGTTGTAACTCGTAATCAGTATGCTATATTGTACAATATGTACGTACATTTTCAAAATGTTTTCTATGACAAAAGTGCCGAACCTATGTTAAAAAAATTATATTACAGCAATGTTTACGATATAATGGATATAGGATTCTCAACTCAAGACAGAATGTACAATGAAAAATTAGTACCGCTATGTCCTCACCAAAATGGTACATATAAAGCTACATGTGCACTCAATAACATCATACTTATGAAAAAGTTTTACAATGATTATTTGAAAATTAAATGTTTAGCAATGGATTGGGAAAGTCTTGAAAATTAAATATACCGCTTCATAAGCAGTATCGACTGATTTTCACTATAAATATCAATTGATTCACGTTACTCAACTCATTTGTACACCATGCCTTCATTAAGATGAGTCAAAACCAGAGTAGTGCAGGCTATACTTCTCTTTCCCAGGATAATAAGCAAGCAGAAAAAAAAATAATGTATCTACTTCACAGTGAAAACAATATACTCAAAAATATTCTACTAATATACATTCATTACCCAAACAAAACGGATACAAAAGATTTTCTTAAGTTATAGATTATATCAAAAGTAAAAATAGTAGTAGCTAACTATCACGTTATCCAGTAGGGCACGAAGCCGCTGCGAGACGGGATAGGGTGAGCTCAGATGGTCTCATCCATCTATGTTAGGCGGGTACGGGGCCATGGGCTCATACAAGTTTTGCTTTTGAGTTCAAAGGTGGTGTCGTAAGCGGGTCGTTTACCCGCAAATCTACTTTCTTTATTTTACCAAATTACCTTCAATTTTTTTCTATTAGATGGCGTATTTAAAATGTAGTAAAAAGTGACGTTATGGTACTAAAAATACCGCTATATACTTGAGAAAATCAAAAAATTGCTTAAAAATGACTTAAAAATTAGCCATTTTGAAAATGCAATTGGCGATGAAATACTGATTGTGGCAAAAAGTTCTGAGGTATATATGTTCGGAGGTACAAAATGAAGTAAAATACGTACGGATTTTTTTAAACCGTAAAATAAAAAAACTGCACCTGTTAGACCAAACAAGACCCTGAAAAATCAACTTTTTAGTATTTTTTTTAATAATTGTAGATTTGACTTGAAAACTTTTGTAATTCTTAAAAAGCTTACGTATTTTTCTTGATTACACAATAAGGAAACACAATACATAATTTCAAGTTGTTCCGTCAAAAGTTTTCAAGTTAAACCAAGAATCTGAAAAATATTCAAATTCTTAATTCTCAGATAATCAAAGTTTTATTAAACAGGAGTAAAAAATTATATTTACAGGTTTCAATTTTTTTTGGTAGTTTATTTCGATTTACTGAAGTTTTATAACTGTTATTTAACCTTTTTTGAATAGGTTGAATGTCTATACTGCTCTCTGGTGGAAATAAGACCTTAACAATTCGATTCTCAACAAAATTCTGTAAATCCTTAAAAGTGTCGTATAATTCGAAGTAGTACATTATGTAACAAGGGCAAAAAGTCGAATATTTTTCCCGCGGGAGTTTACTGCCCGAGCGAGCGAAGCGAAAAATCGACTTTTCTCTCGAATTACATATAGTACTTTATGCCCATCTCAACTATGGACACTTTTTTACTTGGACAGCGGGGCTAATGGACTTTTAAAAGACAATATTGTTAAAAGACAATCAAAAATCAGGTTTATTGGTAGAACTTGATGAAATAAAAAAATTTGGACTGGTTTCTACTAAGGTCACTTTTTTCCCGCTAATCATTTTTGCGGACAAAAAGTGTAATTTTGGTCTCGCTTTTCAGGGAAAAACGTGGTCATTTTCATTCAGATGGGCATAAAAAAAATATTTTAGGCTATTTTAGGGGCATATTGGTATACATCTGTATGTAGTGTGATAATATATGAAAAATGAAAAATCATTTTTTCTATTTTTTTTGCCATTTTTCGGGTAAACGACATCCTTAAAGTCCATTCTGTGATAGTTCTTGGTCGGGTCGTAAAAATCTTGTAACGAATGTGTATACATTTTCTGGAGTCATAAAAAGTGATCTTAGGTAGATTAATAGCAATTTGAAGGATCCTATGGTTGATTTCGTGTTTTATGTAAAATTAAAATTTGTACTTTTCGTTGGGGCATTTGAAGTCCATTCGGAGAAATCTCTCAAAAGGGTCGGGAGAATCTTGCAACGACTATGTACAAATATTTTAAGTCATAAAACGTGGTCTTAGGTTCAGTTATGGCGTGTATATTCCTTATAAAAGAAGCTTTGTAATAGTAAAAAAAAGTTTTGCTAAAAACATGTTAGAAACATATTTTGAGACATTAAGAGTCAAAATACACTATATTTAGAAAAAGTCTGTGAGTGTGTGTGTGTGTGAGCGTGCGTGCGCGCGTGTGTGTGTCTATGTGTGCAAAATTATAAATTAATAAATTTTCAAAATTTTTTAAAATATTTAAAATTATTCTAAATTTTAAAAAAAATTCAAAAATAAATTAAAAATTTCCAGAACAATTTCAAATTTGTCAACAAAATTTCCAAAGTTTTGAAATATTTTCACAATTTTCAAAAAGTTTTGAAATATTTTCACAATTTTCAAAAAGTTTTAAACATATTCAAAATTTTTAAAACTATTTTAAAAATTTTCAAAACTTCAAAAAAATTTTACAAATGTCAAAAAATTTTCTAAACTTTCAAAAAGTTTTAAACGTATTCAAAATTTTTAAAAAAGCTTACAATTGTTGAAATTTTATAAGCATTTTCAATATTTTCAAAAAATTTTACAATATTTCAATTTTCAAAATTTCCGGCAAATTTTCAAAATTTTACAATTGTCAAAACTTTTAAAAAAATGTCATTTTTGTTTATAACATTTGATCTAACTGACTTGAATCGGTCTGTTACCCCGTAAATTAAAACTTAAGTTCTATGCTACAAGTATATTATTACAGTGATTCAAACTCCAGATTCTTACGTAAAATGTAAAGGAGGATGGTCGATTTGGGTGGTTTTTGCCCCAAAATATTTTTGGTAGAAAAATTTGAAAAAATTATTTTTAGTATCTACTGACAATAAATAGTAAAATCACCCCCCACCCCCGCCTAAAGAGGGTAAACAGGCAAAAATGATAAATAATAGTAGAGGTAGCTAATAGGGAGTTAATAGAGTATTTTATTAAGCAAATACAAGTTTGAATGCGCCGCAGCTCTTGAAAAATGCTGTTAGCAAATGATGGCATTTTCAGTAATTGCGGGTATGGCGGGGGAAAACTAGGGAGTGTATGAGTGGTCCGTTTAGGGTAAAATCGACTTATTATTGTCAGTAGATACTAAAAACAGTTTTTTCAAATTTTTCTACCAAAAATATTTTGGGGCAAATACCACCCAAATCGACCTTCCTACTTTATATTTTACATAAGAATCTGGAGTTTGAATCACTGTAATAATATACTTGTAGCATAGAACTTTTTAATTTGCGGGGTCACAGACCGTTTCAAGTCAGTTAGATCAAATGTTATGAACAAAAATGTTAGGACGAATATAATCGGCCTAATTTGCCGGAGGGTTAATTTCCTATGCTACATAATATTAATTAATTTATTAAAATAATTATAACTTTATTTAGTTTTAGAGTTAGTATATCTATGAGGTCTGAATATATACATTGAAATATAAATTATAATAAAACAGAATAAAAGAAATTACATTTTGAATGATTTTGGGTATAGCCTCAACTTAGCTTGATCTCGTCGTGTGCGTG
This sequence comes from Gastracanthus pulcherrimus, assembly GCA_949152435.1. NCBI lineage: Eukaryota > Metazoa > Arthropoda > Insecta > Hymenoptera > Pteromalidae > Gastracanthus > Gastracanthus pulcherrimus. The sequence goes on along the minus strand of OX424572.1, from coordinate 59,324,369 downwards.
GAGTCACTCTGATATAAAAATTTCCAACACTTTTTAACCATATACCCTGGAGATCTTAAACTTTCCAAAACACTTCTTCAACTCATAATAAAGATTTATTATAGGTAAAAATTGATAATTCGAAAATTTATAATACAACTTTTGCAATTAAAGAAATTAATTCCCGATTTCGACAAAATATTTTAAAAAATTTGCCATTGGTCTTAAAATGTTTTGTTAGTTTTGTTGACATTTTATATCTCGAAGAATATGTTGATGAATATTGTGTAAAAGTTTTAAAGGTTTCTATTTATATTTAGTAAAGCTTCGGCGAGTTGAAGTAAAAAATGCATTGTATTTTTTCAGGATTAAAATTTTCGTTTTTCGTAAATAACTAAAAATTAAAAAACTTATAATATTGGTTTTAGAACTCAAAAGTTGAGCAATAAAATTATCTTTGCATATCCATTCTTAAAATTTAATTCTGAGCAATGTCCAAAATTATCAAGTTGAATTATACGTCCTCTTTGTTTCCACGCCCCCATTTCCTCTAGGGCAGTCAAAAATTAAAATACAAAGATTAAATATGGCAAGATAGAATTATGTTACGCTAGGACAAAGAAGTTTTCAAAGTTAATAATCTAAATTTTTTTATGTTATCACCTGAACAACATAAAAAAATCGACATTAATTTTGCGCTTTTTGCCAGACACATTTCAGATTTCTCTAAAAATATTACTTCTTGTCAGAAACCTCTTACAAAAATTAACAATTTTCAGAATCTTAGACATAATCTATAATTTTTTAAGAGAATCTAAGAAACTGTTAGTATTTATTAGAAAATCTTATAGCTATTAGATTTTTATAAGGAGCCTTTGTAAGGAGCGTCGAAATATAATTTGATTTGATTGGGTTGTTTTTGTATCTAAATTATTACATTGAGTATCTCTGATCACTAAAAAATATATTAATATAATAAACAATATTATTATATGTGCGATATACAATATAACTGTATGTTCCTTCATTTTCAGATTTGCCTGCAGATTCCAGATGATCTTATGGTTGATTCTGCAGAAATAGTATTATTTTTGCAAAAACATGCAAATATATTTGTATATATAATTGGTGATACAACATACGAAAATTGCTGCAACGATAAACTTAGCGCTGATCATATTCAAGCTGACGCTTGCATTCATGTTGGACATGCTTGTTTAAGCTGTATAAATGATTTGCCAACATTTTACATTTTTCCTGAAGAAAGTCTTGATTGCCATATGTTCTGCAAAGCATTTCATAACTACTTTCAGGATGACATTAAAGAAATTTTACTTTTCTACGACGTTTCATTTGCACACGTTATTGGTAAATTTAAATAATAATATTTTACTTGATATTACAGCCTTTTTACACGTATCTTTTAATTCAATTCTAAAAGAATCTGTATCAGTTTCTGGTAAAAGTCGAGGCGAACAAGCACGAGTCCAAGGCACGCTTCATGGGTGCCAAACTGATGATCTTAGAAAACGTACCTTAATTGTACGAACTGTATTTTTGGTTATACGTAATGCATTTGAACGTATCAAAAAAGGAATTAAAGGTTTTTTTAAGAAGAAGAATTTTAGATGTACCTTAATTCATGATGATTTGGTAAAATGGCATACGATCAAATATAACCTAAAACACAGAAAATTTTGGATTCATATTCAGCGTTGTATAGATGACACATGAAACTGTTAGGGTGGCGTAATATTTTTTTTAAGATTATAAAAAAATGAAAAAATACTTTTTTGTTACGTTTAAAATGGTGCTACTGGGCGTTCTCTAGAAACCAACCATTTTTTGGCAATTTTCGAAAATTCAAAACATTTTACTTCATTACACATGGGACTTTGGGGTCTAAAACTAGTTTTGAGAGCCTTTTTGATAGGTACTTTCATATAATAAATTGACAGAGAACACTGAGAACTAGGTGGGTACTGATTTGTTCATTTTGACTGGCCTGACACACACACACACATATATGTGTGTGTGTGTGTGTGTGTGTGTGTGTGTGTGTGTGTGTGTGTGTGTGTGTGTGTGTGTGTGTGTGTGTGTGTGTGTGTGTGTGTGTGTGTGTGTGTGTGTGTGTGTGTGTGTGTGTGTGTGTGTGTGTGTGTGTGTGTGTGTGTCAGGCATATATATATATATATATAACCCTATAATATATACCCCTATATTATAGGGATAGATAGGTTTTATTTCGATTTTCAAAAAAGCATGTACATATACAGTAGAATATAATACAGTCACGGTGCAATAAAATATATAGGATATAACGGTCGTATCTTACAATAAAATGGAATAAAGTACAGTCTTCAACACTCTCTCGCCGATAAAATCACAATCTCATATTTTATAAGCTAGGCTTGTATTGTACAACATACATATGAATATAAATATAAATATAAATCATAAACCCCACATGGATGAAGCATTCGTTTAATCGCTTGTTTGGAGTTTAATATTTGATATTTGGTCGCCTCGGGTTAGCCCTACATGAATGCGTAACGCGGTTTTAAACTTACATAAGAAGGGCAGGTCTGTCAGGCTTCGGGGAAGCGAGTGACAGAGGCACGCACCTCTAGCACTGAATAAGTACAAGCCTGTAACGGCGTGCAACGCTGGTACTGAGAACGCTCTTTCTCCGAGGCCCAATCCGATTCTGTCTGTGCTGTTGCTGATAGGCGTCGTATGCCCTCATGCAGATCAACCGTAGTAACTCGAATGTAGGTTTGAAAATCATCTGCGTATAGCAAGTGTTTGACATTTTTGTTTGTGAATAAATCACGCAAGTCATTGATGTATAAATTCAACAGTAGGGGCCCCAAGACCGATCTTTGTGGAACGCCAAGATTGGTGGTGAGCCAATCAGATACCCCATTAGATTTGGTAACCACTCTAGTTACGACCAGTAATGTATGACTTAATCTACAGTAGAGCACCCCTGGAAAACCCCATCCTGAGTAGTTTATGGAGTAACTTTGATGGTGAAATAGTATCAAACGCCTTGCTAAAATCAAACATCAGTAAGGTGGTCTGTTTGTCGCTTCTTCTGTCTGAGTCAATACCAGTCCTGATATTATCCGTTAGTTTCAAGAGTGCCGTTTCGGTGCTGTTAAACTGTCTGAAACCCGTCTGAAGTGGATCGAGAATTTTCTTCGATGATAGATACCCAAAAATTTGCTCATGGGCGATCTTTTCTAGGACCTAGGAAAGAAAGCACAGAAGGGCGATAGGACAGAAAACCGTGGCTGTAGATGTAATAGCAGTCTTCTTTAGGGGCACTAAATGCGCTTTCAACCAGATTCCAGAAAAAATTCCACCAGACAGAGACGAGTTGGAGATCGCAGCGAGGTGATGCTTAATGAGAGGGAGCGACTTAGCTATCACACTATGGGGAATGTCATCCTCACTCTTAGCCTATGAGGAGAAATTAGCAACTACCAGGACAACATATGAGAATGTTATTTCTCTGAAGATGAAACCTTCATCGCTGGCGGATGAAGATTATCGCTCAAATCATCAGACTCACTATAGGAAATGGATACCCCCGAAAAGTAATTGTTAAGCTCATCAGGTGAAAAGCCATGCTGGTCTTTGCAGATGTTCTCTTTATTCTCTAGGGCCACGAAGATTGTCGTTATGAAGAAATGAATTCCGCGCGTCTTGAGATTGACATTCTACCAAAGTCGCGAGATGGTGGTATTCCTACAGAAGTTTATAGTCCCGTGTGCGTCGGTAACGTCTGCGTACAGCGTCTCGTTTGTCGAATAATTGTTGAAGGTTAGAATCAAACCAATTTCAACGCAGCTAGGCTCGGGATGATTGCTGGATACTTCTCTTCTTGGCGGAGGTAGGCGTTGTATAGTCGTCTTCCGACTCGTAGGATGCCAGCTTCATCCAGAAACGGTATAAATCACCGTAAAAAATTAGATTTTGGAGCGGTTTTCCTGAAATAAAAAAAGAGCGCTCCAGCGAGTAGTGTTCCAGCTGGACAGCGCGTATTAAGCGTAGACGTGCAGTGGTGAATTCTTCGCCATTCAGCGCCTGTGCAAAGCGTGCATTTCGAGTTGGCTGAGCGGTCGGCAGCCACCTGCAAATGTACGCTAGTGTACGAATTAGCGAAGACAAGACGTTCTCTTTTCTCTTCAATATCAGTGGTAAACTCATTGACCTGCCCAGCCAGTCCAGTCTACTATTAGCCACAATGATCCAAACCACCAGATGCTCTCAGCAGGGTTGTCAGCAGATTTGACGTAGCCCCATACTGCGCCAGGCATGAGTGTCCGGACCAAGCAGGCACGGTTGGCTACGAAAGTTGACCATCTGGAAGGGTGGCTTTTCAGCCAAACCAATATGACTTGAGAGTCCGACAAACAGTGAATCCGGGATGCTGCAAGCCACAGATGCTGAAGCAGACTGGCGATAAGCTGAGCGAGCAGGAGTGCCCAGCACAACTCGAACTTCGGTTGGCTGAGCGTATTGATCGAAGCTACTCTACTTTTGGCCATCATCAACGTTGACTTTGTAGTGCCATTTTTATCCATCGTCACCAGATATACAGCCGCTGCATAAGCCCGCATGGATGCTTCAGAGAACCCATGAAGAAAGATTGAAGCTGCATGCAGAGTGCCAAACCAGCGAGAGATGCGAATGCTGTCGATGTCTGGTAGTTGCTCGTAGAATGTGGCCCAGGCAACGCATAATTCGCTGGTCACGGCCTGGTCCCAACTCAGTCCCAAGATCCATAGCAGTTGGATAAGCAATTTGACCCTGACGGTTATGGGAAACAGCCATTCCATAGTGTGGAACAGGCGAACGATAGTAGAGAGCATTGTTGTATAAGCAATTTGGCACTGACGGTTATGGGAACCAGCCATCCCATAGTGTGGAACAGGCGAGCGACAGTAGAGACCATTGTTCTCTTGGTTGGTGCACCATCATCCTTTTTTAGTGTCACTGTAAAAGAAAAAACATCATAAGTAGGGTTCCATCGTAGTCCCAGTGCAGGAATCTGCTCATTCTCATTAAAGGAACGATCAATTTGAGAAATTGATGAGAGATTGGACAGCAGAAAATGATGGTTGGTAGACCACTTGTCTAAATCCATGCTAGCTGATTTCAAAATGCCTATCAGCTGATCTCGTGCATCCCGGGCTTCTTGCAGTGTATCACCCCCCGCCAGTGCGTCATCGACGTACATGTGGTCCTTCAGGATACGTGAACCTCATGGAAAACGTTGCTGCTCATCATTGGCCAGCTGAAGCAGTGAGCGAATAGCCTGGGGCCGTGAATGGTACACATTTTTACAATGTCACCTGTAAAAATAAATCTAAAAACTAGCCATGAGGTTATAATTCTGGTAATGTCAGACTGAAGTTTAGGCCCAGAGTGGAGACAATCATTGAGAGAGAGTTGGTTTGAGGTGGCTTCAGAAGCGTTAAAGACAACTCTTAATTTTCCACTGTCATCATGCTTGTAGACAGCATGATGCGGCATAAAATAAGAAGCTGTAGCATTAACCTCAAAATCAGACACTCGTTGCATATGTCTCAGCTCCAAAAACTCCTTCATGAAGGTTGAATAGGCTTTCCTTTCCTCGGGCTTCATCTTTATCCTTCGTTCAGTCTGGATGGGACGAGCAGTGGCGTTGCGAGACCCGGGGAAATGTGGAGTACGTGAGAAAGACAGCCGAAGTACATATCTTCCACTTTCATCTTGAGCATGAGTCTTGATGTAGTGGTCTTCACACTCCTGATCTTGACAGGAGAGGTTATGTTTGATAGGTACCTGCATTACCTCCCAAAACTTTTGAAGGTCCTCGCAGACAGTGGAAATGCGAGTATGCTGGCAACGCACAGAGGGTGTAAGACCCTTGTAGTTACCTGAGGAGATTGGTCCTTGCAGAATCCAACCCAGCACTGTATTTTGGGCAGCACGTTCACTTGTCTTTCCTTTGCGAAAGCCATCAATCAGCAGGATGGAGTAGATGTCCCCTCCGATGATGCAGTTAATGCTACCAGGCTCGTGGAAGTCTGCGTCAGCCAGATTTAGCCTTTCGATGTGATTCCACTGGTGATGGTAAACTTTCTTTCGAGGCAGAAGAGCAGTTAGCTTAGGCAGCACTAACGCTGAAAATTTTAAGTTAAAATTAATATCCTTTGGGGAGCGGAGTACCACATTAACTTCACCTTGAGAGGTTATATTAGACTCAACGCCAACCCCACTGACAGGCACATTAACTTTTCTTCGCTGAGGAGAGAGAGTCTGAGTGCTACGCTCAGATACAAAGGAGCATTCCGAGCATGGGTCGAGCATGGCCCTTAAATACATACAGTGGCCAGTCTGCGACTCCAGAACAATTCGAGCCGTGGCCATCAGTACCTTTTCCCATTGAAGAGTGTGTCTGATGGTTGTACTTTGTTGCTACTGTCAGTCTTCTCCGGGTGTAGACTGGTATAATGAGGCTGGTTTCACTGTGGTACTCTGCAGCGACCATTGGAAGGGCATCCAAAAGTCTGATGCCTCTGGCCTAGGCAGTTGCTGCATAGATGAGCCTTGTCAAGGTACGCCAGCTTCCTCTCCAGTGTATATGACTGGAGCATGAGGCAGTACCCGATGAAGTGCTTAGCCTTACACAGGTTGCAGGTAGGCCTTGTCGTCTTGTCCCTCCTTGAAGTGTCCTTGTTGCTAGGTGCGGAACTGGAAACGCAGGAGCGCAGACGACAACGTAGGCACAAGGCAGCATTTGTACGATTTGTCCAGCGTCAAGCGCGCCACTATTCGAAGTCGTCGAATGTCTTTCGACGCAAAATACACGTCCGTATTCAGGTTTTTATAAAAAATCATTGCACTGTGTTTTATGAGGAAATAAATAGTCAAAAGGTTTTTAACAGTTTTCGCGAAAAGTACGTTTTTTCTATTTTATTTATAAATTCACTATTTACTTGCAAATACCCATGTACATACGGCAGGAAGGACCAAAAATGTTCGCGCGTTTCCCGATGAAGGACAAATGCGTTTGAACTTGCGAAGTTCGCAAACAATAAATTGCTGGCACGTGGTTTGTAAGGAGCAGGAGTAAATAGGATGGTCAAATAAACCGACAAAAACTGAATTTAATATTTAACTAAAATCGTATATTAAATTCATACGCTTGAACAATAATTCTTGATTTGTCTGAATTAATAAAACAAGAACTTGAAGAGAAAAAACTTGCGTGTTAGAAAAAGAGGTGAAATACCGGGCGAGTGACCACGAGGCACAAGGCATATATCGCGTGTCGTATGCAAAAGGATGAGCTGTTAATCACTCGCGAGATCCGGCAGGAAGATAGCGAGCGCGAGCGGGATAAATCACACTGAATCAATAGTTTTATCACACGCGCCGCGCTCGCGAAGGAAAGAGAAAGTGGGAGAGTCGCCCTGGCTCCCTCTCGCAAGGAAACCATCAACGAAGCTTTCACTGATGATCCCTTGAGAGAGAGACAGAGCAGCTGTTCAGAAAGGAAAGATAATGCCAGGCTGACGAGAAGTGCCAGTGGCCGAACAATATATATATATAATTACTTAGTTTATAATTACTTAGTTTATAAAAAAAAAAAATTTTAAATTAAGTTAAAACTTTAAGGTTAAATATTAAAAACCAATGAAATAGTTTATTAATAAACTCAATAGAACAACAAAATTACATATAGAACAGTATTTCAATATAAAGCAAAAATAACAAAAAACCGCTGCCAATTCCTTGGCACTTGGCTTCCTCAAACTAAATAAATTGTTCCAATACGAATTTCTTTATTCTAATACGTTATTTTAAGTTGTTATGTTTCTTTCTTATTAATAGCTCAAAAAATGTGTTTTTTTTATCATCAATTGGTGTAAAAAAATTAATTACAAAAAATAAGCTTGTGATCATAATTGCATTATTAATTTAAAATATCGTAAAATAGACAAATTGTTATAAAACAAAAGCGAATCGAGGAGTCTCCAATTTTTTTTCTTCTGACTTTGTATGTTTATAAAAAATATAAAAGTTTGTTTGATTAATAAAACATGACCGCGAAATTCACAAAATATGATCAATCAAAATAAAAAGATTCAAATATCATGAAAAATAAAAGTCCTCATAGTCTAGGCAAGGAACTCAGCCAAGATATAATGAGAGCTTCCCTTTTCACTAAATAGCTCAATATGTTTACAAGATTTAACGATTTTCAACGTGTATAATATATATGGAACATTCCAGTACTTTTTTAAACACGTTGCCAACTGCTCTGGCACTGTGCTTTCTCAAAGAGAATTTAATGAAAATTATTATATAAATGAGGAAGAGCTGCGCCGTACCACCCATCATGATCATTTCCCTGTCTATCTATTTTCATATGGCGATTTGTGCCCTTCTGAACAATGAATATTTTCCAATAAACATAGTATTGTACGAGTATATATCCTATATCAGGGTATCTTTAGTCAGCGATATCTCAATGATTCTAAAATCTATTTTAATCTATAAAATCAAATGAAATCTATACCTTTAAAAGATTGAATTATTATTATTATTTTTCTTTCATTACAAAAAAATTCATAAGACACAAAAATACACCATTTGTTAAAGTCACTCATTTGAAAATTTTAGTACTATTTAAGGGGGCAAACCATCTTTAAATTGTCAAAAAATCGATTTTATTTTTATTTACCTTATTTGTAGGAAATTTTCCGTAGAATAAGCTCCCGAAAACCGTTTTAAAATATCATAATTCCTTTAAAGTTACAATATAAATACTGAGACAGCTTTTTTGCCGATTTTGCATAAAATCGGTATTTTATCAATTATTATTTATTTTATTATTATTTATAACTAAATGTTTGATTGATTATTTTATTTAGTTATAAAGCAATAAAATATAATATAATAAGATCCATGTTTGTATATTCAAATATTTGCGCGTTGTTATATGTAATATTGGCGCATGTGCGAATTACGAGTAACGTGACATGTCATTACGTCACAAGATAAAGGTCGATAAATCAGATCGAATTTTTGACTAACCTTACCCGTACATTTTTGCTACTTTTGACAGTTTTTATGTTTACAAACCACCTGTTAGTAAACACAGTTAATATTTTTATTGTACTGAACTTATACAGTGTTTTAATTGCATTTGACAATTTGTGAATGTGTGTAAATCAGTGTAGTGAAAATGTCTTTTAAAAGAGATAAAAAAGGAAGATTCACAAAAGAAGCCAAGACTATCCACCAGCTCAGCGAGGAAACTCCAAAACACAGCTAGTGCTAGAGACACCAGTGATACAACAAACAGAATCATTGACACTTCAATTTTATTTTCTAAACTTAGAAGTATTCTGTGTTGTAATCGGTGACATGGCAGTGTTCAATTAAATGAATCTGGTGTGCATGGTCTTGGTTTCAAAATAGATATTGTATGCTCAAAGTGTGGTGAAATAGCAGCGATCAAGTCTCGCAAAAAAGTAGGAGCCAAAGGAAATGCATATGAAGTGAACAGAAGATCTGTGCTGTTTGCTCGTGCACTTGGACATGGACATGCTGGCCTTTCAACTTTTTGTGGGATTATGGACCTATGCAAGCCAGTTGCCCAATCGGCTTTTGATTAAATAAATAAGCAGTTGAGTGAAGTGTGTGAAAGTGACGCTCAAGAGTTTAGTATGATAAGTACAGTTTACTCAATTTATTCATTTTTGTGTTTTTTTTTCATTTCAGGTTATTCAAGGAGGAGGAAGACTCATGGGACTCCACGCACCAGAAAATATTCATGTACACTGCTGCAGATGTTTGTCTGCTACGTTGAAAAGAAGAAAAAAGTAGTTGCAATTGATAAGATGACTATAAATTATATCTATTAGAACTTGTAACTTAATTGTTAAATAACTCTAAATGTTGTTTTTATCAATTTCAGCTTACTGTACGTAAGATTCCAAGTGAACGCATGGACAGATTGGGCTCAAAATTTATGGAGATACTCATTATAGTAGTACTTTTCATATGAGTGTAGGGATTTTAATTTGAACGAGTAGAAATTTTTTACATCTATAAAAGTGATAAAATTATTAAAAAATAAGTGTTATATTGACAATGTTCATATAAAAAAATACTTCTACTCGTTCAAATCAATATCCCTACGCTCATATGAAAAGTACTACTATAATGAGTATCTCCATAAATTTTTAGCCCAATCCATCCATGCGTAGACTTGGAATCTTACGGACAGTGTTTAAAGTCTTCGAAAACAGTCTGGTTTGCCATGGAGGCATAGAAGGTCAAACGAAGGTAAAAAATATACAAATTGGTAGGTTTTTATGTATACTTTCAGGAAAAAAAACTCTTATTAAAATAAATATCAAAATAAAAATTCTTAATTAATTTTTTTGTTTCGGATTTTAAAGGTGGTGTGCCCCCTTAACATATAAAGTAGTTTATAGATTCCATCATCAAAATGGTATAAAAATTATGATTTTCCTAGGCTATATTATAGATAGATACAGAATCAGTATTGTAAAAATAAATTAAAGCATTTTTAAAAAATCCCAAAATAATAATATTTTTAATATAACATTATCTTTCGATTTTTTCGTGCAATATAAGGCGTTAAGTTGGCTAGAAGTGTAGAATAGTAAATCTCATCATATATAATGATACTTAATATCTACAAGAAAAAGCACAACAATAAAGCTTACAGATGTCGTGAAATACAAGGTGAAAAAGTAGTGTTTAAATTGAGTAATCTTTAATATATCACATGATTATGACCCAAATCGGCTCAAAGATATTCAGCCAATAACCTGACACCTAAAAAATATTCTCTGAAATTTAAGGCATTTCATCAAGTATTAGTCAAGTTATCGTTGTTCAAAAAATGCATTTTTTTACATTTGATCCAAATCGGCTCAAAGATATTTAGCCAATAACCTGACACCTAACAAATATTCTCTGAAATTTTTAAGGCATTTCATCAAGTATTACTTAAGTTATCGTTGTTCAAAAAATGCATTTTTTTAACATTTTTTTTTCTTAAAAAACAAATTGTCTTATTGCCTAAAAATTTACAGTAATATATCTGTATAGGAAACAAGTATTCAATAAATATTTCACTGACTTTTAGTCAGTTTTCGAGTAATAAATGTTCAAAAAAAAAAATGATGTCACACAAAATAACAACCGAAAAATGACTCATATAAAATCGTTTGCGGTCCTAAAATCAATTATTTTATGAGTACTTTATTGTGTAACAAATTCGCTTCCCACAAACCATTCCTGCATCGAAATAAATTTAATAGCCGAAATTTGAAAATGCTAAATTTTTAAAAGTGGCCTTATAAAGAAATTTATTTGGCCATTTTCGCTGAAACTTTCAAGCGCATAACGGGTATTGATAGCAAACATCTGTCCAAAGTTTGGATATGCCACATACTAACGCAAACACATACACATACATACAGGCATTTTTTAAGACTAGTCTATTCGGACTCCCTAAGGCATAAAACATGTTTATATGTTACAAAAAATACAAAAAAATATTTTCACCATCATAAAGCTTTCTGTTTGAGAAAGCAAAAGTGGGCACAGGGGGTTCTCGAAATTAGCTGGTTCCGAGATATATTATAGTACTACACGAAATATGAACATACCTCAATTTTAAGCTCCAGAAAGCCCATAGAAGTCACGATTTAGCCATTCAAATTCGGCAGATTGGGCTTTCATCGGGTGTATTTCACCCACTTTTAAACTGTCGTCAAAATTCTAAACTGACTTTTTTTAATTATGAAGACTAGATTATCTTTGTTTTTTACAAGAACTCAAAGTAGAGCTTTATCCCGATAGGATTTGAACCATAGAAGTTCGTATACAGCTCCGAAAGTACAAGACAAATTTATCGATTTTTTTGCATTTTTATTCATGTTTGACCTGCTGTAAAATTATTTGTCTTTATAATTTTCGAAAATTTGAATATCAGATAGTAGATAGATTCTATATAAAAAAACCTTGAATTCTCTTTTCCGATGCGTCCAAACACGTTACTTAGCAATTTTCAAAACCTTCTGGTCACGTTCTAGAAAAAACTCTTTAGTTTATCCTATGAGAAAAGATGCCTTGATTAATGTACGGGAAGGTAACTGGAGTAGGTTTCAGTATTTTCAAATTACTTTTGACGTCCTTTCTGGCTGATCTGTGCATGCTCCAGTGTGTTCATTGAAAATATGACCATCGGCATTCGAAATTTTATATAAAAACATTCCATCTGACCCTCGTAATGTGTCCCGTGGCTCTTGGATCACTCGCTGAGGCCATATAAACGTTTTTGTAACAGCGCAGGTATCAAATCTGTGATCAGCTGCCTCGTGAAAATCGGATATCCGTCATATAAACAGCCATAACTTCTCTTCCCGTGGTCCTACGAAGTTCAGTAAGGGCTCAAATTGAAGGTTCTGAAATCAGCTACTCTATATGTACTCAGCAAAGGTCAAAATTGAAGTAAAGTGCTGGAAAGAAGAAGATTCTTTAGTGAAATTCAGGAAGCCGGTTTCGTTCATATCTAGATCGATTTCACACGCATACGGGAAAAACTATTCTGCTCACCAGACGATACCACCATTTTTTTATGTTTTTGGGGTCCCTGAATCTCAATCTACTGTCCGTTTAATCGCACAATGTCAGAATACATCCCTAACCTCAAAAATAACCTTTCATATTACTAAAATTTCTTCTCTATGGGTGAAATATCACGTCTACCTGCATTATCCGGACTTTCTTTGGACTGCATTACCATACTATTATGTTTTCTGGGTCGCTGCATCCGAATCCATAACCAGTTTACCGCTATCATATCAAGAATTATGTCTAACCTCAACAAATACCTCAAAATCACTAAAATGACAACTTTTATCGTCAGCACTTTTTCTTCAATTTTGAACTTTGCTGAGTGTATATTCGAGTAGCTGTAGTACCCTACTATGGGGAGCGAAGGTATGGCTGTTTATAGGACTGATATCCGATTTATATGAGGTAGAGGATCACAGATTTGATATCTGTACTTTTAGAAAAACGTTTACGTGGTCACAGTAAGTGATCCAAGGGCCACGGGACACTTTACGCGGGGTCGAATTGAAGGTCTTTATGTCAGCTTTGGAATGCCTATAGTCAGATTTTCAACGAATACACTGGATCATGCACAGATCGGCCAAAAAGAACTTAAAAATCATTTGAAAATTCTTAGAATTTAAAAAGAAATCGCGAGATTCAACATTATATTAGTGTAAAATAAAAAACATATCCGCGGAACTACTCCAGTTACCTTTTTGTACATGAATCGAGGAAATTTTCTATTAGGTTAAACTAAAAATTTTTTTCTACAACGTACCAGGTTTTCAAAATTGTGACTCGTGCGCAAGCGTGCGTCCGTGCCGCTGAACGCAGGTGTCCAGCTGATAAGCGCACCTGCGATGCTGACGCTGCGCGATGTTTTTCGTGCACCGACTTTGCGACGCACTGCAAGTGCATCTCTCGCCAGTTCGGCCTGAGTCGAGGACCAACACACACCTCTTTCTCTCTAGTACAGCAATAAACGCATTTTTCCCAAACTCCTCGCCTTGTGCTTTCTTTCTCCACCACTCCAATCACCGAAAAACCACGGAGCTTAATTGCTCCGTGTAAATAACGTGAACTACGATCCCTACACACCCACGCAGCGCAACTATCCTGTCGGTAACAAATTGGCATTCCTTGTATGTTTTCGCGTGCGTGGCATACGAGTGCTTTAGACTGTGATTTGACGAATTCAAATCGGCGAATTTAAGCAGGAAGGGGTGATTTGATACACAAATTCAAGAAAGAAAATATGACTACTGAACACCACGCAGACCTTCGAGCAGCCCTTTCGACCAGCCCAAGGAGAAGACAGGAAGGGTGAGAGACCCTTTCACTCTTTGAGATATTTGACAGGAAGGACGCGCAGAGGCCCTTCTTGCTTGAACGCGCAGACAGGAGGGAAGTTCAAGGGCCATTTACTTTTACATTTTGGAAAACGAGAAGATGAATGTCCGCGCTGGTTGTGGTCTGCATCTTCGGATTTTTCTGTCTGTAAGTAATAGTGAATCAAGAGAATTGTTGTCCTCAGTGGAGTAACTCGCGCCCGGAAATTTACATATACACTATTATTATTTTGTTAAGGCTACGATTACGCCTAAAAAAAATTATAATTTGATCAATACGCGTTTAATCTGAAATTCACGTGATAGGAAATTGTATCGAAAATAAAATGTCGTTAAATTTATTTAGCTTGAAAAGTGATAAATGTAAAGAAACCTTTGGGTTATGCAGCAAATCTGCGAGCGTGTCGAGCTTACAGAGCGAGATGAAGCTTCTCATCGCAGACCCTGAATGGCACGAGATTTTAATGGATCTGTCCCTAGAGAAATACGCGCAAATAGTTATGAAAGTGCTAAAACTAAGATATAGCACACCCGCGGTTAAGAATTCATTTGATATGCGAGGCGCAGACGCGACGGATACGCATCCCAATTATACCGTACATATTAGGTGCCGTCGAGAGTCACAGTGGTCCCAGCGCCCCTGTGACTACCAGTTTCCCTGCTGCGCATTTAATCGTCCAAGCACTCACGGAAATGCAATCGATAGCCACGCAAACGATGGTAACTGCGATGCCCATTCCCACACCCAGCGTGACCAAAGACGCGTTAGTGCAACATCAAGCGTCAGCATAAATGCATAATTTTTCTGAGTATCCTAGCTGTAATCAGAGAACTCAGACGTTGGTGCCTGTAACCGTATTTCACGCGAATAGTCAAAGACACAATTTTTCATGTTATACAATTAATGCCAGTTTATCTACATCGGGCATCGGTCGCGATATAAAAGCGGTAAAATATCGGAGTGTCGTTCCAAGTCATAGACGCGATTATTGTTGCAGAACTTGGAACTTACCCACACAATGCTCCGTACCCTAAAGTAGATATTAAAACCGAAAAATTTCGCTGTCGGAGAAAAGAAAAGGCAATTGAATTAAGGTCTCATACGAGCGCCACACTTGCACTCGTAGCGTAAAATATTTCTCCCTATTTTGCTATTTTTGCAAACGTCGAGGCCATGGAATCAAAGAATGTCGGTCTTACATTATGCACTAAGTAGTAAATAATAAATAAGCTTTCTTTCTCAGTAAAGAATATAATAAGTGATAAATAATATTTTCATAAATGTTAAATAATTAATGATAAATTAAAGTTTTTCTAGGAATAATAAATCATACACGACAAATAAAGTTTGTATAAATAAATATTTAATGCTGATCAATTCGTTTAAAATAAATAACCAATTTCAAACAGCAAACAGACCATAAAGTACAATGTATTTTTTTCCGTATAATTTTAGATTCGGAGGGTCATTCAGTATAAGAAGTGTGTTAACAAATGGCAATGACGTGCATCATGTCCTCCCAAAGGTTCTTGTTTGATTAAAAATGTCCAAGTCATATGTACTAATGATAAAAATGCAGTCAGGAGTTAACAAATGCCTCTCCGAACTAATAAAACTGTGATTGGCGCGTTGGCGCTGTCCGAAATAAGAATGTAGTTCGGAGTTAACAAAATTCTCTGTGAATAAATATAAATATGATTGGCGAATTGGCGCCGTCCGAATTATTAAGAGACATCAACTAAACCGGCACCACGAAACGGGAACATTATGAACCTCAATTTCCTAGGACAAATACAAAAAAATAGAAGAGAAAGACTCTTAAAAATAAAGCAAAATAAAATAAAATTCAATTTCGAGAATTACATTGTACGTCTCCTTTGGCTTTCGAGCACTTGCATCGTTTCTCAACATCAAAGCAAATAAACAAATTAAAATGTTTCAGGCTCTTAAATAAAAAAAAATAAATAAAGCGAAACCTACCTTTGTATTGTTGTCTCCGGATTTTTCATACCTGCGCGTAAAATTTCTAACCGTCATGTATTGTGTAGTATATACCTGTATATATGTAGAATAGCGTAAACAAATTTTTGGAGCAAAGGCTGATTCTCCGTGCGTAAACATCAAGGTTAACAACGTAAACAAAAAAAGGCTCTAGAAACTCCACAAGTGCGAAAAAAAGGAGTTTCCGAGCAAATCGGCACACTGCTGACACAGAGTTAGTACATCAGCCGAAAAATTGAAAGACAAAAGTGACTTTGAAGTAACGGTAGATAAAGGATTGAGTTATAGCATTGTTTAAGTTTTACTATAAGTTTTAAGAATCTTTTTAGTTTTTTGATTTCAGATGATCCGTTGGTGAGATATCGTGTCGACAGTCAAACAAAAAAATAAGTTTGAAATTGCCGCATGGACAGCTGCGTGTACTTTCAATGAAGGATATTTACCAATTCTTAAAATTATGGAGGTTTTTGGTGCTCAAATCGATCAGAATGTCTATGCGTACGTTGAAAAGTACGACTAACACCGGGTAACGCGCGCAGAGCAAGGCACGTCTGAGACTGGTAAGAAGGCAACGACTGCTCTCAGGTCACAAAAGATTGCTGAAAATGATGCCTATGAAGAAACTGAAGGTTTACTGTAAGCACCAGGCATAGGAGATTAGTGTAAGTACACATTTTTTACGAAAATTCTGTTTTGTAACCTTTAAACGCGTTTTTCTCAAAACATCATTTTCACAAACGGTCATGGGCCTATCAAAAAATCTATCCAACTGATCGGGCTGAAATTTGGATCTGTTATTCTACACACAAATGGCTCTCGCAGATAGCAGAATTGTTTCTTTTCAATAATTTTTTCTTATTTTTTTAAACAATTTCTAAGAAAAAAAATACGATTTTCAACAAAAATTTTTCATACAGGTACCATTTTGTTATTTTTCAATAAAAATGTCTAAATCTGCTACCTGCGAGAATGACAAGCATACAGAACAATAATCCGTTCGGATTTTTTATTTCAGGCAACCCAAACTGCCGCAATCGCCATGACCAGCCACCTGCCTTTTTTTGTACACTATAAGATGTCATTAAAAACATATAAAAAAATTGGAACGTTTGCTTTTTATTATCTTGTAAGAAAAAATTGCACAAAAATAGTTAGAATTTAGGCGTTTGCACAGGACTAACCCCTTAAGTAAGATATAATAAATTACTTTAGCAATTAAACAAACAAATCGTAGAATAGTCTTAAGAATAAGACCAGACCTTTTCTTTTTTGATTTTCTTTTGCGATCTCACGAACGTTCAATTCATGTTTGTATCGTATATATAATCTTTAAAAATCGTATATATATGCGTGATTACACGTCAAGTGAGCAAGTAAAAAATGTTAAAACCGAAACTTTAAGAAAATGATGTATTTCATACCCAAAATATGTAAAAAAAATTTGCATACCTTTACCTCTATTGGTTCAGCATTTATGCCAAACTGAAAAAGATGATTATTTGCATTATTTTCATTTTCGCCTTGATAAACTTTGAACCTAAGGGTTTCAAAAAATCTGAAATAATTGCCAAAAAATGGTTATTTTTAAAAAATCTACAGGACGCCCAATAGCACCCTTTTGAAGTACCAAAAAGGATTTCTTCGTCTTTTTACAATCTTTACGAAAAAAATTGTTAGACCACCCTGACAGATCAATGGATCACCTATACAAAGCTGAATATAATCCTGAAATTTTTTATTTATTAGGTTATGTTCGATTGTATGCCATTTTACTAAATCAACATGAATTTAGGTCTAGCACGTCTCAAATTCTTCGACTTAAAATGACCTTTAATTCCTTTTTTGGAACATTCAAATCCGGCTAAAGTAAACGTCATACTATTAAAGTTTGGCGTAATTTACGTGAGGTATTATACATTACGGACAATTCTATCTGTGTTCTAGAGTATATTTGACTTCAGTATATGTTTGCGAAAACATTAAGGTTACAAAATAACCGACCGTAAGATGCCACCAATTTATTAACGCAAGTCGTTCGCATCTAAAATTCGTTCGCGGTCTCCCATTTTGTCACCTAAATTTTTTTGCAATTTTAAATCTAGCGTAACTTTTCATCCAAATATCCTCAAAGATGCTCAGACCGCTGAAATTAAAAGTCTTAATATCAGCCTACGCTAGGATACACATAGAATTGCCCATAATGTATAATACCTCACGTACATTATGTCAGACTTTAATAGTATGACGTTTACTTTAGTCGGAAATCACATGCTAGAAAAAAAATAGACAGTCATGCTATACGTACAATACACAAAACCAAACCAAGTGCTTTGTTTTCTTAGTTAGAGTTAAAGTGGTTTATATAGACATAAGTTTCAGGGGTGCCAACCCGACTAATTTCGAAAAAGTACCTTTATTGTACTGGCTGTATTATTGATTATGTAACGCATTTCAACGTACCAAAAATGGAATTAAAGGTCTTTTTAAGACGAAGAATTTCAGGTGTGACCTTAATTCATGTTGATTTGGTAAATTGGCATACGACCAAACATAACCTAAAAAATAGAAAATTTCAAATATCAAAAGTAAGCCTTTAAAAAGATGGTATTTTGTCAAAAAAATAAGTTACCTGCAAGCTGGGTACTTAACGTTAACATTTAAAGGTGGCTACATCGAATTTAAGTTTTTTTAAAGAGCACACACAATTTTTCCGTTAAATCGCAAATTAAATAATTTAAACTTAATTATTCATGCTAAAAAAGTTTTAGCAATTGATCATATTACTAGAATTAAAAATCAGTTGCGCCCTAACCGTCAAAAATATTTTTTCTTCGAGTTAACAGTCGTATAAGTCAAAATTTTTAAAGATCTTCGTGTCACACAAAATTACGTACAAGTACTTTTGAAGCGATGCATTACAGAGACTGCTATAACTTCCATATTTTAATATCCTATAGTGTGTTAATTTTTTTGTTGATACTATTTGGAACGAAGATTCAAAATAATTTTGGTTTTTGAACAATCATCAAAGATTGAGGTTATTAAAAATGTCCAAAAATAGTCGGTTTTAAGTTAAAATATTGAGTTCTACGACTGTTATCTCAAAGATAATTTTTTTTCGGTTAGTAATTGATTTTTAGTTATTTAATTTGCGATTTATCAGCTTGCAGATAACATGTTTTTTGGCAATTGTCAACTTTTTCGAGGCTAATTTTGATATTTGAAAACTTTTGGGAATTTTGAACAACCCTAAAGTGACCTATTGAACTGCCAGGGTGGTCTAATAATTTTTGTTGATAATCATATACATAAACAAACAAACTTTCACATTTATATATTAGTAAGGATTATATATAGTAAAATTGTTAAACAAAAAAAAAATTGAACTGACTTAAAAAAATATAATGGTCTAAAAAGTAAAAAATAAAACTCTCTGTAATAACGAGATTGAAAGAATAATAGGCTCGAAAAAATGTTTATTATCTTTACAACTTTTTGGATTCGTCGCTAGAATAGTCTGGTATAGTAATTTGCTGAAAATTTTGGTGCTAACACCCAAAAGTTTAAATAAATGTTAACTTCGTATTAAATATTGATAAAACATTTGATCGAGCCTATTACTTTCTCAATCCCGTTATTACAGAAAGCATTATTCTTTACTTTTTTAGAACGTTATTTTCAGAATCGGGTTTATTTAAAATTTACTGTTTTTTCCTTTTATTTATTTTATTGTCCGATATTGCTACTAAATAAATCTGTTGATTCTTTAGATAATCATGTAACTTAAAACATTTCGTGAGTTCTAATAATAGGAACGGAAATCGACACAATTGCATGACTATACATTAATTAAATAGCCGAATTTAACCAGGCTAGTTGCGCAATCGATTTCCACTTCTTTTAATTTATGTAAAACCAACGTAAAATAATAGATTAAGGAAAAAGCCTAGTAAAAACGACAGAGATAAATAGATAGATGAGCACTTTATTTCTTGACCAGCAAAAAAATATGTATAATAAAGTATACAGTAAATAACAATACATTAGTATGATAAACAGTAGAATATATACATATACGTAATTCTAGATCAGTTTTGTAGTTCATCTTCTGGCTGAATACAGCCTGTCAAAGAATTTTATAAATAAATTATAGTAGCGCATATGTTGGAGTAGCCGGAAATCGAGAAATGGAAAACGCTTGGCACGATCTTCACCGGATTAACACCGTGGGTACGCAAAAAGTGCAGAGCCGTGCACCCTGAGCTCGGAAGGAGAACAGACCCGTGTTTGTGCACGATCCTGGAACAGAGAGTTCTCCTCGCATCCTCCAAATTGACAAACTTCAAGCAACTTCAAAGGAGAGATAGTGTCAAATGCCTTGCTGAAATCGAACATTAGTAGAATAGTTAGACGTTGCTTCTCACTCAGTGTACTGGCAGGTATGCCTCTTTTGATATCCTCAATAAGTTTAAGAAATGCTGTCTATCTACTATTGTGAGGCTTGAAACCCATTTGAAGGGGATCAAGGAGGTTATTTGACACTAAAAACTCAGTCACTTTCCCATGCACGATCTTCACAAGGACTTTGGACAGAAAACTTAATAGCGCAATAGACTGAAAGTCCGAGGCTGAAAATGGAATGTTTGTCTTTTTGAGTGGGACCAAGTGGGCTGTTTTCTATGCATCTGGAAAAATCCCACAAGAGATTAACGAGTTAAAGATTAGAGCAATGTGTTTTGCAACAAAGGGGAGCGCCTTAGCAATTACACTCTGCGGTATGCTGTCCTTGCCCTTCGCCTGGGAGGAAAAATGAGCTACTGCTAACTCTACATCTTTCACAGTAACTTCTTTGAAGGCAGTCTTCATCGCTCACTTTCGCAAGGATACTTTGTAAGTCCTACTCTGATTCGTTGGACGACAGAGAGTATTAAGATCGCACAGTGTGAAGCCGTATAGATCCTCACTAACTTTTGGCAGGAGTCCAAGGTCTCGTAGTTCCTTTCATAGATCTTTTTTATTATTTAGGGCCACACAAATGCGTTGGAACTCCTGCTGCAATTTGGCATCGTGAAATCTCTTTAAACGACGCCTTAAGAAGAAAATTCCGTCGAAATAATGGAAATAGGGAAACAATTATTTTTCTGTAACAGATATATGATGTGCAGAATAACTATACAGCATTGATTAGATAAAATGTTTATATTTACGAAAAGAATTTAATAACAAAAAATAACGACAAATATGCTTCTATCTGGAGTAAGAAGAAGTTTACGCACATTTACAACCCAACAAACTTTTATTTTTAAACTTATGATTATTTTAGATACTCTTAGAATCCAGACAATTTACAAGACCGCTGCTCTTTGAATTTTTTTAAAATACTTAATCAGTGAAGAATAATATGCATTTGTTTATAATATTTTTTATCGCAGTTCTCACTATCGTGCGTTATATTTTATAAACAAATGTACATTGTTCGGCACTGATTAAATATTTTTAAATAATTGAAACGGCGGAGGTCTTGTAAACTGTCTAAGGATTCTATAAAACATCTGAAGAAAATCATAAGTTTAAAAATAAAAGTTTGTTGGGTTGTAAACGCGCGTAAATTTATTCTTGCTCCTGCTAGAAGTACATTTGTTGTTATTTTTTGTTATAAATTAAATTTTTTTTGTAAATACAAACATTTTATCTAATTTGTACTGTGTAGTTATTTTGCACATCATATATCCATTACAGAAAAAAAACTTTTTTCCGTATTCCCATTATTTAGATGGAATTTCTTCCATAAGCATCCCGCTTTTTATATAGATTTATAATGGTATTGTCTAGCGAATGTGGATAGCCCATTCTTCTCTCCGCGAAATGCTTGAGCGAAGCAAGGTGCTCGACCAATCATAGAATTCAAGCTGACGGAGTATGTCATCCTGCCTTATTGTTTTGAAATTGCAGAAGGAGAAGCCTACCGGGGCAGATGACTTGGCCATATGAAGGTCAAGTACAACATCAATGATGGAAAGTCCGACTTGTGTTGCTTGAACTCAAAACTACAGCGTCTTCATCGATAAAGATTGCATCAATCCACGTGTGAGACGTATTAGTGTGATGAGTCGCGCTATGGTCCACAAGTCTGATATTCAAATCGCACGCTAGTTATCTGACGAATGCAGCATCGCCTGAATTCGCCAGCAAGTTGGCATTCAAATCACCCATTAAGATTTTAAGTTCATATTCCGAAAATTTGTACAGGTTCTTGACTAAATCCGAATTCTTTATAAATGAGATTCCAGTTAGACGGTAAACAAGTGCTACAAATATTGGCGGGGAGAGTACCCTTGCTGCACGTTGCATATTATATATTCAGGCGCGAGGGGCTTACCCTCGTCCTGCATGGTTAAAGAGGAACATAAAATCGTTGCTTTGAGAGAGTTGTGCACGTACAGGGCGACCCACCTCCTTGCTCATTACGGTTTTGCCTAATGATGGAATAGCCGGTGATCTGAACGCCATTATCTGAAATATTGGGATCAAAGTGCGACTCAGCGATACCAAAGAGATAATAAAGTAGACCAGCTAACAGGGATTGGCTAAAAATAAGAAAGTGCCTTTTCAAGGAAGTCGCGTTGACAAAGCCCACTCTCAAACTCACTCTGCTCGTCTTTCTGTAGGATCCTGCAGTTAGTCACGCTTGATTGACCACTATAACTGTAGCAGTCGATTCAGTAGCTGCGTCCCCGGGAGAAACGCATGTATCAACTTTGTTCTCACTAATAGGGCTAATGTTTGTCGCTCTCGCGTTATCTACTATGTTGTGTAAATCCTCAAATGACGATACCATGTTAGTTTTTCCCCACCCAGTCTCTTGACTAGAAAACGACCTCCCCTGTGCCAAGTATGCTTAAATCCGAGTTGCAACGTGATGCTTTTTATAGTTAAAAAGTTTTTGAAAACTTCTTTTGGCAGATTTTTATTAATGAAGATCGTCTGCGGACTAGTGTTTCATTAGACGGTGAAGCAGGCTCCTGCCCCGGTGATCGAAGCAGACGAGTGCTTACAAGGTCGTCTCTCTAGAGTTGTCTTTAGAGAGTGAAAAACTCTAGCAAGGACAGCATCGTTTTGAGTTCCCAGTGATTTACCCATATACATACGTTGTAACGGGGTGCTTTATTCATTAAGGTGATTCTAAAGCCACCTGTCACCGACAAATACGAGGATCCACTTTTCTTATTTCATTTTCAATTTTGAATAATTAACTCTATGGAAAGTTGTTGTCCCAATCAAAAAGAACAACTTTCCATAGAGATATTTTCTTAAACTTGAAAAATGAATGAAAAAAGTGGTTCCCCGTATTTACCAGTAACACCGGCTTTAACATCACCTTAAATAAACAAATTAACAATTAAGCGTGACCTGCTGGCGTGCCGCTACGCTCACCTTAGGCTAGCCAGTGGCACTTCGGCGCTGTAGCCTTAAGTTGGCTCAGCTGTACTGGTCTCCTACGTTCACGTCTAGCTCTTGGGGACTCGCTTTTTTGCAGAGTTTCCTCAACACACTAGTTTTCGACACCTGAAAGGAGACCGAAAACGCGAAGGCTACTTTATCGCAACGCAAATGAAATATAGCTTCGATCGTCGATCTAACTCATTTCGGGGAGTAGGCGGGTCCGGTTATATTTATAACACAAGGATTTAACAAATGAATAAACTATAATAATAATAATAATAATAATATAACCAACAATAATTACTAACAACAAAAGAGTATTAACAGAAAATGAGTTTGTCTAAATTAAATAATTTGAATCTAACAATGATATAATTAAACGGGCAGGACGAGCTTCGCAAGCGTATTCAGCGCAACCGCTGCTAAACACGTTGCCGAGACGAGAGCGGTGTTCGAACGTGCACGAATCTGTTTATTTATTTATTTATTTATTTACACCAGAATAGTTTACAGAGTGTATTTACATACACCCGATCTCTGCAGAGATAAACAAAGTTATCTATTCGAAGACACTGGCCTTACAAGAACACTTAAATAAACTAGATATAACTAGATAATAAAGCTTAATACTAAAACTTAAAACTAAATACTCTAAACTAAAACTAATTACATACATTTCATTATCTACCTTTAACAGCATATATACATATAAAACTTTTCATCTTAAAAAACTATATCAGGTTTCTTAACCACTATAATTTGGTTTGTTTCAATATATTTAACAGTTTGCTTTAACCCAATTTTTAATAATTTTTTTTTGTGAGACATCATTAATATTTAAAAATTTCACGTTTGGTAGAGCGTTAAAAGTTCTAATTGCTAATTCTTTTCTTATTTGCAGGTATATTTAGGTTTTTGTTTCTCGTAATACTAGACGAAGTGAGGTATTTCATTTTAAGATCATAGTAGTGAAATCTAAGTGCTTCGAATGTAAACAATTATTCTAAGTTAAAAGGAATGTCTTGTATGACAAATTTATTTTTATTGATAGTTTTTAGAATTTTTTTTTTGTAAATTTTGCACTAAATCACGAGCATTTTTATATGCTCCACCCCAGGCTATGATGCCATAGTTTAGTAAACTATGAAAGAATGCGTAATAAATCAATCTAAGCGTTTCTGTAGACATTGATTTACCAATTTTATAAAATATATATATTAGATATTTTGTTTTCTTTATTATGTATTGAATGTGTTTGTCCCACTTTAAATTACAGTCAAAAACTACTCCCAAATATTTGTAGTTTTCCACTCTGTTTATATTTCTATCCTGTATCTTTACATTTATTTGTGTAGGTACACTATCGATATAGCTACCATACGTCATGCATACAGTCTTATCAGCATTTAATGATAATTTATTTACCGCTAACCACTTATATATTACTTGTAAAAACGTATTCATATTTTCTTGCGCTTCGTTCCAATTATTTCCAGTGACTATCATTGCAGTGTCATCTGCACATGATATTATCGATTCCAGGGGGATTTCCTTCAAGATATCATTAATATACAGTTTTAAAAAGCAGAGGTCCTAAAATCGTACCTTGAGGAACTCCCGTATTTATTAATAAGTTATCACTTTCATGACCATCTATTTTAACTGCTTGATATCTGTTATTAAGATAACTTGAGAGTAAATCAAACGCCTGTCCCCTAATTCCAATACAGAATAGTTTATCCAATAATATTTTATGGTCCACTGTATCAAACGCCTTTGCTAAATCAAGGAAAGTTACTATTATAGGTTTACTGTTATCCAAATTACTATACAATATATTCGTTATATAATTCAAAGCATTCTTTGTACCTATTTTCTTCATGACTCCAAATTGATGTTCAGATATTATATTATCCTTTTTAACAAAATCATATATTCTATTATAAATAATTCTCTCAAAAATTTTCGCAACATTAGATATTAGTGAAATAGGTCTATAATTAGTGATATTATGTTTATCACCTGTTTTATATATTGGCACAATTTCCGCCTTTATTAGTGCATCAGGCCAGATGGCTTTCTCAATACAAGAATTAAAAATATGTGTTACAGGTTCGGCAATATGATTACATAATACTTTCAAGATTCTAGCATTAATTTTGTCAACTCCACCACTTTTCAATTTCAATGTATTAATAATACTTATTATTTCGCTCGCACTTGTTGGCATAAGAAAGATGGAATTATCATTGATATCAGGTAATTTGAGTTCAGCATTTGTAGGTTTAACAATATTTTCGCTCAAATTTTGACCTATTTCAACTTTGTCTGTAATCTTGTTATTATCAACTTCTATATAACTTATAGTATCTTTATATTTTGTCTTTTTTCCTATTTTTGAGTTAATAATTTCCCACAGTTTTTTGGGGTTATGTACATTATTTTGAACTAGGTTTTTATTATATTTGATTTTAGCATCCTTAATTACCTTATCTAAAATTTTAGCATAGGTTATGTATTGTGATTTAAGTTGCTCATTATTTACATCCATTTGCCATAAATTATACAATAATTCTTTTGTTTCGCACGATTTTATTATAGCATCTGTAATCCAATTTTTCCTTCTATTCAGTTTATCTTTTTTTTTTTGTTTTTGCTAATTCTATGCATTGTTTAATTACGCTCAACAAATTATCAGTAGCTAAATTAGGATCATTTATTGACATAAATTTACTCCAGCTTTTTGTCTTATCAATGTTCATTAATTTTTTACAGTTTAAAAATACTGTTGGTTCATTATATTCTGTTTTCATCTTATCTACAGCAATAAAAATAGGATAATGGTCTGTTAAAGAATGTTTAAGTTTGTATGTAACTGTACTTGATCTATTAGTTTTAATGAATATGTTGTCGATACAAGATCCTTTAAATATGCCTACAGGAGGCTTAGTAATGCCAACAAAACCAGGGATATATCCTTTCTCCAAGAAATTACATAGGAATTCTTGACTCAAATTATCACATTCTAGTAAATCTATATTAAAATCTCCTATTACTAAATGATTTTTAACATTTCTCTTATTAATTAAGTATTTATTTAGATCTAAAATGAACTCACTCTTTGGTATACCATGAGATCTATAAACAGCTGAAATTTCGAGACTACTATCATCATTAAGTTTAATACGTGTATTTATGATTTTGATCCTTCCAGATTCAACAACTTCAGTATTTTGTACTAAATTATTATCAACAAAAACAAAAACTCCATCATTTTTATTTATCCTACTATCATTATAGTAACACTTATATTCATAGTTTGACCCTTTTAACTCATATAAATTATAATTAACTTGCTGAAAAGCTTCAGTACATATAATGACAGATGGCTTTTTAATTAAACTTTCAAATAATATTTTAACTTTATCAAAATTAGCATTCATACTCCTAACGTTGATATGCATAATTATATCATTTTTATTGTTTATAACTTTGTTAAAATTATCAATATTACTGCATGTTTTCTCTTTATGTATTGAATTTTTTTGTAATCTATCCAAGAAATCATAAGAATCCATTTTTAACTATTTGACGTTTTTTGTTCTTTTACTTTTTCATTCTTTGTTCTTTGACTTCTCCTTTCTGCCTGCGGTACAAAAATTTGTTGTTGAGACTTTTGTTGCAGTAATACTTGTTGTTGTTGGTTTGTAGAAATATGTTGCTCTAGTTGTCGATGATTTGCAGTAGTAGGTTGTTCTTGGTGTTGTTGCCGGTTTGTATGGTTCCTTGTTGCCTTTGCATCTGTCGTATCAATCTGCCTGTTTGTTCATATTCTGCCTTCTGCGTATGATAAACTGTATTAAACGATGGTAAAGAAAGTCTCATCGGATAATCAGTGGACTCAATGTATTTATTGATTTTTCTCTTCAAGATAGTGCACAGATTAAAGTCATTAGCAAAATGATTGCTGTCTAAATTTGTATTGTATTTTGTATTGTTATAATCACAATTAATGCACTTTTTGATATTATTGCTACAATCATTAGTCTTGTGTATCCAGCACATTTAAGACACATAGAATCAAAAGTACACTTTTTTACACTGTGACCATTCCTACCACAGTTACTACATGGTCTAATATTAATTAAGTCATAGACTTTGCAAACTTGAAAGCCAACACAAATTTTGCTCTTGTTTTCCTTGACATGTTTATATGTCAGCAGGCACTTCCATTAGAACCGTACTCATGTTGTTGAATTTATTTTTGTACATGTGCAAAACTTGCCCTTTACTTGCAAAACTGCTAAAATTTCTTGAATTTATGTCATTCTCAATATCATCTAATTCCATATTAGTGTAGTTATCAATTCCCCTAATTTTTATTTTAGGGTTATTGAGTTCCTCTATTTTAACATTGGATTTCCCTTCCAAATTTTCTTTTAATGATTTCTGTCAACTCAACACTATCATTACTTAAACAGCTTATTACTAATTCTTCTTTTTTGTTTAAGTAGATGTTTTTCGTTAGTATATTTTTTTCTGTTGTTAAACATTCAATTACACTTTTCTTTATGTCTATATCTCTGTCACTGTTTTTTATAACCGTTATTTTAGGCACTTTCTTTTGTTGTGGTTTTGGTAAATTTACCATATCAGCATATGAAAACCTCTTGATATCACTTTCTTTCTGATTTCCTTGTAGTTTTTCCTTTAATAAATCGTTTTTTTTCTTTTAATTCACTGACTAGTTGTTTCAATAACATGTTTTCGGTTTTCATAAATTGAAATTCACTTTCATCTTCATTAATATTTGATTCATGTAAATCATGGGTCTTATTTGCTGTTTCAGCCAATAACTCATCCCTTATTTCTTCTGATTTTTTCAATTTTACCTGTGCAATCAACAATCTAGCTGACTCACTTAATTTTTCATTATCAATTTTAGAGGTTATGTTAGTCTGGCTATGCTCTGGACAAATTATGAGACTATCACTTATGAATTTATAATTCCTGTGATTTTGTGTCAGGCAACTATAATGATACGTTTCGTCACATATAATACAAATCACTGTTGATGAAACTTTTTGTTTATGACAAGCAAAATAAGCACTCTTGTCGGGAGGCTTCCGACCTCCCGCCATCTTGGGATGACAAAAAAGATGACTCTTGTTCGGCAACAATTCGTTGCTGATTAATTATAAGGACGACACGATATTCGTAGCGTGGCCCTTCACAAACGCAGTTATATTTCCCCCCGGGTTAGCCCCTACCTTAGTGCATTAGGTGCTGAGTGGAGGAGGAATCGGAGCGGTAATGGCAATTCGCTTCTTCTCTCCTCTCTCTCTCTCTCTCTCTCTCTCTCTCTCTCTCTCTCTCTCTAAGCGTGTGGACGTTGTACACGCGATACTGTGCCGTGTCCTTCCATCAACACGAAAAACAGATATAATAGGCACACGCTTGCTTCGGTCAGAGGAACCGACAGCTACGGCATCAGCAGATATAAATGGCGAACGTAGACGGTCACCATGGGTTGTTACCCTTTCCAGCAGTGCGTTAGGCGAGAAAATCATGCGAGCCAAAAAGCTAATCACTGGCTTTCATGCTAGAGATGTCGACATTGCAGCTCTTGACCAGGACACAAGGGATGGTATTATCAATGGGAAAATTTTTATAAATGAATTATAAACAAAAGAATGTTTTATTAAATATAGAAGTCTCAAGGCCCTTGCGATGAGACTCAATTTTAAATATGTTTGGCATAGAGAGGGCCGTTTCCTGGTGAAGAGGCGCGATGGCGACGTCTCTCATGAATTTTCATCTGCGGCTGATTTACAAACAATAGTGGCATCATATGCCACTAATCAACCATCACAAACTGTAGATAATATAACAAAAAACGTTGATAAAGAAAGCGTAATTGATAAAAATGTTATTCCGTCAACTGCTGAAAAAAATTGACTATCCGCAGACACTGTTGGGGGGGTTCACTGTAAGGGACTGAGGGCAGGTTTTGTCAATGTTACCTCTCTGATGGGGCACATTGGCATGCTTAAGCAACACCTTTCAGCTCGTCCTCCCTACCATATCTTTGGGGTTGCTGAATCGCACCTTGACCCTGATGTTGGGAGTGATCTCATTCAGATCGACGACTATTCACTACTTAGACTTAATCGCAACAAACTAGAGGGCGGGCTGGTCCTGTACATTCATAACACTTTCAAGACCAATTTACTATGCAGCTCTCGAACAACACAGGAGGGCAGGCCATTTACACCATGTGCAGTGTTCAGCAGTGCAGCCTTCCCCCCGTCTTTGTTGCTTTAATATACAGACTACCACACGTACCGTTTTTACAGGGCTCTGACTTAACAGTCAAACTAACGATACATACGCAAGACTTTAGTCATAAA
Organism: Gastracanthus pulcherrimus; assembly: GCA_949152435.1. Taxonomy (NCBI): domain Eukaryota; kingdom Metazoa; phylum Arthropoda; class Insecta; order Hymenoptera; family Pteromalidae; genus Gastracanthus; species Gastracanthus pulcherrimus. The sequence continues at coordinate 59,294,523 of OX424572.1, read as the reverse complement.
ATTATTATGGGAGATCTGAATGCGAACCTACTCGGAACGTCAGCCGATGCAAAATTTGTTAGGCGGTTGGCTGATGATCTTAACCTTCAAATAGTTGATCATGGTGCGACTCATCATCTCACAGATTCTCACACGTGGATTGATGTGATCTTGACAGATAATAATGACATTGTACTGAGCAGGGACAATCGGCCGGCGCCTTTTCCCAGTGATCATAACATCATAGAGGTCGAGATTGGGGTCGAAACTGCTGCATCGCCTGTGGCTGAATCTTTCAGCTACAGGGATTTTAAATCGATCCAGCAATACGACCTCCTGTCTCACCTAGCTGACTGTGATTGGTCGCAGATCGATGGTCCCGTGGCGGGTGTTGACAGTCAATTAGAGTGCCTCAGTGTCAACCTCATGGCTGTGATAGATAAAATTGCGCCGTTAAAAGAATTCACACCGAAAGAGAAAACAAATCCACCATGGGTTGATGCTGAACTAATACATCTATACAAAAAACGTGACTCTGTACCACGACGCTATGCGCGGACTAAAGACGACAGACTGTGGCAGGAGTATCAGAGCCTTGCAGCTAAAGCTGAATTACGAACGAAGGAAACAAGGGAAAGATTTTTACAAAATAGAATTTTTTAAGCAATTGATAATAAGAAAGATATCTGGAAAGAGCTCAAGGCTCTGGACCTTCTGCCAAAGACAAGAGAGGAGCTTCATGGTTTCTCGCCGGAAGAGCTCAATGCCCACTTTGCAGGGGTGTCGATTTCCCAAAATGAGAGTGATGAAAAACTTGACAACGTCTTGACCAATGCCAGTGATGACGGCTTTGTTTTCCGAGAGATCAGCTTCTCGGGCGTGGTCCTGGCTGTTGCCCACTTCTCATCACAGGCCAGAGGAGAAGACGGCATTCCCCAAAGTATAGTGGCTAAGGCTTTTCCGTTTGTGGGAGATCATATTGTTAAGATCTTTAACTCCTCTCTGTCCAGTGGCATTTTTCTTCTACGGTGTCAGATTTCCGACCAATTGCCCTACTGAGTTTCCTTTCTAAGGTCCTGGAAAAAATAGTACACGACCAAATAACTGACTTTTTACGAGAAAATAATACTTTGGACCCGATGCAGACTGGGTTTCGATAGAATCACAGTACACAGACAGCACTACTAAAACTGACGGAAGACATAAGATCAGGCATTAACAACAACAAAAAACTATTGACTATTTTGTTGATGTTTGATTTTAGCAAAGCATTCGACACCATCTCACACACTAAACTGCTGCGTAAGCTGATGCGCATGGGATTCCGCAGGAGTGTTCTCCTGTGGCTTAAGTCATATATTATGGGGAGACGACAGAAAGTTGTCACAAACACAAACGGGAATTCAGGTTGGCTAACCACCAATCTTGGCGTTCCAGAGGGCTCAGTCCTGGGACCCCTGCTTTTCAGCCTGTACATAAACGACTTACAAGACGCACTAGACTTAGATGGTGTAGAACATATACTTTACGCTGACGACCTGCAAACCTACACACAAGTGACCCTGAAAGGTCTTTGTGATGGTATCAGTCGCATGTCGGCTGTAGCACGAGCAGTGTCGAACTGGGCAACGTCAGCTGGCCTGCGCCTCAATGTCGGCAAGACAAAGGCGATCATTTTTGGATCTGATCATAACATCAAACAGGTTCAGAACCTTGACTTGCAAGGCATTGAGATACAGACCGGCGTACACGTTCCCTTTGTCGATACTGTCACCAACCTCGGCGTGGTGATGGACGGAAGGTTAACATGGAAGCCGCAGCTGAATACGGTCAGTAGGAAAGTAAATAGAGCTCTGTATAGCTTAAAATTATTCCGTTCAAGCACCACAGAGATACTGAGGAAGCAGCTGGCATGTGCACTGGTACTACCTCACTTAGACTCTTGCTCAGTGGTTCTTCTTGACGTGTCAGGGGAGCTCCAGACACGACTACAACGTCTACAGAATGCATGTGTGAGATACATATGTGGTGTTAGGCGTGATGAGCATATCACCGCCTAAAGGAAAAAACTGGACTGGTTAGATCTGAAGGCGAGGAGGGAGTATTTTATGGGGCTGCTGCTTTATAAAGCGGTTGTCATGTGGCAGCCACAATCTTACTGCCCTCTTTGAAAAAAACCAGGCCAGGACTTCAAGTAGGGGTGGTACGAAAAAGCTCTCGGTTCCGGGGTCGCGCACCGATAAGGGCCTATTCTCATTTAGAATTCAAAGTGCGCACCTCTGGAATTCGCTCCCAAGCAGTGTGAGGTGCCTGCCATCTTTTTGTAAATTTAAAACGGCGTTTAGCAGGGAATACATAGAGGTGAACTTTTCGAGAATCGGTTTATACATTATTTTGTTCATCTCCGTATATTCCCAATCTGACTCGGATATTTATTTAGGTTATTTATTTATTTGAATTATTTATTTATTTAATTTATTTATTTATTTATTTAAATTTATTTATTTATTTAATTTAATTATTTATCTGACTTAGTTATTTATTAATTTATTTATTTATTAAATATGTTTAGTGTTAGGTGTGAATGTATTTATTAGCGTGATTGTAAAAGTGTCAGGAATGAGTGTGTTTTAAATATTGACCTGATAGTTATACGTAAAAATTTAGTATAGTATGTGTATGTATTCTTTTTATTTTTAATATGTTATCTCTATTGTATTTATTTTATTCTATGTATCTTGACGAAGCGTGTTTCTGTGATATCTGACTATGACTAATTCATTATATTTAAATTTTATAAACTGACGAACTGATACAGCGTATAATATTATTTAATAAGAAATGCAATAAGTGAATGTTAATGTAAGATAACAAATACATAATATTGACTGATATTTTAATTATTATAACTACATGTACATGCAATTGTAAGATTTTCGTCTCTTGATGAATAAAAAGTATATTTATCTATCTATCTATCTTTCTCAGGTGAGTCGATTATACGCTCAATGCAATTGGCTTTCACTAGTTTGTACATCTTTGATGCCGCTTTTCGCCTACGGGCATGTTTGTTTCAGTACTGGCATGAGTTTTTTCGTCTCATGCTACTGAGATATTAATCGTATCTTGTATAATAATCAGCTTATTGCAACATTCCGATTTCTACTGTCACATTATCTAACCTCACTTTCGGAGAGTGAGATTGTTCATCGATTGATTTCCAAAACAACGACATTTGTTAATTACTGGTTCATATCAAATAGTCTTCGGCCGGTAATGGTGCGTAAGCTTCGGCGCACCGAACGTGGCATCGAAGCGGGCCAACTCTCAGGTACAGATACGGACACCGATAGCTTAGACGCAGATGACTACGAGCTCCCACTACCGCATTAATTGTCCGGCGAAGATGTCAAGAAGCTAGCTGCCCGCATCAGCACACATCGTAATACATTACTAGGCTGGCTCTCCAATTGTGAGTTGACTGAACACAAAAAGCATTTGCGAATAGCTATCAGTGATATTTGCGATGCGCCTACCATACCTTGTCTAACGCCTATATTTCGAAACTCGCGAAACGATAACACAATAGTTCACTTAGCAAACTCATTAAATGATGCATGTAAAAATTTGGAGAAGGTTAACACAGCTGTCTCTGATTTTAAGGCTCACGGCAAAACCAATGAGGTCGGGCTCGAACATTCTTTTGCTTGCGCAGTCAAATTTACGCTCCCACAGGCCGATAAATGCTCTAATAAAGTTCTTCTTAACAACACTAAAACTATTGCTATCCACTTTGCTCCACGAGTCATTATCAGCCCACAGACCAATGTCATTGACTATTTTGAAAATGCTGCAGAAACTAAAGAGGTTTTTTTTAAATATAGTGAATACATTAAATCCAATAAAGCTCGGTTTAAAATTCAAACGCATTTCTCATGGTTCAAAAAAATCGATAATCATTGATGGTGATCCTGTCAACGCAGAAATTCTTAAAAATTGCACTTCTATTACTGATGCTGGTCTTGAGGTTAAATCAAGTACGAAGCAAAATCCGCGAGTAATTGTACATGACATTTCGGTTGAACTCACTAAAGATGATATCAAGGAATCTCTTGTTAAACAAAACTTTGCTAACCTCACACTCGATAATTTCAACATTATTTATCTATATCCGAGCTGCGAGAAGAAATTTAGATCGTGCATTATTGGAACGATTCCAGAATGTAGAAATTCGATGTACAGTCCCCAATGCACTTATATAGGAGTTTCTTCTTGTCGAATGGCAGATCATGTCTCGATTTTACTATGCTACAAGTGTTTGAAATTTGGGCACGTTGCTAATAGTTGTACGGGCAAACTTCAATGTGGTTTGTGTGCTGTCGAGTACTCTTCTATAATTGCAAATCTAAAAAATCCCTTTGCTGCCTTACATGCAAGGCTAGTAAACAAGCGAATACTAATCATTCGGCATTTGACCAATTGAATCAACACCATGGTGCTCTCTAGAGGTTAAGAGTCTCATCTTACAACGAAATAAATCTTGGCGTGAATTTAAACGTTATTCGAGAGATACTGACATATTAGCATATAAACACCTTCGTAATCGTGTTAAAGTATGCATAAGAAATGCAAAGCATGCTTACTACCGTGACAAACTCGCACAATGCTCAAACGCACGAGAAATGTGGAAAATCATCGAAGAACTAGGGCTATCTGGCAGATCTACGGATCCTGTTTCTTTACCCGTTGATGTCAATACGCTTAACTCACACTTTGTCAGTATCTCTTCTTCTAATGGTGCGATATTGAGACGACCATCTACTAGCATTGATCCAGAAAAGAAATTTTATTTTAAATATATATAAATCGACGACTTTTTGGAGTCCCTTGTCTCTGCACACTCCAATGCCATCGGTCCTGACTATATACCCTTACTATTTCTAATAGAAAGTATTAGCGTTACACTACCTATTTTGCTGAACATTTTTTACTACTCTCTACAATCTGGCGTCTTTCCTGATATTTTGAAACAGGCCATAGTTCGTCCAATACCCAAAATCATTCAACCAACTCAACCAAGTGATTTTAGAACAATAAGTATTTTCAGTGCAGTAGCAAAGATCTTCGAGGCAGTAGTTTTTAAACAAAATAAAAAAGTATACGGCTAATAACTCTATTTAGACCCTCTTCAACTGGGTTTCAGAAAATCGCATAGAACTCATACTACACTTGATAAAATTACTGATGAGATTAGAGAAGGCATTAATAAGGAACTTATCACGATGTTGATGACTATCGACTTCAAACAAGCATTTGACTCAGTCTGTATCGAGATTTTTATTGATAAACTTAAGCAGTTTGGCTTCTCGGATAGTCTGTGCCTCTGGATAAAATCATATTGGTCGCAAATCGGTCGCAAATTGTTTCTCAAGACACTGAAAATATATCCACTTCTCTATCGCGCGAAGCAGGTAAACCCTAGGTCGCCACCTTGGAGCCCCTTTTTGTTATTATTACAACATTAAATCATTGTAATATATAACCTATATACATATATATATATATATATATATATATATATATATATATATATATATATATATATATATATATATATATATATATATATATATATAGGTTATATATTACAATGATATATATATATATATATATATATATATCAAAATATCAAAATTTCGAACATATTGAAGTACTTCAATACGTTCGAAAGTTTGAACTTATAAATACATGTTGTTATTTGCTATAAAATAAATATCGTATTATAATAAAATTATAGTAATCTAAATATTTCAAATCAATCGATAATAATACCTGAATTGTAAATTTCTCCATCTGTACAATATCTGTACAATTTAAAATCAGTACTTCTAATTTGTGAGATTCGTCAGTGATAGCGCCAAGAAGTTTATTTGAATTTTTATTTGTAGTAACAAATTTACTTAGTAAATATGCTTCGGTTTCTATAAAATTAATAAACAATTTATATTATTCAATTCAATTTCAATCGCTTTTTTACAATAATATTTCAAAGATATAAAATAATTAAAAACAGTTTTTATACTGATAAGTCCATGCTTTTTTGTTATTTCTTCGAAAGTAATGATTGGTAAAGATTTTATATTTTCTGTCAAATTATTGAATACTAGTATACTAATTTTTTAATAGTGTTTCAAATGCAACTGAAATTGCATGTTTCCATTATTTAAATCTATTACATTTTCAATTTTTTCAAATCATTAAATCATGTAGCTCCTTTTACACGATTTAACATCAATTTTAAATGGAATCGTTCTACATCTTTTGGGTTTACACTATTTATTCCACGGTTAGACTTTTTTAGCCAATATTTTTAATAAATCAAATAAATAATATTTTGGTATGTTACAGTATGTAATTTTTCTTGCTTCAACGTCTTGAATATTTAATTGAAACCAAGCAGTCAGCGTAGTATTATTATTTTGCTGTAGAGCCTCCATTTCTTTGTTTTCTTCAAAGTATACATACTGCTAGTTTTCGGTATGAACTGCTAGACGAACAACATTATGTGATCTTCCTGATAGTGTTAATTCTTCTATTCTCCATGCTACTTCTATATAACTAACATATCTAGCACCAAGATAATCAGTTATTTCATCAAATACCTCTTGATTATCAGCATCAAGAATTTTCTTTTTTAAGCCTACACATGCTCTATAAAAACATTTATGAAGATATTTATAAAAATATTTGATGGCCATTACTGAATATGATTTCACAATTTGTATGACATTGCTATTTTTAAAAGAGTGAGATTATAAGGAACAACCATTGAATTGTTTACTTTTACTATTTCGTCATCTACTTTTGTATTATAAATATAATTTTTCTCCGAATTATTTCTTCGTTTGTATTTTGGAAATACATTTTTATCAAAATGTATTGTAATATGGAGAATTTTTAGTATGGGGACAATGTAACATATATTAATAACCAAAATTTTTATTTCTTCATCATCATTTTAAATTTCAGGACTTACAAATTTATCAATATCTTGTGGATTCAATAATTGATTTTCATAATTTAAAACGAATAATAAATGTGTATATGGCAATCCTCTCTTTTGAAATTCAGTGGTATAAATATATGCTAATATTTCTCCAAAAATATCGTCACTCAAAATATCACTAATATTGCACGTAATTTTGTATGAAACAATTTAGCTGCTATAGTGGAAATATTATTACATGTTGTTCCTTGAGGAAATTATGAACGCACTCTTTGTAATTCCGGTCAATTTGGATTACATATTTCAGTAATAAGCAAATCGGGTCTTTCAACAACTCTATTTGTAGCTATTGAATCTTGAAAAAATTGATGCATATGTCTAGGACATCCAATATGTGTTGATGGTAAAATAAAAAGATTTTCTAAACGTTCTTTGTCTTCAAAATTTTTTTAATTATTTGAAGCATTTTTCAACGTGATCTAATACACTTTGATAACATTCAACTCTGAATTTGGATTGATTACGTCTGAAATAATCGAGTCTTGTACTTTCTATGATTATGTATGCGTGTATGACGTATTGTTGAGTTAATTGTCCGCTATATAAAATTGGATTGAAAGTTTTCCAGGTCTATAAGCAAGTCGATATGAATAATATTGTAAAGCAGTCAATCTCTTATAACTTATTAAATTTTGTTTCAAATCAGGATTCCATCCCAAATCTCCGAAGGAAATAGAATAGGAAATACACTTGGATCTTAATGATGAGAAAAATTATTCATTAAAATATGAGATTGGCTATTATCTAGATTTCTTGGATAGATACATAAATCAAAATGCAATGGAATTTGTCCATCTTTTAATATTATCAAAGCTGCACATTCCGGAGTTTTGGTTTATTGCAAACATTTTCATTCAATTTAAAATTTCCAATAAAATATAATTTATATTCAGGAATTGTAGTATTTTTTTACAATTCATACATATGTCAATACTTTATGGCATATGGATTATCATTCAGTATCTTATTCAATTTTGCAAAATGTTCAACTAATAATAATTTATTATTTTTCAATCTAAACTGATTTGCTGTATATTCATCATAAATATAAATTTGACCATTTTCAGGATGGGTTCCATCATTAACAACTACTGAATTTGGAGATGTGTGACAAACTTGACCGTGAATTTTTAGATTATAAGCTCCTTTTTTCATATCATTAATTACAGTAGCGGTGAAACTTGCAAAATAATACTTATTAGTATAATAAAGAATCAATTGTCTAAATTTTGTATCATATAACAGACTTTTCAAATCTTGATTATAATCTGATAAAGGAGGCAAAATAACTTTCCCAAAATGACAACAACTTTTTTTTTAAATTCTGCAGACCAAAAAACTGCAGAACAATGAGGACAAATATAATTAATGTCCCTTAAATCTATAGAATTTACATTTGAAGGGCACATTCTCATGATTTTTTGTTTTTTCTTTCCGTTTAGCAATGCAATTGCAAGACATATTATTTGCAATATCAAGCTTTCGTTCCCGATTCAATCTTTTTTCATTAATATTGCTGGTAATATCTTTAGATCTTTTCTATATTTATTTTAATTGTAATGAAAATCAATTAGAAATAATATATAAAGTCAATATGACAGAATAATGTTCGTTATAAAAAATTAGGGTAATATAAAATAAATTTATTTATTGATTTATGTTTAGATTTTTTTTAATTAATATTTCAATTGTAAACTATCTTAACCATTTGTTTATATTGACATTTGGAGCATAAAAATTATATTATTTATTTGTTATAGTTTTCAAATATTTTTAAATAAAATATTTAATTTAACATAATGTTATCTACAATTTTATATTTACTTATATTAATAATTTTGAATTTATTTAATTTTAGATAGATAGATGAAAGCTTTATTATTGAATGCTGAAAAAAATAATTTTAATTTCTTCTTTTTTAATTTTGTTTTCTTACAATGAGTTTCATTAAAAATATATTTATCCTTACAAAACATTAAAATACGCAAGAAGATTGACGTTACCAAAGGGAACTATGTTGATAAAGTCAATTGTATTACTAATTTTAATTTTCACTACAATTTGTAATGGAAAATTCCTACAGTCAAGTTTGCAAAAACACAGCAATAACTTTCACAAAATTTTGAAAGATTAAATAATGCGGGACTTCTGCAGATTTCCTAGCAGAATTTTCTATGGTTAGTTCCCGCTTTTTTGTAGAAGAATATGAATATATGAAATAAACAAAAATATTAAAACTGAATTTTCAAGTCTCAACTATAATTACTACATGCACTAAACGAACTCCATTTTATATTGATTACATTTTGATTTAGCTTTTCAAGATGTAATTCTGCTGATATTATTTTTTAAATAATTCGTTCATTTCTTTATAAGCACTTTTAATTTTTGGTTTGATTTTTATACTTTTTTTTTAATATTAACAGAACATACATTCAATTTCTTGAGATTATTACCTAGTTGTTCCATATCACAAGGTTCTATAGAACTCATATGTTCTAAAAATTTTCTTTTATATTCAATATAGTCTAAAACTTTCCAATCGTCACAATTATTATCATTTAACAACTTTTATGAAATATAAAAATTTCAATTAGTTTCAATTTCTTCTTTCAGATTTTGACTTTCCATTTTGATCTATAAAATTCAATTTATCTTATATAAAATAAACTAAAAATCAAACACAATAATAATTAAAATTCAAAAATATACAGCAAACGGAAAGAAAAAATGAGGCTGTATTTATACACCGGGTTTTGATATAGATACTTAAGTCACCTTAAGTTATTTTAAGATAATGTCGCAGTTAATTCTTTATTTCACAAACTGAGAAAAACAAAAAGTTTTATTGCCATTACTTTCAATAAAATGATTTATCAAACTCAACACTATGTTGATCTGCTCACTATATTGCTAAAAATTCGAACTTATAAAAAGTTATGAAATAAAATTAGGGTATTACCAATATTTTAAGGTTAGCTGTAATCACATAAACAATCGCTGATATTTTCAAAGTTTCAGAAAAACTGAAAGTCTGTTTGGCATTTAACGTCGATAGAATGATTCATTGAACTGAATACTATGACGCTGAGCTTTTGATTTTTTTATATCATCAAACTTTATTTAAAAAATATAATAGAATAATGTAATAGAAAAACAATATTTTTAGTTCCGACATGCCCTTGAATACAACATTTTACCTTACGCACATAAAAAAAGATTAAAAATTAGAAGGAAAAAAACAACATTTTTACCGTTGTTAAATGTTAAAAATTTACAAAATTTTAGAGTTATATACATTTGAAAATAACACTTCACGTGAAGCTAGTTTGAACGCTACATATAATTTATATCAAAACATGTAAATAACGAGCTTTTAACATATTTTCATATGAATTTGACGTTTACAACGTTTTTGAGGCAATTTTATCACTAGTTAGCGTTATTTTAGGCATTTTTTGGAGCAAATAACGTTATTTTATGTGATTTTCACGTTAAATAACCCGAATTAACCAATGAATAAGATGGAATAACGGACTTTTGGTGTAGTGTACACGTTAAATAACCCATATTAACCTATAATTAAGGTAAAATCACGGACTTTTGGTTACAATCCGCGATTCTTATACACGGCGGCAGCGGCGACTAAATCTGTTTACAATATAGGGGAGATATATATATGAATGATTTTTTAGGAAATCTAGAACAAAAAAAGAGAAAAACTTTTTTTCAATAATAATGTTCCTTTTAGTATGTAAAATAATCGTGAATTTTTTAAGATTTTTTAAGCCCTTATATTTAAAGTTGTTTGAAGCTAAATATAACTTTAGCTAAAATGGGCATTTTAATAATTTTGTTAACAATATTTGATGATATTTTGATTATTCGTATATAAATATTGTATTTTTACCTCTTCTAGTGATGTGACGTCTCCGCGAGACGGAGCGCGTCAGTATATTTAATTTATATTTTGCGCCTACACTTCCGTCTAATAGCGCAGGATGCTAATTGTTAATCATCTATTATTACCCTAGGGGAAATGTTGTTGAAAAGAAGGAAAACTATTTCCTGTACCGCTTAATGGAACTAGGTAAATAGTTGCGGGAGAGACAGGAGGGTTTAAACACGAAAACCGTATGGCGGAGCGTCATGCTTATAGAGGATTTTATAATAAAATAATAAATGATAAATAAAGAGATAGTGAGAGTGAAAGAAATTACAGAAATAAAGAATATAGAATATTTAAAAGTGGGACTTACTTTTTATTGAAAGATTGAATAACAGAATTCTGTCTCTGACTCTCTCTCTCTCTCTCTCTCTCTCTCTCTCTCTCTCTCTCTCTCTCTCTCTCTCTCTCTTTCTGAACTTGAGTACTGGAACTGGCGGATGGCGTCATCTTCTGGGGTAGGCTTGGCTTCGGAGTCGGTGTAGTTGAAAAGCTGGTTGCTGTAGTTGTAGGCTGCTGAAATCGGACTGCTCTGAGTTTGCGAATATGTGCTGCAGTCGAGATGCACTAGGCTGCACCTCGACTGAGACTGACTGTTGAGTTCACGCGTGGTGGCATGAGCCCTCTGACTTTCCTCTCCTATACCCTCTACATCTAGGGTGCGTAAAAGGGATCTCTTCTTCATTGGATGGATCGATATAGATCCGCCTTGCTTGGCCTTAACCTCGATGACATTGACTAAGCGAGGAAGCCAGGAGGTTCTATTTTGAGACATTTCGGCTGCACCCTCGCTCTCTTCATTTTCCGTTGAGTGTCATTGGCTGATAAGGTTTTCTCTTTCTTCTTGGTCTTAACTCGATGGTGCAGAGAGAGAGAGAGAGAGAGAGAGAGAGAGAGAGAGAGAGAAGGAAAAGCGTGGGAGAAAGAGAGCAGCTTCCATACACACTATATATTGTTATATCCGTCTCTTAATACAAATATCGGAGTTCGTTATTGTAATAAATAACAATAATAATAATAATAATAATAATAATAATAATAATAATAATAATAATTAATAATTATCATTAGATAATAATATAATAATAATTCTAATGATGGTTATACGATTACTTACACTAACAATGATTATAATAAATAGTAAATTTAAACATAGGTATTTTATGCTAAACGTTAACATAATAAAGTAATGTTAATAATATTAATAATGAAATATGATAAATATGAGGTTCTCATAAGTATAGAAATTTAAGATATAAAACGTACAAAGATTCTTAAAAACATATTTTATAAACGTAATAAATGGACAAAATAATCTAATATTAAAACTACATTAAAAATAATATCCCATGCACAAAAACATAGATCGTCGCATGTGTGCATCGTGCGAATTCGAGCATAAAGGGTCCAGAAGTCTGGCTTATCTAACAGCGGGGCCTACAGTCGCTTCGCTCTATCGCAGCCCTCTTGAGGCGCTTTTCCAATATTTTTTTCTTTTAATGTGCGCACGTACAGTGTTATTGCTTCCAGTCCTAAGGTTTCCAATAGCTTATCGGAGCCGTTGGCATTTTTGAGTGTTTATTGCACTCTGATTATTTGTCTTAGCTCTTGGTAAAATCCTCAGTTGGCTTGCAGCCGTCGAACTCTCCCAGAGCCGAAATTATATATGCGCGTATACGAATGGAGGGAAAGAGAGAGTGGAAAAGAAAAAAAAACAACTATCAAAGTGATGCTTTGATATTTGTCACTGAATTGATTATTAGTGAATATATAGGGACGTGACAGTGATCAAATCCACTTTTTTCAGGATTTTTAGTTTTAAAATGAGTTTAGTTAATCGATAGGGGCATTAAAAGGTTTTGGAACCATTTATATGAAAAAAAAACAGAAAATTTTCTACAAAATCCTTTGTAGCTATTTTTTAAGAGATTTAATTTTGTTGAATAAATGGAGGTTAATATTTGTTAAAGAATGTAAAAAATGGCTATATGCTCATATTTAGCCTTGATCAACTTTAAACCTAAGGGTTTCAAAAAATCAGAAAAGATTCACATACATTCTACATACCAAAAGATATATTTTCAACGAAGAAATAAAAAAAATTTTTTTGATCTCGATTTTTCAGACAATGACCTGTGTGTATATATATGAGGCATTCTTTGCCAAATCGATTACCCCCTGTTCCCAAACATTGAGACCACCAAAAAATTATTGCCGGGGCTCAAAATTAGCTTAGGATCTCTACTTTTGTTTACTGTCTGACCTTTTATGGACAAACAACATGGCGACTGAAAGAGGGGAATCAAAAAGAAAAAGGTAAATACCTAAATTTCATGTGATACAAGCAGTATAAGAAAACTCTATACATCCCAAATTGTAGCTTAGAATTTGTAATTTATTTTACTTTGTTTCCTTTAAAAAAAATTAACAGTACCGACTCAATATGGCCGCTGAATCGAGAAAATTCAAGAAAAATCACTTTCTTTGTTGAATTTTATTGGTTAAAAGCAGTGTGAAAAAAACATTATCCAGTGTAAATTGTAGCTCAGGATCTCTATTTTATTTAGCCGTTTTTCATTATACAAAAAAAAATGCAATCAGGCTCAATATATCGGATGAAAGATGAAAATCAAAGAAAAAAAGATTTAAATGCCTGAATTTCATGTGAAAAACGTTATCTAAAAAAATTCTATTCATCGCAAATTGTAGCTTGGGATCTCTACTTTATTTCACAATTTTTACTTTTACAAAAAATCGACAGTACGGGACCAAAATGGCCGCTGAATGAAGAAAATTCAAGAATAAACACTTTCCTTGTTGAATTTCGGGGGTGAAAAGCAGTGTAAATAAACATTATCCTGTCTAAATTTTAGCTTGGGGTCTCTACTTTATTTTACCACATTTCCTTTTACCAAATATTGCACTTTGGAGCCCAATATAGCGGTTGAAAAAGAGGAATCCATGAATAAAAAGTTTAATGCCTGAATTTCATGTCAAAAAAAGCAATCTAAAAAATGATATTCAATCGAAATTGTAGCTTAACATCTCTACTTTATTTTACTATTTTAAAAAAAAAATCGAAAATGCGGACCCAATGATGGCGCTGAATGGACCTAAATTAAAAAAACATTTTTACAGTAAATATCATGTAATAAAATGAAAGTAAAAAACTTTTTCTTTCACAAATTTTAGATTATGATTACGGCTTTTATTCTTCCGAATATGATGGACGTATAAAAATCTATATGACGAAATCAGTATGGCGGCTGAAACTCGGTAATTCAGAGTAAAAACATTTTAACCGTTAAGTTTCATGTAATGAAACTATCTAAAAAGATCTTGTCATGACCTAAATTATTCTTTCTTATATCAACTTTCATCGATCATAAACTGCTTTAGTATACTACTGTAAAATTGTGGCTTTAATAAATTTAACAAATAAAAAAATGAATAGAAAATTCATGAAGTAAACATTAAAAATTCTCCAACATTAATGTATTTTGATGCCATAAATCAAAAGCTTTGTATTTCCGATTTTTAATATGGTGGGATATTTGTAATTTCGAATTGTGAATGCAATATAGCGACTTAATAAGGAGAAGTCCAGTTTCTCAAGACTAGAAGTACCTAGTAGAATATTTTTATTTTTAATGGTCTATCAAACAATTCATAATCGATTTGATTTCATATTAGAATTTGCTTTTTAATATTGGAAAGGGGATAAACTAAGGGACTGGACACGGCAGGGAATAGGGTTTTGAAGACTTCAATTTTCTCTGAGTGCCTTTTCGTACTTTTTCTAATATTAACTAACTAAAAATTTGATTTTATTCAATTATTATAAGTACATTCGATTTTTTTTGTATCGTATTTAATGGAGTAAAACTCAGTAAAGTGTGTTGCTGTTCGTTTTAAAAGAATGTATAAATAAGATAGATATTTTTTTTCACATTTTTTTTTGTATATTCAATGTTTAATGTTGTGAAATGTGAAAAAAACTTAAAAGATGTGCGGAAAAAAGAAGATTATCATTTAATCGTATAAATGAATTTTACGTGAAAAAATCTGCAAAAATGTTCAAAATGTCCAAAAATGTATAAAAAGTGCAAAAATGTACAAAATGTGCAAAAATGTACAAAATGTGCAAAAGTGTACCAAATGTGCAAAAATGTATAAAATGTGCAAAAATGTACAAAATGTGCAAAAATGTACAAAATGTGCAGAAATGTACAAAATGTGCAGAAATGTACAAAATGTGCAAAAATGTATGAACTGTTATAATTTTTGTAAATACTAGTTATTCAGTCAGAATACCTGTTGTGGAACGTTACCATTTTCACTAGTGATCTCCATAGAATTTATAATAACTGACCTTTATTTATTCATGCTTTTGTAGGGCATGAATTAAGTTACTTACTTTGGTCTTTTGTTCATAATATGATATGTAGGTATAAATAAACATTTAAGTCTTTGACTATCTTGTACCCTAATATTTAGATTTACAAAGTTTAAGCATAAATAAAGTTTTTATTGCATCAGATAATAAAGTACGAGAACAAAGTAGAAAGTAGTAATAAGTTTCGCATATGGCATCAAGATGCATTACTAGCTTAAGCTTGTAAAAATTAGCACTGCAAGTATTTATTCGACTTCAAAAGGCTAGTTCTATTAGAATTCTATCATAAAAATAGTGTGAAAAATATCTGAATTTATTTAAGTATGTAAAAGATACAACAGTTACATTCTCGAATACGTACTCAGCAAAAATGTATGAATTTCCTTCGTATGATTCATTGTACTCAACTGAAGTTTTCAGAAAACAAAAGCCAAATAATCATGTCATTTTAAATCGAATCTTACAATTCTAAAAACAAATTAACAATATAGTCATGATAAACTGTCTCATAGTTAAGTTTACTCCAATATAATCATGTACTACTATAAGAAAAGCTTTGTGATACTATAGAAATATTCCGATAAAATAATAATAATATCATTCGAATCAATTTATATTATTCCTGGGGAAAATTAAATTTTTATATACATGCAAGTGTACATATGTGCAGGTGTATTTATATTTCTCACGGTGGGCTTGAAACTTTTTTTACCCGAAAGTCATCCGAAATGAAATTTTTTGTTTGATATAAATGTAGGTATTTTTATGAAGTCCGAAATAAAAATCTTATGCTAGGTCTTCCTGAAACGAATCAAATTTTTATTGCTGGTTACATGAGCGATGCTGTTGAAATTTGGTTAACAGGTCCATCAATAATATTTCTTATACAAAATACTATAAAATACTAAAATTTGATTTTCTCAATAAGGGCCCTATGAAAAGTCTGCCGAAATGAGATTTTCTTTTGTTGGATGTGACACAAGGGACCCTCACAATGACTTTAAACCCGAAATCAACATTTTTCAAGCCATTATTGAAATGATCGAATAGTATTTTATAGTATTTTATATAAGGACTATTATTCACGAACCATCAGAGTGAACGAACACGGGGCCGGAAGCGGCTTTGTATAGGTGAGAAGCAGAGACGTAACTTATGTGAGCTGCTACTTTACCCCGAACGTCCGTATTGAGCAATTCAGGCGGAGTCTGGACGAGCTGGAAGGCGCGTTCCGCGAGATAGAAGGCGAGATCGTAGTCGCCGGCGACTTCAATGCGCGAGCATTGGAGTGGGGCATGCCAGTGCCGGACAGCAGAGGAAAGTCCATCATGGAGATGGTATTTAGACTCGGCCTGATAGTTCTCAACGTTGGGAACGACATTCAGAAGGGTAGGGCATATTGGGACGATTTTGGACGTGACTTCGCGTACAAAAATCTAGCGCGTAGAGCGTCGGATTGAAGGATAATGGAGAATTACAACGGAAGCGACCACCAATATATCACCTTTCAGCTGCGCGATAAATCCCAATCGCAAAGAGTCGCGGCAAAACCACCCCGATGGAATCTGGCCAGGCTGAACACCGAAAAACTAGTTGAGGTACTGCTCGAAGGATAGGAAAATTTACCGACGACGAACGCTACCGAAGACAGGAACGGACCGGAGGCCCTCGTGAGGGAGACTATGGGCCTCATTCACCAAGCCTGCAACGCATTCATGTCGCGCAAGGGATCGCGACATGGAAAACGCCCTGCTTAATGGTGGTCGGGCGCAATAGCGCAACTGAGAGCGGAAGCGAAACGCCTGAAAAGAAGAGCGCAAAGAACCAGAGACAAAACGGACGTAGCACTGTTTTCGGCGCAGCATCAAGCAGCGCGCAAGCTGCTCTGACGCGAGATCAGCCGAAGGAAGGCACAATGTTGGAAGAACCTGACGGAGGAAGTCAATCGGGACGTGTGGAGCTTGGGCTACAAGATCTTGACCAAGAAATTCTGCGCGCTCCCAAATCAGCCTTTCGACGAGAACACCATTGCTCGAATCGTGGACACTCTGTTCCCAACACATCCGCCAGTCATTACATCCATCTTATTGTACGGTTCTGAAATATGAACCGATGCAATGGAGAAAGACTCATACCGGATTCGACTCACTTCCGTTCAGCGTAAAAGAGCTCTCAGAGTCACCAACTCCTATCGCACGGTCTCGGGACCCGCAGTGCTCGTTATTGCGGTAATCATCCCGATCGACCTACACGCGAAGGAGTACAAGCGAATCTACGAACGGAAGAGAACAGGAGAGGACATACCAACAGTCCATAGAGAGGAACGGGATCGCACCATGGAAACGTGGCAACGATCCTGGACAACCACAACCAAGGGTAAATGGACAGCAAGGCTGATAGACCAGCTGACCATGGGTACTTCTGCACATACCTCAATCCTATGGGGAAAAAACCATCTTACGTTGGGCGAAAAACTATTTTAAAACGGTTCAGATATTTCACTATAGCAAGGTAGAACACGACAAAATGAAAAGAAAACTTAATTGTCGATTCGAAAATGCAAAGCTTGTCACAGGAATCATGGGAAACCACTTTCACTGTTTTGCCACATAGTGTGTTGTTGATTGAAGTTTTTTCGAATGATGAATCTGGTCAAAGATTAGAAATGTAATTTAAGTTGTTTATTTTATAAATTGTAAAATTATAAGATAGATTTACTCTTTAAAAATAGTTGATTGTTTAGTTAATAATGTACTCTAGTAGATTATTGTACAAGAAGACGATAGCTAAAAAATTTATGTAAAGATAAAACTCGAAAAAGCCGCCGAAAATGTCTGTCTTGACTATATCTAACTTACTATTTATATTTTTTAATATAGATTCTATTGTAAAATCAGATAAAATATAAATTATTTGAATAAACATGATACTGCTTCTATGTATGATTACACTGCTCTCTCTTGGATATTCCTCTTTTAACCTTCATATTCGGTTCGCCATGTCGACGTAGTGCATAAGTTGAAACGAAGAACAATAGCCGAGATCATAAACTAAAATTTGTGCAGAAAAAGTATTTTACTTTCATTTTATTACATGATATTCACTGTAGAAATGTTATTTTTTTTCATTTACCCTGTTTAGCGCCCTAATTTGGTTCGTAATTACATTGGGCACCAAATTGCTATATTTGATAAAAAAAATGCGGTAAAATAAAGTTTAGGGGCCTGCGGCGGCTCAGTCGGTAGAGTGTCGGATTCCCACGCCGGTGACCCGGGTTCGAATCCTAGTCTCTGCCGATTGATACAAGCACCTCTGTAAAAATTACATGTGCTTTGTTTACAAACACACCGCAGACCCCCGTCGTCGATTAGCACCACATGGAAGCACAAACATGGCGACGTTAAATAATAATAAAAAAAAAAAAAAAAAAAAAGTAGAGGCCCCAAGCTACAATTTAGACTGGATAATGTTTATTTACACTGCTTTTCACCCACGAAATTCAACAAAGAAAGTGTTTATTCTTGAATTTTTCCCATTTAGCGGCCATATTGGGTTCGTACTGTCACATTTTTGTAAAAGAAAAATAGTAAACTAAAGTAGAGATCCTAAGCTACAATTTACACTGGATAATATTTTCTTTTACACAACAAAAACATTAATATACTAGTTTTAACCATAGTACCTCAGTCATAAAAATACATCAAGTTTACTTGTACATGATTATTTTAAGTTTTGTAAGTCTACAAAATAGATAATATGATTTCAAATGATGTTTTTAGTCAGTAAAAAGGTTAATTTAAGTAAAATACTAGAGGCATCAAAAGTATGTTATAGGTTATAATAGGTTATATTTCATTCATCAAAATGTCTTCGAATTGAATCCATTGTAATGTAGAAACGCATTTTGTAGCATTGTGAAGAAAGGAAAAACTGTTCTAAGAAAGAAAAATGATCATTTTAATGTGATGATAAACACCCTGCCACTGTCAAATACGGGGAACGACTTATTTCAGTACATTATCAATTTTACAAAAATATCTCTCTGGAAAGTTGTTGTTTTTGATTAGGACAATAATGTTTAATAAAGATATTTGCTAAAAAATAAAAATTAAAAGAGAAAAGTGGTTCTGCTTTAACATCAGCTTAATGATTTTTAAATTAATAAATGACTATTACGTGTATTTGTACTTTAGCATACAAAATATATATAATTTAACATTTTAAAAGAGATTCAATTCAAACATTTACAAAAAGTAACTGGTTTATTGTTAAATGTATACATTTTTATTGGTAATCATTGATAATACGAAAATATTTTCATGGTAAACATCAATTTCGATAGTGGCCAAAAACCGGTACATCTCTATGGTCAAAACTAGTGATTAGGTAGCCCAAAACGGTAAAAAAAGAATTTTATTTTAGTTTTTCCATTTGTGAAATTTTCTCAGGGTTTTTCATAAAACAAACTCTGAAATTATCAAATACATGTGTATTATCATATGTACAAATTTGTTGAATGATGAAATATTATATTTTACTGTAGTAAATACGTTCCCGAAAGTCAAAAGCTTAAGGTGGCCAGAAACGGTACGTCCACTCTATAGAATTTTTTTAGACTGCTTTTATCACATGAAATTTGGATATTTAACTTTCTTTTTTCTTGGATTCCTCTCTTTCCCCGGCATTTTGTGTCCGCCATGTTGTTTGTTCATAAAAGGCCAGACAGCAAACAAAAGTAGAGATCCTAAGCTAAATTTTCAGCCCCGGCGATAATTTTTTGGTGGTCTCAATTTTTGGGCAGAGGGGGTGATCGATTTAGCAAAGAATGCCTCAATATATATATATATATGTATATATAACATTAAAAAAAACACTGTTCTTAACTTTTATTGCTCTTATAAAGCGGCACAGTAAGTCAAATACTCTAGTCTATGACTCAGAATGAAAGTTCACATCACCTTTAATGACCTTTAATTTAAGCGTTCGGAAAAATTACGTAAAAGTTCAAGCAAAAATAAGAATTTAAAAAAGTCGAAATCTAGCGTATACGTGTAGGTTTTTAGTAACGGTGATTTACTGAAAAGAAAATAAACGATAAAATCAGCGACTTTTGCGTTCGATATAAATGATATAAGACTCTGATAAGCATCACATGTAATAGATACTTATTTTATTGGTACGGTACTTTGAAATACTACGCTAGTCATAACTACGTTATCGGCAGCGTCGTGTCGCTTTGTACTCGCGCTGCTCCGGCAGTCCCTCTGCGGATCGCCGACAGTGTACACCACCTCACGACCTGGGGCACTTTACTAGTTTATATAAAGTGCTACAAATTAGTTATTGTTAAAACTGTGAGTGTTACAAATCATTTATTTCACCCACTGCTCCAAGATCCTATTATACAAAAACATTGATCCTTCAATAGCCGGTAATTTGCGATCGAGTCGGAGGCTTTGAGAGCTGTCTGTTCGCGCGGCTATTTTCGGCTGCTACTCTGTTGCTATTTGCGATTGCTCGCGTGTTTTTTCTGGTCGCACGATCTTCAAGTTTTCGGACTTGAGGCTTTTTTACGTGTGGTGGATCAGTGTTGGTGTGCAAGGGGAGTGATTTTCCAGTACCTGGAAAATCATCTGCGGTCTGCAGTCCAGCGGCTGTTCAAGAGCCCGTACGAGTTGGCAGTTGGGGAAATTTATCCCTCTACCAGCTAAGGTCTTTTTTTAATACAGAGACGCAACGTCGAGAAGGAGTTCTCGAGTTCAGCAGGCGATCCGCATCTACGAGGAGGAGAGACAACTTCGTGGCGACGAGGAAAAGATTGCTCCAGGAGAAAACCCGCGGGCGAGTCCATGTTGGATTCGAGGAGAGGACTAAGCAAGAAGCAGGACGAGTCCATCTACAGCAGCATAGGGGTGCTGGAGCAACGAAAGAGGCCAAACTTTTGAAAATTTTGGGACGTTGCCAAGGTGCAGGTATGTGAGAGAGAGAGAGAGATTTAGATTTATTTATTTATTTCCACCCTAGGACTAAATAATCCCATAGGGTATAAAGAACAACAAGATACGTGATAAAATAAAAAATACAGAAAAATGATTAAATGATTCGCTGTGACAAACACGCTCACAGTATTCATACATAATAATAACAATGTTATAAATATAATAATATAAATATAATAAATATAATCGTGTATAAATTTAAAACTCAATATTGATTAAATATTTGTATATGTAAGGCGTATCCTGATCTATCACAATCTATCTTATCCTATCATATCATATCATATCATATCATATATGGCTCTTTGGCCATTTTAACGCATTAACAAATTAAATTAGCAATAATATTATCGAGTATAAAATAGAGATAACATTAAAGTAAAAATATTAATGTGAACAATATCAGTAGTATATTATTATAAAACAAGAACAAATAGATATAACGCTTCAGACTTAATTGGTAAGTTGTACGACGTTATTATGCAGAGTTAGCCAGTATCAGGTTCAACATTACAACTGGTGAGGTACTTGAGTAACAGTGATTTTATGGTTTGGAGGGAGGTAGATTTGAGAGGCATGGAAGTGATGTGATCCGGTAGTCTGTTCCATAAGTATGAGGCTGCTACTACAAATGAATTGGCATATAAGGAAGTTGTAAGTTTACGTATGAGGAGGGGTTCAGTGCGAATCCGAGCTGATCTACGTACATCAGTTTCAGCCGTAAGTATAAAGTTAGATTTTAGGTATTCTGGACAACCAGTTTTAAGTATTAAGAACGTCAGCGCACCCATGAAATACTCTCTTCGGGCTTTCACCGAGAGCCACCCTAGCCGTTTACGGTAGGGGGTAACATGAGCCATCCAGGGAATAGTACCAAAAACGAAGCATGTGCAAGCGTTCTGCGCACGCTGAAGCTTCAGGTTCTGTTCACCAGTTAGATCGTGATATACAAGGCAGGCATAGTCGAAATGAGGGAAAATAAGTGAGAGGACGAGTGATTTACGGACACCGAATGAAAGGGCACGTTTGTGTGGTCAGAGTCGTCTGAGGGTGCGACAAACTTGCTGATAGATGTGAGACACTTGTCTTCCCCAGTTAAGATCAGGAGTCAGCCAGACACCTAGATTTTTTACTTCGTTGACAAAGAGAATAGGAATACCATCTGTTTGGTGAATCGCAATACCCTGGGGAGGTCATTGATAAAAATGGCGAACAGTAATGAACCAAGGACCGAGCCTTGGGGAACTGCAGCCAATGTGGCGATCCAATAATTTTTTTTATGTCGATCTTTTCATTTCTTAAAATGTCACATCCTGTAGAGGGTTCTTTTGCTAATTTCATAAAAATGGGTAAAGATAAGATGACTGAAGGGGCTTGTCGAACTAGGATGAAAACTTTGATGAAGCTGTGGGGAGAGTTCGACCAAAAACATGATACGCTCTGCGAAGATAATGAGGTTACAGGGGAGGAGTCTTATTTTAAAACTAAGGTTTTCACAAACACTGAAGAAGCTTATTTGGAACGATTAGGTAACTTTCAGGATTATTTTTTGTCATTATCTAAAGTCACTAAATCCGAAACCACTAATTTATATGTGGATACATCGGATATACAACTTCTTAGTCAGGCTAAACTTCCACCTGTAGAGTTACCCAATTTTGCTGGGGATTATAAGGATTGAATTAAATTTCGAAACACTTTTAATAAAATGATCGTTTAAAGGGGTGGTCTTGCAAATGTTTACAAAATGCACTATTTAAGAACAGCTTTGAAAGGCGAAGCAGCTATTTTACTAGATGACATTCCGGTGGCTGGGGAGAATTTTGCTGAAACTTGGAAAACTATTACAGATCATTACGATAATAATAGATTGTTGATTACTAAGATGCTGTCAAAGTTTGTCTATTAAAGCCATGGAATTTGAATCCTCTTCAGAAATTAGTAGAATTAAAAAAAATACAAAGAATGTCTTGCAATCTTCGAAACTGTTAGGGAGTCCGGTGGAACACTGGGACCATTTCGTAGTTTTCATTACATCCAGTAGGCTGACAGTTGCTACACAGAGAAAATGGGAAGAGGTTATAGCAAAATCTGATTCCCTCTTGGAACCTCCTACGTATGACATAATGGAACAATTTTTGGAAGTAGAAAGATTAGCTTTGGTGCAGTTGGAGAGTGCAAAACAGGTTTCTTTTGTCTCGAATTCCAAAGATTCCCAACGTTCATCTAGAAATAATTATTTTACGAATAGAGGACAAGGAAATCGAGAAGTTTATGTAGTTCAAGAAGGGCAGGCAAAGGTTTCTTCATGCTCTTTGTGCAAAAACTCTCATTTTATAATTGATTGTTCGGCATTTAAGGCCAAAACTCCTTATGAAAAGCGAAAAGTGGTGATGAATAAAAATCTATGTTTCAATTGCTTATCAAAACACAGAGATCAATTTTGCAAGGTTTCCGAACGATGTAACTATTGTTCTGGCAAGCATCATTCAATGTTGCATTTTGGTTCCATTTTGCAAACCAATTCTGGGACTTCGGCAGAGATTTTGGTAGAGGACGAGGAAGAAACGGTTCTACTAGCTACAGCATGGTTAAGAGTACAAACTCTCGATGGAAGAGAGAGGTTATCCCGGACTCTTATTGACCAGAGAGCTCAATCGTCTTTTATTACTGAAAGGCTATGTCAATGTCTCAGACTGAATAGGACCTCAGTTCGAGTTTCTATGTCAGGGGTAGGAGGAATTAAGCGAACAGTGTGTAAAAGTCGTGTGGTATTTACGATAAAACCATATTTTATGTCCACTTTCGAACGCAAGTGATTGCGTATGTTATACCGAAAATTACGTCATGTGAACCATTTTTAGGAGAATCTGCAAATTGAGAGCACCTGCAAGACCTTACATTGGCTGATCCAAAGTACGAATCACTTGGAGTAATTGACGTGCTGTTGGGAGCAAAAATTCACGCTCACATCGTCGAGGAAGGACTGAAAAAGAGTTGCATCAACGATGGGCCGATCGCAACCATAACACTATTAGGATGGATAGTGTCAGAGCCAACTACGTCCGATCAATCAAGAGAAAGGAGGCGACACCTATCAATCAATCTACAATCAGCTGACTGTGAGATTAGCAATCTGCTCAGGAAATTTTGTGAGATTGAAAAAATACCAAAACGAGACAAGGTTTGGACTGAAGACGAAAAAAGCAATAACTACGTTATGGGCAGCGTCGCGTCGCGTCGTACTCGAGCTGCTCCGACAGTCTCTCCGAGGATCGCCGACAGTGTACACCACCTCACGACGTGGGGCACTTTACTAGTTTATATAAAGTGCTACAAATTAGTTATTATTAAAACTGTGAGTGTTACAAATCATTTATATCACCCACTGCTCCCAGCATCCTATTATACAAAAACAGACTTGTTTGTAAAAAATTTATTAATAATGATTTTTATCATTTTTTTCACAAGCTAAATGGTGATACCCATTTTTCAAAATTTTCATAATTTGACCTTGAAAAATCAAAAAGATAACTAAATTTTCATTCGTCTTTTGACGAGCGTTTAAAAATATGTATTAGAATAAAGAAATTCATATTGGAACAATCTATTAAATTTGAGGAAACTAAGTGCCAATGAATTGGCAGCAGTTTGTGATTTTCCTTAAAAGAAGACGGCACAATATTTTTTTTTTAATTCATTTTAGTTTTTTAGACGTTTTTTGATTTTTCCGTCTTAGTTTTTCGTGTTTTTAGGTACATTAGAAATAATATCATCGATCCAGCGGAAAGGCATTTGAAAGAGCATACAATCTTTGAACTATTCCGACCTGAATGTTTGGATAATGTCATTCCCTTCTTTTGTTATACATAGAAACGTCATGTTTACTTTAAACGGTTATGTCTCGGAAATATATGGCAGAAAATTTGTAAACAAAATTGAGATGATACAGAATATTCAGTAAAATTTTTGAGTCTGTACCATTTTCTTTTGTCGAGAAAGAATAATTTTGTCAAAAAAAATCGATTCTCTTTCTCGAACGATAACTCAAGTAAATCGAAGCATTTTATCTAAAACTTTAGAAAATGGTAGTTTATTACTATCTTTTTTTTTTTTTTTTTTTTTTTTTTTTTTTTTTTTTTTTTAAGCAATTGCAATCTCTGTAAGAGATTATTACTATCTCATGAACTGTATATTTTTTCAGATCATGAGATCTTTTATTTTCTAAGATATTCAGATTATGTATTTATTGAAATTCTCTTTTTGATCGATTATATCTCGAGAGCGTTGCGGTCATTGTTTACCAAAAAGAGCTCATAATTTTCGATTTTAATTAAAGATTCAAAATTAGAATGAAATTTTAAGATTCATCGATTTGTATTTATTTTATAATGATTTTTTAATTTTTCGAATTTTTGTGTTTTAGTTTTTGGGTCTTTTGGTATATTAGAAATATTATGATCAATTTAATGTAAATGAATTAAAAAGAGCCTAAATTACTTATCTTCTACATCCGCAAATTTTGGATAGGCTCTTTCCTTCTTTTGTTATACACGAAAAAGTCATATTATTTAAACCTTAGTGAAAATGTGAAAAAGTGTGTAAAACCATGAGAATTTTGTAGAAAACTGTGAAATTGAGCTCAAATTTGGAACAGGACTATAAAAAATATCATAGAATGTTTCATAATTTTTTTCAGAGTTTGACATATTTTAAAGTTTTTCACAGTTTCTCACATTTTATAAAAATTGCTCTCAGTTATAATTTCCTTCATATAAGAGATTGCAACAAAAAAGAATGTGAAAAACTGAAAAAATATGAAAAGTTGTTCCAGTTTTACAAGATAAAATACGTGTTTTTTATAAGGGTGAGAAACTTGTGAAGAACTATGATAAAACTGTGGAAAAATATGCATATTTATTTGTAACAGATGTTCCACAAGTATGTGTATTTTCACATTTTTTTCATAGTTTTTCAGTTTTTCACAGTTATCATTGCCACTAGGGAAGTCTTTCATTTTGGTAAACTCGTTCATTTTAAATATTTTAAATGAATTCTTACCAAATGTGAAATATGTAAATGTGTTTATGTATAAATTTCATTATATTCCTTAAGGGGGTGTCAAACCATTCAAATTTCCCACCGAAATTCCTAACCTGATATTCTTTAACAATTGATTACAATTAATAAATAAACTAAATTATGAAAAACCAAGACATCATTACCCTCCATAATACAATTATCTACCACTGTGTGAAGTTTCAAACAAAAACTTCAAAACCGAAATTTATATTAGTCTATTAGTCTAGACTCGAACCTTCAAATTTCGTTCGAAAGCCATTCGTAGAGATTTTGAAGTTTTTGTTTGAAACTTCGCACAGTGATAGATAATTGTATTACGGAGGGTAACGACCTCTTAGTTTTTCATAATTATACTTATTCTTTTAATTAAAGCCAATATTTTATAATTCTCGGGTCGGTAAGGTAGGAAGGATAAAAATTGACTTTGACACCCCCTTAATTTATTCATTCATTTGAAATATGCATGCAAAACATTTTTGTTGTTGAAGTTTTTACTTTTGATTCGTAATCAGCGACCCCAAAAATCCCTGTACACCAATTATTGTTTAAATCTTTAATATACATACATGCCCCTATTTTAGATCCGCCATTTTGATTTTTCGAAATTTTGAATTTTGATTCGTAATTAGCGACCCCAGAAATCTCTTTATGCCATATTTTTAATCTGATAAAAATGGATATACATGTCCGTCATATTGGGTTCACCATTTTGTTTTTTGAAATTTTAACTTTTGATTCATATTCGTGACCCGGAAAACCCCTGTATAAAATTCTTTATTTAAATCTCAAAAACATTAATACACATGTCCTGCATATTGGAACCACCATTATGTTTTTTTAAATTCTGACTTGATTCGTAATCAGCGATCCGGAAAACCTCTGTATATAAATTTGTATTTAAATCCGAAAAATAATTAATATATTAATAATTAATATAGAAGCGATAATAAGCAGTCAGAAGCTTCTCGGCAAAAACAATAGAAAGACAGGGGATAGAGGGAGGTTAGGATCAAACACTCTCACACTGCGGATGGTAATAGTGTTCCGTAAACGAGCATACAGCTTATACGGGTTTGAAGAAGAAAGAAAAAAGATTATAAAAAGACGAGAAAATTATATTTTGATACGACCAAAATATCGGGCGTTCTCTAGAATTTTTTAAAATAACTATTGTTTGGCCATATTCGAAAATTTAAAACATTCTGCTAGGTCACGCATAGTACCTTAGGAGCTCAAACTTGTTTTGAAAGTATTGTTGGAAATTCAATTTGACAATGTAAATGTCCTCCGAAGACCGGTTACTGGACATTAATTGAAGAGGTTATCTTAAATTGTAATACCTCTTACGATTCTATTGTTCTTTTAGGTGATTTTAATATCGATTGGAACTTCACTTCGACTCCTTGGACGATCTTACGCGAAACGCTTGAAACTTGAACACATGAATATAGATTATGTTTATTTAAGTGACGAGTCTTAAGTACAGTCTTTCCAACACATTAGTTGGCCTAGTGTAGTTGAACACGACGTCCTTCTAGCGCCACTCTCTTACCCTGTCAAAAAAGATATCAGTATAACTATTTCAAAGCGTTTCTTTAAGAGAGATATAAACAAGATATGAATAGTCTTATTTTTGACCTTGAATCAATTAACTGGGATCCTTCAATAGTTTCGATGTTATAGTGTCGATGTTAAAATGCACTTCTTCACATCTGCTCTACTCAGCTTATACGATAAACATGCTCCATATCGTACATTCGTCATTAAAAAGAAAGCATCTCCTTGGATTTCCTCTGACATTGAATCCTTGATTCAATAAAACATGTCGCAATAAAACATGGTTCACTTCGTAACCGCATTCAAACTCTCATTAGAAACCCTTGACGTTTTAAATCAATATTTTGTTGGTTCGGTAACGCCATCCACTCTTCAATTCTACATTCCATACACAGTAGTAACAAATGACTATCGATTTTACTTCAGACATGTGCAAGTTGACTACGTTTTTTACCGTACCAACTTACCGTACCTTTTTTAAAGCACTCGTGTACTTGGCAAAAGTACTTAAATTACCTTTGCCAAGAACTTCAGTACTTTTAGTTAAATATTTGTGAACTTCATAATGAAAGACACTTTATCATCTGTCTCTTAAAGTACATTCTTCTCATTTCTGTAAGTGGAGATAATAAGGTACTTTCAAAACCGATTTCTGAATCCAGATAGTAGCAGAATCACTCAAACATTCAACTACATAAAGTTTATACAAAATCGGATGGCATAGTAAGTCACTTTTCTTGAAAAGACGATTTTTTTCTAAGAAATTCGTATTATTGACTTCTCTATTTTAAACAGTTATGTAATATCAAACCAATTTTTTGAAATAATGGTTTACTGTACCCTCCGAATTTTTATAAACATTGAGAGCTTAAAATTTAAAAATACTCCGTAATTATTTGTAACCAGAAAATAGTTTTAAGAGTAAGTGAGTGGGTACTTTTCAAAACAGTTTTTTGAATACAGATAATAAGAGAATCTCTTGAAACTTTAACTAGATAATATTTATACAAATACGAGCAAAAGTCATTGTAAGTCGTTTTTTCAAAAGTCAAATATTTTTTTTAGGAATCTGTATTATTGACTTCTCTATTTTACACAATTACTATAGATTAAACATTTTTGACAAATCTTTTTACACCCTATAAATATTTTCCATGGTTAGGAATGTGTATGGGACCCTTTTACATCTCCTTAAGAGGAAGTGAAAGGGTACTTTTTAAACGCGTTTTCTGAATCCAGAGAATATTGAAATCTTTTGAAAATTAAACCAGATAATGTTTATATAAATGCGAAGGAGGTAAGTCGTTCTTTTTTTAATCTAAACATGTTTACAGGGATCTGTGTTATCGACTTCTATGTTACAAACAATTACTCGGGGTGGAACAAGTTTTCTTGTTTGGTTCAAATTTCAAAAGATTCGGTTATTATTCGAAATTGTGAAATTGTTCGAAAACTTTTCCGTGTTAAGCAATGAAAATTTCAAAATAGTTTTCCGATTTCAAGTAATAACCAAATACTTCAAAATTCCAATTGTATACAAAAACTACGGAGCGCACTACGAAGACCTCGTCATCGACTACCATAATCAGCTGGATGCCTCCTCCGACCAGTACTCACATCTACACACCAAAAACTACGGAGCGCACAACCTAGACCTCGTTATCGGCTACCTTAATCACCTGGACGCATCCTCTAACTACTGCCTACATTTACACACCAAAAATTACGGAACGCACAACCTAGACCTCGTCATCGGAATCTTAACCACCTGGCCGCTTCCTCCGACCACTGCCTACATCTACATACCAAAAACTACGGAGCGCAGTACCTAGACCTCGTCATCGGCCATCATAATAACCCGGATATGCTGACACAGCTAATAGCGCAGCGCGAAATTAGAATGACGCATAATGACTGCGTTAATGACTGCACACAACTGCGTTACGTTAAATTTGACTCAACGATCGATAACTTTACTGAATAGGACCCCGGAAGATATAAGTGGAATAGGTAATATAACTTGGTCCTTTAGTGGACAGGAATTGCCACTCAAGGACAAAGTTAAACACCTAGGTATAATCTTGGGCAGTAAGATATTCTGGAAAGAACACCTTCGTTACGCAACCGGAAAGCTTACAGCATGCTTGTGGCAACTGAGAAGGGCGGTAGTCAAAAACTGGGGCTTGAGTCCGGAAACACTGAAGTAGATGTATGAGGCTGTTCTTAAACCTAGACTTACCTAAGCGGCTATAGTCTGGTGGAATAGAACCACCGTCTCCACTACAAACATCGTACTCGAGAGAGTAAGAAGCTTGATTCTTAGAAATATCTCGGGAGCGATTAGGACAACTACTGCGGCGCCTCTAAATATAGAGCCTTTCAGACAGACTTTGGAGGCTGCGGCTGCAAAATCCTTACACCGAGTTAGAAGAGTACTCAGAGAGGAACGAATCGGGGAATCTATAAGGTATCCCAACAGATTGGACAGAACGGACGTCTTGAGAATGACCTTGGGCACCATGAACTCTTCCTCTTTGGCAAGAAATATAGAGCCAGCCTGGCTTCTAAACAAGAATGGAATACAGAAAAAGCGGCATTCTGAGCAGGAAGAATCTGAGGTGCATAGACGGATCCAAAAGCTCGGTCGTCGCTGGGGCAGATATATACTGTAGGAGAAACGACAAGGGCAAGACCGTGCCCTTGGGTCAGTACACCACCGTATTACAAAGCCGAGTTGATAGCAATCACACGTGACGCAGAGATGGCTGCAGAAGCCGTCTCGAACAAGCTGGTTTATACCTGCTCGGACCGCAAGGGTGATATACAAGCATTCAGTAGCTTTACAAAATCTAAATAGCCTTACCCGTCAATAATCTGGCTAGCACCACCAAGGTCACACTGCTATGGATTCCTGGACACAGCGGTATAAAGGGAAACCTGATAGCGGACGACTTGGCTAAAATTGGAGCTAAAAAGAGCATCATTGACCCAGAGAAGGCTATAGACATCTGCACCAGGCTCGTGAAAAATTAAATTACGAGGTGGGTAGCAAGAGAGCATAAGCGGACGTGGGAAATCGAGAACGATGCAGACAGACGAAAGCCTTCATTTCAACAAAAGACTGGACGAGAGTCATCCTAGACGTCAATATAAGAAAGGCCAGGATTATCGTGGAAATATGCACGGGCCATGGTAACCTGCGCTCACATAGATTCAAGATGAAGCTGGCAGATAGCCTAGATTGTCGCTATTACTGCCAAGAAGAGGAATCCTCGGAACACCTTCTATGTAGTTGTCCAGCACTCTCTAGAAGTAGGCGCCGTTTTCTGGGAGCCTACATTCTGAAAGCGGAAGGTATAAGTGCCGGACTTTGCCTCCGGGATATTTTCTTTCTAGGAGGCGATTATTACAAGTCAGTAACTGACCCGTAATGGAGGGATGCCAAGGAAAAACCTGCATCTGGAGGACTCATAGAGCCCCAACTCAAACTAATAATTTTTTTTCTCTAGGGTATGTAGGAAATGCCACCTAAAGCACACCCAGCTGGGTCCGCACAGTCGGATAGTGTGGGGCTGTTTGGGGATGCATCCGCCGTGTGTATAATATAGGACGAACAATAAAATAAACAAAAACGCGAAAAAAAAACTACATAGCCGTTACATCGCAAACCGACCCACTGAAACCTACCACCCTTTCCTCTTCTGGCGGAACCCACCCTGGTACCGTTTATCACATTACCTCAGGGTGGTGCCATTCTTGTATCGTCTCGACAACGGCTGCTGCCTTGACCTGAAACAAATTTAAAATTCATAATTTTAAATCCCCCGAGGGGACGTCATATCTAACCCGTCTCGATTATACGCGTATTTGAACAGGCGCATTATCTCCATACGGAAAGAAGAAGTATTCCCGTACCTCCCCGCGACATTCAAAAAATGAGAGAAAATGAGCGTCTCCCGGTTAAGAAAGAGTCCTATTTTCTCCCTCCTCGTCCATTTCCATGGAGTTGTCTGACGTCCCTGGGTTATGTTGGGGTGTCGGAGCATCTCCCAACGCTTCATTCATACCTTCGTTGGTTGCCCTATCTAGGTACCGTTTCTTTTGTCGTAGGACCGTCTCGGCGAATTTTGCCGTGGCGGCCCACTTATCCTTGGTGGACAACATTTCGCCCACTATGGTCTCGGGCGTGAAATGTCCGACCAAGTCGAGAAGAGCTGTCCTTTCTTCGTTCCACTGTTCGTAGACGAAGAACGTGTGGAACGCATCGTCGCGATCAGCGGAACAAAAAATACACTTCGGGCACTGTAGCTTCCTTGCATGCGTTTAAGATAGTCACAGAAGTACAGGTGGTCACTCAGGAATTGGGTAAGGTAGTATCCTACCTCCCCGTGGTCTCGGTTTATCCAAGGGGCCAATTGGTCTATCAGCCTGGCTGTCCACTGACCCTTGTGTTCATTTGTCCAGGATTGTTGCCACGTTGCCATGGTACGTTCACGTTTCTCACTGTAGACAGTTGTTCTGTCCTCTGCTGGGTTATTCTTTTCCCGTTCGTAGATTCCCTTGCGCTCCTTTGCGGGCAGGTCGATTGGGATGATTCCGGCAATAACAAGTACTTCCGGTCCCGAGACCGAGCGATATGCGCTGGAGACTCGGAGAGCTCCTCTACGTTGAACAGAAGTGATTCTAATCCCTTACGACTCCATCTCCATTGCATTGGCCCATATTTCAGAGCCGTACAATAGGATGGATGTGATGAATGAAATGAGCAGCCGTCACTTGCTTGCCTTTGGTCCACTCGTCTTCACTATGAGACGGCTCAGCTGTACCGTCTTTTTCGCCGCTTTGTCCGCCGCATACGCCAGGTGATGAAAGAAAGTAAGTTTAGTATCTAGTTTGAGTCTCAGATACATAGCCTCCCTCCTCGTCAATACCTCTGTCTCTCCCACTTTCATGGTAAATATGGGGTTTATCCGCGTGCCGGTGAAGGGCACGATCTCTGTCTTGGCGGCTGCCAAGTCGAGTCCGTGTTCCCGCATCCAGCGCGAGATCATGCGCATCCCCTGGTTGAGCAGATATTGTGCTCTGTCAAAGTTGCGTGCGATGATGACTAAAGCGACATCGTCGGCGTACGCTATCATGTACACCCCTTCCGGCAGCCCGATTTGCAGCAGGCTATCGTACAGGATGTTCCAAAACTCGCGTTAACCTTCTTCTGTATCGTAGCGGAGGATACAATCCTTTAAGTAGTCTCGTATCACCCACTTGATGTACTCCGGGACTCTGAACACTTTCAACGCTTCCAAGATGCCTGGCCACCTGGCCGAGTTGAAGGCGTTCTTAACGTCTAGCGTAACGAGAAGCGCGATGTTCCTGGAAAAATGATTTCCAGTCCATGCCCTCCTGACCCGATGTACAACCTCTCGTATAGCGTCCACCGTGGATCGCTGTTTCCTAAAGCCGTACTGGTTGTCAGCTAAATCGCCGGCAGCCCACACAGCTCCCTGTATCCGTGGTTTGAGCAATCTCTCGTAGAGTATTCCTGCGTGGTCCAACATGCACAGAGGCATGTTGGACGACGGAAGCCGGGGATCACCTCCCTTACTTTTGCCGATCAGCAAGAGACGCGCAACCTTCCAGGGGTTGCCAAAGACACCCGATTTCTGGCACGCGTTGTACATGCTCAGCAAGAGAGAGGGTACTCTCGCCGCGATGATCTTCAATATCTCAGCTGGTATCCCGTCGGGCCCAAGCGCCTTTCCGCTCCGCATTGCCTTGCCGGATGTGATGAGAACAGAGTGTCCACGATTCGTGACATGGTGTTCTCGTCAAAAGGGTGATTCGGCAACGCGCAGAGTTTCTTGGTCACGATCTTGTAGCCCAAGCCCCACACGTCCCGATTTACTTCTTCCGTCAGGTTCTTCCAGCACTGTGCCTTGCTCCGATTTACTTCGTGTCGGAACCGATTGCGCGCTACTTTGTGCTGCTCCGACCACATTTTTGCCTCTTTTTCGTTCCGGATTCTCTGTGCTCTTCTTCTGAGGCAATTTGCTTGCGCTCTCAGTTGCGCGATTTCGTCGGTCCATCAGTGAGCTTGGCGTTTTCCACGTCTCGATCCCGTGCGCGGCATGGATGCATCGCAGGATCGGTGAATGAGACCCATGGTCTCCTTCACTAGAACCTCCGCTTCGACCCTGCTTCCCGTGGCGTTTGTCGTCGATACTCAAACTAATAATAACAATAATAATAAATACATACGAAAAGGAAAATTTTTCAAAAGCAGAAAAGAAAATGTTCTTTTTAGTATGTATTTATTATTATTATTATTATTGTTCTTAATCTCTATAAAATACATATATATATTAATCGGTAATTCTCTGGAAAATCAAAACAAAAAAAATTTGCTTTTAATTTCAGAAAAAATTTTCTTTTTAGTATGTACTTATTATTATTATTATTGTTATTATTAGTTTGAGTTGGGGCTCTTTGAGTCCTCCAGATGCATGGTTTTCCTTGGCGTCCCTCCTTTACGGGTCAGTTACTGTCTTGTAATAATCGCCTTCCAGAAAAAAAATATCCCAGAGGCAAAGCCTGGCACTTACACCTTCCGCTTTCAGAATGTAGGTTTCCAGAAAACGACGCCTACTTCCAGAGAGTACTGGACAACTACACAGAAGGTATTCTGAGGATTCCTCGCCTTGCCAGCAATAGCGACAATGTAGGCTATCTGCCAGCTTCATCTTGTATCTATGTGAGCGCAGGTTACCGTGGCCCGTGAATATTCTCCCGATAATTCTGGCTTTTTATATATATATATTGCTATAAGAATAATATCATAATTTAGACATCATTTTTTTCCAATTTATATATAGAAATACGATTGAATTTTGAATACGGATTGTTCGAAAATTAGTAATTTTAGAGAATTTAGAAACAATTTTTAAATATGATCTATACAGATTTATTAAATATGCGTTTCCGCATATATATATATATATATATATATATATATATATATATATATATATATATATATATATATATATATATTTATAACGCATATTTAATAAATCTGTATAGATCATATTTAAAAATTGTTTCTAAATTCGTATTCAAAATTCAATCGTATTTCTATATATAAATTGGAAAAAAATTATGTCTAAATTATGATATTATTCTTATTTTTTATAAATTTTGTAAACTGCTACAGCCGGACAAGCAAGTAAAATTGGCCCCCACTTGAAATCTTGAGCAAGCTTTGACATTCAATAGATGCATATAAAGCATGTACCTACGCAAAAATTCAGTCCCTAAGACCTCCCATTACTCTGGTTCGATAATAAACGTGAATTTTCAACTTTAATTTTTTTCTTATTGATAATTTCTCATTGGTAATAAAGAAGCTTAAAGAAGTCATAAAAGTATGAAGTGTGTAGTGTTTTGCTAAAAAAATACAAATAAATTATTTTTAGAACATTTTTCCAATAACCATTTAACCCTTTCAGTCACAGAAGCCGATATATCGGCTCCCTATTGTTTTTAGTCACAAAATTTGATTTCTATTGTTATCGCAGTACAAATATACGTTTTCTATGTATTTTTGATCGTAGAATACGAATCTGATATCAATAATTTTATAAATATAAAAACAACCCTTTAAATGGGGTGAAAACCACCCTTTTAGTCATGAAATTGAATTCGTTTGGTTATGAAAGTAAAAAAACCCCCTCCTCATTAGAACACGGGCTTGGGACCGTCTGTGGCAGAGTTATGTTTTTTTCTTTTTTTTTTGTTTTTCTTTTTTTCTTTTTTTCTTTTTTTTTTTCTTTTTCTCTTTTTTTCTTTTTTTCTTTTTTATTTTTTTTTTCGTTTTTTTTTCTTTTTTTTTTTATAATTTTTTTGACACTTGATTTGGATTCTTCGTTCAAAAATACATTGGAAACATATATTTGCACTTCCATAACCAAATGAATTGAATTGCGTGACTGAAAGGGTTAACAGGAAAATTCATGAAAAATTTAAATCCGATGTTTTAAACTACTTTTGGAATGATATCAAATTAAAACAATAATTAATACATTTTTTTATATTCTTTTGATACTTATAAATTATATATAAGTTAATTTTTTACAGCTTGAAATTTTAGCCCCATAATGTTATGGACAAAATTTATTTTATCGAATTTTAATCGCATTTATTGACATGTTTTACTTTGAAATCCTTACAAATCGATATAATACAAAGAAAAATCAAAAGAATATTCTGACTCCAGAATCAAATACAGCGACCTCAGAAACCCTAAAATACCTCAATAAGAATCAAAATCCCTGTTATTTAATTCTAAGGTTATGTTATGCAAAATAATTATAATATGCTTTGATTTTATTGCATTATTTTTTATTTTTCGAATATATAATGGAATAAAACCAAAACATATTATAATTATCTTGCATAATTTAACCTTCAAATTAAAAAAACAGTGATTTTGAATCTTCTTTAGGCTTTTTAGGGTTTTTGGAGTCGCTGTTTTTATTCTGTGGTCAGAATAGATATTCTGACGATATTTAATGTAATAATAGTACATTATGCAACAAGAGAATAAAATCGACTTTATTCCCGTGTTGCATACAGAACTTTATTTTCAACTTAAATCTACTTTTTTCCGCAAATGCGGCATGTGTGACATTTTTCAACATGTAATGCAATGATACCATAATATTTTATAATGATCTAGTGTAACATAACCTTAAAATTGAGAAAACAGGGTTAAAATAGCTTAAAACTTCGGGATTAAATTTTTCATGATTTTTCCTGATATTGGGTTATTGAAAAAATCTTCTGAAGAATATTTATTTGTATTCTTTGAGCAAAAATGCACTTCTATGAATTTTGCGCTTCCTCCTAGAGGAAGCTTTGTGATAGTAAAAAAGAAACTTTCTTAAAAACATGTTACAAACATATTTTGGGGCATTTGGATCCAAAATATACTATTTTTAGAAAATGTCTGTATGGATGTATATGTACGTATCTTTCTATATCTCGAGTAATCCACCGTAAAAATGAATGTTTAACGGTTAATTTTTTGTTTTTCTTAAAGGAAGACGGCTCAAAAATATTTCATTTTGTTTTTTTGTGTTTTTTTTAACGGTTTCTTGATTTTTTAGTTTTATTTGTTCAGGTTTGTTGATGCCTTAAAAATAATATCATCCATTCAGTGATAATGCATTGGAAAGAGCATAAATTACCTATCTTTTCCGACCAGAAATGTTTTGTAAGGTAATTCCCTTCTTTTGTTATAAACAAAAATATTATTTTCTTTAACCGTTATATCTTGGAAATATATCATGCAAATATTGAAAAATTTAAGTAAAATTTTTGATTTTAATACTTTTCTGCCTCCACGAAAAAAATCATTATTAAAAAAATCTATTTTGTATGTCATACGATAAGTTGAGTAAAACGGCATTATTTCTTTCGTAAATTTAAAAAAATGTAGCTTTTAATTATCTTTTGGCTGAGTTCTTTACTCAGATACTGAGGACATTATTATTCTAAATATTTGAGGTTATGTTTGTTTAAAATTTTTTTCTTGATCGCTTATATCTCGAGATCGGCTCGGCCATTTTTTGCTAACTGGAGTTTTGGTTTCTCAAAGCTTTGTGATGGTAACATTTTTTTTTGTAATTTTTTAACGTATAAACATGTTTTATGCCTTTAGAATGATAATTTAGATAGTCAGTCGCTGAATCGACACTGGACGCTTGTTCTGCGCGGTAATAAACTAACAGATTATGTAATTTCTTAATTTTTCGAACATTTGGACGGCCAAGTACACGTTTATCGATAGTACTTTTTTTGCTCAGTTCTGAGCTCTCGGCAGCCTCGTTCATTTGTTTTGCTATATCACCCTTGGGTTTTCTCTTGCTTTTACAAATAGTTTTCGCACTTCGGCTTACAACTATACGCATTTTTCTCGAGTGCCCGTACTTTTCAGTCGTGTGCTACGCTGTCGGAAGTGACTCCTGGGTTTCTGGTAGCTGCTTTTCTACCGCCCTTTTAATTGATAGATCTTCTTCCCAGTCTTCACAAAGTTTTTTCGAGTGATTGGTGTACGAAAGTCCGTCGCTCTCACCGTTTTCGCCAACGAACTCGTAACTATCTTGTCCGAATTTTTCTGAAATATAGCAGGGACTTGCGCATTTCGGTGCTGATTGTGTAGTTATACTACTAATGTTGATGAGAGTACTTTAACTTTATTTCGGGTCGTTATCTTTTGAGACAAGCAATAATCTTAGATCGAGGTTTTTATTTGATTTTCAACCTCCCCATCCTTCAGCCATCCACGAACATGATTTTACTGCACGGTGGGGTGTACGTATGAACGATAGTCCTTTGGCGACTGTGGCCTTCTGTGTTTTTCAAACTTTCTGTCCCTAAAATGATGCAGACATTTGGGGCATTTCGACGGTTTATAACCCTCAAGTTTGCATGTACAGCATTTGAGAGTATGCGGCCACGGACAAAAGCTAGCACGATGTCCGGTGACGTCACAGTTCCAGCATCTGCCAGAAAAAATAACAGTGCTTTTGTAGACGCTACCCGGCGTACTTCCTGCACTTGTGTCCTGCTCTCATGTCCGCGAGCGAGGTTGACTGGCCGTAAATCCATTTTTGCTCTTGACGCGCGGGAGCTTGCTATGGGGCTCCTTACGCACCACGCAATTATTCGAGGTGCGGTTGATTTGATCCGATCCCAAATCGTGACTTGGCCTTACCGCGGGTATCGCAGTTGAGGCTACGCAGCTTCCGTGGTCACGGCTAACTTTCCAGGAGTTATATTTAGAATAAATTATTTCTATTGTTATTAGTAATTGTCTTTCCTTTTATCTATTCCCTTCATTGTTTTCAGACTAGAACAAGCTTCCCTGACACTGTGCTTAAATCGTTATGATAGTAAGATTTAAACGCATTCATTCTAAACGCTATTTCAATTGTAGTTAACAATAATTTCATTAGTTTATATAATTAATTATTTCGTACAAGTAATAGTAAACGTTTTTATGGTAACTAACTTATGATAACTTATCTTGTGGAAATAAACACTAGCGATGGTTTTCTTCTTTACTCTTGGAAATTTCGCAAATTCCGGGTGACATTTGACTCTCTTGACGTAACATCTACACACCATCGCAACATGTCGGTTGTCCACAACGAAACGAAAAAATTTGTGCACATTTATTTTTATATTCCCTCGATCCATTTGGAGTTTTTTTTTTATTGGTCCTAATGTTGCCTTGACACGAATTCAAAAGTTAAAATAGGATAACATTCGAGTATATTGAAAAATACTTATTGACACGTAATACCATCTAATGAACTGCCCATATTGAATCGAAATATTTCTTCACACTTTTCTATATACACTCCTAACCTTTCGAAGATTTTCCTCTTAATAAAGTAATGTAGCTTAGAAATAAAACTAACCAAATTTAAATTTAAAATTAAATTAGTTACAATTATATGCATCATATTTGATTATTTCATATTAATTTTTTTCTATATTCATTCAAATTCTGGTAGTTGCATAACGTTAAAAAGATAATTAAGTTTAATTTAAAACATAACATATAGCGAACGTATCCCATATTTCTACCATATGCAAAAGCATAGCATTTCAATTTTTAGAGTTGTTTTATTTATTTAACTAAAATATTACTTTACTTTTTACAGAACATATTTATATACAGTTAAAACTGAGGTATAAGAATTTAATTATATCTACATTAAATTGTACTTCAAATGTGGCGTTTACAAAAACACCTGCAAATAAATGTCCAAATACTACTTTGGGAAGATGCTATAATTTACCAGCAGATCATCACGTAGAAAATTACGATGCAGTATATTTAGGAGCAAATGACAAGTCTTTAATGGCGCTATCAATGACTATTCCTGTCAAAGCTTGGCATTGTTTTGATGGTTCAAAATTTTACAAATATAACATCTTGAACTCATTATGGCTAAAGAGAAGAAACTTTTTAATCGAGAAAATAAAGGATGCCCAAATATTTGGGATAATCATTGCATCATTAAATATTAAAGATTATTTGAAAATTACGGAAATGCTGAAACAAATTCTTAAGAAAGTAAATAAAAAAATATACTTATTTAGTATTGGGAAAATGAATCCAACAAAACTGGCAAATTTTCAAGAGGTATGTATACTTGATCCGCAAAGCATTGATTCGCTTTTTATAGTAATTGAACGTTTTAATAAATTTAAGAACGAAAGAAGGCAGATTAAGGGGAACACTCTATGTATATGCTTAAAATAAAGGGAATTTTTCGTGATTTTGTTGAACAAAAACTATGTTATAATAAGAGCTCGAACTTTTTATGTGCAAAATACATATTTAAAAATATGAAAAAAAAATTTTTTTGTCCTATTTTGAAAGCATATATATAGATATATTAAAGCCATTGGCAGGCTTCGGCGTGGGATTTGTGAATTGGCAAGGCGCCTAGCATTAGCTATAGGCGTTTAAAATTAAAAGACAAAAAATATCGTTTTTATTTTTTTTTTTTATCATAATACGCAGTGACTATACCGGTTTTATGCAAAAATGAATAAAATATGTTAAAAGATAGAACTTTAAAAAAGTCACAATTCTTATGAAAGAAAAATCGCTCTAATTGTGCAATAAAAGTTATAAAACATGGAAATCTAGTTGATTTTATAGGTATAGTCAGCGAATAATATAAAAAAGTATGTGTGTACACGTGTTGACCGCAGTTAACCGAATATTTTTTGAGTTATCTTTTCCGCCGATTTAAAAATGTTTTTTAGAGAAAATTGCGTTTAAAGTTCTTGGTTAGCTGTACGACGCGCAAAAATTAATTCGACTGTAAACTTATTTGCAGGTCGAATTTCAATCTATAACTTTAGAAATATAGTCTTCACATATAAAAAAACTATTAATATCTACAAAATAATAAAAATAAAATAGAGTTTTTTTGAAGAAAACAGGTTTAAAGGGCTTAGTTACAATTATGGTATAAACCCTACTGTAAACACTTTTAAAATTAGAATTTCAATCGTAAACTTTGGGAGTATATTCTCTACATTTAAGCTATTTATTTCTGTAAAAAAGAAAAAATCTATTTTTACATAGTGTTCTTTTTTTCGTTTTTAGCGTGTATCATAGTATTTCTCTACAAGTCTTGCCCGGCGTACTAATTTGAAAAACAAGATTTGATCGCGGATTTGATTTTCGTTGGCTATTATTACTTATAGGACCGTCAAAAGTTGCATAGTTTATGGCATAAACAGGTTACACCATAGATTATGCACCTATTGATGGACATTAAAAATCGGCAGATTCGTCGAAAATCTAGCTCTCTTCTGTTATATTATAGGTGCATGTATCATAATTGGTTATGCCACGCGCTTACAGACAGCAAATTTTTAATTTATAATCAGAAAAAGGTTAAGTATTATATAGTAAATCATAATTATCATATCTTTATAAAAGATCCCTTATAAGTAAAAAAGTTCAAATAAATAATGTGCGTTTAAATAGAATTGAGGGGTCAACTATACAAAATAATAAATAATTAATCGGTTGACATATAAAACTCAAGATATTCCATTGTCTCTTAGTTAATCTATATATAATATTCGGTTTACTCTTCAAAATGCAATATCGAACGTGTCAATTCGTTAAAATATACTGCCACGAAAATTCATCGAAAATAGCAGGTTTTTTAGTGAAAAATTACCAAACTAAAATTTTATTTAGGAGGAAAATTTGTTGTATATATGGGCAATTCTATATGCAAAGAAAGACAAAAAAATTTTTTTTTCTAACCAGTTTTAACATGTATAAAGGGTTCTTAGAAGTGTCTGAATTTTTTCAAATTTGTTTGACCAAGTATGTTCGAGTTACAGTGGGTTAAATACTGTAATTTTAGCATTTTTTGCATTTTTGAGCTGTTTTGAAAGATTTTTAGCTCAATAGGAGTGCATTTTACGCAAAAATAGAATGTGTACTTTCGTATGCATATTTTCTGAATTTTTAAAAAAAATATTTTGAAGGTCATATGACTCTTTATTACTTGGATTTAGTCCATTTCAAAATTCAAAACTTGAAAAAAAGAGAGTTCGATCACTCGCTCGACTACCAAAATATTCATCGAGATGCCTTTTTTTAGTACAAAAGTACCTGTACACGTCCCAGAATGGCAATCGAGCTGTATTTCCTGCTAGAAATATAAATAACAGTCAAATTATACTAAAATATGATTAAAATGCCTATTGATGAACATTAATACATATATATATATATATATATATATATATATATATATATATATATATATAATATTATAATAATAATATATATATATATATATATATATATATA
Source organism: Gastracanthus pulcherrimus (assembly GCA_949152435.1). Taxonomy (NCBI): domain Eukaryota; kingdom Metazoa; phylum Arthropoda; class Insecta; order Hymenoptera; family Pteromalidae; genus Gastracanthus; species Gastracanthus pulcherrimus. The sequence goes on along the minus strand of OX424572.1, from coordinate 59,252,079 downwards.
TATATATATATATATATATATTAATGTTCATCAATAGGCATTTTAATCATATTTTAGTATAATTTGACTGTTACATATATATTGTAACGAAATGAGGGTCATGTACCGGCGTAGGTCCGCACTATAGGCGACGCGCGCGCAGCAGGGTAGTTACCCAAAGAGAACGCGACTGGGGGCGCGGCGCTGGCCGCGCTGACGCCTCGAGCGCGCCACTATCGATTCGGAGTTCGATCCGCGCGCGTCAACGCCGATTAAGTTTCGCCGCCATCTTCCCACGTAAAAACGAGAGCACGCGGAGCGACGTGTTGCCGCGACGCCGCATTGTGAGTGGAGTGCGTACGCAGATATCTCCCCACTGTGCTGTGAGTGTGGAGGCGCATCCGACGAGCAGCCAGAGTAGAGTGGAGGAGAAGGAGAAGCGCAGCGGAGAAAGGCGAGACAAGAGGACGTGCTAGCGCCAGCTGCGAGGGAGATAGAGGGAGAGAGAGAGAGAGATAGATAGATATAATGTTTATTTGTAAATATTACAAAGCATGGTTTACATTTAATTCTTAGTATAAAATAATATCACATATAATTTCCATGAAAATATCACATCGGTATTACATAAAATATCACATCATTAGTAAACGTCAAATAAGATTACAGGTACTCGAAGTCAGGTTGACATAAAATATTGCACACTGTCGTCAGAAATGTAAACATAATTGTAATCTGGTCATCAAATCTATCAGTCATACAATTAAAATTACATACATACTATTAACAATTTCTTATTTTACACATATTAATAAATACTTGCATACTTTTTCAAAGCTGTTGTACTTGTCGATCGGTGAAACACATAAATGAATGGATAAAAAAAATAAATAATAAATAAATAAATAAATAAATAATGAATAAATAAATAAATAAATAAAGCAATAAATAAGACTGACAACAATATTAATCCAAGTTTGCGAAGTATTTTTTAACCGCCGCCTTAAAAGCCATTAATGATGGTAAAGTGCGAATGGCAAAAGGGAGTGAATTCCACAAATGAGCACCTTGTACTTGGAGAGATCTTCTTCCTGTCTCAGTACGCATGTGTGCAACAGAGAGTTCTTTTACCTCGCCCTTTACAGGGCGCTTAGACTCGTTCTTCTTAAAAAGAGATCTCAAGTAAACTGGTTCTTTGATGTTAATTATTTTATAGACGGTGATCGCCATGAAAACCGCGTTTCTCGAGTCTATTCTTGTCCATCCTAATTTTTCCCTGTAAGGGGTGATGTGCTCATCTTTCCTAGCACCTAGTACGTATCGCACACATGAATTTTGGAGTCTATGCAGTCGGCTACGTAATTCTAGTGACGCGTCAAGGTAAACTACAGAACAATAGTCAAGGTGCGGAAAAACCAGAGCCATTGATAGGTGCTTGCGCAGATCCTGGGTGGTATACTTTCTAAAAAACCTCAAGTTGTACAATACTCTGTTATTCTTTTTTCCGACCATGTCGACGTATGGCTTCCACGTGAGCTTAGAATCAAGAATAACACCCAGGTTCGTAACGGTTTGCGAGAATGGGACAAAGACGCCATCTCCCAGACTGATTTCCGGCATACCTTGTGACTCAAGAGCGTTGATGTATCTGCATGAACCGAAAACAATAGCTTTAGTCTTGGTCTTATTCAGTCTGAGGGTAACGTCCTCGGCCCAATTAGCAATCGCTCGTGCAGCACGAGATAAAATCTCCACACCCTCCGTGATGTTTTATTTGAATATAAATCTGTAGGTCGTCTGCGTATAGTAGATGTTTGATGCATCTTGTATCGTCATTGTCTAGGTCTTTATTCAGATCGTCGAAAAGCTCTTTGAAGTCGTTTATGTAAAGACTGAACAGCAAGGGTCCCAACACAGACCCCTAGGGCACTCCAAGATTAGTTGACAACCAAGATGACTTAGTGTCCCAGCACGTTACAACGGCTTGTTTCCTACCTAATATATATGATCTTATCCAAAATAAAGCATGCCTGGAGAATCCCAGAGCTCGCAGCTTTGCTAAAAGCTTGGCTGGTGAGATAGTGTCGAAAGCCTTGCTGTAGTCGAACAGTAAAAGTAGTGTTAGTAATCTGTTGTTAATCCCTGTCCTTACGTCTTCTGTCAGTTTGAGTAGAGCAGTTTGAGTTGAATTATTTTGCTTGTAGCCAGACTGCATAGGGTCGAGCTGTTTCGTATTGGTCAGGTACGCCATTATCTGGTTATGCACAATTTTTTCCAAAATCTTTGAAAGAAAGTATAGTAGTGCTATTGGACGGAAGTCCGACGCTGACGATGTGTAGTACACTTGTTCAGCGGCATCACTCGTGCTCTCTTCCAGAGGTCAGGGAATACGCCCCTATTCAGAGAAGAGTTGAATAGATTCACAATGTGCTCCCCTATTACTGGCAGTGCCTTCGCAACTACACTCTGCGGGATATCATCTTCGCCTCTCGCTTGAGAGGAAAAGTGCGCGACCGCGAGTACGACATCCGCGGCGCTGACTGGATTGAATTTAAAACCATCATCACTCGCAGATGCAACCAGATTTTCGATCTCAACGGGATTTTCTTGATCTGTTTGAAATGGATACTCCCTCAAAGTGAGTATTGAGTTCCTCCGTCGTGAATCCATGCGACCCTCCTCTAGCTTTGAGAAGGAGTCCTAGGTTGCGCAATTCCTTCCAAATATCGCTTTGCTGCTTACCCAGCAGTCTACTTTGATAATAGGTGATGCAAGCTTGTTCTGTTTTGGTTATGGATTCACCTCGCAACTCTAGGAACTCTTTGTGGTACCGTGCAACCCCAGTCCTTTTGTACCGCCTGTAAGTTGCGTCACGTTTTTTGTTTAGCTGTTCAATTTCAACATCGATCCAGGGTGGACTGCCGTTACGAGACTAAACTCACTTTAATGGTGCCAGGGTTTTAATTGCATCTAGTAAGTTGGAGTTAAGGCAGTCCAACGCTGTGTCAAGGTTGGCGTGATATTCCTCCAGGGCAGACCAATTATATTCCGACAAAAGGGATTGTAATTCTGCCGGTTCTATGTTTTTAAAATCCTTATATGTGAATGAATCGTCAACACGGATGGGCGCCCGAACTTTTAAGGCTACATCAAGGATGTTGTGTTTGCTGGGCCATGTAGGTTCGTAGTTGTCATGATCCGTTACGATGTCGTTACTGTCAACAAGTATAGTGTCAATCCATGTGTGCGAAGTGTCAGTGTGATGGGTCGCTCCGTGCTGAACAATCTGAAGCGTCATTTCAGCTGCAAGTTTGCGAACAAACTTCGCATCATCACTGTCTGTCAACAGATCCGCGTTCAAATCTCCCATTATAATTTTGTGACTGTATAAGTCACAATATTCCCTCAACTTGTCGACAAGATCCGAATACTTAAGAAAAGCAATGGCGGGACGTCTGTAAACAACCGCGACCAATACAGGCTCCTGATCTCCATGCTGCATCTCACACATGATGTACTCAGGTTTTTTAGGTTTTTCAGGTTTACTAGGTTTGTTAGTTTTGTTGGGTTTTTGAGATTTACTGGGTTTTTCAGGTATGCTAGGATTTTCAGGGTTACTAGGTTTGGGTTTTTTGGGTTCTCCCGGAGAGAGAGAGAGAGAGAGAGAGAGAGAGAGAGAGAGAGAGAGAGAGAGAGAGAGAGAGAGAGAGAGACAGAGATAGAGCGATCGTCCTCGTGGCACATATAGATAAGGTAAAGGCTAGCCCGCGCATTTAAAATCATAGAAACCGCGAGCGGTGTACAGTTCTGCTCACCGTGGGCACCGCGCCCTAGAGTACACCGATTTGCCGCGACACCAGGCGCGCGTACGGCCCATCATGAGGGCAACGCGTCCAGCGGCGAACGAGCTGGGCGCGTACCGTCGCTTGGTCTGCGTGATTGTTAATCCATTATTGTTAAATTCGTTGTTACTATTTGTTAATCCATTATTGTTAAATTCGTTGTTACTATTTGTTAATCCATTATTGTTAAATTCGTTGTTACTATTTGTTAATCCATTATTGTTAAATTCGTTGTTACTATTTGTTAATCCATTATTGTTAAATTCGTTGTTACTATTTGTTAATCCATTATTGTTAAATTCGTTGTTACTATTTGTTAATCCATTATTGTTAAATTCGTTGTTACTATTTGTTAATCCATTATTGTTAAATTCGTTGTTACTATTTGTTAATCCATTATTGTTAAATTCGTTGTTAATTAACAAATAGTTGTTAATCGCTTTGTAGTATTAGTTAATTTATTGTTGAATATAGTTTATTTTGTTATTAAAAGTTAAACTCGCGTGAGTCAATTTTCCCCACGACCCGCCTGCTCCACGACCGAGTTAGGCAAACGCAAAAAGCCGTTATATTGGCGCGTTGCGACAATTAGTTTTCCGCGCTTTCGTGGTCCTTGCAGTTCGCGAAAACGCGTGTGTCGAGGTGACTCCGCACGGAGCTGAATCCACCGGGGTTCAGCGAACTTTGCAGCAGGACGGCCAGAGCAGCGGCAGTAAGGCAGAAGCTCAGCGGCGTTACGACGCTGGCTTACTCCAGGTAGGAGCAATAGTGGACGCCAGCACGCGTCGCGTGCTGCGCACGCTAACGCACAACAGCAGCTCGGCCGACGGCTTATTAGCCACGGACAATTGTTATTAACAATTGTCCCACCTGTTACAGATGGCGCCCTTCCGATATTACTCACGCAGTTAATTAATAATTAACGGAAAATATTTAAACATTTTTAAGAAGTATTAATTATTTTAAAACCACTTGTAAAATTTTATTTGAACGTGTAAGCAGGCCAAGCACGTGTACGCGAATCGAGCGAACAAGCGGCACACCTATCGACCAGACGAAAGCGTCGAGAGTGTCATAGGAGACGATGACGCATGGAAAATGGCCGTGCCAGTCGAACACAGGCTGGCCATACTGAGAGAAAACCACGACGATCCCACTGCTGGTCACCTCGGGCGAGATAAGACATTCGCCCGAATAAGCCATTATTATTATTGGCCGAACATGCACGCCGACGTGCAGAAGTACGTCAAAGAGTGCATGGTGTGCCAGCAGTGTAATGTGGTGCAGAAACCTCCAATAGGAATGATGGGTAGGAGGGTCGTGGAAAGACCGTGGCAGATAGTGGCTGGAGATTTCCCTGGTCCGCTACCACGTACGAAAGGCGGCTACGAATATATCTTGATATTTCAAGATTTATTTACCCGATGGGTGGAGTGTATACCCATTCGGAAGGCTAACGCTCGGATGGTAATTCCGGAACTACACGAGCGAGTCGTCATGAGGTTTGGGACTCCCGAAACCTTCCATTCGGACAACGGCACCGAGTTTAAGAACAAAGCCGTTGATAAATACCTTTGGAAGCAGGGAGTGTACCACACTGGGGGGTTCAGCGAACTTTGCAGCAGGACGGCCAGAGCAGCGGCAGTAAGGCAGAAGCTCAGCGGCGTTACGACGCTGGCTTACTCCAGGTAGGAGCAATAGTGGACGCCAGCACGCGTCGCGTGCTGCGCACGCTAACGCACAACAGCAGCTCGGCCGACGGCTTATTAGCCACGGACAATTGTTATTAACAATTGTCCCACCTGTTATAATATATATATATATGTGTGTGTGTGTGTGTGTGTGTGTGTGTGTGTGTGTGTCAAAATTTCACAAGTTTCTGTATAAAATAATCACTAATTATCACAAAATTTCCGACTTTATCTATACACATTTACACCGATTCGAAAAACAGACGCAATAACACTCGCTCTAGAGGCATAAAAAACGCAAAATCAATACATATATGACAAAAAGTACGATGTGTGCCTTGGGTGAAAAGTGACAAACCGCCCAGAGACCGCGTGAGACCCGAACGGGAGTCAAGCGAGAGGCAGACCTCCATCGCCGGTACCGGACGAAGGAACCGAGCAACAACAATAACAAGAGCAATTTGTACAACAGCAGCTGCAACAGCTAAATGCACAACGCCAACACGAATGCAAATTGCAACTATAATAGGAATCTGAGCTGCAATGCCAGCAAACATACGCCTTACAACAGAAACAGCTGCAGGACCAGCACTCGACACAACAACCACCGACCACACCATGCGGCACCGTAGGCCGTAATGAACGACCAGAGGCGCGAACCAGTTGACCTGACAGCTTACCTACAGAACACGCAAGCTTCCGCGCTAGGAGCCGGAGGTAACGCACAACATTTAGAGAACATGACACTGTACTCTTCGTCAGGCAGACAGTTCGAAGTACGAGGGTAGTTCAATAAGTCTTTAGAATGACCAACAGATGGCGCGCGAATCGCTCCAAATCATCTGTTTTCAGTCAGCACCATTCCCGACTAGATATATGGTGCAGTCACAGTCCACATCTTCTGAGTTTACGTGTTTTTATAACCAATTGAAAAAAAAAAATTGCTTGTTAAGAAAAATGAAAAAAAACGAGTTCAGAGCGGTAATTAAACATTTTCATTTAAAGGGTTTAACTCCATATGAGATAAAAAATGAATTGGACTCAGTTCATGGCACATCTGCCCCTGCCTTAGCAACGGTTTATAACTGGGTAAATGAATTTAAGCGTGGTCGTACATCAATAAGTGACGAACCACGTTCAGGAAGGCCCGTAGAAGCAACTACTCCCGAAATCATCAATAAAATCCACGATATGGTGTTGAAGGATAGAAGATTAAAAGTGCGTGAGTTAGCTGAGGCCACAAGGATATCTATAGGTGCAGTTGTTTCAATTCTACATGAAAAATTAGGCATGAAAAAGTTATCGGCAAGATGGGTGCCGCGTTTGCTCTCAGCTGAGAATAAACGCAATAGAGTGGTCGCCTCTGAGGCTCTTTTGGCGCGCATAAGTCGGAATCCTGAGGAATTTTTTCGTCGATTTGTGACTGTGGATGAAACATGGATACACCACTACACTCCTGAGACAAAGGAACAATCCAAACAGTGGATTTCCACAGGCGAACCAGCTCCAAAGAAGGCAAAGACCGTAAAGTCAGCTGGTAAGGTTATGGCTACAGTTTTTTGGGATGCACGTGGAATTATACTTATTGACTACTTGGAAAAGGGTAAAACAATTACTGGTGAGTATTATGCATCATTATTAGAGCAGCTGAAAGAAGAAATTAAAAAAAAACGACCACATTTGGCGAGAAAAAAAATTCTCTTTCATCACGACAACGCCCGAGTTCACAAATGCTTCGTTTCAATGGCTAAAATTGAAGAACTAAAATTCGAATTGGTCGAACACCCACCGTATTCACCAGATTTAGCCCCCAGTGACTTTTTCTTATTTCCAAACTTGAAAAAATGGCTCGGTGGACAGAGATTTACGGACAACGAAGACGTCATTGCCTCTGTAAGTGCTTATTTTGAGGAACTTCCGAAAACGCACTTTTCTGAAGGATTAAAAAAACTTAAAAAGCGATTGACCAAGTGTATAGAGCTCCAAGGAGATTATGTTGAAAAATAAAAAAAAATTTACCCAAAAAAAATTGTTTTTATACTTTATTCTAAAGACTTATTGAACTACCCTCGTACCAGGCGACTTCATCTCTGTTCTGCAAGATTCGTGAAGACTACCTGACGCACTTGCAGAGCAAGTGACCACGATGACAGCACGCATAATACAAGTGTTATATCAGTGTTATATCCAGACGCTAGCCACAGTGGCATTGCATCAAGTAAACGCCTGGAAACGACACAGAACTGCATGCCTGGACCTGCACAGAGACCGCGTGTCAACTTTCAAGACACTTTCGATAACCTTCCAGCGGCTCCTCCGACAAGTAGCCCTCTGCACGCTCAGCAGTCGAGTCACCAGCCGTGCCAACCGGCGCTTGCGGGGTGGGGGGGGGGGGGGGGGAGACCGGTAGAGCGCTGGCAAATAACCACAAGCGCGATATGGGAAACATAGTGTGCAAATGGGGCGTGTAGTACGCAGGGAAGTGCACACAAAGCATCGATCACTTTCTTATGAGAGTAGAGGAGTGCCACGAACTCGGTGACTAAACTGACGCAGAGCTACTCTCAGCGCTCCCCGAGCTGCTAAAAGGAATGGCCGCTACATGGTACAGGAATAACAAGGAATATTGGGTTACCTGTCCATAATTCTGCGAAGATGCGCACTTCTGGTACGGCAGAGTCAGGGGGTATCAGCAGGAGTTAATTTAATTGCTGAAGCTTACGCGCGCTCGCAGGGGGAACACAAGCCTGTCCGCGATTTCATCACGAAGCTCATAGGGATCACGTATCAGCAAGACCCGATCCCCAGCATCAGCGCGCAATTGAACCTGCTCCACTATAAGATGCTGTCCACGTGGAAAGCCGCAGTGCGTCAATCCGAAGAAGAAAACGCTTCTGAAGGGCAAAGTCGCGGAAAACCCCCAACAGCCCCCGCAGATCATAAACCCAAGGTTGGAAGCGCGCTGCTTCCTGTGTGGAAATTCCACACACCGGGCTTGGCAGTATCAATACCTTGCGGGAAACGCGAACGGGGAACAATAACCGAGGCCGCTATTCCCCCAGGCCTTCCAATAATGGCCTCCAAGGTATCGTACGCTGGGAGAGAGAATCCCGCGATGCCACGTTCGGTGTTACGGACTTGAGGGGATGAGAGCGCTAATAATGGCAGTGTCCTTCTACTACTACTACTACGTCATCATTCGTGGGCAAGCCGCTTATGACTGAGCCGGCGAGGGTAGTTGCGACACCCATCGGCTCGACAGGAGGCATCAGGCCGGCATCGCGCCGATACTGTTGTCCAGTTTTCCAGCTAAGTAGGAGGTGAGTCCAGCTGTGGCCTGCTCAGCAGAGCTCCGGTCGGTGGCAGAGCCGACTGCGGTCAGCCTACCACTGCCAATGGAACCCAGCGTGGCAGCCGTACGAAACAGTGATGTGAAGGTAGCCCTAGCAACTAACGCTGTGCCGCCAGTTGAAGTAGTGGGCGGTACTATCGACACCCCATTGTTACCCGAGAAGCTGTGCGATGTAACCACGACTGCGCAGGTTGACCCTAACGACGACGAACACCCTGGGTGACTACAGGTCGACGTCGACGGCTATAGGATGCGCGCTTTGTACGACTCAGATGCAGCTCGTACGGTTGAGCGTGCGATCGGGCTGCAGATCACCAGCGCGCTCAGTTTGCAGGTACAACCGAGTTACGGCCGAGGCGCCAGAGTGGCCGTCGGGCACTATACGCCCATTGCGGGATATATCTACGTGCCATTTACACTAGGGGCTGTAAAGAAGGACGCACGAGTGGCGATCGTATTAAATTTGGATTGCGACTGCTACGTCGGCAGAAATTTTATGCAGCTGTTCAGCGCAGTGCATGATGCCCAAGACGATACGCTATTTATCAAAGAGACGAAGGCGATCGTGCCACTAGAGGTGTCAGGGCTCGAGATAGACCTCGCGTAAATAAGCATATTGCAATTGAACGTGGTCGTTTACAAAATCCTACTTTAAGAAGGAGATGTCATACGCCGCACTACTCGCATAGAGCATGGGTTACGTGTAGGGAGTACGCAACCCATAAAGCAAAGGATTGAGGAGAAAATGCACGAGCATGTGCGAGAAATGCTAGCTGTGGGTGTAATTGAACCTGCACCAACCAGTGGGTGGTCAAGTCCCGTAGTAATGGTGCGCAAGCCCAATAGCAGTTAACAGTATTGCGGAGACTATAGAGAGGTCAACGCAGTATCCGAGCCTGACGTGTACCCATTGCCAAACATGGACGATATACAGCGCAAGCTGTAGAAGTCGCGGTACATCACGACGATGAACCTCAACAGTGCGTGTCACCAGATACCTATGGCTATAGTAGCGCGGTCACTGACTGCCTTCACAGTCCCAGGCATCGGATTGTTTATATTTAACGTATGCCCTAGAGCCTAACTTATGCTGGAGCAACGTTCCAGCGAATGATCAACGAGATTATCCTATCAGTTGATCGACGAAGCAGGCGAGAGGGTGGAAAAGATCCCCGCCAACCAGCTGAAGAGAGGTTATCTGGGGAACCCAGGTGACGAGGAGCCGAGAGACGAAGAAGACGACCTCGAGAGCGCGTTACAGCCCGCGAACGTTACCGCGAGCGCGAGTCGAAGAGCGAAGCTCCAACGCCTGTCACTCGAGCTATCAGGAATCTGCCTACACGCACTCCTTAGACAGAAGCTGTAGCCCCGACGAAATGGGGTAGGCCGCGTAAAACGGCGTACGCGACACAAATCCCAGGGACAAAACCCACTCAGGATGAGGTACCCCGGTCCAGCCCAAGTGAGGGCGACGGCGGCCGTGTAAAGATGCCTATCTCCGAATCGCCCTAGGTGGAGAGATGCTGATGAGCCCCCCCCCCCCCCCCCCCAACCTCCCTTTTTGATTTAGCTTGTTCCAGACCAGGATGGACCCAGAACAAGCCGCTGCCCTCCTCGCACGGTTCGCCCGACTGATTGCAGACGCGAGCTCCGAGCTGGTGACCACCAGGACCCAACACATGGCTCAGATCACCGAGGTGGGAGCTTAAGCCGGCCTGCCGTACCTGGCCATAGAGGGTGTTCCTAAGGAAATCAAAGAGGCCGAGGCACCCTCACCAGTGCGGACCGACGAGGAGCCACCTACAACGCTCGCGGCTGACCTCGGCACGGATAACGCCCCAGGAATCACACCTGATTGCGCTCCTACAGAGATGCCCAGATCGGACATTGAGGCAGAGGTGTCGGAAACGCAGGTCCTGCCCAGGCCCTGTTCATCAACGGCGAAGGCGGCACCACAGCCGTCCTCCATAGAGGACGATTGGGCAGCGCTCCGACCGCTACTAGAGGAGGCCCGGGACAACGCCCGACGACCATCTCGGTTGGAGGAGGACGCCTTCACCATATTCCATCAGGGCATCCGCCAACACAGGTTGGCCTTCGATCACAAGGCCAGCGACTGGGCGAAGCTGATCCGCAACCGCCAGCAGGAACTCCAGGCGGTGCGTATGATGCGTGAGGAACGACTCGCTCGTGGACACCGATAGGAAAAAGAACGCGCGGAAGCCCGACACGCGTGCGAAAAAGCGGAAAAGGTGCTGCGCGTAGCTAAAGGAGAGGTTAAGCGCGAGAGAAGCTTAACGGAGCAGGTACGCAGTGGTCTACTCGCGCAACCGAAGATCACGTCGGGCGCCTGCAAATTGTGCGGGCAGCAGGGGGTGACTCGTTCGGACCGGTGCCCCAACAAGCAGAACCACCGCGCTAGACGAGACTAGCGCAAGGTGATGGGCACTGGATGCCCACAGGTGCCCCGAGTATCACCTCGTAGCCCTGGCCTACACTCCTACTTTCCTTTCTTTTAGTGGATATCTTAATTTTTATAGTTTAGTACCTACCCCTTTCGTCGCGTATGGGTTTCATTCAGGGTCACAATTGGGGCGATATGCCAACCCTGGGGGGGGGGGGGGGCTGTAACAAATTCGAATATTCGCACCAACATACACGCGCGCGCGTGCTCGCGAATATCCGGGCTAGAAAATTCCGTCCCTCGCGCCATCGAGCACTGCTAGCGACCATGCCAGACTCTTCTCGGATGTTCCCGCGTGCTTTGCCTTATATCCTATACCGCCGTTCTCGCGAGACTTGTGCTTGTGTGCTGTGTGTAGGAGAGAGTGTGTGTGTGGCAGTAAGTGTGGGCGTCGGCACCGAAGAACTACCTCCTTCACCACTTCTGCCCGTGGGTCAAAGGGCACCTGCGGCTACACATCTTCGGGACGACAAGCGAGCGAGGCTCGCCTTCAGCATAGCGGCAACAGGTGTGCGAGAGCGAGAGGGAGATAGATAGGTAGATAGATATTTTATTTGTTTTAACAAAAAATTATTACAAAGTTATAAATCACATATGGTTCGTCGAATACATTAATTATCACTTTAAAAATTGCACATAAGTCACAAGTTTAAAATTATAGTCAATTATAGTAATGGCACATCAGTCTTTTATATAACAATTACATCAGAGTTAAAACTATTTACATATATATCGTAGATATTCACTCGTATCAAGTGACACATCCATACAATATACTACATTGTAAAAGCATTCATTCCTGTATAAAAACTTAAATGTAAATAAATTAATATAATAAATAAATAAATCAGACAATACTAACAACTAAATAGACGTAAAATTTGACATCAATTACTTACACTTAAGGGGAAAGTCTGCTTTTCCGGCTTCAAGAAATCGATTTTTTTTGTCTTAAATCTATTCCAAAACTATCCAAGAATATGTCTTCAAAATTTCAGAGGCCAAATCGACATATTTCCGAAGCTAGAGCAATTTTAGTGGCCGAGCATCGAGCAGGTGCGAATGCTCGGGCAGACCCGAGCGCGCGCTCTCCGCCCCTCGATGTATTCTATTATTCGACTATACTCGTATATACCTGGAAAGGTCCAACCGTCCTTTGAAACATTATTTGGAGTTTCTAGAAGGTCTGTGTTGAGTAGTAGTAGGGAGAACGGTATACAATATAACGGTATACTATAGCTCTCGGCATCGGCTACTACACTGTTGTTTGTAGCGTCAGCTTTCAGTTACACTTTTGATTTTGCCGAGTACACATCGAAATGTCAAGCTATCCGAAAGGTGATCGATCTAAAAGACAGCGTGCTGCGGAACCGCGAAAGCGGAAATTTTACGGCAATCGTTTTACAAGTGTTTCATCGGACGACGGACACTTACACAGGAGCCGCAGTGAGCAGAAGTTAACGACAGCAAGCAGCGATGATGTCATTATTCATTCTGCGCACTGCTACCGCATTATTGAATTTATATCTGTGTTTCCACACTCAAAATTCCAACGAATCGTTCAATTCGATTGTGTGGCGCCTAAGTCCGAAACATTTGAATTCCGGCTATAAAATCGTCGAAATTGTAGCATATATGCCTGCAGGCATTTTTAACGAGGGATACTCTGCTGTACTTTCCACCATGCAGCTCCTCAATATCATCAGCGGGCAGCAGTGCAAATTTGCTGACGCCGTCGATGCTAAGAGCATAACGCGGGAGAACCGGCGCGCATCATTTTCTAGCAAGAAGGCTCGTACAGACCGAAGATTGGAAACCCTCAGCCAAAACGAGTATTTTGAAGAAGAGGAAGGACTAATGTATGGCCCAGGGATAGCTGAGTAACCTCTAATTACTGTAAGTACCCAAAAACTTATATTTTTTTGGACCGAAATCTTTAAAGCGCGTTTTCTCGAGTTTTCATTTTTACGATTTTTAGAAAACGGTGCCGGTGATAGCAAAAAGAATATACATCCGATCAAAAAAAATCAATGTGATCTAGCTTCAGTATTAAATTATCTTCTATTTGAACTAAAAAAGTTGGACAAAAGTATTATTTAAACTACTTTTTTTGCAACTTAAAATGAATATTTTTTTTCAAAAAAGTGAATTTTTTTTAAACTGTGAAAAAATTTGGAATTTGACAACTTCTTCGGTATTTTTTGAGTTCATATAGAAAAGAAACTTATAAAAATTAAAAAAATTTTGTTTTGACTATTTCAGACGCACCGCACAACCTCCATCACCGGCACCGATTAGAAAGTGCAGACTCCAGGCGCTCCGGCAAAATGGTCATAACTTTGAAATTTTAATATTTTTTAATAACAAAACTTGTTTCCGCCGTAGCAAATGACGGTAGGTGTTGGTGGAAAGACACTCGCAGCGCGCTATAGAGACGCGCGCTCGTATATAAAGGGTAATAATACCCATTAATTATACTCCTCCGTTATAAGTTATACCCTTTTCCGAAATTCGCTTAGTTTATTATATAAATGTATAATTAAACCAATTTTTCTTGTATTCAATATATATATGTGTAATATAATCTTTTTGAATTTTGAAAATCATCCTTCTCTCGATATATTATTATCACTTTTATCATCTAAATCTCCACTTTCGTCGAAGTTATTTTCAAGGTGTACCAAAGCTGTAATTACTTTTGTCAATGTTTTACGGTTTCTTTTCTGGGGCTTTTTGCAATAGTGATAAGAGGGGATCAGAATATAACAACAATCTCTGGAACATATCTCTGTTGGTTAAAATTCTAATAGTAATATAAAATTTAATTTAATGAACACTTTGATATATACGTATAAATAGCATGTTGCACGATTATTCGAACGTAGGTGTTATTAGTTATATATAAAATTAAGTCATATTTTTCTTAATAGAACAAAAATAAAAGTAGCAGATGGAATTTCTTATTAAAAATCAACTTCATTTATATGTAACATCCGACATGTAAATAATTGTACGTAGCTGGAACTTTTTCTCGAAAATTTATCTCTAAATCTTTTAATATTTATATTATTGGTTTCCTGCGCCTCTTCAGATAACATTCCAGTAGGAAGAAATAGTTCATCCATTATTTTATTACCATGTAATAATATAACGTGTATCGATGGAGTCATATAATACCAATTGTAAAGATCTCTGTACATTCTTGCGGTCTCTTTACAATCATGGAAAGCTTCCTTATTCATAGCGTATCCAGAAAAAACAATAGCCAAAATAACCTTCAATCTTTTTAGTAGATATTTGTTAAAACCTAATTAATTAAAATTTATCGATAAATATTATTCATAAATTTGAATTAAAAAACTATACAGAGCTCTTTATCTAACAACTATCTTTTTTAGTTAAAAATTTCTCTTACGAGGAAAAATGTTCTGATCCTTCAAAATTTCTGCCTTCCAAAACAACGAAAAATTTATTGTCACTCATTAAAATTTAAATTAACTTGAGGAATTTCCAAAAGATTTAGTATAATTGTTTATGTTTGAAAATTATTTTATACTTAATGATAAAGTTACACCAATTGAATAATTATATTTCAAGTACCTAACTCTTAAGTTTTAAATTAAATTTTAATTAAAAATTAATTTTTTCAATTAACAACTTAAATTAAGTTTTTGATGAATTTTTTGCAAGTTAAAAAAAATCTAATTTAAAATGAATATTTAATTATCAAGTTGTCAAATATAAATTATTAATTATCACTTATTAATTGAAGTCGAATTGAATTACAAATCTAATCGATTATTTGTATTTCTGCGTAAATTTAATTTTACAAATTTATAATAAGTACATTATTATAAACGATTCTAGATTATAATATAACATTGTGTGTCATAAGCTCATATATTTTTCAAGGTGACTTGCGTAAAAATGCTAGTAAAATGCAAAATAAAAATTATAGGAATACTATCCCATTAAGTAAAGTACCTGTAGCCCTAATAACAACATCAGCGGAATTGAAAATTTTTCGAGCTGCGTTCCCATCAGTTGTATTTCCAGAGCCATTGGTGTAGCCACCAATACACTGAGCTCTTCGTGAAGATCGTCTTGGATTTCCTTGTTCCGGTCATTTATGATTTTTTCTTTAACTTCCTCAACCTTTAGTGGAATAATTAAAAAAAATTTTAAAAATTATAAATTAAAAACATTTTTCTCATTAAATATGCACGCGTATACAACAAACTAACGCATAAATAAAAACATATATTTTAAATTAATGTAGAAAGTGAAAAATTATTTGAAAGTTCACCCATTTAGCGTGTCGTAACCCGTTTTGTGGTTTAACTAAGAAATTTGAGTGATTTAACAAAAATAAATATTGTCAACATATTCATGTATATCTATATATATGGGTGATTCCACGTCAAGTGAGCAAGTAAAAATTTTTAATACTCTGAAACTTTAAAAAAATGTTGTATTTGATATCCAAAATATGTAAAAGTATTTTCAATCCCTCACCTCTATTGGTTCAGGATTTATGCCAAGCTTAAAAACATGATTATCTGCATTTCTTTCATTTTTCTCAAAATGTATGTATTTTTATGTTGAGAACTATAATATAAGTACTTTAATCCGTGTATTTTGATAAAAGAATTTAATGCAGAATATGATAGTATTTTTTGCATCACCAAATTTGATGATTTTGTTTGGTCCAAATTTCTGCCAAGACACCGATGAAATTTTAAGATGAGTGCCACAAGCAATTTTGTTGAAAAAAATATCAAAGATAGTTTTAGATGTATATTTTAAGATAAAATAAGATTTGGAATGGTATTATAACTCAGTTACGAGAAAAAAATAAAAGAAATTAGTGTATTTTATCAGAAACAGTTTTACATGTTAAATCTCATAAGAGTCTAACTTTGGTAAAATAAGCCAATTTCTTTTATTTTTTTTCTCGTAACTGAGTTATAGTACCATTCCAAATCTTGTGTTATCTTAAAATACATATCTAAAACTATCATTGACATTTTTTTCAACAAAATTGCTTGTGGCGCTTAGCTTAAAATTTCATCGGTGTCTTGGCAGAAATTTGGATCAATAAAAATCATCAAATTTTGTGATGCAAAAAATACTTTCATATTCTGCATTAAATTCTCTTTTCAAAACACACGGATTAAAGTACTTATATTATAGTTCTGGAGATAAAAATACATACATTTTGAGAAAAATGAAATAAATGCAAATAATCATGTTTTTAAGCTTGGCATATATCGTGAACCAATAGAGGTGAGGGATTGAAAATTCTTTTACATATTTTGGATATCAAATACATTATTTTCTTAAAGTTTCAGAGTATTAAAAATTTTCACATGCTCACTTGACGTGGAATCCTGCATATACACATATACTAGTGTATACATACATTCCTAATATTCAATATGTCAATTAGGATTCATCAAATCGAGGTTAAAAAACCGTTCCGTTGGAGAAATAAATAGAAAAAATATGCATGCGCGAAGGAACTATAGAAAATTATCCAGCCCAACCCACGGTAATATTTTTGAACTGGAAATATTTGCTGGAAATGTAAGTCAAAAGATAGAGAAATCCTTTATTGGCTTGTTCCAAATGGTTAAAATTAAAGCTCTGTGGAATTGTTTGAATATATTTTATTTTCGGCCTATTTAGAAAATTAAAAATATTCTATGTGGTCTCAAACTGAATGATCCAGGCTGAAAATTGTTTGGATGACCCTTTTTGGCATATGCTTTCATATACAAAATTATCAAAAAATTTTATTTTATACGCGTTATGTACTTATATTTATGTAGCACATTTATAAACTTTTATAATAAATATACGCTAAATATAATGTATATAAATAACACATTATTTTTTGTATCGTATTTTGACTTATGAGTGTGACATCCTATGTCACTCATACCCTTCTAACATATTTTTATAATAGTTATTTATTTACGCATAGGTGTATACACATGCTTACACAATATATATATAATTATACGTGACCGATTTCATCTCAAATCATGCAGGCCGACAGCACCTATCTCTCCGAATCAGCTCAAATTATAGTATATTATTCTACTCGGAAAATAAGCGTATACATATTTTTTGATTTTTCGATAGCATCAAAATTGCATGTGTTATGCTTTTTTCAAAAATGACTCCTCAAATTTCGTTTCTTAAAAATCGAAAACTTTTTTCTTTTTAAATCGTTCTAATTCGTCTTTTTATGGATATTTGAAAATAATTCTGTACATATTCGATGCTGTTGGTAATACACTTCCGATCTGCCAAGTTCAAAAATTTTTTTATAAAAAATCAAGGATGATATGGCATTTTTTATAAACAATGAAAAATGCTTTTTTTCTCAAAAAAGCCATCTTTTTTTTTACTCAATTTTTTTTTATAGATAGTTAGTCTCAATACCTATATTGTCATATACATGACATTTGGAATATGTTTGTTTTTTAAGAGATATAAACGAAATAAGAAAAAAAATTTATGTACCCCTAAGTATAATGATTATACGTATATAGCAGAGCAAGAATCTGTGCATTAGGCGAATACATGTACGATTATTTATATATGTGTGTGTGTACACCATAGAGGAGTATAACGCATGGTACTAGAATTCTCCGCAAGGTGGCTAAAACTCATCTTTTGCTATCACGTAGATAATGTTAGTTATTTTAGCTTATTTAAGGAACCCGGTCTAGTTATCTTAATATATATAGTATTACTTATACATACTAAGATTTCTCTTGAATTATGGCTGAAATTTATTCAACAAAGAGGCGCAAGTGTTCAAACTTTTTTGGATCACACAAAAAAAACGTATATGATGCCACTGTTAAATTTAGAAAATTGGAGAATTTAGCAGAACTTCTTCGACAAAGTTTTCCTAACAAAGCAGTGCAGAGTTCGGATTATGTATGCTTCAATTGTTATGAACGCGTTAAAAATATTGAACCAAAGGAAATAATTGATGCGATTCATTCAGACAATTATACTGACTTGGACAGTGATACTGAAGACCATGATTTTCGAGCTAGCACCCCAGAGCGGATTGAGCATTTAAACGAAACCTTAATTTCAAGTTCTTTTGGTAATGTTTCGCCACTTAAAAGGAAGAGAGGTATTGATGATTCATCTGTACAAAGATACATTATTAGAAAAAAATCAGAACTAGTATCTTCATTCTCATCTGCAACTAGCTCAAAATTGCCAGAAGCATACAATGTTTGCATTGATGAATCACATGATGATTTGACTCAATGCTTCTGCAATGAATGGCTCAATAACTTGCGAGTAGCGCTTGAAAATTGTGACAGTATCAATGAGAAAATTAGAATTTTAACGTTGCTTCCTTCCTCATTAACAAAATCTAGTATTTTATCAGCATTTCCCGAAGTAACTGTTTATATGATTGACAAAGCAAGAATGATTGTAACAACTAAGGGAATATATTCTGAACCTGACGCGTATACTGGTCATCCATTGGACGAAAAGTCTACAAAAATTGCCATGGAATATTTTCTAAACGATGACTTTAACTGTACACGTCAAAGCCCTAATAAATGTGATGTTGTGACTGTTCAACAAAATAGAAAAAAAAATAAATAAAACGTTATTTGACACGTAGTTTAAAAAAGGCGTATAAACTATTCAAACAAGAAAACCCAGACATAAAAATCGGTATAACAAAGTTTTATACATTAAAACCAAAGTTTGTTATGTTGAGCCCGTCGAAGGAAGTGTGTCTGTGCATTTACTGTGCAAATTTTGATTTATACGTTAATAGTCTAAATAATTTCCTAGGAGGCAAACATTCAGACCTCGATAGAGTTCGTTCTACACTTTTATCGGCAATTGTTTGCTCCAATTTATCCGATAAGTGTCTTTTTCAAGAATGTACTTTATGCCCAGGTTCAAGAAATTTTCAACCTAAGTTTGTTTGGATTAGAGACAACTAATGAACACGAGGAGATTGTTTTTGCTATGTGGGAAAATGACCATCTTGTGAAGAAAAGATTAACAATCTCCAATTTTTTTAACGATCTTTCCTCTTGGACAGTCAAAACAAGCGTTCATTTAAATATTAAAAATATACAAAGAAAAGCTATAAAAGAAGAGAAAGAAATAGCTGCAGTTAACTCAGGTCATCTAGTACTGCATGGTGATTTTGCTGAAAATTGGGCAATGATTCACAGTAACCCTATTCAAGGTACTCACTGGGTTAATCAACAGGTCTCTATTTTCACAGCAGTTTGTCATCAAGGAAAACTAACAAAAACTTTTGCTGTCATCAGTGATGATAGAAAACACGATTCTGCCCATGCCTTGTTAGCAATGGAAAAAATAATTGATTCGATGAAAAATGATTCAACCGATTTAATAGATCAAATATCGATTATAACAGATGGAGCAGCAAGCCACTTTAAAAATCGATTTCAATTGTATGAAATGAAAAATGCTTCCATCAATAAAAAATGGTTGTTTTCAGCTACAGGTCAAGGGAAAGGTGCATGTGATGGTGTTGGCGGACTAGTCAAACACTATGCAACTAGACATAATCTTCAGAACACTCATATTGAATCAATACAAGATGCCAATGCTTTTGTAACAAAAGTTCAATCTTATACTAATAATATTAAACTAATCTTACTACCAAAAGAAGATATTGAAGTTTTTAGACAAAATAAAATAAAAGAGTGGCTTAAGGCTCCTAAATATAACGGCATTCAGAAAACCCATGTATGGAAAGTAAATGTAGGTAAAAAGAAAAAATCTTATACAGGTCGAACTGCTCTTCGTTCTTTAACAAAATTGTTAAATAAAGAGAACCAGAAGAAGAAGAAAATCAACTCAAAGAATCGTGTTAGCAGGAAAGTTAGAAAAAGCAATAAAATGTCTAAAAATCATAAAAAAGGGAAAAATACATAGGATTTTTTCTTGCACGACAGTGCTATGGGGGAACATAAAATTTTTTTCTTATTTCGTTTATATCTCTTAAAAAACAAAAATATTCCAAATGTCATGTATATGACCATATAGGTATTGAGACTAGCTATCTATAAAAAAAAATTGAGTAAAAAAAAGATGGCTTTTTTGAGAAAAAAGCATTTTTTATTGTTTATAAAAAATGCCATATCATCCTTGATTTTTTGTAAAAAAATTTTTGAACTTGGCAGATTGAAAGAGTATCACCAACAGCATCGAATATGTACAGAATTATTTTCAAATATCCATAAAAAGACGAATTATAACGATTTAAAAAGAAAAAAGTTTTCGATTTTTGAGAAACGAAATTTGAGGAGTCATTTTTGAAAAAAGCATAACACATGCAATTTTGATGCTATCGAAAAATAAAAAAATACGTATACGCTTATTTTCCGAGTAGAATAATATACTATAATTTGAGCTGATTCGGAGAGATAGGTGCTGTCGGTCTGCATGATTTGAGATGAAATCGGTCACGTATAAGCGCTCACAAATTTGACTCCTTCCGAAATACACGCGGTCGTTACCGCGCCGAAGACAATCATGCGAAGGAGAAGTGCAGTCTCAGCACTCTCTCCTTTACGACCAGGTCGGTTAATTTTCAAAAATTGTCAGTTCCTCATTGGAAGAGAAGCTCTGACGTACACCTTCTTCACACACAATAAGCGAGATTATAATTACCTCGCGCTTACGAAATTATACGCTTTTACTTGACTGGAAGTGTGAAGGTGGCCGTCAGCCCCTTTCGTTCAACGAGGAACGAGACCAGGATCCTTCGCACCGACCTCGAGAAGCCCGCTGAAGTCTCCGGCGTCAACAGCATTAGCCTAGCGACATCATCTTTGTGGACCCATCCACCGGCCTCGAGAAGCTATCTAATTCTTGATTGGAAGTGAATGTAGAGTCGACTATCCGAATATAAATCGCTCCGCGGCCCTCAGCGTGTAATGGTAATTAATTGCAAGTTAACACAATCTAATTATTAAAGATAAATCGTGAGTTTAGGCCTAGAAAATCGAGACGAGCTAATAATTATTCAAATATAAACAAGTTAATTAATTAGTAACTTCGGCGAACGTAGCGTAGAAACCTAATTTCGTGCATAATCATTTAAAATTGTAAAATAAAAGGTTAATAAATATGATACAGAAAAAAAAAAAAAAAAAAAATATATATATATATATATATATATATACATTCTTGTCGATATAAAAATACAAATACGAAATAACCTTATTCTTCATCACTCACCTTAAATAAACCTCTGTCTCTTTAAATAATTATTCTGAAAAGAATAAGGTACGTGCGTACCTTCGACGAATCGGAGTAAAAACGGATCGAACTTTGCAAGTTGTCTCGCATCGCGAGGCAAGATGCAACATTGTGAGGTACGAGACTCCGTGTTAGGCGCGGGACCAATATGCGTAATTCGTTCTCACATAGCGAGACATAATACTCCAATGCGAAGTACGACACTCCGTACCAGACTCGGGACCAATATGCGCACTTCGTTCTCACACAGCCAGATACGATACTCCTATGCGAGGTACGACACTCCGTGCTAAACTCGGAACCAATATGCGCACGTCGATCTCATACAGCGAGACACGATACTCCAAAGCTAGGTATTAGCCCCGTGCTAGACCCGGAGCTAACACGCGCAGTTCGTTTTCACACAGCGAGACACGTCACTCCAACACGAGGTACGAGACCCCATGCTAGACTCGGAACTAATACGCGCGGTTCGTTCTCATACTGCGAGGCTTGATACAGCATCGCGAGATACGAGACTGTGAGCTAGACTTGGGAACTATATGCGCAGTTCGTTCTCACACTGTGAAGGACAATTCTCTAAATAAATCACTCCTTCGTAGCTTAAAAGTAGTAGATCGATAAAAGTTTTCCCGCAAAATCTAGTTTCACGCGAATTACAAATATTTGTTTGCGATATAACCCACGCAGTCCGAACACTAATTCGGATGTAACAAATTGGTACCCCTGTTGGGGAACGAGTCCGAACCGACTATTACTACACCAATAAACATAGATAAACCCTACATTAATTTAAAAACAGAAAAGAAACACTTAATAATCAAATAAATTAAAAGTAATATAATCCATTACCTATCTTCAATAAAGCTAATATAGAGTGGCTAAATCAGAATAGAATCTCACAGCTGCGATTCATCGCTGAATTGGAACATTCAAGTGCCTATCATTCTCGTTACTATGATACATTATTATTCAAACAAATTTCTGATCGAGTACATTTATTACATTTATTACGCTACGAGAAAAATGAAAATGGATAATATAAAAAGTTGAATTATTCTCCTCTCAGAGTGTTTCATAGATTTTAACATTTTCCGGCACTTAGATAGTATTTTAGAACGGGCCAATAGGCAGCACGATATAAAGATATCAGATTTCTATTCCACCCTTAATGAAATATTTCGAGAAGCCGCTCACTGTCTTCAACATAATCGCGACATTAATGCTAAAACTTTTACACACCAATTAAATATTTTCGCTCGTTACATATTTGTAAAGAACCTTCCAAATTATATTCATCATCACGTTTTTCGTTCTGTCCTTGAAACTTTGCAAGATGTTTATGACTTAGCTACTCATTTTACATACACGGATTTTGCACGAGTTATAAACATTTTTACTCTATCTATTCAAATATACCTGACAAACATCTTTTAAATCAAACCTGCAATAGTATTTACACAACACCTGCGAAAAATCTAGACGGACATTCTTCTTACCATTCCGTACCTCCCCAATTAGTTTCTGCTAACCCTCACAAAATTTCTAAAGCATTAACGGAAGTCAAATCTATAAAATATAGCTTAGCTTCTCCAGAATCTTGCTCTTCAGTATTGCTTCTCGCATCTTCCGCAAAACTGAACCCAGAAGATCGAGAAATTTCAAAATCAGAAATTACAAATCTGACAGACACTGTTCGTCTCGATCTCAGTTCCCCGTTCAGTCTTATTTTTCAGAGAGGATTTGAGCGGAGTAAACGAATCTCATAATCTCAGTCCACAATTAAATACCGTAAAATTGTAAATTCTCATAAAATCTGTTCATACAAAAATAACGATAACAATGATATTTCTGAAAACTCATATTCAAACTCAAAAATTTCCAATGAGCATTATGTTCTTAGAAAGATAAATAATCATCCAATTTCTAATTCATCTGTCCATTAGTGAACGAAATTTCAAAGATTTTTAAAAATATTTTCACGAAATATTCTCTAACGGATGAATTAAAATCTAACACATGTAAAAATTTCAGTCAACATCGCCGAAACTATAAAAGTATTCCCCCCTCTGTTTCTACAAAATCACAAAATTTTAGAACTGGAGTCATTAGAAAATTTGGACAATGAATTTCATTTTCCATAGATATTTAACCCCCCCATACTACAATTTATAATGATGCCTTTAACCCATTTCTTCCCAAGCGACCATTTTATAGTCGATTGGTTTTTTGCCTAAAAAATTGTCGAAAAAAAAAATAATAACCAATAGCACTTTTGTGAAGTAAAATTGTCCGCTCTTTCCAATTCTTAAATATAGGTATATAGAGTATACATTCTAAAAATCTTGCGAAGACAGCAAAAATGTTTTTAAATTTATCAAGTCTTATCCGAAATTATCACATTTGCTTCATTCGAGCGGAGTAAAGCTTCGGATTTGCGAATAGCTGACTCTATAAATTCTTTAACAAACAAACACTTCATCGATTTCTGAAAAGGAGCACCTCTTGCACAATACGATCCAGAAAGCGAACATATTCATATCGGTAAGACTCATATTTCTAACTGTCAGCTCGATGTGCTAAGTCTCACAAAATTTTTAGATCCGTATCCAACACCAAAAATATTTGAATCACTCTCTCTCTTTCTCTCTCTCTCTCTCTCTATATGAACTTAAATTTCAAAAATCCAATAAAGATACTAAACATAAATAGTTTCACAAGGTCATCAAAATATTCAATTTACCAATCAGTGAACTGCATTCTGATTCCGCGGATAAAAATCTCACTACTTATAATCAATTTCGACATTATAACTTTATCAAATATTTATTGATGTGATCTATCAGCGTATATATTTTCGAAAATTTAATGACTATAAGTTTACAAAATATACAAATTTCATCAATCTAACTCTGTAGAAATTATAAATCACTTACAATGTGAAAGCAATAAGACTCTTCCATACACCATTAATACAGCTTCGGATTTGAGAATAGCTATCAAAATCAATGTCACAAAATTAAGAGAAAAATCAACTAACCAACTCTTTCAATTTAGAGAGCCAAAATTACAAGATACAGCAAAAGATACGTTCTGATTAAATTACTACAAACGTTTTAAAAATCCGAATATTTCACGCATGATATCTCAAAATTCCAGAGACTGTATAAGTATTATTACACAATAACAATGGACGATGAATATTATTATTTTTATCTCCAATCAAAATCCTTCAAAAATAAAATAAATTCTAAATTTAATTACAATATTAATGTAAATATTCTTATTTGCAGGTACGAAATAATGTTGAAATCAATAAATGCCATCCACATAATTAAGTCTCAACATTTTATAAATATGTTAATAAAAACACCGCGTTTTCGTATCATAAGCATATCAAAACAACTTACATTTTTCTCTCTAAAACTCAATTATCTCTTCACCCACTTAACATATTTAATCATAAAACTTCTCAGCTATTATCAGAATAGTAACAACCTGCATAATCAAAATAACATACATCATGCACAAGCGACCCCTAAATGTAAGTAAAAGCTAACTTCAGACCTAATAATTGAAGACTTTTTACAGTCTGTAATTTTTATTACAATTTTGATATATAGCCTAATCAAAAATGGAGAAACGTGTAATCTCCACATTGCCATAATAGCCCCATTCAAACCATTACCATTCTGCAAAGACTTGACCTTTTACAAAGTACGGCCTTATATTTCATGTTCAGACATATAACCTAAGACCCGAACCTTTCATTTATTCCTCTCCCTCTCAGCAAAGGGGGACCCTGCTTTAGAAGGCCTAAGAATAGCTTTTTTTGCGAATTTTTTGAAATGGAAAAAAACAACTGACCCCAGCGAACTTTTTTGGATGCTTTTATGTGTATTTGATCTTTACAAATTTTTTTAAAATGAAACACTGAAATACAGTCGATTTATAAACACATTCGCAGAGCGCCTCGCGCTAATTTTCATGTATGTTTCTTCTGGGTGAACTAAGAAAAACCGGAAGAAATTATGAAATTCTAACTTTTTCCAGGCTTAAAAAGTGCTTTTTGAAAAAAAAAAATCACTTCAACTTGCTATTAAAGTTGTTTAAAAAGATTTTTTCAACAAGATTTTTAGTTCTGATAGAAGAAGATACAATACTGAAGATAACAAGCTTTGAATCGTTCCGATAGGTCGTTTAGTTCTTTTGTAATCACGCCCACCAATTTAGAGAAATCGTAAAAATGAACACTGGAGATATCGCGCTTCAAAGTTTTCGGTAAGACAAAGTATCAATTTTTGATTACTTACATCCGCTAATCAGCTATTCCTAGTCCATATAATAGACCTTATGCTTCCTCAAAAAACTCACTTTGATGCATTTTCTCTAGTCTACGAGCCGTACGAGCTTCCTTACTGGAAAATTAGTGGCGCCTGTTCTCCCTCTCGAGCCGTTTTGTGTCAGCGTTAGCAGCAAATATTTTGCACTGCTGGCGAATACTCAAATACAGCAACTGCATGGTACTAAAAACTGCAGAATACCCTTCATTGAACATTCCTGCAGCCATGTAGGCGGCAATTTCAATGACTCTTTGACCAGAATGCAGATGTTTTGGATTCATGCGCTA
This sequence comes from Gastracanthus pulcherrimus, assembly GCA_949152435.1. Classification (NCBI taxonomy): domain Eukaryota; kingdom Metazoa; phylum Arthropoda; class Insecta; order Hymenoptera; family Pteromalidae; genus Gastracanthus; species Gastracanthus pulcherrimus. Next base: position 59,225,825 of record OX424572.1, on the reverse strand, counting down.
GACTGTCGAGTTGAACGACTCGTTGGAACTTTGCTTGTGACCGCCTAAGCATCGCGTTAAAAATTCATCAGTAGAAAGTTCCTCGTTAATAGGGCGAATGTGTTCCTCCACTTTTTCGTCAATCAATCGAACAGGATGCTTAAAAGATTTCAGTTGATTCATGAATTCAGTCTTGCACTATTAATACCAGCTGTCAGCGTCTGCCGAACAACTCTTCTGCCGACGAGATTTATCCGTGGAACAATAATGATCCAACGTTGCTATTATAGCTTATTTCATCTCTTGGTCAGAATTAATATTTCTTCCAATAGCTAAGCCACAATAGATCGTTAGAGTTTTAATAAGATTTTCCGTCAGGCACTTCTTACCTCCGAGCTTCTCTTGCATCTTTTTATTTCGGAGTCGCGTACCCATACGTTTTTGTACCTGTCCCACGAACTCATTTTTTGTGCCAAAACCTAAGCCTCGATGTCCACTCCTTGCAAATGTTACGTTTTGTTTCCACGATCTGCAGATTACAATATTAGTTATCGCATGAAAAACTGTGAAAAAGGGTTTAACTAATTTCATAAAATATCTATTTTTATATCTTTCTTAGCTTACAGGGAAAATAATTATTAACAATAATTTTACTAACAATTATATAGTAAAAATTGATTAAATAGATTACACATACTATCATAATAATATACAGTTAAGGAAAATATATTTAACACTAAATTAAAATATACCTAAAAATAACCTGGACTAAATAACAATAAGTCCAATATCCGAAATCGAGCCCCGCGCGAGACTCGTTCCCTCTTCGCACAGGCTCGAGCCACGCGTGAATGCTCGTTCCCTCTCCGTGCAGTTTGAGCCACGCGCGAGACTCGTTCACTCCGATGCAGTTCCAGCCCCGCACAAGAATCATTCCCTCTCCATGCAGCTCGAGGCCCGCACGAGACTCGATCCGTCTCCGTGCAGTTCGAACTCCGCGTATGACTGGTATGCACACTCGAACCCAGCGCGATCTCTTTTTGTAAAAGACCCAAACTGTTTACCCCTGAACAGATAAGAGAATCCCCGTTTATATCATCCGAAGCAGAGTACTACTACATCTTGGAAATTCTAGAATATTCTTGAAAAATTCTTGAATAATTCTTGAATATTCTTGAATAATTCTTGACAATTCTTGAATATTCTTGAAAAATTCTTGAATAATTCTTGAATATTCTTGAAAACTTCTTGAATAATTCTTGACAATTCTTGAATAAATCTTGAAAATTCTTGAATAATTCTTGAGATCTCTTGATAATTCTTAACAATTCTTCAATTATTCTTAAAAATTATTGAATAATTCTTGAAAATTCTTGAATAATTCTTGAAAATTCTCGAATAATTCTTGAATAATTCTTGAATATTCTTGAAAAATTCTTGACAATTCTTGAATAAATCTTGAAAATTCTTGGATAATTCTTGAGATCTCTTGAATAATTCTTAACAATTCTTTAATTATTCTTAAAAATTATTAAATAATTCTTGAAAATTCTAGAATAATTCTAGAAAATTCTTGAATAATTCATGAATTATTCTTGAAATTCTTGAAAATTCTTGAATAATTCATGAATTATTCTTGAAATTCTCGAAAATTCTTGAATAATTCTTGAAAATTCTTGAAATTCTTGAAAATTATTGAATAATTCATGAATTATTCTTGAAATTCTCGAAAATTATTGAATAATTCTTGAAAATATTTAAATAATTCTTGAAAATTATTGAATAATTCTGGTAAAATATTGAATAATCCTTGCAAATTATTGAATAATTCTTGAAAATTATTGAATAATTCTTGAAAATTATTGAATAATCCTGGCAAATTATTGAATAATTCTTGAAAATTCTTGAAAATTCTTGAATAATTCTTGATAATTCTTAACAATTCTTCAATTATTCTTAAAAATGATTGAATAATTCTTGAAAATTCTTGAATAATTCTTGAAAATTCTCGAATAATTCTTGAAAATTCTTGAATAATTCTTGACAATTCTTGAATAAATCTTGAAAATTCTTGAATAATTCTTGAGATCTCTTGAATAATTCCTAACAATTCTTTAATTATTCTTAAAAATTATTGAATAATTCTTGAAAATTCTTGAATAATTCTTGAAAATTCTCGAATAATTCTTGAAAATCTTTGAATAATTTTTGAAAATTCTTGAAAATTCTTGAATGAGTCTTGAAAATTCTTGAATAATTCTTTAATTCTTCTTGAAATTCTTGAAAATTCTTGAATAATTCATGAATTATTCTTGAAATTCTTGAAAATTCTTAAATTATTCTTGAAATTCTCGAAAATTCTTGAATAATTCTTGAAAATTCTTGAATAATTCTTGAAAATTTTTTAATAATTAGTAAAAATTCTCGAATAATTTTTGAAAATTCTTGAATAATATTTTTAAATTCTTGAAAATTATTGAATGATTCTTGAAAATTCTTGACTAATTCTTTAATTATTCTTGAAATTCTTGAAAATTATTGAATAATTCATGAATTATTCTTGAAATTCTCGAAAATTATTGAATAATTCTTGAAAATATTTAAATAATTCTTGAAAATTATTGAATAATTCTTGTAAAATATTGAATAATCCTTGCAAATTATTGAATAATTCTTGAAAATTATTGAATAATCCTGGCAAATTATTGAATAATTCTTGAAAATTAATGAAAATTATTGAATAATTCTTGATAATTCTTAACAATTCTTCAATTATTCTTAAAAATTCTTGAATAATTCTTGAAAATTCTTGAATAATTCTTGAAAATTCTCGAATAATTCTTGAAAATTCTTGAATAATTCTTGAATATTCTTAACAAATTCTTGACAATTCTTGAATAAATCTTGAAAATTCTTGAATAATTCTTGAGATCTCTTGAATAATTCTTAACAATTCTTTAATTATTCTTAAAAATTATTGAATAATTCTTGAAAATTCTTGAATAATTCTTGAAAATTCTCGAATAATTCTTGAAAATCTTTGAATAATTTTTGAAAATTCTTGAAAATTCTTGAATGAGTCTTGAAAATTCTTGAATAATTCTTTAATTATTCTTGAAATTCTTGAAAATTCTTGAATAATTCTTGAAAATTTTTTAATAATTCTTGAAAATTCTCGAATAATTTTTGAAAATTCTTGAATAAATTTTTTAAATTCTTGAAAATTCTTGAATGATTCTTGAAAATTCTTGACTAATTCTTTAATTATTCTTGAAAATTATTGAATAATTCATGAATTATTCTTGAAATTCTCGAAAATTCTTGAAAATATTTAAATAATTCTTGAAAATTATTGAATAATTCTGGAAAAATATTGAATAATCCTTGCAAATTATTGAATAATTCTTGAAAATTATTGAATAATTCTTGAGAATTATTGAATAATCCTTGCAAATTATTGAATAATTCTTGAAAATTATTGAATAATTCTTAAAAATTATATCTCGTTTTATATAATTATATTCACTATCTTTCTTTATAACATTTTTAGCATGTCAAACACATTACTTACCTATATACCACTTATTTATTTTGGCACAAGTATTTTTGGAAAAATTTATTTCGGGTTAATAAAATTGTAAATGGAATGAATACTGATGAACTAGCATGAACCGTCATGCAAGGGAAAGTATAAAACTTTCGAGGTCTACGTTAATTATGTAATGTAGTTACTTTTAAAGTAGAAAAAATATTATCACATTTGAATACAAAATTTGTAAGATACAAAATGAATATTATTTTTACAAATAAAGCATACGACCAATAATATGATTGCGATAATGAAACAAAGAAGGATTTACAATTACATAAAATAGCATTTTTCTATATTACATTAGTTATAAATTTTCTGTGTAAGTGGATCTCGACATCATCTCGAAACCCAATGAGACCAATAATAAACCTTTTAGATACGACTTATTTAAGATCATTATTTAACTACCAGAAATGGATACGTATTTAACCCTCTACCAAGAAAAATAATATAACCCACGAATAGTGTGAAGGTAATACGCGACAGTCAAGATCCACCTCATCCAGCACTCTGAAATCTTGTTCTGCAATAATTATACAATTCATAAAGGGACATACAGATATTAATAAAAGCGAATTGGATAAATTTGAAATTAATTAAATTAAAAATAATTAACCTTTATAGTTACAGAATATATTAATAATATTTTATTTACATAATTCACTTTCAAATAGATTTTTTTTCTTGGAATTGTACAACCGTGACAAATTCTAATTAACCACTAAGCAATCTTTTATAATTCTAGCAGAAAATGAACTTATACGATTCGTACCGACCATATGATGAACTATGTGGTTCTTATAGATAGTTGAACAATTAATGTTGTAATAGAAGAATATTTTGTACTAGTTTATCAAGATTACCTTTATTCAACAAATTAAACGAATAAATTCTCGATACAAATAAAGGCAAATTATTAATGCCCTATGTAATCAATAATTTAATAATTCTCAAAATGTCGCAATATTTATGAAATTGTATGATCGCCCTATTTTTAAATCACTTATCTACCACTTATTAAAATTAAATAACGATAACAAAGATTTTGAAATACAAGTAGAAATATCTTGTTATACTTTTATCCACTATTTTACAAGCATGTATTTTATATATGTATATGTGTAGGTATTTTATATTCTTAGATTCATCCTTATACCTAAAAAAGTAAATTAACTTAATAATATATATATATATATATATATATATATATATATATATATATATATATATATATATATATATATATATACAGTTTCATAAATCAAATGAATACGTTTGTCTCACCCTTAAAATAGAACGGGAACCAAGTCTTGACTTAATTTGTACCCAATACTAGAATGTTCCACGCTACTCAATATAGAGAAGAAACATGGTGCTTCTCCGCTCCACCAGCAATGGAGTATTCATGTAACTGCATACAAACAGAGCATATACAAGTTAGAACACCGAGAAGTTAGAACATTGAGAAGATAGAACATCGAGACGTTAGAACATTGAGAAGATAGAACATCGAGAAGTTAGAACACTGAGAAGATAGAACATCGAGAAGTTAGAACATTGAGAAGATAGCACATCGAGAAGTTAGAACATCGAGAAGTTAGAATATCGAGGAGTTAGAACATCGAGAAGTTAGAACATCGGGAAGTTAGCTCGTCGAGAAGTTAGAACATCGACAGCGTCATCGTACAATGATCAACATCCGTCCGCACGAGGCTTGACACCGCCACCGCTCGCATGAGACATGGCCATTCCTCTCGCCATAACTAAAACCGGATCAAATTCTCCGTCGTAGATGCCAAAAACAACACTAGAGGACGATGACTTGTTCGACTATGAGCCAGACGAAATCGAGTAGCTAGAGCGGGCGACCGACTCGACCTCTCCGCCAGCAGAGCCACTACAAGCGCCAACAGCAGCCGCTCGACGGAGGTTCCAACCTCTCCGACGAAGCGCATGAAGAAGGTACAATCCTCTTCGACGCCGGAGGTACGATCCGCTTCGATCCTCCGCACGAGATATAGCCTACAGAGCCAACATTAGCCGCTAAACGGAGTTTCGAAGAACGGAGAACCACCGTGTCAGCAGCTGCAACTGGCCTTTCAACTTTGTTCAAGATGAGTATAAATTATATCTATTAGAACTTGTAACTTAATTGTTAAATAACTCTAAATGTTGTTTTTATCAATTTCAGCTTACTGTCCGTAAGATTCCAAGTGAACGCATGGACAGAGTGGGCTCAAAATTTATGGAGATACTCATTATAGTAGTACTTTTAATATGAGCGTAGGGATTTTGATTTGAACGCGAAAATTGAGGTTAGCTTTTCCGTTCCGAAGTTTTCTTGAAAAGGAAATAATGTTAGATACTTTTTAAGGTCTCAAAGTATTTCTTACTTTAATACAAATTGGGGCCAACTTTTAGTTTTTCAATTAACAAACTACAATTTGAATAAATAGCAAAAACATGATTAGACATGGACAGAAGATACGGACACCACTTAAGCAGCGTTGGACACGGTTAGTACTGGGATGGGCGACATTTTTGTTTATTTTTATGATTGTTGTTTGTTGAAAAAAATGATTTTTTCAATTTTTGGCTGTTCATTGAGGGTCAATAAAGAATTATCACGAAGAATAAAAATCTCTTTTAGAGTTTTGAGATTTTTTGCAAAATTCATCCGAGAGCGATAAGCAAAGTTAAGGAAAGACAGCATCAATTGGTAGCAGTAAGTGCTTGGATACGTTCCCGCCCGGGAACCTCGCGAATAAAAATTGTTGTTTATTGCAAAAATTGATTTTTTTAAATTTTTTGATTGTTTCTTGAGAGTTAATAAACAACTATTTCGAAAAATAAATGTATTTTTTTTAATTTTGAGATTTTTTGGAAATTTTATCTTAGGTCGATCATTGATAATAAGTAGTATTGGTAGGAGTCAGGACTCGGATAGGTGCCCGCCCGGGAACTCCGCGCCTTATGATAATTTCTTATTTTTCAAGATTTTTTTTGCAAAAGTATTGTTTATTAATTATTAATAAACAATAATTTTAGAAAATTGGATTGTTTTTCGGATTTTCGGATATTATAAGAAGAATTAAATCCATTTTTTAATTTTTTCTCTTTATTTAGGAAAATTATTTTTTTGCAAAATTGTTATTAATAAACAATGATTTCGGAAAAATAAATTATTCTTGGATTTTTAGTATTTTTAAAATAATTCACTATATCGAACTGTTCAATTTCGAAAAGCTGTTTTTCTACAGAATTATTGTTTATTGAACAATAATAAACAATAAATTGAAAAAATTATAAATTTTCCGAATTAAGATTTTTTGAATAATAGAATTGAAACTTAGAAAAAGTATCGTAGAAGAGAAATTCTCGATAATTTTCGACATTTTACAAGGTGGAAGAAGTTTATTTATGAAAACATTTTTTTTGGAAAATAGAAAATTTTAAAAAGTTAAATTTCTTCCTGAATATTATTTTGAACACAAAAATACAATTTTATCGAAAATAAAATAGTACAGTGCTTCTTTTCAGGATCCTCAAATTATGAAACGAAAAATAGTTTCACATTTCTTTTATTAAACCAATAATTTAAAAACCGATAATTTTTTTTTGGATCATCATATATTTCTGAAAATTTAAATTTCTTTTGGAAAATTAATTTTTCGGTTTTTTTCGGAATCTTATGGTCTCCGAAATTAAGAAATAAGATTATGAAAAAGTTGCTATCTAAAATTGAAAACATTTTTGACATTATTATTGGAAAAGTTGGTCTATTCAACTATACAGTTTTTATTTTCTTTTTCCTTGAAAAAGACAATTATAACAGAAAAATTAAGAGTAACAAAGACTGTACTTATTTTTCGTTTCTGAACAACTTGCAAAAAATTTTACACACACTTCGGCTATTGAATACGAGATTTGAACTCAGAAGAGTTTAGAAACACGTAAAAATTTTAAGTTTTTATTAAATTTTATCGATGGTGTACCCGTAATTGATTGGATTGATAAAGCAAATAGATAGCGAAAATGCAAATGTAGCATTTGCGAAAATCGTGCACTCAGCTACAACGTGAAAAATTCAATTGCGAAATTTTTCTTGTGCCACCGTATTGTGATACCGTCGCACACACTTGCAAACTCTGATATCTTGCGAAGCGAAAAAAGATAGATAACGGCGAACGAAGATAGTTATCCATCAGATCATAAGATGTCCAGTAAAACGGAAACAGCTGTGGAAGAATGGCTGACTGAGTTAAACGGCTAACAATTAAAAGGAACGCTAGCATAACTCAAGATGTCCACCGACAGCAACTATTTCGCCCAAGCATACCGCTTGCAGAAATGGTTGCTGGGAGACTACACGGCCAACGATTTCATTGATGAAACCGAAGAAGAGAACGAAACCATCAATGATCGAGCATGGCGCTATCAAGGAAGGCACGCATACTGGTGAATCAAAAACACATAAACTGACCTCACTGATATCGGACACAGAATTTCACATGAATCTCGAGCAGTCGTTGCGGGGACCACCAGAGGTCACCGTAACCAACAGTGCGACAAATGAAAGCACTGAGGAGTCACACACAGCCAAACAAAAAGGAGATGATTACTTTGGTATCTGCGCAAGAGAACGAATTCCAGATACCAAAAGATGTATCGTTCGTCATAGCAGAATTAATCTCAGAGGTTAGATCGTTGATAAGCCAGATGGAGAACCTGAAGCGTGAACAAATACTGTCTAGCACAAGACAGAAAGATGCCAGACGTCCTGGATATGTGAATTACAAGGACAGATTTACAGTATTTCGTGATACACAGCTGAATAAATCCCACAACCAGACGGGGCCACCTCCCACGGTAAGCGGCACCTTTGGGGGGGAGGCGGTAGTCGACGAACGACTACAGCTGATGTACATCAGTAAAATCGACCAGCTGTGGATAGAAGAAATAACCTCAATGCATCGAGTCCTAGATTCGCGTCAGGAATCCCAGAGCAAACACGAAGGCTCGGTGGCAACGCCAAAGGCGTTGGTCAAATAGTCAGGAAATGAAATGTCAAATTCTCTGGCAAGATAGATCAGAGCATAGACGTTTTCCTAGCGCTAATCGAAGACTGTAATGCGCTGAGTAACCTGTCGGATGAAGAACTCTTCGCAGCGCTGTCCGAACTCTTCACTGACAACGCAGCGACTAGGTACAGAAACAACAAAATGAAGTAGAGAACATGGAACGATTTCACTACTTCAACCAGGTGCTGGTACGATACAAGTCGTCAATACCATCAAAAACTGCTCAATGAGGCCAACTAGTAGACGCAAGGTATGGGCGAACTAGTCCGTGATTACCTCACATGATTGTTAGGCATAATGAACGAATTATCGCCGAGACTAGAGGATAGCTAGGAATTAGATCTGTTGCATAGAACCCAGCGAGGAGACGCTATTGGACGCTACTTCAGGCGCTGAGCAGACGCTGGAGCTTCTCCCGAAGGAGTGGCCGTATTGGTAGCGCAACCGTGCTCAATCTTCTCAGAAGAAAGAGAAGAGCTCATGCGACCACAAGGAAGTCGCTACCTTGGAAGAAGGGGTCGCCGCGATCTCGCCAGCAGGACTCGCTGATGTCACGAATTCGGAACATCAGGAGCTAGAAAACCTCCTAAACGAATTACTGAAAGACCGATGAGATACGTGCAGACTCACGTGCGATATTGACATCACATCGATGTTGGGTTGACGAAGCCCATTAAACTGAGGTACTTCCCTATTTCGGAAACAATCGAGCGGGAAATGCACCAGCAAGTGAATGAAATGCTGGAGCAGAAATATACCGAGTCATCTAATAGCGTCTGGTCGAGACCAGTGGGCGTGGTGAAGAAGAAGAGCAGCATCGATAGGTTCTGCGTTGACCACTTAAAGGTCAACGCGCAAACGAACTCGGAAGCGCATCCCTTGCCATATGTGCAGGATATGTTGCCGAAATTGAAAAGAGCTGCTGATAAGAGAAGGAGAGGAGGCCGCCATGGCCACGGTGTACGCGCTTGGCGGACGCCAAGCGAGATCACGCGGCTCACGAATCCCCGGGGGACCGAAGCAGTCCGGTTCTGCGGCATCTTGAGCAAACCAGGGGTGCGTCATCCCTCCAAGTATCCTAATGCGGGAAAACTGCACGCGGCCATCATGGAGGGGTGAAACAGCCCGAAGAAAGGTGAGAATAAAAAAGTAGTCAAATAATTCTGAAATAGAAAGGAGATCGTGTTTAATAACATACTTCAATCCACACCTCTCACACCCAATTCCTCATTCTCATGATAGAAGTTTCTGAACTGGGTAAGTATCGTCTGGGAGGGGGATGTAACGAGTCGCGAATACTTCGCGAGTAATACAGCGCGGAGAATAGGCCAAGTGTCGCCATCTAACAGCTGCGTCCGTCAAAATGTAGGCAAGAGAGAGCAGGCGATGAGATGCCGCCGAGGCCGTGGGGAAAGGCCATTATCGTTAACGTTATCGCGCTGCGCACCACGCTTTCTGCTTGCAAGTGTTCGCGCTTGTGCTGTGTACGGTGATTCTCGTGTGCGTGGGTGCAAGAATGACTGGTAGAGGTGAATGCTCGACCGCCACCATCATTAAAAGAAGGAGAGTCCGCACGCGAAGCGAGAAGCCTCCAGCAGCAAGCGCCGATGCGGCAACGGAAGGGAAAGCGACAGATCTAGCGGCCAGCAGCGAGAAAGAGAGAGAGAGTCTAGCGAAATCATCTTTGTAGGACCCATTCACCGGCCGCGAAAAACCACCTAATTCTTGACTGGAAGTAAATAGAGAGTCGACTATCCGAATACAAAGCACTCCTCGACCTTCAGCGTGTAATGATCATTAATTGCTAGTTAACACAATATAATTATTCAAGATAAATCGTGTGTTTAGGCCTAGAAAACCGTTGCGAGCAAATAATTGTTCAAATATAAGCAAGTTAATTAATTAAAAAATATAATACAGAAAATATACACAGGGTGTTTCATTTTACATTTCATTTTATTTTTTTTCCTGTACATTCTTATAGATATAAAAATACTAATACGTAAGAACCTTATTCTTTATTTACTCATCTTAAATAAACCTCTATCTCTTTAAATAATTATTATACACATAGCGAGACACGTCACCCCAACGCGAGGTACGAGACTTCGTGTTAGGCTCTGGACCTATACGCGTAATTCGTTCTCACGTAGCGAGATACGATACTCCAATGCGAGGTACGGGACTCCGTGCTAGACTCGGGACCAATACGCGCAGTTCGTTCTCATACAGCGAGACACGATGCTCCAACGCAAGGTATTAGCCCCGTGCTAGACCCGGGACTAATACGCGCAGTTCGTTCTCACACGGCGAGACACGTCACTCCAACGAAAGGTACGAGACCCCGTGCTAGACTCGAGATTAATACGCGCGGTTCGTTCTTATACTGCGAGGCATGATATAGCATCACGAGGTACAAGACTCCGTGCTAGCTCAGGACCTATATGCGCAGTTCGCTATCACACTGTGAATTACAATACTCCAAATAAATGACTCCTTAGTAGCTTAAACGTATTACATCATAATATATTTGTTCGCGACATAACCCGCACAGTCCAAATACTAATTCGGCTGTAACATTTGTGTAACTGCTTTATATAAAAATGTAATGTTCATGCGATTTTTGCATATACACTTATTATGTGCTATATATATATATATATATATATATATATATATATATATATATATATATATATATATATATATATATATTATTAATTTTAGGCACTGGAATGGACATGAATTCATAAAGTTCATATTGATACGAATATTTTCACCGTTCTGTTATTGACTTTTATTATAATCTTGAAGGAAGCAAGAATTTTGTCCCTTTTTTGGCTTTAGACCCCACTGGACGGCGATTGGAAGGATGGAGCGAGTCGCGATCATTATGTAACAACTCTTGTTTTAAACCCTTTTAAAGGGTAATCTTCGATAATTATCTGAACTTTGAAAAAAGCATCGTGGAAACCCAAGAAAATGTAGTTTCAAAGAGAAAAAGTACGATACACGCTAGTTATGAAGAAATTGCACTCTTAACCTTTATTTTAAGTCATTACAAGAGGATCACCGTACTGAAAATTTTTTAATAGAATCTTCAATGAGATAGTATATATGATCTTATGCAAGATCTTTTATAAGTACTTATGTAAGATTTTATGTAAGATACAACCAGCGAAATTCAACCCAGAACTGGTATAAGTTCTTACATAAGATCTATGTAAGATACATTGAGTGAATTTCTAAAAATTATTAAAAAGCCCCTCTGTTCACAGTGGTAGATAATAATAATGAAGTATACTCTAGTCTTTCGTTTGCATCCACAAACTCCATTTTTAACCTTTTCGAAGGTTGACATAACAATTGAATGAGTTCTTCTGTTTATGACAAGCAAAGAGATATATACGTTAAATTAATAGTTGACGGTTTGAAACGAAAAAATTTATAGAATAGTTCCCTAAAAAACATGTTTTATAAGGCAGTAATTTCACCTCCACCATATTGCAATTTATAAGGGTGGAAGGTAAAAATGAATATCGGCAATCAAAAGAGGACATCGTAGAACCCTTAATGTAGAATTTCCAGAGCAAATGCTTTTTCCAATCAGTCAGGAGACGTCGTTTTCCATCCATGCACGCTTAGGCGCTGATGAGTTAACTGCATCTGTATATTTTTGTATGTTATGCTGGTATATGCCACAAAAATTGCAAATGATATTGATTTCTATATGAAAACCATTTATGTCAACCTTTGCCAATCTATACCTACAGTTTTTAACAAGATTAGTAAAGTTACGCTATATTGAACAAAACTTAAATAAGTTGACCAATGTATGAAAATTAGCCAAAGATTAGTCAAATTTGATAAATATTCGTAAAGTTACGTAAAATACACAAAATAAATATATTTCACATTAGTTGGAAAAATTATATAGCAAAATTTAATAAAAATTTTAAATATTTGTATTAAACAAAATCACCAAAAAACTTAATTATTCAAAAGTCGACAAGGCATTTTTTATGAAATATTATTTTATGTTTTAACATACATTATAATTAAATATATGTATTATCTAACAAGAAGAGTGTTCGAAGTACAGGTCGCGAATTTTGATGAGGCTTTAAGAGCTGTTTCCTGGTGCCTAAAAATGAATTCCAGCACCCGCCGTCTTGCCTAACGAGCCCCTGTTATCGAAATATATCCAATTATGCCCCAAATACCCGTTTTTTAGTGAAAAAATGGTACCTCTACTTCAGATTATAACTCCGCAAGTTTTTACTCAGAAAAAATAATCCAAAAGTAGGTAAAAGTAGAACAAAAGAGCTTTAATTTCCGCTTTGTTTCGTATAAAAATATTAATTTCTTACAAAATTATTAACTATCAAAAAGAATAATAAGAAATGCATGGAAATTCAACGATTTAAAATAAAATTAAAATCTTTAATTTTTCATGTACCTTTGATCACTTTCTTATACAATTAAGGGGTCTACAAACTGTCTCAATTTGAAAAAATCGATTTTTTTTCATTTTTAGAAAGTATATGTATCAATTTTGAAATTACAGAAGAGATATGTTATGGTGAATTTTCATAAAAAAGTTTCAATCGCGTTTTCTCGAAACAACGTTTTTACACCTGCTGTTGGTAAAATTTCCGAAACTACTGAACCGATCCTTATAAAATTTTAATAGTATATTCTGTATACCTATACCTATATGACAAACCTCAATTATGCCTAAATTTCCAATTTTCACTTTTGTTTTTTGCAAAAAATAGTAAAAAAGTCACTTTTTTAAATAATATCCGCCATTTTGTCATGTTTTGCATATATACTAAAAACCGAGTTTTGACATGAAGGGAGAGTCATACTCAATCAAAAACTTTTTGATTTTTTTGTTACAGATGGCCCATTTTAATGATTTTATTAACAAAACACGCATACCTACTTTTAGAGGAGTTATGTTTATGTAAACTTTTGGTATACTTAAAGTGTAAAAATAAAAAAAAATTTTCATGTATTTTAAGAGTATATTTATTAAACCCAACAACTTTTTTGTCAATAACTTTATTAGCATCCTCAGAAAAAATTCGTAAAAATAGTATTTTTTCGACACAGAAAGAAGGTAGACCCCTTAATGACTTTGCAAGAGATTGATATATTTATATGACATAAAGCGGAAATTAAAGCTATTTCGTTCTACTTTTACCGACTTTTGGGTTATTTTTTCTGAGCAAAAATTTGCGTAGTTATGATCTGATGTAGAGGTATCATGTTTTCACTAAGAAAGAGGTATTTGGGGTATAGTTGGTTATATTTTGATAACAGGAGCTCGTTAGTCAAAACGGCGAATGCTGGGCTTCATTTATAAGTACAAACTCCTTGTAAGTTATCTTAATTATACCAATTCTTAAAAAAATATTAACAAGTTTGGTATATGACGAACATCTCTCGCCTCCAGGCGAAAACTGATTTCTTTTTGTATAATATTGCGTTTTCAGCGCCTCTTGCTACGGAGGGATCGAGAGTTGCTCGCGCACAGAAATGAGTGGGCTCCGGCTAGGCTCAGTTTATTTGATCGCGGAGAGTGGCGGAGCCCACGAGTCCGAAGGCTATATAAGCAAGGATAGCATGCAAGAGTAATAAAGGACTCGAAATAATTTCGAGTGAAAACAGAATGATATTTAATAATCTAATAGATACTTATTTATTTCTAAGATACTTAAGACTAATATTTACAATGATTTACAAGAAAGGTAGCCTTACTGGCTCATCGCGGGAACGGGAACGCACTTAGTCGCCTCGCGACTCGAACAAATGATCTGCTCCGGTACTCGACGGCTCATTTGCCGGACTCGCACAATCGCTATAGTCGTGCGATCTTTTAGCCGTGGTTCGCATCGGCTCAGAGATCAAGAGTTTAGAGAGAGAAAAGATAAGCTTGCCGAACATGTCGGCCCATCGCGGCTCGGGTTCGGCGGCATTCGTATACTATAATTGATATGTACTCACTCGTCTACCAATCATCCCTCCACGCTTACGGACAAATTCGCCTCGCGGTTCCCCAGCTGCGGCGCCTCGCATCGGCCCGCTTACAGGTGCTGGTAGGCTAGCACGCCTTGCTCTCGTTCGGCTTTTCCGGGCTGGCTGCTTCCGCGCTCGCGGCTCTCATTCTCCCCGCGCGTAGATTCGCGACATCGGCCGGTCTCGGTGACGAACGGTAGACGAATCCCCCTCTCCTCTCTTTCGCGTCTCGCGCGTCCCTTCGGCAGTCGGCTCCTTGTTCCCCTCTCCTATTCTCTTTCCCTCTTGCTCTCTAGCGGTACGCTGTGATGCCGTGTTGCCGAAATTCGTAGGACGCGCGCGGTTACTTCTGCCCGCTTGTGTGTATGTATGTGTGTGTGCGAGTGCTGCGTCTCCCGACGCCTCGCTGGCTGTTCGCATCCTCGCTCGCGGGCGTGGGCTAGCTGCCTCGCTTCGGCTGACTATCAGCCGCGCGAGTGTTATGTTGTAATGGGCTAATTTGCCCCGTTACAGTGCCCCCCCCCCCCCCTTGAACTCGAACCGGGGTGAGAGCGCACTCACACACACATCCCCTAGAATGCCTTGCCATTATGTATCAGCGATTATCAAATTATCATTAATACTTATAATTAATAAAAACTAAAACAATAATCCTTATTTTACCGAGATATTTTTTCCTAAATTTGGCAATATTGCTTATTTTCTCTCATCTCTCTCTCTTATAATTGTAACGCATTTCGATTTTTTTATAATTTTTGCCGAATTGGCTCGCTTTGTTTTTAATTTTTAAAGTTAATAAATTTATCTTTTATTACGTGATCGTATCACGCACGCTATGTTTATAATATATTTAACTTTTTTTTTGCTTATTATTCTAAATTTACCTAACTTAAGCTTATGCGCCGAGCTGACCTTCATTTTTCCTTAACTCTTCTTCCTCTTCTTCTTCTTCCCTGTACTTGTCTGCTGCGCCGTATTTTGTCCAAAAATTCTTGAGATGAGCTGTTCGACTCTCCCTCTTTTTATTGAAGTGGTCGTCGAAACTCGTCCCCTTTCTCACTTGCGAGTGGTGCTGGTAACCTCTTCCCCCTGCGGCTCGCTGATGGGGTCCTCCCGTCCGAGCTGCTTGCGTTGGCGATACCGCCGCGCTTGGTCTGTCGACTCTGTTGTCAGCGCTGCGGTGTGATGATGCGTCGCTGCGTGCGAGCCCTCTCGGCTCGTTGCCGGTGTACGTGTCGGAATGTTCCTCGTCGGCCCGACTATGGCCTCTGCTAAGCTGCTGCGGGCTTACGGCTCGCTGATGGTGTGGCCGTTGAGACGTATGTTCTCGGTGCTGGCGCTGGTGCATCCGTTCCTTCCGCTTTTCTTCTTCCTCTAACTTTTCTTGCTGCAGGTCTGCCTTGATCTTGTCTATTTGCCGCTCATCTGACTTCTCCTGCTTGTATATTTTGTCTGCTTCCTTGTCCATTTCGGCCGTCATTCGCGTCAGCTTCCACGAGATTTCTATCTCTTTTCACCTTATGAAATCTTATATTTCTTTTTCTCTCCACTCCTGCAGCTTATCTCCGATGTGCTTCTGTTTACCTTGCAGCACTCTATGCCATTTCTATGATCCTTTGTTCCGCCGATTTTACTCTGTGTTCTCTCGCTCTTTTCTTTTTGGCTTGTATGAGCTGATTTCCAAAATCGGCCTTTTCTGTCTCCGTCGGCTCGGCTCGATTTGCCGCGTCTCTTACGGCTCTGTCGTAGCGTGCCTGTTTCTGCCCCTCTTGCTCCTCGTACTCGGCTTGGAGCTGTCGCAGGTGCTGTCTTTGCTTAGACAGATTCTTGACTAATTGTAGATTACTCATTGCTTCCGTCGCCCCTGCGGTTTCTTCAGCTATGTTTGGGTTGGCGCATGTGCACCCTCTCCCCATCACTAGCTTTCCCTCTGGGCATATGGATACGACAAAGTGCGCCGGGCATCCGGCTGTGCTTTGTGCCGAGTCGGTGTTGTCCCATGGTTTACGGATCGTCTCGCGATCGACGCTGAAGCTCGCGCGCACCGCGGCTTCTATCTCGTCGCCCTTAACTTTTCTATTATGTCCGGCCATTTTTATTTGTCACACCGCACTGCTTTTATTACAAAATGCGCAGAATCTCTTTGTTCTTCACGATTGTTTTTTTTTTTTTTTCGGCCCGGAGGTCTTATCGGCACTTAATACACTGCACTCACTATAATTACCCGTCTCGAACGATAGTCCTCGAACGCGTTCTGTACGCTGGGGCGTCTCTTTGTGTGGCGGATTGTTTGTGTTTGCGGGAGCTGCTAATGCGTGCGTGTTGCTGCTTGCTCCTTGACTCGGATTGTGCCCTCGTGCGGTCCGGCGCGGGGGGAGGGAAAGCTTTGGTTTCTCCCTCGCTCCTTGGTGCTTCAGCCGCGCTTCCACGCGCTTCGGCCGTGACAGCTTATGATTTTTCGGCTGTGCGGGGAGGGGGGTCCTCTCCGTGCTGCACTGCCTTGTCTCGCTGGCTCTCTCTGGGGCCGGCGGTATACCTGTTGCTAGCGGGGGGCTCGTTTTTCTCGGTCATCCTCTCTTCCTTTTCTTTGGCTGGGCTATCGCTCGCTCGGTCAGCTGCGCGCTTACATTATTTCTATCGTGCCACGGGCTTAATTTGACATGTTTTAAATCTTTCCCGTGGTACGTACAGTTTATCTTTTTATTATTTTTTTCTAATTTGTAAATATTTTTGCCTTCTTTCGCCGTAATTATGCAAGGCCCTGTAAATTGCGGTGCTAATTTAGCCGTAAAATCGTTCGCCGTAGACGATAAGACTCTATTTTTCTTCCAGACTTTATCGCCTATTTGAAAATTTACTTCTCTTTTTCCTGAGTTGTAATATTTCCTATGTCTTTCTTTTTCAGCTTTACTTTTCTCAGCTGCTTTACTATGGCAAAACGTAAGGTTAGACATGCGTTTTGACCAATTAATTAGGTCGTTCTCAGTTTTATTATCATTTTCGTAATCGGTTTTTTCTGTATTTTGTATTTTATTTTGGTTATTCTGGTTTTGTGATTGCTGAATCACTTCGTTTTTAGTACAATTTTTTGTACCAACAATCTTATTTTCTAACTTATCTTCTATTTTATTTTGGATATCTCGTACCGAGTTAATTGGTTTTTCTCGCATTTCTATTTCTCTTTTCCACAGTTTCGGTGGTTTCAGTTCTCTACCGAAAATCAAAAACGCGGGCGTTTTACCCGTCGCTACGTGTACTGACGAATTATGTGCGAATTGAAATTGTGGGATATACTTGTCCCATTCTTTATGATTATTTTCAATAAATTGCGCGATTTTCGTCTTTATTACTCTATTCACGCGTTCCACCGGATTACTCTGTGGGTGGTAAGCCGGGGTTTTCTCGTGTTTTATAGAGTTATTTTGCAAAAATTCTATTAGTTCTTTATTTACGAATTCTCGGCCGTTATCTGAAATAAATACATCCGGGTTCCCATAGGTTGCGATTACTGTATTTTCTAGCGCGTTTTTAATTGCTATGCCTGTTTTATTTCTGATTGGAATGCAAATTATGTATCTCGTAAATAAGTCTTCGAATATTAGCAGATATTTGAAACCTTTTTTACTGCGTCTAAATTCGCCCATTAAATCTGCTGCTACAGATTTCCATGGCGTGTTTATTTCGCGTGAATGCATTAATCCTATCTGCCCTTTTTGTTCTACTTTCTACTGTTGGCATTTATAGCAGCCCTCTACATATGATTTTACATCCCTGTACATTCCTGGCCAAAAATAAAATTGTGCGACCTTTCTGAAAGTTTTATCTACCCCTGGGTGGCCTGCCGTCGGCTCGTCGTGCATTTCCGATAGTATATACTTTCTGTTTTCTACTGGTACTACTAATTTCCACGCATCCAAGTCTTCGATTTGGTCGTCTAAATTATTCGCATTTTTATACCTGTATAGGTTCCCGTTGACTATATTCCAGTCTCTATATTTCTTTGGGTTTGAACTAACTTGAAAAAGCTTATTTCTATACCACTTATCTTGTGTTTTGTTAGTATACGTGATCGATGTTACTTCAATATCTTCGTCCCCCTCAAACATTCGCGATAGTGCGTCCGGCACTTTATTCAATATTCCTTTCCTATGCTTGACAAGAAAGTAATAGCTCCTCAG
Source organism: Gastracanthus pulcherrimus (assembly GCA_949152435.1). Taxonomy (NCBI): domain Eukaryota; kingdom Metazoa; phylum Arthropoda; class Insecta; order Hymenoptera; family Pteromalidae; genus Gastracanthus; species Gastracanthus pulcherrimus. Next base: position 59,206,971 of record OX424572.1, on the reverse strand, counting down.
CTCTTGTGCCCATCTCGCGGTTCTTCCTACGGGGTTCTTTTTATCGAAAAGCCATTTTAAAGGGCTGTGATCCGTGATAACTATAAATTTTCCCCCTCTAAATACGGTCTGAACTTCTCTATCGCCCATTTTACCGCTAAGCACTCCTGTTCTGTGGTTGTGTAATTTATCTCTGCTTTTTTCAGTGCTCTTCTCGCGTAAGCTATTACCCTCTCTGTTTTACCGACTTTCTGGGTGAGTACTGTCCCCAAACCTGTTTGAGATGCGTCTGTTTGGACAGTGTATACCGAATTCGGATCAGGGCGGTGTAATAGTGGAGCTTCGATTAATAATTTTTTTAATATTTCGAAAGCATTTTGTTGTTCGTTTCGCCATACGTATTTAACGTCTTTTCTTACTAGCCTATTTATCGGTTCGATTATTTTTGCGAAATCTTTTATGAATTTTCTGTACCAAGAAGCCATCCCTATAAATCTACGTACTTGTCTAATAGTTTTTGGTGGGGGGTAATTTCGAATTGCTACAGTTTTTTCTGGATCTATCAATAAGCCGTGCTCGTTTACTATAAATCCTAGGTATTTTACCTCATTGCAGCAAAATTTACTCTTATCCCGATTTATTGTAAGTCCCGCGCTTTTGATTTTGATAAGTAATTTCTTGAGCAAGTCTACGTGCTCTTCAAAAGTTTCGGATATTAGCACAATATCATCGAGATAAGAGTATGCGTTCGGCTCGAGATCGCCTATTATTTCTTCGATTAATCTTTGAAAACATGCCCCTGCGTTTGCTAGTCCCATTGGTAGTCTTTTGTACTGCCAATGGCCTTTGCCTGGCACTGTAAAAGCTGTTATATTTCGTGATATTTTCTTTAATTTAATTTGGTGATACGCCGAGCTTAAATCTAACGTTGATATGTATTTCGGGCGTTTCAGTTTATTTAAAATTACATCCATATATGGCAACGGATACGCGTCTTTTTTCGATAATTTATTTACTACCCTGAAGTCTATGCACATCCGGTAATCTCCGTTTGATTTCTTAACCATAACTACGGGGCTGTTCCATGGGCTATGTGATTTTTCTACGATATCTTTCTTTTGTAATTTTTCTAATTCCGCGTGCATAATTTTTTCGAGTTTTTCCGAAACCGGGTAATATCGCTGTTTTACTGGTCGTGCACTACTCAGTAATGATATTTCTTGCTCGATCAGATCCGTCGCGGGTAGTCTCTGATCGGCTTCGTTTTCGGTTCGCGGTAGTATATCGTTTATTAATTTTTCTATAATTTTATTTTCTGTATCGCTTGTTTGTGCAATCCCGCAACTTGAGACGTTAACTTTGTAATCGGTTATATCCACCGTCCACAAATCGAATGCGTATTCTATGGGTTTTTTCGCGTCTGCTAATGAATACGTGTCTTTTTTGGTGTTTATAATCAGTCCGAAATCTCGGGTTACGTCCAGACCTAAAATGAACTCTAATGGTAATGATGGGATTACGAGAACTGGCGCCAATCTAGTGATTCCCGCAATCTCCGTCGGCACGTGAATTTCTCCTAGCACCGGCTCTACACTCCCATTAGCCATATGGGCTTGCTTCACCTTTGACGGCTGTATCTTTGTGCCTAGTTTTCCTAAAACTTCCTTATAACCTCGTCCTAATATAGTTCTGGCTGAACCCAAGTCTAAAAGCGATTTTACTATTTCTTTACCGATTTTAATTTTTAACCAGTAACGAGGGTACGCTACTGGTTTGCCCGTATCCGGCACGTTTATGATCGTTTCGTGTTCGCCGTCTGCTTTTACCTCGGACAGATGTATTTTAGCCTCGCTAGCCTTATCGGCTCTTTGTTTGTATTCGGCCCGTTTATTATTTTGTACGATTGAGACTTTATGGCTTTTAATAGGCGGCGTAATCGTCTCCTTTACGCTGCCTCGTGGAAATTTCCCCGCGCGTCTTGTTTACTTTGCGCGCTATATGTTGTATTATTACTCTTGTTATAATTCGAATTTTCATATTGTTTCGAATTATAGTTACGTAAATTATTTCTATTTGTGTATGTACTAGCGTTGCCGTTATTATTATTCTGATTATTTCTATTGTAATTCCCGTTATTATTTTGATACTGTTTATTTCTATAATTGTTCGATTTGTTGTAACCTTGGTTACGGTCGTGGCTATAATTATTTTTGTCACGGCTATTTTCGACTCCTTGATTTTGCTTGCCGTATGGTGATTTGTTGCTATTATTATGCCATGCTTTTTTGTTATAACCATTTTCGTAATTTTTATAGTTATTTTTCGTGCTATTTTCGTGTTTACTAAAATTTTTCCGCGTGTCGTCGTTTGTAACGTTACCGATTTGTGGGTTTGAATTTCCGCTTTGCGTGTCTGTTTTGTTTTGATTTTTGCAAAAATTCATTAAATCTATTTTTAATTTATTTATCTCTTTTGCTATTAGGCTTGCGATTTCATTTGATGTTTCCGGATGTATAGCCGCTATTTGCGTGTTTGTGTATTGACGCGGTCCCTGATATGCTGCCTCGGGCAGTAGACTTTTCTCCGGTCTTAGCGGTGGCTCCCTATCTTTACTTGCCTCAAATGCGTTTCCTAACTGTATCGCTCTATCTAAAAATGTATTTAGATCTGATTCTAAATATTTCACTATGAGGGGATGAAATTCTTTACGCATATTTAGGTACATTCTTTCTATCTGATTTTTTATTGGTGGCTGTACTGCCATCTTACTATAAATGAACCTAATCGCGGTTAGATAATTTTGCATTGGTTCGTCTTCCCCCGTGTTCGAAATCGCACTTCGTCTTCTAGTTTGATTGCATATGATTGGTCTCGATATTGAGATCTCAAATCGCGTTCGAAATCGGCCCATGTGTGCCATGTCGACCCTTTGACTCTATACGTATTTATTGCCGGTGGCTTAAGTAATGCCGGTACTGCCCGCAATAGCTCCGCATCGCTTAATGCTGCTACGTTTTTGAGTTCGTTCACGCGCATTAAAAAATCTTCTACTTTTTCCGATGCTTTCCCGATAAAAGATATATTTCATGAAGCTATTATTTTAGTTAGGTCCCGGGGATGCCCTCTATTTTCCGCGGCGGGTGGTAGTGGGAAATCGTAATTTCTGTGCTTACCTAGTCGTGGGAAATGCTCTTCCTGCCTATTCTGCATGCAGTCTAATATCGGCAGGGGTGCATCTATATTCAGTAAATTTTTTCTTCCCATATAATTTGTTGGGTCTATTACCGCCCAATCGCGTAGCTGTGATTCCGGAACCCCTATTTTCCTTTTGTCCAGTGTAGTTACTTCTATGTATTTTAGTTTCGGCTTTGCATTGCCTCCCGAGTATCCTGTCGCTAAGTACGTACTGGTCGACTCGATTCTCGGATGCCTAGATAACGCTTAAATTTGGTCTACTAATTTATCTTCTAACTGCTGTAACTCGTCTTTATGTTTTTGTGCGGCTGGGGCTAGTGCCTCCTTAATTTCTGTTAATCTACTACTCATTTTCTTTATGGCTCCTAATTTTGTTCCTAACTCGCCTGTCTTTTCTTGCATTGATTTTTCAGAGTTTGTTTGTTCTATGACGCGTGTTCCCTCGTCTATTTGTACATCGTCTACATTGGCTATTTGTACCTCGCGGTTATCCTGTTTACTCGCGATTACCTCCTCGTTGATAAAAACTTCTGTGATAAATTTAGATAGTAATTCTTTCCTCCTATTCCTATCTGCCGCCTGATCTTTTATGTTGCTTTGTTTGAATATCGTATCTGTATATCTGCCCCGTAGTCTGCGCTTAAGATGCTGGGTTATGTCACCGATTTTTCCTGTAGTCAGTAATTCTAATTTTTTTGCTACTGCTTTTAGTGCGCCCTCGTCTAAGCTATCGCAAAAGGTGTTTACCTGTTCGCGGGTTAATTCTACAATATCGTCCTCTATGTCCGACATTATAAAATTTACTTTTTAGGCGTATTAAAAAATTATAATTAACCTCTCTGCCCGATTAAAAAAAAAATTTCTTTTTACTTGTCGGCCCGTATATTTTGTTTTTATTTGCGCTTGAGCACAAAAAAATTGTGGTAGCCTATTATTTAAGTATAATTATTTAAATTGTTCAACTTCGGAACGAGCATCCAAAATTTTTATTTATGTTTAGAATTGTTAAATTGTTAAATTTTCTATTTAAGTGACTGAGCAATCCTGCAGAAAAATTTATTGTTTTTCTGCTATATGTCTGTCTCTTAATTCCGACAGAGTATTATTATATTTTTTTGATAGAAACAAAAAACGCATGTATAGCCCTGCTTGTATTTTTTTGCTATGAGTCTAGTCATCTCAGTTTAATTTTTATATTTATTTCCCTTATCTAGGAATCATAGGAAATATTACTCGTCAGCAACGATTGACAAATCGTACGCAACCTAAGTCTAAAAAGGAAGTCATTTTCCTTTGTTTGCTTTTGCTTTAGTCAAGGAATTTCGTTGAAATATTTTTGCGATTTACGCTCAAATTCTCATTTACTCGGTGTTGGCTGTGTTGCCATTTATTTTATTTCATACTCGGTGAAATTCCTTGAGTACGGCTTGTGCCGTCGGATCGGCTCTGTAGCCTTTGTTTTCAATTTGAGTTAAGCCAGCCTGTCGCGTGACTTTACTTAACCTTGCTATAGGCATGTATTAGTCTGCGTAGGCCAGAAATGCTGTAAACTCTCGGCTCGTTGCCTTTAAAATTTTATTTCATATGCCTGCAATGGCCTCAATATAAAATATTCTTTTTTTTTTTCCTTTTAATTTTACAGCTTTCCTGACTTTATAATCAGACAAAATTTATGCACATAATAATCTTCATCGTCTTATTCTAGCAATTATTCTGAATACCTTAATGCTAAGTCTTACTTGCATAATTACGGTTATTTTTAACTTCCGTTGTCACCATTATTTTCATAACACGAAATTTGTTTTATTAAAACATATTTTTAAACAGTTTTATCCTCTAACTGTTGGGCGCTATCTATGACGGACAGCCGCCCTAACTCTAAAATGAGTTTACTGTTCAATTTTATAATTATTTATAATTTATTTTACACGTTGGGCGCCATCTATGACGAACATTTCTCGCCTCCGGGCGAAAACTGATTCCTTTTTGAATAATATTGCGTTTTCCGCCCATCTTGCTACGGAGGGGTCGAGAGTTGCTCGCGCACAGAAATGAGTGGGCTCCGGCTAGGCTCAGTTTATTTGATCGCGGAGAGTGGCGGGCCCACGAGTCCGAAGGCTATATAAGCAAGGATAGCATGCAAGAGTAATAAAGGACTCGAAATAATTTCGGGTGACAACAGAATGATATTTAATAATCTAATAGATACTTATTTATTTCTAAGATACTTAAGACTAATATTTACAATGATTTACAAGAAAGGTAGCCTTACTGGCTCATCGCGGGAACGGGAACGCGCGTAATCGCCTCGCGACTCGAACAAATGATCTGTTCCGGAACTCGCCGGCTCATTTGCCGGACTCGCGCAATCGCTTTAGTCGTGCGATCTTTTAGCCGTGGTTCGTATCGGCTCAGAGATCGAGAGTTTAGAGAGAGAAAAGATAAGCTTGCCGAACATGTCGGCCCATCGCGGCTTGGGTTCGGCGGCATTCGTATACTATAATTGATATGTACTCTCTCGTCTACCAATCATCCCTCCACGCTTACGGACAAATTCGCCTCGCGGTTCCTCAGCTGCGGCGCCTCGCATCGGCCCGCTTACAGGTGCTGGTAGGCTAGCGCGCCTCGCTCTCGTTCGGCTTTTCCGAGCTGGCTGCTTCTGCGCTCGCGGCTCTCATTCTCCCCGCGCGTAGATTCGCGACATCAGCCGGTCTCGGTGACGAACGGTAGACGAATCCCCCTCTCCTCTCTTTCGCGCCTCGCGCGTCCCTTCGGCAGTCGGTTCCTTGTTCCCCTCTCCTATTCTCTTTTCCTCTTTCTCTCTAGCGGCACGCTGGGATGCCGCGTTGCCGAAATTCGTAGGCCGCGCGCGGTTACTCCTGCCCGCTTGTGTGTATGTATGTGTGTGTGCGAGTGCTGCGTCTCCCAACGCCTCGCTGGCTGTTCGCATCCTCGCTCGCGGGCGTGGGCTAGCTGCCTCGCTTCGGCTGACTATCAGCTGCGCGAGTGTTATGTTGTAATGGGCTAATTTGCCCCGTTACAGGTAAAATAAATTATTTACTGATAATGTTTAAAATTTTATAATACCTCAACGATAAGAGATCATAGAACTTTTAATTACAAATAATTATTTACCAGAATCTTTTCTTCTTTATTATTATTATTATTATTATTATTGCTTTCGCTATTATTTTAACATAATGTATTATGAGAAATTGATCTTTAAAAAAATTGAATTTACTTTTTCTGCACGTAATAACTGAATATTTTTTTCTAGGTGGATATCTTTGTAGCTGTAACTTGCCCTGAAAGTAGCTTGATTGATTCACGAGATTATTTCAAGCCCATCGTGACACCATTTGAAGTAGATCTAGCTTTTAATGCTTCCAGAACTTTTTCGATACTTCATTCAATTGATTTTAAACAAATTTTACCTGGAGGAATAAATTATCAACAGTTTAAATTTAATTCCCTAACAGACGTCTCACTTACGTGCGGTAAAATTAGAAAAATTGAAGATAATGACCTCACAAATGACAGTACTGCACTTGCTCAAAAGTGTTTAGGAACGATGACAAATAATCAAATTGATACTAATTTACTTCAGTCAAGAACGTGGAATGGGCTTGATCAAAAATTAGGGGAATGTAGTATTAATTTAGCTGTTGATGGTCGTGCTGGCCTTCCTACAAACTATGTAAATGAAATTTTATAAAATATACGTATTAAAAATGTATTTTTGAGCTGTAAATTTAATGATTTAAATTAAACGAATTTTAGAAAATTTCTTTATTAGAAATTCGCTAAAAAATAGAAAATGATATTTCTTCAGTAATAACAAACAATTTGACGCTACTGACAAAAATACGGTTGGGTGCTCATAAACCATTTATCATTTTGTGTAATTTTTCTGTCATTTCACGCTATTTTACATTACATTTACGACTCATTGTTATTTTACATTAGTTTTTACTTTTATGTAATTTTATGATACTTCCCTGGTTCAAAAATGAATTATTCCGAAAAAAACTAAATGAAACTCGTCATCCGGCTTCATACAGATTTACACAATGCGATCCAATCCAATACAATGTACTTTTATTTCTTAGGAAAAAATGTTGCTATTTCATTGACTCTTAGCTGCCCCAAATTTGATTATCGCCAGTTCTATTGTCACCCACTACGATTGAGCGACTCCGGAGACAAGAAGACAAAATTGTGCCAAGGACCTAAGGTGATAGTACATGAGTCCTGACTGCCGTGGCGAATGATGATTTTCCTAGATCTCTATTATTACATGCGGTATAAAAATATTCAAGTTCAGTGTTCGATGATAACTTAAGGACCTTTAAAACCTGAAATCAAAAATAAATATTTACATTATGTGACTAATAATCAATGTTAACAGAAATTTTTCTGATGAAAAAAAACATATTTACCTTCATTTATAGAAATGTTATACCTATATATATCCTCAGTACCCTTAGTGACAGAAAGAAGATCATTCGAGCTCCATATCCATTGACCGCAAGGAAAATAATATTTTGTGTAATACACAAGACAGCTATAAGGGATTTTACACATACACGACTGGAGATTGTAAACAGACATGAAGCATACCAAAATCTTCAATTCCTCTTGATTTTTATCACCTGCTACTATGACGCATGCTTTCAGAAGTATTTTTTTGTAATTTACAGTTAAATCGTAATGGACGAATTTGAAAAATCTATCATGTACTATGGTAGTTACTGTTTGACCTAACCTTAATTCTGTTTTCTTAAAATTCATGATATTTTAAAATAAAAGAATTGTCAAAAATCATTGAATGGTGAGAAAATTATATGTAATCACAAGCAGTTATGTAATTTACACAAACGTTACTTTCATGCATGTAGGAATTACAAGTTCCATCACGTGGAATCCCCAAAAGTAAGTTAGTGTATTATACAAACCAGTCAGTTTGAAAATATAATATGACCGCGTCTTCAGATTTCACAAGATCGTGTGGATTACGCAGAATATTTTTTCCGTGCATAAAATTCCATATTGTTCCAGGTTTGTGAATATTGTTTTTCATTTGTAACGTACATTGGTGTCGCTTGGGTATGGGTATGGGTATCCCATAACCGTCGAGGAATGCACATAGTGCTGACATCAGGTGTTTATCTCGCGCAGGTCTTCGTGCACGGGATTAGCACGTCTCTTGAAAGACGCGCGCAGTGAGTCGAGCAACAGCCTCTAGTCGGCTAGTAATCATAAGTCGCGATACACCTCTCTCTCTTAGTCTACACTAATAGACGAGTACTAGTCTAACACATGTCTTATTCCTTACGAGTATTCGAACCTCAACGAAGGTCGATACTTAACTGCGCCGAGCAGAACACGCGACGAACCTCGCGCATCGCGTCTATCCCTCTCTGTAACACAATGCTTTTATTTTTAATATAAATACAGGGTTTTAATATAACATTGACATTTACTATTTATTTAGAACATATTACTAATTTTTGATTAATTTTTCATAAATTTTATTACAAACACGCATGAAAAAATTGTATACGTATACACATTATGTAAATATTATACATATTGTCATATATTTATTTTTATTTCAAGTTTTAAAGGGGGGAAAAAAGGTTTTCTACGCGTGCAAAAGAAGAAAAAAATTATTTGTATTTTTGTGTGGCATGGATTAATGTATCGATTCAATTACATTAAATGTGTAATTCAAAGACCGCTACTAACTGCTTCAGCAGAATACTTTCTGGATGAGAGGTCTTGAAAAATCAAGTTTGATAATTTTATAATGGAAATTCGCTTCAAATAAAGTAATGCTAAAATTAAGTCATTAGACAGAAGCGTTTAAGGGGGGAAACCATATTAGGAGGTTCAAAAATCGGATTTTTCGTATTACATACATTGTTAGTATAACTATCCAAGAATACGATGCCAAAATTTCAAAACGAAATTTCTATTCGTTCCGATTTTATGAGCCTACAACTGAACACCCATCAGGTCAGCACTTGGGCATACAACAGGTAGCGCGGAGCGCTTGTTCTTTTTTCGAACACGTTTTTCTCGAAATTACATTTTTTTCATTCACGGGAACTCTAGCTCAAAAAGTTATGAACCGATCGTTATGAAAATTAAAGGTGTGTTTCTTTATGAAATTACCAAGAACATGAATCGACAATTGGAATGATACCATAATTTTAAGGTTGTTTTTTATTCAAAGAAAATGAAAAGAAAGGTGAAAATCGATACATTATTTTCAAACACGTACCAAAACTTCAATTTTCACAATTTTTCCCGCAATAAGGTTCATATTTTTAGAAAACATGTTAATAATGTAGGAAAACAACCATTTGGCTTTCAAATCAAAATTGCGACTTTCACATTTCCCGTGAACAACCAATTCGGACGATGACCTTCGGTAGACAACAGCCCATAACTTCGGCATTTTCAACCCTATTGACTTGAAATTATTTGTAAATGTAGTTCAAAATATTGATAAAATAATGTCAAATTTTGATCAAATTATAATCAATTTGTCCCACTAAAAAGAATTCATGAAGAACGCCAGAAAATCAGCCTTCTAATGTGGTATCCCCTTTAAGGGGTAACACCACTCTAGCGGCCCGAAAAAATGCCTAATTTGTACGATTATTTACAAGAGTAGGAAAGAAGGGACCAAATTTTTTTTTGGAGGGTTTACTATACATTGATTGAGGTACAAAAATATATTTTTTTTTACATTTAAATGCAAAATGGCGGCTATACAGCGAATCTTAAGATTTGTCAGTCTGAGGAAATTTTAAACTCTGAAATAAACATCGAATAAAAATTACGATTTTAAAAGACTTTTGAAATTAACATTTTTATTTTTCTTGTACTATAATAACTTTAATATGATTGTATAAATTAGATGGAAATTAGGTCTTTATTTTGAAAACGTACATATTTTTAGCATGTTTATCGTACAAAAAAACAATAATAAATTTTTTGCAATTTTTAGAAATTTTTTTGAAATTATTATTTTTAATCTCTTTCTTTAAATAGATTTACGATAATTTGTTAGATATACAAATTGAAAAAAAATGACGTCCTCTTTTTTAAAACACATGTTTTACATGTTTAAGGGGTAACACCACTATAGAAATTTCAAAAAATTGATTTTTTTTATTGGCTTGAAAACATGCTTTGAACCTTCTAGAATATGGTACATAAGGTCCCATCCCGAAAACAAAAGTTTTATTTGGAATTTCGTGATATATACCGACCGTCTATGGCCGCTTCGAAACGGCCGATCGCTTACCTGCGAGAGGTACTCGTACCTGATGAGAAGGACCGCCTTATGGCTTGCCTATTGTTCGCAAACTTCCCTAATGCTCCTATAGATGTCGATCTTAAGCTATTATGAGTGAGTTAGGCTAGTTTCAAAACAAAGTACGTTAGTGTAGCGTCTGTATATCTAAAGAAAACGACGCTCTCATTTTCGCTTTCGAAACTACATTTTTGTGAAAGTTTTAATTATTTATTATTATGTTGAGCAAAATGGAAAAAAAAGTGTACATAGGAAGAAAAGGCACGAAAAAAAACTATCCAACACGGCATCGGACCCGTAAATTAGCGAATCGTCCGATGAATCGATACGAAGCTGAAGGTGATTCCATTGGCGTCAGTGCATCGGCAAAAAAAGCTAAAGGCATCCGAGGACGATTTCGATGTATATTATACATTTGGATACCGAATCATTAACTTTTTGGCAGTATTTTCTGCAATTTCTGAGCATGTGAAGTGTAAAACGTACTAATATAACTTTTCATGAAAGAAGTTCTCGGGGCTTGGGTTTCAAAATTGTGATTGTTTGCCCAAAGTGTCCTGAAATTGTTATTCGTAACAGTAAATTTATAAAAAATGCATATGAAATTAATCGTCGAATGATGTTAGCAATGCGACTGATAGAAGTAGGACTGAATGGAATGATGAAATTTTTAGCGTTTATGGAATTACCACGAGTGGCAAGAAAGTTCTGGATATTGCCACTAATATTGCAGTGTGCAATTTTAATGATGGCCTGAAATGTGTCCTTCGAATTATGAAAGCTCTGGAGATGGATATAGGTCTGCAGGCTTACAATTTTTGTTGTGAAGCCGACGATAAGCGCATCAGACACGCTGAGCGCTCTCTGTCCGACACAGCGAAAGAGGCGCGATCGAACATAAAAGCGATAAGAAAAGAAGACGAGGAGGAGAATTTGCATTTGGAAGGACAGCTTTATGGTCCTGGCATTGCAGACTAACGGTAAAAAAATTTCTTTAAATGATTTCCTCATTTTTTTACGACCGAAACTGATTTTGAAACTTTAAGTTGATTTTTCTCGAAACGAGTTTTTCTCAACGGGCATGCAGCATAACTTGAACAGTTTTCATCCGATCCATTTTAAATTTTAACCATATCTTAGTAGGGGATTTTTAATACATTGATTTAAACAATTATTATAAACAAAAACGTGCCTTTTTTCATGAAAATTTTTAATTTATTTTCAATTCAGCGCCAAATTTGGAAAAATCAATATTTTTAAAATCCCGTACGTGATTCACTAGCTATTGACATCAAGAATAAGTGGATTTTTTTGTTGTTTCAGGTTGAAATGTGCGATTGGTACACTGCGTGCCGCGGAGCGCTTCCGATGCAAGAGGCCTCAAGAGATCGGCAATAAATCAGCCATTTTGTATTTTTTTTACTCAATTTTTTGTTAAATATACTATAATATTAGACTAATAATATATCCAAATATCAAGCGCTTTTTTTCGCTATTACAGTGGTGTTACCCCTTAATGTATAAACACACATTATTTTTGCAATTTTTAGAAAACTTTTACATATTAATATTTGTATTTTTATTTATAAAAATGGCTACAAAGTAATTGTTAGATATATCAAATTAGAAGGAAATGTTGCCTACTTTATGAAAACGTACATACTTTTAATATATTTAACGTATAAATTGCAAAAAATTGTTTGTTATCATTTTTTTTATCAGATAGTATATATTCCGCGGAATTGCATGAAGAAAACGAAGATTTCGTACGAACATTTTTCGTTTCGTTTTAGAACATGTTTAGAAGTCTCCAGACGACACGCAGACTGCCTATCTGCGTGGACAAAAAAAATTATCCCTTAAAGCAAAAAAGAAATCATAATTAAATGAATACAATATAATTCAATTAGAAGACAATATGCTGGGCAGAGGATTGCCACCTGAAGTAATTCCTCCCGATATATACTTAATTAAGGGGTTATACGCAGTCAGGATTTTCAAAAAATCGATTTTTTTATATCATTTTTGTAATATATAAGTATATACACATATTCAAGTATATACACAGAAAATTTCATGTCTATCCGACAAATATTCTCGAAGATACACGCACATTTGTAAAGACGCCTCGGAGCGTTTGAACGTAAGCGGGGCAGAGATCCGAGCTGCAGCTGCCTACCTAAAACGTTGCTCTATTCACCTTTCTATTGTATTTAGATGCATAGAATGACAGTATAGTAGTATTCTTGTTATTCCTGCGAGCTAAATTCAACGGTTTTTATTCCCAAACTGGCAAATATTGAAGAGTAGTCAATCTAAACAGCCAATCCAAGCAGTAAAGTCGTGCGCTCGTTTACACGTTCTGTTGTGATTTCTCCGTGAAAATGAAGTATAGTAGAGAAAAGAGAGCATCTTCTAAGATGCGGAAGTCGAGATCAAAGAAGAGAAAACATGTTTTCAATCCTAAAACAGCTGAGACGAACAAAAGTAGTCTTAGTGCCTCTGCGAAAAAGTTAAAAATACAAGAGGAGATCTTTGTTCCGCGTGTTTCGTCTGTTGAATATCGAATTTTGAACTTTATTACAGTGTTTGCAGCATCTCTGAATATGTGAAGTGTAAAATCTATGACGGAAAGGTGAAGATTGAAACTGCTTCTGAACAAGGACTAGGTTTGAAGATTATTTTGTTGTGTGATAAGTGTGCAGCTCGTACCATAAATTCTAGTCCGTTTGTCGGGCATTCTTATGCGATAAATAGACGTTTATAATTGGCATGAGAATTCTCGGATTAGGACCAGAAACAACGTATTGGGCTCGTACAAAAGAGAATGGGCATGCGACTCCGAGATTGTGTGAAAAAAATGTGAAAATTGTTAAAAAAAGTGGAAAAGAAAGACAAAAAAAACTCTTGGTGGAAAAGGCAAGCTTATTGGTAAAATGATTGATAAATTAACAGTTTACTATGGCTTAGCAATTAGAAAAAATTGTGATTTCGCAGAGAATATGCATAATGCAATATGGGCTACATTTTATCATTATTGTTCAGCAGACAACAATCTACAACACGATAAATGCCCGATCGGACCGAAATCATAGTGCTGTTGGCAGCGGGAAGAAGCTGCGAGTGAATGACCTGCTTTTAAGCATGATTATCAGCCATTGCCACAGAACGTTGCTCAGGCTTTGCATCCGACCTATACAGATCGCAGTAGTAAAAAATGATTACAACGATGTGTCAGTGGTTTCACGCAAAACAACATCGAAAGCTACAATCAACTCATATGGAAAATCACTCCGGAAATCGTTCCTTGTGGCTCTAAAATTATGAAAATTGCTGCATACATCGCTGCCGGCGAATTCAATGAAGGTACAGCATCACTCTTAAATTGTATGAGAGCAATGGGACTTTCACTTGGGTCCAATGCACATTTATATGCCGAAAAGGAGGATGCAGAGCGCGACAAGATCTCCGATCGAAGAGGGCATGAGAGCACATGAGAGGTAAGAATGGCCAAACAACACCAAATCGAATTATTAGAAGCTGCCGAAGGAATGGAGGGTTTAATATATGATCCTGAAATAGACGACTCGGTGTAAGTTGAAAAAAAATATCTTACTGTGTGTAAAGTGCTTTTGAAACTTTGAACGCGTTATAGAATACTCAAAACTGTGTTTTTAATGTCGGTGACCAAGATTTCTTGGAAACGGCAGAACCGACCAGTCTCAAATTTTTACATAAGCTTTAAAAATAAATTTTGGGGATTAATCGAAGGTTTTTTCTCGCGGATAAATATCTTCCATTTTATAAACAATTTAAGGTCAAAATTTTTATTGAAAATCGAAATTTTTCTTTTATAAACCACCATTTTGTTAAAAATTAATATTTTGCTTATTCCTTCAATTAAATACCAGATAATACCTTATATTAACGAAATCGTTTTTGTTTTTTCATTTCAGTTGATCCAGTCTAGAGATATCTTAGTCACTGCAAGACGCCTTTTTTTAGAAGAGCTCCCGGAGATCGGCTGTAGCAGCTTTAAAAATCATTATAATTACAAATAAAAAATATGATAATAAAATTAAAAGCTACCACTATATGCATATAAATTTTTACGTTAATAAATTAAAATGTCTCTCCAGATAACATTCTTGAAAAATCGCTTTTTCGGTCTACTGACTGCGTATAACCCCTTAAGTGCCATCCTACACAAACAGTTGGTGTTGTCATTTGTATACTATATGATGGTGCGTTTCACAAAAGTGATTTTAATAAAAAGAAGCATAGAAAATACATAACTGGCTCATTGGTAGTGTGTGATGAACGTAGCATTGTGAACCTAACCTGAAACGATCCAAGTGTGCTCATAGTGAAATTAAAGGAAGACGTCAATAAATAAAATGCAGTATATAAAAACTTGAACTGTTTAGGCAAATCGGTCAAAAATTGTAGCAGTAGGGCTTTCCACCGTTTTAAAAACGTGGTTTTGAGAAAATCATGTTTGAAGTTTTTTTTTTTTACTTTTTGTTAAATCAAAGTAGGAAAAAAATATTTTACCTCTAATCATCTATTCCAGCTCCATACTGTACGCCTTCCTCTTCAACAAATGATGCTTCAGACTTTTTTTGTTCATTTTTTGATCTTCTGCGAGCATCTTTGGCTTCATCGCTTATACTCTTTTCGGCGTACTCGATTCTCTCGCTGTCAATCTCGAAGCAGTAATTGTAACAATTTTCGCCAATTTCAAGTCCCAATGCCTCCATTATATACATGATACTTTTGAAACCATCATTAAAGGTGCAAACTGCAATACTAGTTGCAATATCAATAACAGTTTTACCGTTGGAGTGATGGTTCGGCGCAAAGTTCCAAACTACGCTGTTGAACGACTCGTTACTGTTCTGCGTGTAGCCGCCCAAGCAGCGCTCGAGTAAATCTTCTTTCAAAAGATATTCATAAACTTCCTTGATTGCTTGAAAAACTTCATCTTTCATCGGTGGTTCATGAGTAAAATCTTTTAGTTCTCCAGCTGCTTTAGCCTTTTGCCACTTGCACCACGAATCAGGACCAGGCGGGCAATCTTCGTGCTGTAGTTTATTGTCGGTCGACATTTTATGCTTTAGACCAGCCCAAATCTCTTTTTTCATGGCTTTATCTGAGTCGCAATTTCTTCTTATTGCTAAACCAAAATTTATGGCCAGTTCATCAATTAGTTTGTTCGTCAGCTTACCTCGTCCTCCAAGTCCTTTCTTTTTTTTTCTTGTCGCGTAGTCATGTGTCTACACGCTTTTGCACATGATCGACGCATTCCTTTTTTTTCACTTCGAGATCTGGGTAAGGATTACTGTCAGCAATACCTTTTTTTGTTTTTGTGTCACCATGCCCGGTGTACAATTCGTACTTGACTCCATGCAGTTCTTCAGAACGCTCAAACATTTCGACCACAGAATCAACTTCCATTTTGCCGGACGATCCTTCGTGATTTTTCATGCATTCATCTTCGTGCTCCTCAAACCAATTGTCATACTCTTCAGTGCCTTTTTTCTTCCTCCAAAGTGAGCATGATAAACAAAATTTTGATTTCACTAAAATGTCGATTACTTTTCCAGTATACCATCCAATCAAAGAAACGAAACCAAACAAAGATGTAAAGTCTTTTTTCTGCCAACTACCGTCGCCCGATACTGTTAAACCTTTTTCTTTTCTTTCTTTCATTTCTTCGATCTCTTGTTTTGCTGCTCGACTCATCGATTTATCTGATACCATGTTACATGCATCTGCTATGCCAGTCTGGATTTTTGAATAAAAAGATTGAAACACCGGCCGTGGTAATTCCATTATAGCGCAAAACTTTTTCAGACTGTACATGCCGAGTCCCATCAGTCTAAAGGCAAATATAATTCTTCTATTTATATCATAAGCTCTACTGTCAATCAAAGGACATGAATTTACTTCTTCTTTTTTACAATCATTTGAGCATTTCATTTGTATTTTGAAACCGAGTCCACGACACGAAATTTCAGTAAACGAAACGTCGCCGTGACACTTTTTGCAACATAAATTCTTCGATAGAAAAGCAAAAATGCCACAAATTTCAATGATGCGATAAGCAAATCCTCCATTGAAAGAGAAATCAGAATCATTCTCGGCTAGTTTTAATTTTTTTGCTGATGCACTTACATTAGACATATCACATTCACGAGTATCATCGTAGCGATTTTTTGGAGGCTGTTTTCTTTTCTTATGACTACTCCGATCGTTGATTTCTCGACTGCCTTTATGACGTTCTTTTAATTTCGGCACTTCTTCCATGTCTTCACTACTAAATTAACACAAACAAAACAGAATTTAAGTATAAAAACACCAAAACTATTTCTCCGATGGGAGAGTAACTGTGATCGAGCATGTGCAGCTGTTTACTGAAGTCTAACGGTTTTCTAAATAGCTTGGCGTCCTTAGAACGCCCTCTATAGGTAATAGAGTACGAAAAATACTACTTACCATTAGCCAAATATACCTGGCATTATTATACGATGGTTAAAGCATATTTATACCTGCTGCGCTAGCAAGCCCGCAGCGGGTCGACATGGACAGTTGACGCGCTCTGAGGTACTTTTGGAAAATCGCTCATAACTCACAAAAAAGAATTTTCTTTGCTATAAAACCAACTGGACATCATTCTTACGATAATAATAGATCATTGTATGCAAAAAAAATCGATTTTTTTTAAATCTCAGGGTGTACCCCCCCTTAAAACAGAGCCACGATGACCAAAAAGTGATTGCAAAACAACTCCAAGTAACAATGATCACGATACAGAATCTATAATAGAAGAGAAATTAAACGATGAAGTACGAAAATTGAAGATTGAAAATGAACATCTAAAACTATTAAATAAAGTTTTACAAGAAAAGAGTGAAGTATTAAACGACTTGAATTTAGAACTAAAATAGAGCAATGGATTTTTAAAGCATAAAGTGTACTCGCAATCGTTTTACGAGATGCCAGAGCGAACATATGCTCAAGCAGTTGCCAAAAAAAATGTAAGTAGAAATAGAAAGATACCAAGTATTATAGTCGTACCAAACAACAAAGAAGGAATAAAGTATGTTCTGATTGAAGCTAAAAAGACACTAATACAAAAAAACAATATTCCGATCAATAAAATGTTTTCAACTCCAGAAAAAATATTTATCAAATGAAAAATCTTTACATCGTAAATAAAGTTGAGGAAGCTCTAAAATATATAGAAAATTTAAATGCGATAATTGAAACTGAATTTTATTCTAATACATTATTTTATTTCTTTCTTATTAATAGCTCAAAAAGGTGGAGTTTTTTTATTATCGATTATTGTCAAGGTTGTCAAAGGTAAATTTTAAAAAATTATAAGCCTGTTTTTCTGATTTCGTATATTTATCAAAATAACAATTAAAAATTGGTTTGTTTAATAGAAAATGACCGCGATATTTTCGAGATATAAGCAATAAAATAAAAAAATATAACCTCAATTATCTTGAAAGATAAGACACTTTGCAGTCTTGGCAAATAGCTCAATCAAGAGATAGTGGAAAGCTACCATTTTCAGCTCAATATGTTTTAAACATTTTCCATCATATGTCTCCGCGATACCGCCATTTAATCAAATAAAGACGATTTTGTATATAACAAAAGAAGAAAGATAACTTGTACAAAATTTTGCATCGGGAAGATAGATAATTTTATTCTCGTTCAAATACATTTACACTGAAGCGATCATATTATTTCTACGTACCAAAATAATATATCTCATTGATTTCAGAATAACGTAAAGTAGTAAAATCGTTGTTAAACAAATACGAGTCGATGAATGTTAAATTTTCTTTTTAATTCCAAATCCTCATTAACAAATGAAAAAAATGAGCCCCAGTTGGAGAAATATGACCCCTCCGTTCTCGAGATACAAGCAAACAAAAAAAAGTTTGAAGAAAAAAACATACCTCATATATCATGAAAAAATATAAGTCCTCATAATCTGGGAATAAACTTGATAGATGAAAGCTATCTTCATGGAAATTTTCAAAAAAAATAATAGCGTTTATCTCAGTTATCGTTCGACATAGAAAATCGATTTTTTTTTACAAAATGATTTTTATCTCGTCAAAAGAAAAATAAAATGGCTCAAAAATTTTACAGAATAATCTTCTCCATTGTCCTAATTACCTCAATTTTACTAAACATTCCTCTCCATGTTCCTAATCATCTCAAATTTTTTCAAAAACTTTTCAACATGTTTCCGAGATATTACCGTTTAAACAAAAAATTACGTTTTTGTGCATAACAAAAGACTGGAATGACCTTATCCAAACTTTTGGGTCGGAAAAGTTAAGTAATTTTATACTCTTTCACATTCCTTTTCACTGGTTTGATGATATTTTTTCTAAAGTATTAAAGAACCCGAAAAACTAAAACTCAAAAATCGAAAAAACGCTATAAAACAAAAACGCATCGGAAAACAAAAAAATTTATTGATTTGACTTCCTTTAAGAAAAACAAAAAAATTAACCCAAAAACATTAATTTTTACCGTGGATTACTTGAGATATGGTGGTACACATACATACATACATACATACATACACACATACACGCACACAGACACACACGCACACACAAACACACAAACACATGCATACGCTCTCATACACACACACATACAGATATCCATACAGACATTTTCTAAAAATAGTGTATTTTGATTCAAAATGGCCTAACACATATTTTTGACATGTTTTTAAGAAATTTTTTTTAACTTTTTAACTATTACAAAGCTTCCTTTAGGGTGAAGCAAAACCTAGAATTAGAATAATTGGAGTTGAAAAATATTTGGAAAAAGATAGCAATGAAAAAATGAAAAGTGACATCAGTGAAAGAAATTCGCTGAATGAATACCAAGAGATAAATATAGTTCATAAATACATAAGCAAGAAAATAAATATACTGACTGAAGTTGCAGATGCAACAGCTGATGCACACGTGGGAATTGTGAAAGACAGAATACTATACGTTGGAAGCAATAGAGATAAAGTAAACGATGATTTTAATGTAAATTTATGTTATAAATGTATATATAATGTATGGCTGTAGTTCAACAAAATGTACATCTACTGATTAATTCTGTAATTTTTGCTCTGAAAGATAAAATTGCACCAATAAAGACAATAACAAATGCATAAACTGTCAGAAATATAACGAAAAATATAAGACAAATAGGGAAATCAACCACGCAGCTTATGACAAAGAATCTTGTGGAACATATAAACTTTTTATTACATAGAACAATACAAACAACATATTATCCATACAACCCAATAAAATACTATGGCATTGCAATATTGTATACCATAACAATAATGATGAAGAAGAATTCGTTAAAGAAATAATAATGGAAGACACAGTTTCCACAGCATATTATAATAAATAAATGATGTGACTATTGATCACGCAGAACAATCCTTTACTAGTTTCATAGAAAGTATGCGACGTTTCGGGAGTTTTTTCACATTACTCCCCTCATCAAGGCTACACAAAACATATAAATACAAAATTATTAAAACTATTAAAACGGTTCAATTACACACTATGCCTCACACTGTCAAAATGAAATACAAAACATACGAAATAACAAAAAATAATAAATAAACAATTACCATAAACTTAAATGATAAAAAACATGGACCGCGTCGTGACCTGCGGAGCCAGCATAATTGTATGCTGTAATGACACCTCTAAAAAACCAAATTTTTCGATCAAGAACATTAATTTAAAATATCGATAAAAATTTTTTTACTCGACGTGCAGAAATTGTAACACCAACGTTAAAAAACACAAAAAAACTTACTGGAAACAAATAGAACACACGAATAATGTAATTGGCCCTAAAGACCGGTAGTACGTACTGGCCACGCGAAACACAAGCTGTTACATGGTCGCGAATTCAGAGACAACTAAGTGCAAAATAAGATTCACCGAGTCCCTCGCAGTCTCCAAATTTATATTTTGGAGAGGGGTGTGTGGCTCCCAGCTCGCAGAGCGAACGCACGCAGACCACAGAGCAACATAACACACAATGAGGTGGCAGCGCGAATCAGAGAAGGAAGGCGAACGGGGAATCCCCGAACGTCCGTCACCCAACTAGCGCAGCACACACCTCCATGCACGTCTGCGCTCCGGATCTCACTCTGCCAACTCGGAGCCTCTCGCAAGAGACACGGCAAATCCATTCGTAACACACGAAGAAGTATAACATACCTCCTCACTAGTATACTGTCCGGAGCTAGGAGTTGAGGACTCAACTAAAATTATTATATAAAAATCGGAGTAGACGTGCAAAAGGAATGTGTAAGTGTGCAAATATCTAATGTGAACAATTGTAAAAAAGAAAATGAATAAATATAAACAAACAAGAAAAGTTGTATAAAAATTAATTAGAAAAAAATGTAAAATAGGATAAATATAAAATAACAAAAATCTAACAGCAAACAGGAGTATTATTCAAAATGTTTTTTAATTAAATTAAGGGAATTTTTATAAACATTTTTTAAAAAATTAGTGTCTTCCATTTTATTTAATGTGTTACTGTGATAATATATATTTAACATTTCAGAGAATGCACGATTGCTCCAATTTTTTTTCCGATCTATAATCTTAATTTTACTAAAATTGATTACATGTTTCTTTTCATTAGCGTGTTTCGCTAGTGCCGACGAGGGCTTATTAGCCTCCACATCTTATTATTAGATTCTTATTAGATTCACACCTATAATATTATAATAAACTTTCAATAGATCTGAGAAATAGAAATTTAATACAAGTGTTATAAAAAAGAAGTTAGAGAAATGCATGAGAAATATGAATATAGTATAAGGTAAACGTATCAATGCTCGGACACTTAAGCCCAATAATCGGACAGTTGTTCATAGCTCTACATATTTTTAATTTAAAAAAAAAATTCGTAATGTTAACTATAAAATTCATTTAATTGATCATTAGTCTATAGATGAGGGGTGATTACGAATTATTTAATGTATCTAATAAACACTTATTTTCAATATTGTGCGATCATAGGGACGTTCCGATCATTCGTACGTTTACCTTAATATTGCAGTAAAAGTAATATAATTGAAATGGATGGATGGATAATAAAAACTAAGGAAACATGATATATATATTATTTGAGTTTTTATGATTTATACCTCAGCATAAATCATAAAAGCTCTATAGTTTTATAAGTTAATAAGTTTTTTCTTTTTGTAACCGGACTGCGTACATATACCTGTGTATCTCTGCAGAGTGCGATCTTATTATAGCATAATGTTATTATATGATTTGAATTTGTTACTAAATGTAACCTGATGAATAAATAAATAAATAACTAAAATAATTACTAATTAACTTTTATGTAATTATTACTACTATTTAACGTTAAAGTCATTTTTCTAAATTCTTTATTTTTATAACTTTCAGTTGCTTTTTGCGCACCAGATTTTATTTTAATGGTCAAGCCGTATGGTAATCTACTTTTGAAATACATTTGTTATAAATCTATGTTGAGACCTATTGATAAATATTAAATGCAAATAAATAATAATATTGCAACATAGATTACTAAGTTTTACTTGAAAGAATACACAAATTCAAGCTGTTCAAAATTCGCCGATCCCTGTTGCGTAAAATATTAATCAAAATAATCCTTTTTTCAAGCTTTTTGGTTGCACTGATATTTTAAGGGAAGATGATACAGGTTTTTTGGTAAACAAATGAATTCTTTTTTATATTTTTATTCTAATTCTTAACCTTTTTTCTTATTAATAAAAGAGGTTTCACAAAAAAATTTGACTTATTTAAGCTAATTAATTTTTTTTGAGTATTTTTTTTTTATCTAAAATGAATGATTTTCAACATATTTGTAACAAAAAAAAGTTAAATAAGTGTGCCCTAAGCAAAGCTAAACGTCAGTAAATGTCAAAACCCTATAAGAGTCGTGGACAAATAAAACATTATCCCATGAACAGAAAAGGAATCATAAATAATCACGAATTAACTGTTATTTGATTATTACTACTATTTAACTTTAAAGTCATTTTTCTCAATTCTTTATTTTCATAACTTACAGATGCGTTTATCGCAACAGATTTTTTTATTATATTTCACATGCAGGGTAATATACTTTTTAAATACATTTCTTATAAATCTATGTTGAACCTATTGATAACATAAAATACATGATTTTTGTGGAAATAAAAAATTAAAAACTTAATTCAGCTAAAGAATTTTTTTAAAACCAAAAATAAAATAATTTTACAATATAGATTTTTAAGTTTTACTTAACAGAATACATAAATTTAAGTTGATCAAAATTCACCGATATCAGTTGCACAAAACGATAATTAAAATAATGTCCTTTTTTGAAGGTTTTCTGGCTCCACTGATGTTTTAACTGTGGTTTAGGGGGATTCTATCTAATGCAATTTGGGTTTTCTATAGCTTTTTCGATTAACGGCGGTTTAGGGGGACTTTAGCAAGTGCAAAAATGTTCTTATTTGTGTATCATTATGCACGAAAGAAGAAAAGAGTAAAATTTATAGCTTCTTCCCTTTAAAAAATTCCCAAGAAGAGCACGCCAATTTTGGCTGTATATATGACCTTTCCTCCTTAAGTTATGTCCACGTGTACTTAAACTTGCCCAGTAATGACCGCGTACACGCTTGCATGCGCAGTAGTGACTACGCGAAGACAGGCATGTACAGTAGTGACTACGTGCATATAGGCATGCGCATTAGTAACTGTGTGCAGACCGGCATGTTCGGCAATGACTGTATGCATACATGCATGCGCAATAGTCACTTCATGTACATATATGCATGCGCAGTAGTGATTACATGTACATCAGCATGCGCAGTAGGATGATTCAAAATTTTTCAAATATCAAAAGTAAGCCTCTTAAAAGTTGGTATTTGTCAAAATAATAAGTTCCCTGCAAGCTGTGCGTTTAACGTTAACATTTAAAGGTGGCTACCCCGAATTTAAGGTATTTTAAAATGCACTTATGCAATTTTTCCGTAAAATTGCAAATAAAATAACCAAAACTTAATTATTCATGCTAAAAGAAGTTTTCTCAATTAATTATACTACTAGAATTGAAAATCAGTTGCGTTATAACCGTCAGAAAAAATTTGGTTTTCGAGATGACAGTCATATAAGTCAAACTTTGACTTAAAACCATCTATATTTGGACTTTTTTAATAACCTCAATGTATTAGGATTCTTCAAAAACCAAAATTATGTTGAATCTTTGTTCCAAATAGTATCAACAGAAAAAATGGCGCACCATTGGATATCAAAATATAGAAGTTATGGAGTCTCTGTAATGCATCGTTTTAGTAACATTTTAAATGGGATCTCTTATAGTTTGATGTAATTTAATTCGGGTAATATATTTGGGACGAGAATGGCTTCGCGCCAATAGATGCGGCTCCACTAGGAGAGGTCCCAGGATAGGTGAGAGATAACAAGATAGTTAAAGTAAACTAGGCTTTATTGGAACTTCGTTGGGTACAAAAAGCGTCGAGCGTCGAGCGGTGCTTGCCGATGCGTCCCATCGGCACGAGAGGCAAGCTGGTTCTGACTCGCTCCTCGCCACCTCGAGGTGGGGGAGAAGCAAGCCCAAGATGGCCGCCTCTGCCGAGATAGTACAGCTCCCGGGGACAGAGGCGCTGCTTGCGGCGATGAACCGGGGGCGACACATATACGTCATAGGCACTTGTACGCAATTTTTTATGAAAACTGCCATGAAGACTTTTAATTTGCGTTGACGCAGCACTTGTAAGGACATTCTGGTTAAAAGTTATGCTCAATTGAAATTTATTGAAAAAATTAAGTGGTAAATGGGAGGCTGCAAATACGAGCCGTACTTTCTTCAATATTTTGCAATCTCCCATTTACCACCTAATTTTTTCTATAAAATCAGTATATATATATATATATATATATATATATATATATATATATATATATATATATATTATAGCACACTAACCTCAAAATGCCAACTTTATTGTCGATTTTGAGGTTGTTGTGCTATAAAATATCGTATGAGACTGTTGTGGGAGGTGTTTTTCTACCTTGCTCGATTTTCTCACTCGCTTCGCTCGTGCGAAAACCCTCGAGCAAGGTAGAAAACCATCTCCCACAACAGTGTCATAATATACTATTGTAAGGATTCGTGATTTTTATTATTATTTAATTTAAATATTATAATCTTTTATTATAATATTTAATTATTTATCTTTCCCCGGGGTACCTAAATGATAGAAAGGAATAAGAAAAATTCTAGGATCAGTATACATGTGTGTTTGTCTAGGTATATAAATAAAATGCTATATATTATTTATATAAAAATGTCAAGTTCCAAGACTCGCATTTATTCAGCTTCACAGTTCCACACCATCAAAACAACTTGCGCTTACTCATATATTCGCCAATAGTAATAAGTAAACTGACGAATATATAAGTTAGCTGTCCAAATCGTTTTATAAGAGCAGGAGGAGTGAAAGTCCTGCTTTCTAGGCGGCTGTGCGCTGACTGACCATCCTCCGATCGGCAGCCAGCTCAATCCTTTCGGTTGCTCGACCTTGCGACTTTCTTCGGAGGCTCGGCCTCGCACGGCTAACGTCGCCTAGCAACCAGACTCCCACTTGTCTTACCCTTTCCACCAGTCATATCTCATCCTTATTCGCAATTCCTCTTTGCGTGGATATTCGCTTTGCGATGATCATTCTAACGCACAAACGCGATTTTCAATTCATCTACTCATCTTCACTATATTTATTCTTGTCATTCATTCTTTGCATATATCAATAAACATTTTTTTTTTAAGTGGCATTTCGAACTTGAAAGTTTATCGCCTCATCTACGCAAGCCTTCCACGTTTCCCTATTTTGTGCCAATCCCATCCATTTCACGCCCTCCCGCCCAATTTCAGGTACGTCTGCTTTTACCGTATCCTCCCATCTGCGTCTAGGTCTACCTAGAGATCGCGTTGCTTTCGGTTTTCCTTTCATTATTCGCGCTGCCGTACGATCATCGCCCATTCTTGCCACGTGCCCTGCCCATTTTAGTCTGCGTGATTTTATTATTCTGTTAATATTTGGTGACGCGTACAAATTATGTAGCTCGTCATTGTGCAGTTTCCTCCACTCCCCAGTTTCCTCATCTTTCTTTGGCCCGTATATTTTCCACAGAACCTTATTTTCAAGTACCCTAAAACGATTTTCTTCAGCTTTAGTGAGCGCCCAGGTTTCGCACCCGTACAAGATTACCGGCATTATTATAGTCCTATATATCCGTATTTTGACATTTTTCGACAGTAGCTTTGACTTAAGTAATCTATTCACAGCGTAGAAGCAGGCATTACCCGAATGAAGTCTCTTATTAATCTCGGCTTTAATTTCGTTTCGATCATTTATAGTTGTACCTAAATATCTGAATTCGCTAACCTTTTCAAAAGTGAAATTTCCGACTCTGAGATCCCCCTCTCCTTCTCTTTTTCTCTAATAATTGTCTTATGATAAACATTTGATCGCTCATCGCCTGTTGCGCCGGAATCCACACTGATAATCTCCTATTAAAAGCTCCCGTCCGTCGCGCGTCTGCTAGGTGCACCTGCTCGTGTTTTGGCTCCTGCATTTACACCGCACTCTGCTGCCTCCTGCGCCTGTGAGCCGGTCTGTTGTGGTGCCTGCACAGTGGAACATTCTAACCATAGCTGTGATAATAAATCACAGCTTCCACTGGTCCATCGGCACAGCTTTCAACATCCAAGCAACAACACCCGGCCAGGTGTTTTTTGAGGTTAAGAGAGGTGAACACGGCAGAGTGGCGGGAGCCAAACACGAAGCATAATCCAGAGGTACCACTTCATTCTGGACACACAGCACGCAGCGCCATACTATCAAGGCGCCATCTGCCGACTCGAACTACAACTACGTGACCACCGAGGCGACACCTGCTGCATCCTAGACACACCATCAGTACTTTCCACGACTCATCTTTGTCGCCACTAACACCATGGTCGACAACTGCGCCATCTGCGGGGAGGTTCCTAGGAGCAGCAACTCGCTACGTAAGTGCTGCATATGCGATATTACTTACCATCCGGCGTGCAAGCCTCTTGCAGTGCTTACCCGCGTACAAAGGAATGCATTGCAGCTACATACTAAAGCGGTAGCGTGCCAGGCATGTATCGACTCGAAGAGGTCGATGTTCGAGTCGGCAGTCGCGCGCGCGACGAACGCCAGCAAAAATATGAGTGGGAAAGAGAAGGAGCTAGCCGCGTCCACTCCGGCCAATAAAAGGCCTGCAACAGCTGCTCGCACCAATCAGGCGAGCAAGGCCGCGCCCAACAACTCCTCACTCTCTCCGTTGCAGGGGCTAAGCCCCGCCCCCACCAGCAGCCTACTCCGGTTGGCCTCACAGTCTCCTGTGACGTCACTAGGCCCGCCCATTTCCAGTATAGGAGCAGAGCACAGTGGGGAATCCCCGAGTGACGTCACGGCCAAGAATGCGGACCGAGCTAATAATACTTCACAGTCCTCCTTCTCCAAAAATAACAGCAGTATTAATGATATAAATGCGTCAGTCATCCGTATGCTAGATAGTACCGCGTTAAAAAAGGGAACAACGGTCTCCTGCCTAGTGGAGTACGCGAATTCTACTTCAAGAAACATTGATAATGCACTTGCTAGACATTGCACCTCTATTGAAGGCAGATTGGAGGCAATTGTAAATAGGCTAAATACGTTACCAGCAGTACATACTTTGGCACTTTCAATTGACTCTAAGCTGCAAAAAATTGAGGAAAAACTGTCGAAACAACACTCCCAGCTGGAGGAGATGAAAAAGGAGAAGCAAGTGCTTTATCAAGAAATAGATAACCTAAAAATTAAAAATAAAAAATTACATGATAATAACGTAGAAACGAACACTTTATTGACCAATACAGAGGTAAATTATAATATGTTAATTGATAAAATCGATAATCTAGAGCAGACAAATCTCGAGTCACAGACTAAAATTGATAATCTTGTATTAAACACTTTTGAAAACGATTTCCTAAATTTAACAAATAAAATCAATAGAGTTGAACTTGACAACAAGGAAATAATAACAAAAATAGAAAAAATAATAACAAAAGAAGATTTTACCTCTGTATATACTACTACTATTGAGAAAATTGAAAGAAATGTTGAGAACATCCAAAAAGATAACCAACTCATACTAAATAAAATAGAATTCCAAAAAATCGCAGTACTACCCAGTACACAAAACAATACCGTTTCTCTTATCAGTACAAAAAAATGTAATACTGCTAATAATAATGCGTCTGCTACGAATAGTACCTTACTTGACAATTATAGTGATATAAGCGAAACAATTGACAATTGTGAAAGCAATAATGACGGGTTTATCCAGATTGTAAATAGTAGAAATAAAATGTCTAGGCGTTTGAACAAGTATAATAACGACAATGCTGACGCTGCGGCATCACCTGCACGAAGCACGCGGGTGCAAACGATTGATGGGGGGACAATGCACAGTAAAAACATTAAAAGCGGTAATACGGAGCTCATTATTTCAAACATTTTCGACGGTGATGTCTCTAAGCGTGTTGACGTCGCACACGCGATACTGTGCCGTGTCCTTCCATCAACACAAAAAATTGATATAATAGGCACACGCCTGCTTCGGTCAGAAGAATCAACAGCTGCGGCATTAGCAGATACAAACAGCGAACGTAGAAGGTCACCATGGGTTGTTACCCTTTCCAGCAGTGCGTTAGGCGAGAGAATAATGCGAGCCAAAAAGCTTATCACTGGCTTTCATGCTAGAGATGTCGACATTGCAGCTCTTGACCAGGACACAAGGGATGGGATTATAAATGGGAAAATTTTTATAAATGAATTGTTAACAAAAGAATGTTTTATTAAATATAGAAGTCTCAAGGCCCTTGCGATGAGACTTAATTTTAAATATGTTTGGCATAGAGGGGGCCGTTTCCTGGTGAAGAGGCGCGATGGCGATGTCTCTCATGAATTTTCATCTGCGGCTGATTTACAGACAATTGTGGCATCATATGCCATTAATCAACCATCTCAAACTGTAAATACTGAAAAAAAAACTGTTGATAATGAAATCGAAATTGATAATAATGTAATTCCGTCAACTGCTGCAAAAAATTGACTATCCGCAGACACTGCTGGGGGGGTTCACTGTAAGGGACTGAGGGCAGGTTTTGTCAATGTTACCTCACTGAAGGGGCACATTGGCATGATTAAACAACACCTTTCAGCTCGTCCTACCTACCATCTCTTTGGGGTTGCTGAGTCGCACCTTGACCCTGATGTTGGGAGTGATCTCATTCAGATCGATGACTACTCACTACTTAGACTTGATCGCAACAAACTAGGAGGCGGGCTAGTCCTGTACATTCATAACACTTTCAAGGCAAATTTACTAAGCAGTTCTCCAACAACACAGGAGGGCAGACCATTTATACCTGAATATTTAATGTGCAGTGTTCAGCAGAGCAGCCTTCCCCCCGTCTTTGTTGCTTTAATATACAGACCACCACACGTACCGTTTTTACAGGGCTCGGACTTAATAGACAAACTGACGATACATACTCAAGACTTTAGTCACAAAATTATTATGGGAGATCTGAATGCGAACCTACTCGGAACGTCAGCCGATGCGAAATTTGTTAGACGGTTGGCTGATGATCTTAACCTTCAAATAATTGATCATGGTGCGACTCATCATCTCACGGATTCTCACACGTGGATTGATGTGATCTTGACAGATAATAATGACGTTGTACTGAGCAGGGACAATCGGCCGGCGCCTTTTCCCAGTCATCATAACATCATAGAGGTCGAGATTGGGGTCGAAACTGCTGCATCCCCTGTGGTTGAATCATTCAGCTACAGGGATTTTAAGTCGATCCAGCAAGACGACCTCTTGTGTCGCCTAGCTGACTGTGATTGGTCGCGGATCGATGGTCCCGCGGCGAGTGTTGACAGTCAATTACAGTGCCTCAGTGTCAACCTCATGGCTGTGATAGATAAAATTGCACCGTTAAAAGAATTCATACCGAAAAAGAAAACAAATCCACCATGGGTTGATGCTGAACTAATACATCTTTACAAAAAACGTGACTCCGTACGAAGACGCTATTCGAGGACCAATGACGACAGACTGTGGCGGGAGTATCAGGGCCTTGCAGCTGAAGCTGAATTACGAACGAAGGAAACAAGGGAAAGATTTTTACAAAATAAAATTTCTGAAGCGATTAATAATAAGAAAGATATCTGGAAAGAGCTCAAGGCTCTGGGCCTTCTGCCAAAGACAAGAGAGGAGCTTCATGGTTTCTCACCGGAAGAGCTCAATGCCCACTTTGCAGGGGTGTCGATCTCCCAAAATGAGGGTGATGAAGAACTTGACAGCGTCCTGACCACTGCCAGTGATGACGGTTTTGTTTTCCGAGAAGTCAGCTTCTCGGACGTGGTTCTGGCTGTTGCCCACTTCTCATCACAAGCCAGAGGGGAAGACGACATTCCCCAAAGTATAGTGGCTAAGGCTCTTCCGTTTGTGGGAGATCATATTGTTAAGATCTTTAACTCCTCTCTGTCCAGTGGCATTTTTCCGGGAGCTTGGAGGGGAGCTCGGTTGGTGCCTTTGAAGAAGAAACCTGTCCCATCTACGGTGTCAGATTTCCGACCAATTGCCCTGCTGAGTTTCCTTTCTAAGGTCCTGGAAAAAATAGTACACGACCAAATAACTGACTTTTTACGAGAAAATAATACTTTGGACCCGATGCAGACTGGTTTTCGACAGAATCACAGTACACAGACAGCACTACTGAAACTGACGGAGGACATAAGATCAGGCATTGACAACAACAAAAAACTATTGACTATTTTGTTAATGTTTGATTTTAGCAAAGCATTCGACACCATCTCACACACTAAACTGCTGCGTAAGCTGATGCGCATGGGATTCTCCAGGAGTGTTCTCCTGTGGCTTAAGTCATATATCATGGGGAGACGACAGAAAGTCGTCACAATCACAAACGTGGATTCAGGTTGGCTAACCACCAATCTTGGCGTTCCACAGGGCTCAGTCCTGGGACCCCTGCTTTTCAGCCTGCACATAAACGACTTACAAGACGCACTCGACTTAGATGGTGTCGAACACATACTTTACGCTGACGACTTGCAAACCTACACACAAGTGACCCTGAAAGGTCTTCGTGATGGTATCGGTCGCATGTCGGCTGTAGCACAAGCAGTGTCGAACTGGGCAACGTCAGCTGGCCTGCGCCTCAATGTCGGCAAGACAAAGGCGATCATTTTTGGATCTGATCACAACATCAAACAGGTTCAGAGCCTCGACTTGCAAGGCATTGAGATACAGACCGGCGTACACGTTCCCTTTGTCGATACAGTCACCAACCTCGGCGTGGTGATGGACGGAGGGTTGACATGGAAGCCGCAACTGAATGCGGTCAGTAGAAAGGTAAATAGGGCTCTGTATAGCTTAAAACTTTTCCGTTCAAGCACCACAGAGATACTGAGGAAGCAGCTGGCATGTGCACTGGTACTACCTCACTTAGATTATTGCTCAGTGGTTCTTCTTGATGTGTCAGGGGAGCTCCAGACACGACTACAACGTCTACAGAATGCATGTGTGAGATACATATGTGGTGTTAGGCGGGATGAGCATATCACCGCCTACAGGAAAAAACTGGACTGGTTAGATTTGAAGGTGAGGAGGGAGTATTTTATGGGGCTGCTGCTTTACAAAGCGGTTGTCATGCGGCAGCCACCGTATCTTACTGCCCTCTTTGAAAAAAACCAGGCCAGGACTTCAAGTAGGGGTGGTATGAAAGAGCTCTCGGTTCCGGGGTCGCGCACCGATAAGGGCCTTTTTTCATTCAGAGTTCAAGGTGCGCACCTCTGGAATTCGCTCCCGAGCAGTGTGAGGTGCCTGCCATCTTTTTGTAAATTTAAAACGGCGTTTAGCAGGCACCTTAAGCAATTACATGGTGAGGAGTATGTTCAGAGATAAAAAATGAGTCGAGTATTTATTTAGGCTTTTTATTTATTTAAATTATTTATTTATTTAATTTATTTATTTATTAAAACTTATTTATTTAATTTATTTATTTATTAAAACTTATTTATTTAATTTATTTATTTATTAAAACTTATTTATTTATTTATTTAACTTATTTATTTATTTAAATTTATTTATTTATTTATTTAATTTAATTATTTATCTTGTTTATTTATGTATTCGACGTATTTATTTATTAATTTATTTATTTATTTATTAAATATTTTTAGTGTTAATTAAGTGTGAATGTATTTATTAGCGTGATTGTTAAAGTGTTATGAATGAGTGTGTTTTAAGTTTGGACGTGATAGTGTACGCAAAGATTTAGCAAAGTATGTGTATGTATTCTTATTTATATGTTATCTTTATTGTATTTATTTTTTATTCTATGTATTATTATTTTTTTTGACGAAGCGTTTTATGTGATATTTGACTGTGACTAGTTCATTGCATTTAGATTTTATAAACTGACGAACTGATAAAGTGAATTATTATTTTAATAAGAAATATGCAATAAGTGAAAGTAAGATAACAATTATATTAAACCGACTGATATTTTTTTAATTATAAATACAACTACATGTACATGAAATTGTAAGATTTTGTCTTCTGACGAATAAAAAGTATATCTATCTATCTATCTATCTATTATATCTTCCACGAATGGTGTGAGTCTGGCCTGTATTACGTTTGACAGAACTTTGTAGCAGGTAGCTAAAAGTGAGATTCCCGGTAGTTATTGCAGTCTGTTTTATCTCCCTTTTTAAAGATCGGTATGATGATGGATTCTTTCCAATTTTCTGGTATTGTTGCATTTCTCCAAATAGCACATGCTAGATCAAAAATTTTAGATGTAAGCGCGGTGCCCCCATATTTAAGTAGTTCAGTAGGTATAGAATCGTTTCCTACGGCCTTATTGTTTTTTATCTTTTTGATCGCGGCCTCTACTTCTTTGTAGGTCGGTTCGTCCATATGGAGTTCAGCTGTGTGGATTTCGTGTCCCATTTCCTCGGAGTTTTCATGCACGTTTAATAACTTATCGAAATAGTCTTTCCATAATTTCAATAGGTCATTTTCGCTTGTCACGAGGTTCCCGGCCTTATCTTTCATTAAATGCGATCTACTCTGAAAACCCTTCCTAATAGCGTTTATTCCTTTGTACATCTCGCGTGGATTATTTTCCTTACTATTAGTTTCTATTTTTCTAATTTCATTTTTCTGATACTCGCGCTTCTTGTTTCTGTAAATCACACCCACTTGCTTTCTTATTTCATGGTATTCTTCTACGACCCTACCACTTTCATTGTGTACGCTATCTAATTTAGCCTTCTTTCGACTTTCAAACCAGAGTTCGCACTCTTCGTCAAACCATGGTTTGCTCTTCGGCCTTTTTTTCTTACCCACTACTTTGTTCGCGGCCCCTTTTATAGTTTTTTCGATAGCCCCCCATAACCTGTTCGGATCGTCATCTACTCCCGTCTGTGCATCCGTTTCCTCGAGCACCTGAAATCGGTTGCTAACTTCTACTTGGTACTTGATTCGCTCTACCCCGCTTCGTAGTTTTCCAATATCAAAGGTTTCTACTTTATTCGCTCGCTTACTATTTTGACCGGCTACTAATCTGGCTCTTAATTTGGCCACTGCTAGATAATGATCCGAGTCGCAATCCGCCCCCCTATAGGTCCTTCCGTCGAGTACATTGGTGTGGCGCCTCTTATCAATAATAAAATGATCGATTTGATTGTGCGTGGCCCCGTCCGGCGATGTCCACATTGCCTTGTATATATTCTTGTGCTTGAAGCACGTGGTCTTGACTATAAGATCTTTTGCGGCCGCGAAATTTATGACCCTAATACCATTATCGTTGCTGGTTTCGTGCAGACTTTCTTTACCTATAGTGGTCCTAAACATTTCCTCACTCCCTATTTTAGCATTGAAATCCCCCACTACTATTTTGGTGTCGTAAGACACGAATTGGTCGATTAATTGCTCTAAAGTTTCATAATAAAGATATTTGACTTCTTCCTCCTTGTCCTCCGTAGGACAGTGGACGTTAATAACCACGTAATTATACCACGCTCCTTCGATGATGATATACGAGAGTCGGTCGTTCACGAAATTGAAACTTTTAACGGAATGTATGAGCTTTTGTTAACAAGAACTACGGTGCCTAGGGAATGCCCGCTCGCGCCCCCCATATAAAAAGGTGAAGTTACCGGATCCTAGCATCGCGTTATTCCATCGGGTTTCTTGTATTGCTACCAAATCTAAATTGTACCTCTTAGTTTCATTTATGATTTCCCGGGACGCGCTCGCTCTGTGTAGACTGCGTACATTCGAGGTTACCACCCTTAAGTTCCTTTTGGTTTTGGTTTGGTTTTGTTTTCTTTGAGCTATGATAGTAAGTTAAACCCGCGCGTTTTGGATCCTGTTCCGATCGCAGGTGAGTCCATCCGTCTAGGGGTGATAATCCTCATACCTCCCTAGAACTAAGTATGAGAGCTTTCCGACTTTGGCGAGGACATAGTCAACTCGTCGTCAAACATACTCGGTTTTAATCTCATATCATAACGCCTCCCTGCAAGGCAGCGCGCCTTCGCTGGCTTCGTTGCCGTGTAAGACCAGGTGGCGAATCATTCTACACATCCCCTCTCAGGGCAGTTGTCATCGCTTCCGCATCCTCCACGACAGCAGGATTTTTCGCCCATTTTTGGTTTGAAATGTGTGGTAAAAGAGATAGATTACAGAGTAAGGTAGAAGAAGAAAGTAAGATAGGAGATTTTGTATAGTGTTTGTAGTTGTTATGGTGCTTGCATAGTGTTTCTAGATGAATCCGTTCGTCAGTGCGGGCTCATCACACCCACGCCTGGGCCTATCGGCTGTCCGCGACTGCTTATTCAATTTATTCGCAGCTAACCTCTTTCTCAGGGGTCGTTCCTCTATCCGCAACCTGAGGACGCGCTGTGTAGTGGTGATAGGCACCCACCCGTCCGCTCTGGACGACTACGCCCAGGACCCACTTAGGGTAACGGCGTTGCAACCGTATCAATAAAGATTAGTATATAAAAGTATTCTAATGAATAAATAATTAAAATATACCCATATTCATACCATACCAATATGGACCGTTACAATATGTATGGGTGGTTCCATGTCAAGTGAGCATGTCCAAAAATGAAAATGTCCAAAACTCTGAGAAAATGTTGGTACTCATACCCAGAATATGTATAAAAAATTTCGGTGTCACATTTCAATGGCAATTCAATGTCAAAAATTGCATTTTCTGCATTTTTTTAAATTTGGCCAACTTTGTTTGATTTTTAACTCAAAAACTATTCACGTCTGTCATCTGAGAGAGAGAGAGAGATTGATTTTTTGATGGGTTATTTGATTTATTTGACTGAGGACTCAAGTTTCAAATAGCCACAGCTATGTAATTGGAATAGCCAAATCAGGTACCATCCGTATGATACCTCACATTTAGGTGGGCCTAAGCAATTTCAAGGTCAATATGATACGCGCAGGGTCATCCACATGTAATACCTTTTCTAAACAAAATCTCGGATAGTAAAGTATTAAACGAAAACTTGAGATAGTATCGTTTCCAAGCGAGTGGTCAGATAGTATTGTTTTGAACGAAAACTTCAGATAGTACAGTTTACGTCTAACCCAACGATGTGGTCTGGTAGTTTGTTCCAAAAGTATGAAGCTGCTATTACAATAGAGGGTACCGTGGGGTAGCCAGGGAATAGTGCCAAAACCAAAGTTAGTACATGGGTTCTGCGTTCGCTAAAGCTTCAGGTTCTGTTCACTAGTTAGGTCATGATAGACAAGATAGGTATAGTTCAAATGAGAAAAATGAGTTAAGGACAAACGATTTACGAGGTAGCGATGTACGGAGAGAGAGAATGAGAGGAAGAAACAGAGAATGCCTGAGTGAGGAGATGAGTGAGGAAGCGAGCAAGTATGTGAGCGAGTAAGTAAGTAAACAAGTACTCTAATAGTTGCGTGAGTAAGTGAGTGATTGAGTGCGTGCATAAACAAGTAAGTGAAGGCATGCCGCTACACCGCACACTCCCGAGCTCTGTCCTGCGGAGGGCAGAACTTCCGGGACTCGCTCCCAGCAAGTCCCCTCCTCTCCCTGAGCCAGAGTAGCTCCTAGAGAAGCGGACTCTCCTACTGATGTAGCCGGAAGTATCGCTTGCTGCAAGGACGCAGCCGCGACTCTAACTCGCTGTAGATATGTAGCCGCAAGTGTCCCTCGCTGTAAGGACTCAGCCGCGACTCCAACCCGTTGCATAGATACAATCATAACCTATGCCTGTTGTACATCCGCAACCACAACTCACGCTTGCTGCATGAACGCAGCCGCAACTCCAGCTCGCTGCTCAGCCAGAGCCGCGAACCCAACTTGTAGCAGAGATCCTGCCGACGTACATTCAGCACGCTCATGTCTACAATCACAACTCCAGTTTGCTGGTCTACTTGAGTCACGAACCCAATTTGCGGCACGTTCTACACCCAATTTGAGGTACGTTGCTGCTCTACTTGAGCTGAGAGGGCCGATTTCTCGAGAAGCCAAGCACCAAGGAAACCTGCAACGTCTCTCCAGACGGTCAAATATGACATCTGTGCGGGCGTAAAAGCGCCTGCACTGTTCCGCTGCAGTCCCATGAATTCATGCTCATCAACGACCTTTTCTGACTCAGGTATAAGGAAATATAGACAAACGCTTGTTGCCCTAGAATAATTGATTTACATTATCCAACAAGAATACTAAACTGTAAATGACTACAGAAGCAAATATTGTTATAGTTTTTTGGGATTAATTAGTAATATCATACATATTTATCCCAAGTAAATTAATTAAAATTTCTACCTCAATAAACATTTTAATATTCTTTTTGTCGATTTTTTTGCCTGAATTATAATATTCTTACTTCGAAATAAGCATTTAATAATTTTTTCTCATAAAATCATACACCAACACATATTTACATAGTTTGCTTTCATTAAATCGAAGTAAGAGCCACGGTTTACCAAATATTAACAAAAAATGCATAAAATATAAAAATTATTTCTAGCCTGATGCTTTTATTAAGTGATTATATTATATAAATAAGAAATATAGACTGATTTACTAAAAACTGCAAAAGAAATTTTTGAAAATTCCTTAACCCATTTCTTCCCAAGCAGCCATTTTGTAGTCGATTGGTTTTTTGCCTAAAACCGCCGTTTTAAAATTTTCCAACGGAAATTTCAAAATTCTGACTTCAGAATCGGAAAGAGCGGACAATTTTACTTCAGAAAAGTGCTATTGGTTATAATTATTTTTTTTTTCGACAATTTTTTAGGCAAAAAACCAATCGACTATAAAATGGCCGCTTGGGAAGAAATGGGTTAAAGGCAAATTGTACATATGCTCAGAACCACCCACTTTCTTATACAATATAACAAATACAAATCCTATCCTTACCGCAAT
This sequence comes from Gastracanthus pulcherrimus, assembly GCA_949152435.1. Classification (NCBI taxonomy): domain Eukaryota; kingdom Metazoa; phylum Arthropoda; class Insecta; order Hymenoptera; family Pteromalidae; genus Gastracanthus; species Gastracanthus pulcherrimus. The sequence continues at coordinate 59,169,779 of OX424572.1, read as the reverse complement.
TATTAATATTCTAAAAAAATTGATTCAATCTACAAAAAAGAATAATAACAAAAATTTAACTATAAAGTGCCCCGCTCTTTTTCTAATACAGGTCAAAAGGAGTCGAATAACCGTCTAAAAAAACATCTCGTTCATCGTCACACCTCGAATCGTGTGAGGATCAAAGTTCGTTTAATAAATATGGTATTTAAAATAATGATTTATTGTTACGTATAGGATAAAGATTTTAGGGTTTTACAAGGGTAAAATTTAAGATAGTATTGTGTTTTGGTAGATTAAAAATTTACAAAATGATTGCTTTTAAACATAAAAAGTTTTCTGGACTCGTGAAAAGAAGTCGTTTTTTTAGTTTAACCCAGGCCTGACCTCTTAACGTTAACATTTAAAGGTTGTGACGGACTCAGCCGTTTTGATTAGAAAAAAGTAATTGTTTGTGTATACGCGGTTCGCGTTCTGATCCGAGAAAGTGCTCCAAAAGTAAGTTATGTTTCGCTCTCGTTTTTAAGTTTTGAATATCCCGAGACCTTCTCCCCTCTGCGTTCACGGAGCCGTCTAATTAGGGGCTTCGTCAATGCAGTTTTCCTATGTTTTGATTTCTATCTCGGTTCGGTAAGAGCGCGCGCTGGCCCTCTGGCGAGGCGAGGGGCAAAACCCTTGAAAACACGTCTCTAGTTCTTTCAAGGAAAAACCCCGAAGAGTCGACACTCGAGTGGCACGCTGACCGCTCAAGAGTGCGCTCTCCTTAGTGGGACTTGGGTGATGCGTTGGCCTCCTCGATAGGTATCAAGGGGGGTTCGGCGCTTCCAAGAGGGTATAGGGTTTTTAGGAAATACAAATAATTACGAGGTTTAATTTGAGTTTATTGGACCTTCGATAATGTTACAAGGTGTTAGTTGGAGAGGAAGAGAGTAGTTATGGGGGACTAGTGATCGTAGGTCTGAGCGCGTTAGCTCCAGCCACGAGCACTTGTCCACTTTTCCCGGTTGTCAAGGGAGCGTTAGTCTGGCTAGACAGACGTCCCCGGAGTTTCCAGGAAGAGTGCTCTCGAGCCCCCTGCTCGCGGGTCCCTATATACTCGCGCAGCGCCGTGCGCCACAAACGCTGCTCTTCGTTCCCACTACTCTCTCCTTAATCTCTCCCCTCTTTTCCGCTCACGATTCGCACAGCACAGCTGTCCTTATCGCGTATTCACATGCTCCGCGCGATTATAATGTACGACTTGTCGATTTCGTATTTCCCCGTCCTCTCGTTTGACACGTTACCCGACTTTTGAATCGAACATGATTTTATAAACAATATAAACGTTGTTAACTTTTTACCTATAATTAAATTATAAAATTCCCGGCCGTCACAAGGTAGCTACATAGAAATTAAGGTTCTTTAAGGAGCACTTATGCAATTTTTCCGTAAAATCGTGAATTCATTAACTAAAACCTAATTAGTCATGTTAAAAAAGGTTTTGGCAGTTGATTATACTACTGGAATTTAAAATCAGTTGCGTTTTAACTTTCAAAACTTTTTCTCTTCGAATTAACAGTTGTATAAGTCAAAATTTTGACTTAAAACCGGATACTTCTGAGCGTTTCTAATAACCTCAATCTTTGATGATTGTTCAAAAACCAAAATTATTTTGAATCTTTGTTCCAAATAGTATCTACAGAAAAATTGGCACACAACAGGATAACAAAATATGGAAGGTATAGCAGTGTCTGTAATGCATCGCTTTACTACGAGTAACATTATAAATGGGATCTCTTATAGTTTGATGTAATTTACTTCGAGTTATATACGTCATAGGTTCTTATACGCAATTTTATATGAAAATCGATATGAAGACTTTGATTTGCGTTGTTGCAGTACTTCTAAGGACATTCTGGTCAAAACTTATGCTCAATTGAAACTTATAGAAAATATTAGGTGGTAAATGGGTGACTGCAAATAAGAGCCGAAATTTCTTCAATATTCTGCAATCTCCCGTTTATCACCTAACTTTATATAAATTTCAATTGAGTATAACTTTTTATCAGAATGTCCTTAGAAGTGCGGCGACAACGCAAATTAAGGTCTACATCTCAGTTTTCACACAATATTGGCGCGGCACGTATTACTGCGTGCCGATTACTGTGTATACAATTCAAAGGTTAGGATTCGCAGTAATACAAGCATAAGCATGGCGTGTATTACTGCGGTTGACTTCTTTGGTTGTACAAATATATAAAAGAAAATAGGTTCTTTCTTGCATAAACATGTATATTCTCAAAAGTTACAACAAAATTGGGGTGTCCACAGCAATACCCACTTAAGCTCTATTCAAATTTCCAAAAAGGTTGCTTTTTACTAACTCTTGGATGAGTTATTTTCCCAGATCATCGCAAGTACTTATACTATTCTCTCGGTCATTCCTCGAGTTTTTACCAACCTACTTTATTAGCGGAAATGAAAAATAAAACTCTGATATATGACAAAATTGGAAATATTAATAAAACGCCGTTCCTTCTGGCATAACCGATGGTAGGATTGGTCAAAACATATAAAAAAAGTTAACAAGTACTTACCATAACATTATCCGGCCCTTTCCGCGAGCTTTGCCAAATATACTTGATTTGCGCAAATGAAAAATCAAACACTGATATTTGACAGCATTTGAAATCCTATATAAAAAAGTCATGGCTGTTTGTAACGCACTAAATCGGAAAATTACAAAATAAGAAAAAAAGGGGATATAAGGAGAGGAGGGGGTGAGATGATAAAATTAAAGTAGGTGGAATTTATGTATAGTACACATGTCTAAATACGTAATTATCTGTTTGTATGTGTAGTTATTTTGCTTAATTTGTACGACTATTCAGAAAGTCCTGTAACGCAATAAATCAGAGAAGTGTGAAATTAAAAAAAAAGGGTCAAAATAAGGAAAGAGGATGGGGTTGAGGTGATAAAATTAAAGTTGGCAGCACTTATGTATAGTACTCATGTTTAAATACATAATTATGTGTTTGCATGTGTAGTTATTATGCTTCATTTGTACGCCTGTCGAAAAAGTTGTGTAACGCAATAAATCGGAAAAGTACAACATTAGAAAATTAAGGGGAAATTATGAAAGGGGAGAGGGGTGAACTGATAAAATGAATGTAGGCGGCACTAATATATATTATACATGTCTAAATACATAATTATGTGTTTGTATGCGTAGTTATTATGCTTAATTTGTACGACTATTCAAAATATCGTGTAGCGCAATAAATCAGAAAATTGTGATATTAGAGAAAAAAAAGGGAATAAGGAAGGTGGAGAGAGGGTGAGGCAATAAAATAAATGTAGGCAGCACTCATGGATAGTATACATGTCTAAATATATAATTATGTGTTTGTATGTGTAGTTATTATGCTTGATTTGTACGACTATCGAAAAAGTCGTGTAACGCAATAAATCAGAAAAGTGTCAAATTAGAAAAAGGAGTGGAAATAAGGTGGAGGGAGAGGGGGCGAGCTAATAAAATTAATCTATGCAGCATTTATGTATAGTACTCATGTTTAAATACATACTTTTGTGTTTGTATGTATAGTTATTATGCTTGATTTGTACGACTAACGAAAATATTTATGTATTTGTATGTGTAATTATTATGCTTCAATTGTAAAATTTTCAAAATAATCGTGGAACAGTAAATTGCAAAAGTATATAATGAGAAAAAAGTGTGGTAAAGAGAGAAGGGTAGGGGGGTGAAGTGATGAAATTAAAGAAGACGGCACTTATGTATAGTATACATGTGTAATCCGAATTTCTGTATTTGTATATGTAGTTATTATACTTGATTGGTAATACTATAGAAATAGTCGTCTAACGCAATAAATCGGAAAAATATATTAATGAGAAAGTAAAGAAGAAAAAAAAGGGGAATGTTTTAGATTGCATGATTGGATGTATGAGGAAGAACGTCAGAGAATGTGTAAGTATGCGAGGAAGTTATCGAATATGAGTGTGAGTGAGTGCACATGTGAGTGTATCAGATTGTACATGAGTAAGTGCATTCGTTAGTTGATGAGTGAGTAAGTGTGTACGTGAATACAAGAATGAAAACGTATGTATGTAACTTAAAGTGTATGATTGAGTGAGTGCATGAGCTAGGACGTAAGAAAGCTAGCAAGTTAGTGCGTATGTAAATGATTGTGTGAGCGTGCGTGAATAGAGTAACATAGTGCGAAAGCGAATATAAGAGAAAAAAGGAGAGTAAAATATAACTCAAACTCGCCTTCGTGGCGCTACCGCGCCACTTGATATGAGAGACTGTGCGAGTATGCAGAAAAACACATTAATTATTTGCTTCTTAGGGGATGATGGGATATTGCAGGTCACCTAAGCCAACGTGTTTGTTATTTCCACTTTAAACTGTTTTTTTAATTTTAAATAATTATTATGTTAGTTCAAACCATTGACTTTAAATATTTCTTATTGTTTTAATATAATAATTTAAGATATCGAAGCTATAAGTCGAAATAAAAAGAAGCATTTTGCCCCGATTTACTCCATATCAAAGGGTAATACCAGTTAGCCTTGGTACAAAAAATTTCTTTAAATCAATTATATGAACTTTCATATGATCCGTCGCATTATTATTCGCACTTACGCAGTGAAATATGTAATAACATAATTACTGTTTAATCAAAAACACTTAAGCAAAGCTACCCTACCTGAGAGCGCAGTGCAACGTTTTCCTAGCCTCACTTTCGGGAGTGTCATATAAATAACATTGTGACCGGGTTTACCCCAATTCTGCTTAGTAATCTAAATTGAAATGTCAAAAAAACAATAGGTTTATACTCTTTTTTCTTCTCTACTTCGTATTCTTAGCTTATTCAAATTAATAAAATTGAAAAAAATAACTGCATAAAGTAACAAAAAATATGCATAAAAATTATTTTATAGACCAGATTTCTTATAAGAAATGTAGGCCTACACTTTGATTGTGTATAATTCCTTAATAAAACTGAATAGAAGGTTGTTTGGACATAAGATTAATTGCATTTTATGTTGCGTTTAATATACTATTTGAATTATTACCTAAAAATGTTTAGATTATTGAAAATAAGGGTGACCGGAAATAGCCAGTGATTGGCGTTACCCTGTTCTGCCCTATATATACACACACTGACCGTGTTCCACGCACCTCACTATCCATGAATCCCATTATCCACAAACTCTACTATCCACGTACTTTACTATCCATACATCTCTTCTAAAAAAATGAGGTTTACGCTCAAATGAAAAATATGAAAAAGTCACGTAATTGAGTAGTCACCTATCTACGTAGAAAAATATCGGAAATCCGATTTAAGGAGTTCCGAGCAGCATACTAGTCAAAACAGTAACTTATGAAAAAACGTTATTTAATCGAGAAGTTTATGACAATGTATCATGTTAACAAATTGAATATTTAAAAAACTTTGAATATTCATATTTATATCAAACGCATATTTATCTTATTTCTTTCTGAAAAGATCATTATAGACCTTGATTTGACTCTAACCTCTAAGGTGTTTCTCTGTTTTGAGTACTTTTTTGCGTTATTCTACAAATATCTCTCTAAAACGCCAGGCAACCCTATTTTTGTATTGTATGCACATAAAATTGGAAAGCTAAAGATTAATTTGATACTTTAATAATCTAGAAAAGTTTCCTACAAATGCATGAATTTTTCGTTTCAAACGCGAAAAATGCATTTTCTGCATATTAAACGGGCTAAACGGGCGAACTTTAGAATTAAATATCTTTTCGAAATGCAAGGCAACCTATACTGAAAATTTGTCTCTGGATTCAAATAATCTTTATTAACAATTACAAAATAGATTTGGGTTTAAAGTTTAAAATTACTTTTCGCTCATACCCCCTTAAAGCGTTTATAACTTTTACAAGTTTGAGGTTTGCTAACTACAAATGTATTTTTTAATTGATTCACGGATAATATGATTCTTTATTAAAATTACTGTAGATAATAAATCAAGTGAAATAACGTGTTAAAATATCATTTGACTTTTTATTTTATTTTACAATTGAAAATCATTTATATTTTTCAAGTGAGGACCCTTCGATTTACATATTTGGCTATTAAATCATCATTTAATCTTTTCTTCTTAAGCATATTGTTTATTACTTAAATTAAAATTACGTAACATCATTAGCAATCAAATGCTTTATATTATAAGAAATGCGTATAAAAATATTGTGCACAAAAGATATATTAATGTTTATTTTCTATAATTCACGTGGACGTAAGGATTACGGACATAAAATTGTGGTGCTCGTAGCTCGTCTGACATGTCTAGTATTAAGTAAAACCCGTACCTTCTCGCTTATCCCATAATAAAATGGGTCAAAACGTATACAAAATTTATAACTGCTAATCATACCATTCTCCCGACCAGTCCTGGAGCTTTTGCCAAATCGACTTGATTTGCGTGAATGAAAAATGATACATTGATAGAAATATTAATAAAACGACGTATCTTCTGGCCTAACCCATCTAGGATGGGTCTACAAATGTCCAAGAAGTTCCTAAGTACTTGTCGTAATATTCGTTCGACCCTTCTTTGATTATTTGCCAAATCGACTCAATGGAAGAATATACCGATTTTTGGGAAATTTTTCTTTTAATTTTTTAAATAGTTTTACGTGATGGTAAGTACTTAAAACATGTGTTCTCGGGACTCATTCAAATTCCTATTCACGTCATAGCTTATTTTCAAATGGAACAAAAGAGAAAAAGTACATAAGATAGGAAGTGTGAGATGGGGAACTAAACTATCCAACCAAAAGAGGATTATGCCTAGGGTGAACATTGATTTTACATTATATGTTTCAAGCTCAAATGCTAATAATTAAAGATACATACTTTTTGATAAGGTCGCGCTGGATCTGGACCGGGGATGAAGAGTCGAAATAATGATGAGTACGCCAAGTCGGGAGAAGTGTGTTTATTATGTACTGGGGTACACGCGTGCTCTCGGTCCGGCGGGCGGGGTCGAACTGTGCTTAAGTGCCGGCGGTGCTGCGGGGTCTTGCTTAAAGTTCTATGTAGTAGTGGGGGAGAAAAGCAGAGAAGGAGAGAGAGTGTATGCAGAACGTCATTTCCAACACTCCCTCCCGTTCAAATACATCTCACTCCTATGTTCTGTTTTTCATTAAAATTTCTCATTTATACGATTATTACTTATCTATCTAAATACAGTAAATAGACGGAGAATTTACAAAGCTTTTACATTTAATGATACCAACTTATTTCTGAATAACGCAAAATTTTATATCTGATATTATCTGGTATATATAACTATCTTGATCTTTTCTTCGGACTCATCGACACCTACTTAATCACCTTAATTGTTTTTATGGTCTGTAACAGAATCAAAAACAAATATAAGTATATTAAATAATAATTTCGTCTCATCTATATTATCCATCTTTCTCGTCTATTCTTAACTATGCAAAATTCTATTGGTCAACGCTTTATGTTGTAATTTTCTGTTAACACAATGATCCTTTGCCTCAGTCTCAGCTGATCTACTGTGACATCTCATTTTATTGGTGCAAAATATCTATTCAGAACTAAACCCAATAAATTATTTATTGAAACTAACTATTGACAAGCTTCTGTCTTCAAAACATACTCAGTTTGATAATTTTACATAGCTACATAGGTTTGCTTGTAAGGTATCTAATCCGCTGAATCTTCAAACAATTTAATCACATAACATGATGTAGTAAGCGATCTCTTACAGACAGCGAAGTTTATCACATGTACCCAAATATGTTAAACTCATTTTCATTGTTGCTTTAACATATCTAAATTTCTTTTTGCTGTATTTCAATCGTCTCTTTCAAGTTTAATTAATGCGTGCTTAAATCATTTACCTCGCATAAAATATCTGGTCTCGTCGCATTAGCTAAATATAACAAGCCACCCAGCTTTTCTATAATGTGCATTATACCTCGTCGCTGTCTTTTCCAGTTCGATCTGATCACTATGCTTTTCTCTCTATTTTCTTTTTCTGTTTGCTAATCGATTTGTTACCATAGGTATATTCAGAGGTTTCACTTTACTAAAACCAAATCTTTTCAAAAACTTTTTCTATATAATTACTTTAATTTATTTCCAAATTTTCTTTTCTCTTTGTCGTCTAATTTAAAATTCTAAATACTCCTTTGGCACTCCTAGATTGTCATTTTAAACTCATCCATTAACTTTTATTTTATTTCTAATAGTGTACATATATAATTTCTTTCCATGAGCAAATAATCAACATACAATAGAAAAATAAAAACTTATTCTCATCTTGCTAAGTAAATAAATATGTTTCCATATCACTTAATTTTAAACCGATTTTCTTTTTGTATCTCTTTGGACTAATTATCAGACCACACAATACTCTTTCTAGGTGATAAACTTTCTCTTTCGTAAACTTTTCACTATTCTCTACACCTTCTGGTATTTATTATTTATTATTATTTATTATTATTCAACCAGGTACAGAGTACCTTGATGCTTTACATTGCGGCAAGCATCAACGATCGCAGGAGCTTGTTTAACTACCTCTACACAATCCTAGTTAATCTTAATATTATATTATATATTTGTTTATAGATTTAAAAATACGTGTTTAAAATTCAAAACAAAAACAATAACTAAACCTTAATAATTAATTGCAATTAAGAATAATATTATAAGTTAATATCATTTTAAATTGCAAACTAAAACTAAAAATTAAAATTAACACCTAACAACTATCAACAATAAATAATTGACTGAATATATTAAATAATATTATTTATTGATTGATATATTATACATTAAATATCACCCATTTTTTTATTTTGGTCTTTATATGTTCCATACTATAATTTAAGTTTTTCAACTCATTTGGTAATTGATTAACATATTTTGTTGCGTTATATATATTACTTTTTTTACCCATTTCTAAAGAAACTTTAGGTAGCTCTAGGCTTTTATTTCTAGTTTTGCTGTTTACATTTTTATATATTTTTTTTAAGGTATTGTAGTTATAAACCAATGTTTGGAGTATATAAGTTCCTTTGATATTTAGAGGCATGGAATCATTCTGCCAATTATTATTAGTACCTATTATCTTATATATTCTATTTTGTAATTGGTAAAGTGGTTTAATGGCACTATCGTAGACCGAGCCCCACGCCACTATACCACAAGTAGCCAAACTATTAAATAATTCATAATATATAATAACTAGTGATTTTTTATCCATTATTTTATTAAATTTAGCAAATATATAAACTAAGTACTTAGTTCGTTGTATTATTACTATATTATGTATATGAAGTGACCATCTCATGTACATATCTATAGTAACTCCTAGGTATTTCCAACATTGAACTCTTTTTAAACATTTTTCTTGTATTTTTATTTCAATATGATTTGGTATTGTATCATTATAGCTTGCAAACCCAGTTGATGCCAGTTGATTGAATGCTAACCAATCATTTACTTTATCTAGCATTTTGTTCATTAAGGTAGTTTTTTTTCCCAATTTTCTTCAGACTTAGTATTACAGTATCATCAGCATATGAGATGATAGAGTCATTAGGCATTAGGTTAAATATATCATTAATATAAATAATAAATAACAAAGGACCAAGTATTGTTCCTTGTGGAATACCCAATACACTAAAATAAAGTATGACTTTTCAATTCTTCTACTCTAACAAATTGTTTTCTGTTACAAATATAGCTTTTTATTAGTTTTAGTGCAATACCTCTTATGCCATACTTATAGTTTTTCTAATAAAATTAAATGATCAATTGTATCAAATGCTTTTGCTAGGTCTAGGAAAGTAGCTATAATAGGATTTTTTTGTCTAGCTTTTTGTATATAAATTCAGTTACAATAGCTAGTGCATGTGTTGTCCGTATTCCTTTTCTGAATCCAAATTGTTTTTTAGAAATTATCTTGTATTTTTCTAGGAAGTTAAGGAGTCTAACATGTAAATTTTTCCAAAAATTTTTCTAAAGTTTGTTTTTAGGGAAATGGGACTATAATTTGTAGCTTTACTTTTATCACCAGCTTTGTAGATTGGTACCATTTCTGCACTTTTAAAATGATTTGGACAAATTCCTGTTTGATTACTTAAGTTAATTATATTAGTTAATGGCTGTTCTATATGTTTACTAATTTTTTTTATTGTATATGCACCTATGCCATCAATACCACAATTTTATTTTTTAGACTTGAGATTATTTCATTTACTTCTCATACATTTATTGGTGTTAAGAAAATGGATTTTTCATTTAGATTTTTTTAATATAATTTTTTATACTTTTTGTTTATATTATTTATATTTTTGGTTATATTTTTACGTATAGAATTAAGAAATTGATTGAAGTGATTAGCAATATCCAATCTATTATCAAGTATTTTATTGTTTTCTGTTAGCTTATCTATTTGTCTTTATTGTCTTTTTTGTATACCAATTTTTTCTTTTGTATAGTTCCATAGTTTTTTACTATCTGTGCTAATATTTAATACCCTGTTTTTTTCATATTTATATTTAGTATATTAAATCAAATTATGCAGTTTGTTTGCATAATCGGTATATTTTTTCTTTAATACCAGATTATTTGGTTCTTTCTTCCATATTTTGTAAAGTCTTTCCTTAGTATCACAATATTTTATGAGTCCTTTTGTTATCCAAGAAGTTCTAGCTTTATGTTTAGAATTATATTTTTTATTTTTGGTAGATTTTTGTATGATATCTTTGACTTTTTCAAGGAATTTATTAAAATATGTATTAACATCATTTGTTTCAAGATTTTTCCAATTAGTTTGTTGGCATAGTTTTTCTATTTTGTTATAATCAATATATTAATCAATATATTTAGTCATTTTATTTATTGTCACATTTTTATTTTTTAACTCGTTATTGACTTGCACAAATAGAGGATAATGATCTGTAATATTATAAATAATCTTGTGTGCTTCTATCTTTATATTTTTTGATTTAGCGAATACATTGTCTGTGCAAGTTCCACCTCCATAGTCATTATACCTCGTAATTGTATGAAAATTTGGAAAATATTCATTTTCTAAATAATTATTTAGATATTCTATATAATCTTTTTCCAGACTTAATGTATCAACATTGAAATCCCCTATAATGAGATAGTTATGTAGTTTCTTATTTTCTAATAAATATAATTTTAATTTTTCAATAAATATTTGCTTTTGCACATCCAGAGATCTATATATTGCACTAATTTTTATAATACTATTATCCTTTTGTCTTATAAGTATACTCATAATATTTATAATACCGTTAATTTCCGCGCTAATTTCATGCTCGAGACCATGCTTAACATAAATCACTACTCTACCATTTTTGTTAATTTTACCATTATTATAATGCATATCATATCCATCTAAGCTTAAATTAAAAGGGCACTTCAATTGCAAGGTTTCTGTACAAATTATAATATTTGGCTTTATAAGTAAACTTGTATCAAAATCTCTAATTTATTTAAATTATGATTTAAGCTTCTAATGTTGACATGCATTATATTTAGCGTAGCCTCGTTAACAACCTTTTCATTAAATTTTTTTACCCTATTATGTATTGTTTCAGTTTTGAGTTCAGAGTCAGTATATTCACTCGTTGAAATATCCTCATTTAGTTGTTGAGAAGAATCTTCTTGTATTACAACTTCCGTTTTACCTGCGTCTTACATTTCTGTGCCGTATCGTGTGTTGTAATATGAGTAACTTTAATTTAGTAACTCTCGAGTATCTGCTGGCAATTCTTGTGAATCATCTGATAATTCTCGTGAGTCATCTGTTCTTGCTTTATTGGTTTTTTCTTTGGATAAGTTATTGTACCATTATATCCTACAAATTTAGGGATTACTGGATCTATTGGGTATTCAGTTTTATTTATTACTTTTTTAATCTGGTTCTTTAAGTACTTGCATCTTATCGTGTCTGTAGGTAGATGTTTAATGTCTCTTCGTGTATTGTACTTTGAATTAGTATAATAACAATTAGAATATTTTAGTTCCTTTTCCATATTACAATTTGTTGTTAGATGTTCTCCTGTACATCGTAGACATGCAGTATTGTTCCTACACTTTTTTGCATTGTGTTCTATCCTGCCACATTTAAAACAAGGATTTATGGTTAGATCATAAAATGCTTTACAGCATTGATGTCTTATAAAAATTTTATTATTATTTTTCCTAATAATAGTGTATGTTTCCGGAGTAGTTTCCAATATTGCACAGCATGTATTGTTGTTTTTATTCTTATATGTATGGATCACTGTACAAAAAAGATCGCTGTTAATAAAATTTCTTTCATTTATGTCGGCTTATATCTCTTCCATTGTCATTTCACTCTCAATTCCTATTATTTCCATTCTTGGATTTTGTAGCTCTTCTTGCTCTACAAGATAATCTGCACCAATCTTTTGTATTAGTTTTTCTTGCATTTTATCTACATTGTTGTTATCAATGCATTTAATTGTCATAGATCCATCATCATTTCCTCGAATTTTTTTGACTGGTAAAATTATTTCATTTTGTAATTTACCCAAAACTACTTTTAGTATTTTGTTTTTTCCTATGTGGTTTCTGGCTGTGATTATTATATTTGGTACTCTATCTTTATATTTTAGGTTAGTTTTAGCGACGTCCGCAAAAGTTTTTGTTTTAATACATTCGCACTTACATAGTGAAACATATAATAACATAACCACTGTTCAATCAAAAAATCTTAAGCAAAATCACCCTACCTGAGAGCGCAGCGAAACGTTTTCTTAGCCTCACTTTCGGGAGCGTCATATAAATAACATTATGACCGGGATTACCCCCATTCTGCTTAGTAATTTAAATTGAAATGACAAAAAAGTAATAGGTTTATACTCTTTTTTCTTCACTACTTCGTATTCTTAAATTGTTCAAATTAATTAATATGCAAAAAATAACTGCATAAAGCAACAAATAATATGCATAAAAGCTTATTTTATAGGCCAGATTTCTTATAAGAAATGTAGGCCTACACTTTGATTGTGTATAATTCCTTACTAAAACTGAATAGAAGGTTGTTTGGACATTAGATTAATTGCATTTTATGTTGCGTTTAATATACTATTCGAATTATTACCTAAAAATGTTTAGATTATTGAAAATAAGGGTGACCGGAATTAGCCAGTGACCAGCATTACCCCGTTCTCCCCTAACTGTAGAGTTTGACAGTTCTTCTGGTCACATGAATCCTCACCAAAAATATGATAACATTCAAAATCAAAATACAAATTCTCAGCAATCCCTGTTTGTGACCAGTATGATTATAATACTAGTACGATCAAAAAAATCTGATGAAATTCTGTGGGTAAATCCTACACCACAAAGTGTACGGTTTTGTCGCCCTGTGAGGATATCCTTTGAAAAAGAGGATGAAGTTGCAATGCTACGTGAGTTCAACCGTTTAAACAATTAAATAAAGAGTCTGGAGCCATTCATCTTCACGATGCCAAATAAGAAAAGCGTTAGAATTACGTACAATGTCTCGCAAACGTTATTCAATGGAAAATGTGTCAATACCATAGTTGGTAATAATGCAACTTGTAAGTGTCCCATGTGTTTGCGGACCGTTCATCAGTTTGGTAACCTGAACGATGATTTCAAACCAAATGAGTCTTCCTTGAAATATGGTTTAGGATTGTTGCACTGTACCATAAAATGCTTTGAACATCTACTTCATCTATCGTATAAAAGAGATTTTGAATCGTGGGATGTACGCCAAGATAAGAAAGGTATAATGCTCATAATAATTTCATTTAAACAAATGTACTGCTTCACTATGAGTCATAAAATTACCATTAGGAATTTGATAGTACTTAATTCAGGAATTTGATAGTACTTAATTCAGGAATTTGATAGTATCAAAGTTAAGTATCTTAAATTTATGTACAACTCTCTCACTCTCGCGCACTTTCTCGACGTCTCGCTGTCTCATTTTTTCTTCTTTGCTGTCTCACTCTCTCGCAGTCTTGCTTTCTCGCTATCTAGCTCTCTCGACTCCCTGCCATCTTGGTTTTACGCACTCTTGCTGTATTGCTTTATTGCTCTCTAGCTGTGTTGCTTTATCGCTCTTTTGCTGTGTAGGTTTATCGCTCTCTCGCCTCCTTGCTCTCTCGTCTTCTCGCTCTCTCCCCTTCTCGCTTTCTTGCACTCTCGATATATCGCTTTTCGCTCTCTCATCTCTGCGCTCTCTCGCTCTCTTGCTGTCTTGCTTTCAAGCTGTCTCGCCTCCTCGTTCTTTTGCTCTCGCCTCCACGCTCTCTCACTGTATTCCTTGTTCGCTGTCCCGCTCTCTCGCTGTCTTGCTTTCTCGCTATCTCGCTCACTCGCTTACTCACTCTCTCGCCTTTTCGCTGTCTTGGTCTCTTGCTGTGTTGCTTTATCGCTCATTCACATCCTTGCTTTCTCGCCTCCTTGCTCTTTCGCTTTCTTGCTCTGTCGTTATCGTGTTCTTTTGCTGTCTCGCTTTGTCGCTATCACTCGCTCTCTTACTTTCACGCTCTTTTGCCTTCTCGCTCTCTCGTTCTCTCGCGTCCTCACTCTTTTGCTGTCTCGTTCTCTTGCTGAATTGCCGTCTTGCTTTCTCGCAGTCTTGTACTGTCGCAGTCTCGCTGATTTGCTCTCTCGCTTTCTCTCTGAGGGTTAATCGTTCAAAGAATTTCAGTTTCAGATTCTATTGGTTTTATGGTTTATGGATTTAAGGGTTTGATAATTTGCGATATGATGGATTTATGCGTTTAGAGATAATGAGTTTAAGGAAATTTCACTTTATACAACTCTCATAATTTATAGCGGAGTATGCAGAACGAAAGAAGGACATACAAAATCGAATTTATGAACGTATCAGGGTCAGAGTTGATCAAGTGTTACAAGGTCACGGAACATCGAATACTGGCAATGTTTCAAGACGTTGTTTTAAATACCCTTCGGTCTTTGCTGAAGCGCTTGAAATCGATCCTAGGTTGGTGACAAATATAGCTACAGTGCTAGCTGAATTCAAATATACCAAAAAATTAAAATTAGATGAATTGGAAGAATTTCGTTCGCAAACATATTGTTTGTATTATGAACTTTATCCACAAGCAAGCATGAACCCTACGTGCCATAAGTTACTGAAACACGGCTGCGAGGTAAGAAAAATGATATATTGATTAACAGATAAGAAACAATATTAGGAATCCTTAAAAAAAGGGTGACCGAAAACGACATAAATTAAAGATTGGGACATTAACTAAGAAAACATTTTTCCTGGTTCTACATGTTAAATAATGGGCTCGACAATTTGTTAACACGCAAAAATGTCTTCCAAAACTTTCTTATAAAAATCAAGTTTTCAATCAAAGATATTTTTGAATACTTGTAACTTTGTGCAGAAGTATCTATTTCCAACAAGTTTTAGCGTAGATTGAAACTGCGTTTTTCTACTTTAAAATTTATACTTAGAAACATTTTCTTGAGCCTTTAAATAATGATTAATAAATGAAATGTTATATTCCTGAAAGAAAAATCAATTCTTGTTCCAAAGTTTCACAATAAATTTTTAGTGGCTAAAAGTTATTTCTTATCTGTATTTTCATATCAAACCAGAGAATATTTGTATTACAGCATACCACACAATATCTTGTTTTGGTCCTCTACAGTCATTCTCTTTTTAAAAATTTTTAAAAAGTATTTTATTAAGAGACATTAATATGGAATTCAACCGCATTTCTAATACAGATTGCAAGGGTATTTTCGATGTTAATGATGTATTTCGCAGAAGATGGAAACGAATCTTGGCACAAGTTGTATCGATTGAATATGATGAAGCATGCTAGGCAGAACAGTAGATTATACAGGATTCTTGATGTTTACAATAGAGCTATTTTCATGACAGATCCTAAAATTTCTCTTTCGATCAAACGGATAAAACTCTGGGGAATAAGCCAAGAGTAACAAATGTAGAAATAAGCCGATTTGTAGAAAACGAGTAGGATATTTGTTGAAACTCTTACTTCATTACTAAAACAATTATCAAAACTATTCGTAGTAACTTCATAACTCTTGAATCCATTTACTGTAAATAGAACATATTCAACTTTTATAATTCATACGAAGTAAGTGACGACTTTATTTATACCTTATTTTATTCAGTTAATCTTGGAATGCTACTACAAATGAACACACAACACAAACTGAACATCGATACAAATACGATGCGTAATACATTTTGATGAATTGAGAAATGAATATTAATTACTTTGCAGACAAAATGATGATATGGCAGATAACGAATCTGTTTTTGATGACGACGACTTCGCTGATTATGATCAAGAATATTAGTTAAAAAGAAGAGCTTGACAGTGAATTGGCCAGTACAAGTGAATATGCCTGTATATTCGCTCTGTTTGTGCAATTATTTATCGTCAATAATACAAAATACATGTGCTCTTCTTAACGTACAGATTTGTTTAATTATATTATTCATCCTCATAAAACGCCCTTATTACAAGTATGTTTAAAGAATGATCCTCCAAGTTTTAGCTTGATTACTTTAGTTACTCGTAATTTACGAGGTCAATTCAGCGATAAAAAATCTACAAGATATAGTGTTTGAGGCAGTAAAAAAATATATCATGACGTTGTCACAGCAAAAACCGTATTTTTCCGAAAAATGAGCTTCATTTTGAGGTTAGGATGTCAATCTGGCGCTTTCCCTATAATTTTCCCATGTTCTATGACCATTAAGTTTGAAGATCAAAAAAGATTCAGGGGATTTAGTCGTTCCTATTTCATGTTCTATCACTTGGAATACAAAAAATGGTAATAATTAGCGTTTAATTGGCTTTTTGCCTTTTATGTTAGGTTTTTGGTTAATTTAGGCGGCGGATTCGAATACAGCGGTACAAAATCTACAAGATATAGTATTTGAGGTAGCAAAAACCGTATTTATCCGTAAAATGTGCACCTCTGTACTTCATTTTGAGGTTAGGATTTCAATCTGACGCTTCTCCTATAATTTTCCCATGTTCTATGACCATTAAGGGGGGGGGGGGGTGGGTACACCCTGAGATTTAAAAAAAATCGATTTTTTTGCATAAAATGATCTATTATTATAGTAAGAATGATGTCCAATTGGTTTTATAGCAAAGAAAATTTTTTTTTGTGAGTTATGAGCGATTTTCCAAAAGTACCTCAGAGCGCGTCAACTGTCTATGTCGACCCACTGCGGGCGCGCTAGCGCAGTAGGTATAAATATGCTTTAACCATCGTATAATAATGCCAGATATATTTGGCTAATGGTAAGTAGTATTTTTCAATTCTTCAGCCAAGCTATTTAGAAAACTGTTAGACTTCAGTAAACAGCTGCACATGCTCTAGCACAGTTACTCTCCCATCGAAGAAATAGTTTTGGTGTTTTTATACTTAAATTCTGTTTTGTTCGTGTTAATTTAGTAGTGAAAACATGGAAGAAGTGCTGAAATTAAAAGAACGTCATAAAGGCAGTCGAGAAATCAACGATCGGAGTAGTCATAAGAAAAGAAAACAGACTCCGAAAAATCGCTACGATGATACTCGTGAATGTGATATGTCTAATGTAAGTGCATCAGCAAAAAAATTAAAACTAGCCGAGAATGATTCCGATTTCTCTTTCTATGGAGGATTTGCTTATCGCATCATTGAAATTTGTGGCATTTTTGCTTTTCTATCGAAGAATTTATGTTGCACAAAGTGTAACGGCGACGTTTCGTTTACTGAAATTTCGTGTCGTGGACTCGGTTTCAAAATACAAATGAAATGCTCAAATGATTGTAAAAAAGAAGAAGTAAATTCATGTCCTTTGATTGACAGTAGAGCTTATGATATAAATAGAAGAATTATATTTGCCTTTAGACTGATGGGACTCGGCATGTACAGTCTGAAAAAGTTTTGCGCTATAATGGAATTACCACGGCCGGTGTTTCAATCTTTTTATTCAAAAATCCAGACTGGCATAGCAGATGCATGTAACATGGTATCAGATAAATCGATGAGTCGAGCAGCAACAAGAGATCGAAGAAATGAATGAAAGAAAAGAAAAAGGTTTAACAGTATTGGGCGACGATAGTTGGCAGAAAAAAGGCTTTACATCTTTGTTTGGTTTCGTTTCTTTGATTGGATGGTATACTGGTAAAGTAATCGACATTTTAGTGAAATCAAAATTTTGTTTATCATGCTCACTTTGGGAGAAGAAAAAAGGCACTGATGAGTATGACAATTGGCTTGAGGAGCACGAAGATGAATGCATGAAAAATCACGAAGGATCGTCCGGCAAAATGGAAGTTGATTCTGTGGTCGAAATGTTCGAGCGTTCTGAAGAACTGCATGGAGTCAAGTACGAATTTTACATCGGGGATGCGATCGGGAATGCGTCGATCATGTGCAAAAGCGTGTAGGCACACAACTACGCGACAAGAAAAAAAAGGACTTGGAGGACGAGGTAAGCTGACGAACAAACTGATTGATGAACTGGCCATAAATTTTGGTTTAGCAATAAGAAGAAATTGCGACTCAGATAAAAGCATGAAAAAAGAGATTTGGGCTGGTCTAAAGCATAAAATGTCGACCGACAATAAACTACAGCACGAAGATTGCCCGCCTGGTCCTGATTCGTGGTGCAAGTGGCAAAAAGCTAAAGCAGCTGGAGAACTAAAAGATTTTACTCATAAACCACCGATGAAAGATGAAGTTTTTCAAGCAGTCAAAGAAGTTTATGAAAGTCTTTTGAAAGGAGATTTACTCGAACAGTAACGAGTCGTTCAACAGCATAGTTTGGAACTTTGCGTCGAAGCATCACTCCAACGGCAAAACTGTTATTGATATTGCAACTAGTATTGCAGTTTGCACCTTTAATGATGGTTTCAAAAGTATCATGTACATAATGGAGGCATTGGGACTTGAAATTGGCGAAAATTGTTACAATTAGTGCTTCGAGATTGACAGCGAGAGAATCGAGTACGCTGAAAAGAGTATAAGCGATGAAGCCAAAAATGCTCGCAGTCTTTCAAAAAATGAACAAAAAAATTGATCTTTCAAAAAATGAACAAAAAAAGTCTGAAGCATCATTTGTTGAAGAGGAAGGCGTACAGTATGGAGCTGGAATAGATGATTAGAGGTAAAATATTTTTTTCCTACTTTGATTTAACAAAAAGTAAAAAAATAAACTTCAAACGCGTTTTTCTCAAAACCACGTTTTTAAAACGGTGGAAAGCCCTACTGCTACAATTTTTGACCGATTTGCCTAAAATCAAGTTCATTTGATTTGTAACATAATTATCTCGTAGTTGTCGTAGGGGTTTTTTGATATCTTGCTCGAAAATTTTTTTATGCTTGTTTGGAAATGATTTTTTCGCAAAAAAAGAAAATTTTACTTTGAATCTCATAATTCAAAAAAAGAATTTTAAATCGCAATACCCCTATGACAGCTACGAGATAAACCAATTATAAGCACAATTTCATAAAAATTTTTGTTCTAGGTCATCCGGCATCACTTGCACATTTTTCACCCAATTTCATCTTTTTATGTACCCCCCCCCCTTTTAAGTTTGAAGATCAAAAAAGATTCAGGGGAATTAGTCGTTCCTATCTCATGTTCTGTCACTTGGAATACAAAAATGGTAGTAATTAGCGTTTAATTGTCTTTTTGCCTTTTAGGTTAGGTTTTTGGTGCATTTAGGCGGTGGATTCGAATTCAGCGGTACAAAATCTACAAGATATAGTGCTTGAGGCTGTAAATAAAAATAGATGACGACTTTGTCGCAGCAAAAACTATATTTTTCCTAAAAATGAGCACCTTTTTACTTCATATGAGGTTAGGATGTCAATCTAACGCTTCTTCTACAGTTTTCCTATGTTCTATAATCAGGAAACTTGAAACTCAAAAAATTTCAGTCTGATTGGTGTTTTCTATCTGAAGTTCTACGATTTTGAAAAAGAAAAAGTCGATTTTGCCCACTGTGCATCGTCTTAGTTGGGTCCATTCACCGACCTTAGGAAGTCATTTTTTGGACTGGAAATGAATGGAGAGTCAACTATCCGAATATAAATTGCCGCGCGACCCCAACCCAACTCAGCTTGTAATAATAATTAATTGTAAGTAAACACCATATAATTATGAAGAACCAATTGCGAGTTTAGGTCTAGAAAACCGAGGCGAGCGAATACGTAAAACAATTTAATTAAATAGTATCATCGGCGAGCGTTAGCGTAGAACCCTAATTCCGCGTGTAATTATTTAAATTGTAGAATAAAAGATTAATAAACATGCTAAAGAAAACATATATACACACACACACATATATATATATACAATATATCGATATAAAAATATAAATACAGATGAACCTTATTCTTTACTCAGTTTCCTTAAATAAATCTCTATCTCTATAAATGTTTATTCAGAAAAGAATAAGGTAAGTGCGTACCTCCGATTAATCTCAGTAAAAATGGATCGAACTTCTCAGTTTGTTCTCACACTGCGAGGCGCGATACTCCATCACACGGTATGACACTTCTCTATAAGCGTCGATACCACTCGAATCTTAGGGCCAAAACGGAAATTAAATAAGGCCTCGAACCTCCAAATAATTACTCCTTCGTAGTTAAAAAGTAGTAGATCGGTAAAAGCTTTCAAACAAAGGCTAGTTTCGCGCGTAATAAAAATATATTTATTTCGCGACTTAATCCGTGCAGTCCGAATACTAATTCCGCTGTATAATTGCATACAAATTTTCAGAATGATTGCTTTTAAACATAAAAAGTTTTCTAGACTCATAAATATTTTTTTGTGTTTAACCCAGGCCTGTCCCCTTAAGGTAACATTATGCAAATCATTCTAACTTTTCTCCATTTTGTTTTTGGTTGCCCAAATTCTTTTTACAACTATATATAGTAAAAACGTATATTTTTCAAAACGTTTTAATATTTTAAACCGGTTTATAGCCAAACGCTTTCTTAAAATCAATGTAAATCAAGACTAGGTAGGCCTGATAGGACTCTATTAGCGCTGAGTAAATAAAGTCTCTCAGTAATAACAAATTTTTAATTGTAGAATTACCTTTGCAAAACCCATGCTGCTTCTCTGTAATTTGACGAGAGAGAGAGAGAGAGAGAGAGAGAGAGAGAGATCAGACAAATAACTAGAAATTATAGAATCAAATAATTTAGAAACAGTAGATAAAATGGGAATGGGTATATAGTTAGCAATGATGTGTTTGTCACCAGATTTTAATGTAGGATGAATAAATGCGTGCTTCCAGAAACTAGGAAAAGGACCATCGGTCAGAGACTGATTAAAGACGAAAAGCAGGGGGTCCGCAAAGGTGATAGAACAATTTTTTAAACAATAAGGTGAAATACAGTCAAGGTTACTGTTTACATTATTTCAGAGGTTCAGAGCGATGGAGGAAAGAGTCAATATTGATTCATCTTTTCTGGAACTTTTCCATTTCACTCTTGTTACGAGTGCTTTCCCTTTACTCTCAGTACACAATCGCTCTGTAAAAGAATCGTTCTTTGAAGGAGCGAGTTTCATGAATTCCTATGTCATATCGTCCTTGCTGAGAGATATCCTCTAAAGAATTTTTCTCAATCACTCTTTGCACGAACGCACTTATAGAGAGCGATTCCCTTCGCTTTAACTGGACAATTGCTCTTTAAAAGCATCGTTCTTTGAAAGAGCGATATTCATGACTTACTCTGTTATATCGTTCTTCACGAGAGTTATCCTCTCGAGAGTTTTTCTAAATCACTCTTCAATTTTTATCGAAATATGCATAAAATTGAGTAAACACTACAGTTATTTACTCCGTCATTTTGTTTTGGATATTCTGGCATTCGATTCGTAACAAACGACTCCTAAAATTCTTATAAACCAATTTTTATCAATCACTCCGACTAATGGATATTTGGCATGTACACGATAATCGTAACCGGCACGATTCTTTTCCTCGAAAAATATCTCTTGTTCCGAGCAAGAGCGATATTCGTCAGGCGCAAGAGAATCATGCCTAGCGCGATTCTCCGTTATCCACGAATAATTTCGCTCTCAGACGGAATAATTTTCGATCGACCTTACAATAAATCGCGCCCGGCATGATTCTCATCGTAGAGAAATAGCTGTTGCTCTGAGCAAGAGTGATTAACGTCAGGCTCAAGAGAATCGTGCCCGGCATGATTCTCTGCTAGCCAAGAATAGTTTCGCTCTGCGTCGGAGTGATTTTCATCGACCTCACAATGAATCCTTCCCGGCACGATTCTCTTACCTGAATACTATCTCTTGCTCCGATCAAGAGCAATTAATGACAGTAATCCAAAAAAATTTTCGCATTGAAGCGAAATTATTTTCATACTCGGAATAATAATTCCTTCGAAAAGCAGAGCCAAGAGAGACTTTTTAAAAAAGTCTGAACCACTGCTTTATTATCAAGATTGTTTAAAGCCACTTAGATATCCTATAATATCCAGAGTTAATTTATCAAAAATGAATTCATCAAAATTGAATACACGGAATATAAATGAGATGAAAAGATATTAACAATATGACTAGATTTGTTCGCATGAAAATACCTTAAATACATATTAGCAGGAATGTTATTACTTTTTTTCAATTTATCATACGACCAAAACTACTGCATATTTTTTCTTAAGTTACTTTACATATTGCAGGTAATCATTATATAATTCGCGTGATTTATGGATACACTGAGCCCGGAGCTTTTTAAATTCAATTAATTATTTAAACGAATGACTAACCTTTCAATTGCATCAAGTTCAAGGTTATACCATTTTGAATATTGAGTGGGCTTGTTACTCTTAAATGGGGTATGCTTACTAATAGCACTGATTAAAACCCGATAAAAAGTATTGTAGTGGGTGCTTTGTCCTTATTTATTTCTAAAAATTAATAAGAGGATATGTGAATTTCATTCATTCATAGATGTATATATGTGTATATATATATAGGTTTTTGATTCTATATTATCGTATATAATCATACATGGATGTATAGAGACAAAACAATATATATATATATATATATATATATATATATATATATATATATATATATATATATATATATATATAACTGTATATAATTCTGAATGATTTTATATACAAATTATTTATATAATTATACATAAAAGATACGATTTTTTAGGCTTTATATCCAGAAAATTCGTGAAATGCGTTACATTTTTTAATTAACCTTTAACTCTTTGATGCTATACTTACTTCTGTTTTTTGATCAACGCTTTAAAGAATATATAAAATGTTGAAAATTCACTTTTTTAAGATAGTATACTTTATAACAGTACGAAGAAAATAACTCTGGCATTCTGTTTAAAACATTTCAGTAATATTTAAATTTTACAATACGTATTTTTCACAATACAATGCTACTTAAAAACACTATATAACTATATTTTATTTTTGTTACAGCGTGTGAAAATCTGTTTAGAGATTGTGAAAGTGACTTTGATGAAAGATTCACTGGTGATGATGATGAAAGCGCAGCGAATGATTCTCAGAGCGTACCGATTGATCTGGGGGATAGTAAGGCTAATGAATCGGAACGCGAGTGCGAATTGATTTGTACGAGTCCCGAGTGTACTTGTAGCTCCTGTAATACAAGTCTTTGCGTAGAAGTGGGGGGTTCACAACAGCCGTATTTAGATAGTGAAGACGAGAGTGTCATAATTTTGAATGACCACGACGAAACCAGCCCTCGACAACGACACTCGCCGCAAGTAAATATATAAATCAGCAAGATATCTGGATGGAGAAGAGTTACGGATCGGGAAAAGAATCGTTTGTATCGGAGAGCAGTGAGGATGAGGACGTACCATCGAGCGTGGTCAGGCGACCTACAGGGCGCTTGGCACGGTTGCTTATCGCAACACACGCCGCGGCAGTAAATCAGGTATCGGAAGCAAATCCCTCGCTCTCTGCAAACAGTGAGACGCCGAGATCTTCCATGCTACAGCAATTCTATAGACGTCGTCGTAGAGAGTGCGAGCGTATGACTGCTGAAAGCGAAAACTAGAGTAAGTGTCAACTTTTTTTTGATATCCTAATACTACCACGGAAAGAACTAGTTTTTAAATTTATTTATTTTTTTTAAGTAATACCACGGAAGAATAATAGTGATGATAACCGCTCGTTTAAATGCAAATATGTTAAACGTCTACCATGGTGCGCATACATTATATGTTCAGAGAACGCAAGATTTGACCGGTTTGAACTAATTAGCCGAAGAGTCTGGGTCGTCTCTGTACTCTGATCCCGATCTCGTGGATTAACTTGTCTAGCTGTATAAAACTTTCAGTCTCCGGGTCTAGGAATAAATAAATAAAAAATACTGTTAGTTTCAATTATATATATTCGTATATATATATATATATATATATATATATATATATATATATATATATATATATATATATATATATATATATGTATATGTATATATACGAATATATATAATTGAAACTAACAGTATATTTTATTATTATATATATACATGTAATATATTATTATATAAATATATATAATATTATTATATATATATTCATTCAGAATTATACGTCGTTTTTTTCTTTTTTATTTATTTATTCAATTAATTATTTATTTAATGACTCCCCCTGGTCATTACCACCTGTGCGACTACAACGCTCAGCCACGACCTTGACACAGGCCACACATGTCGGGCCTCCCCCAATATAGGTCAAGGAGGGGAGGGGGAAAATCAATACTGGCGGCGTCTCGCCATAGTGACCTTAGTACTACTACCGCGTAAGATTTCAGAGTGTTTGATGAGGTGGATCTTGACTGTCGCTTATTACTTTCGCACTATACGTGGGTTATATTATTTCTCTTGGTAGAGGGGTCGATAGGTACCCATTTCTGGCGATAAAATAATTATCTTAAATAAATCGAATCTAAAAGGTTTATTATGTGTCTCATTTGTATTAGAGGCAGTTTATGCAGGAATTAAACGTACACAGTTTAATGTTAAGGTAATATTTATTATGAACTGGCACTTTAATACAATCGCACTGTAGGGCTTTTCGGTCACGTTGCGGTTACCTCGTTGGCTTAGTTTACGGCCCGTTGCCTTACTCTAATTCCGCCTCGCTTCTAAAAAAACCGCACTCGAGATATTACGGCACAATTGCCTTCGGCGCTAACGCCAAGTTTGAATTCCTCGTCCTGAGGTATTAATTCGCTCGATGAACTCACCGACTCTAGACGTCCGTCTCGTAAGACCGTCCAGCTGAATCTGATGCTCTCCGCGAGATCGCTCCCTCTCTTTCTCTTTATCCGATCTACATCATATGCCAACTTCATGGCTTCTCGCTCGCCCCTCAAAACCCTCGCAACTTCATACACTCTTTCAATCATTTATACACGCACACATTCATACAAAGAATTACATAGAATCTAACAATCGGCCATCCTAATCGCAGCTTGGTCCCCAAGCTATATATATATATATATATATATATATATATATATATATATATATATATTTCTCTGGCGCCTTACATTTCAAAGTCGTTGAATTTTTTTGGACGCTGGCGGTTTCGCTCGCTTCTCCGTATTAATTCACATTTTTCTATCGATTGTTTGTCTTTTGCGTTTTGATTCGCATTTATAATTGGTATTGGATGATTCCCCTCAAATAAATTTTCCTGAATCTCTCGTTTACAGAATTAAGACTCGCTCTTTTTGTTACATTTTCCCGCGATTCTTTTTCATAGGTATTTTGTAATTCGCATACAGAACTTATATCATCGTCGTCTTTGCTATCGTCCTCGTCGTCATGTCCTCGCCACAACTTGAGTTGACTGACATGCGCCGTCGTAATTATTTTTGACGACTCTTTAGCATTCAAATTTTGAACTTGGTAAGTATCTGATGGCAATATTCGAGTGATGACAAGGGGTCCCTTGAATCTTTTTTGGAGTTTAGTTGACTCCCCCGTTGCAATACGATTGGTTTTCATAAATACAATGTCACCGATTGAGTATTTAACATTCTTGATTCGCGACTTATCATATCGCTCTTTTGCTACTTCTTGTTCATGCTCAATTTTCCGTATAGCCTCGCGTCTTATTTCTTCCAGAATGGTATAGGTTTCAGCGTTAATAGTAAGATCACGACTGTGTCCCTCGTTGATTCTCGGTAAATAACCATAGAGCATTTCATAAGGCGTACGACCCGTCGTTTTACTTAAAGAACTGTTCAAATCATATTCTAACTTTTCTAAATTTTTGTCCCAAGAAGAACCTTCACTATCTAACAAATTCGATTGTAGCGCAGGTAAAAGTGTCTGATTCAAGCGCTCGACTTGGCCATTCGCTTGAGCATGTCGGCTTGAATTTAAGGTGTGTTTTACACCGTGTTCATTACAAAAGTCTTTGAACCTATCTGAAGTAAAAGAAGTGCCTCTATCAGTGATAAAACGTTCGGGTGCTCCGAATCGTTGTACAAATTTTTCCATTTTTCTCACAGTTGTTATTGCTTTAACATCATTCACCGCGTACAACTGGACGAACTTTGTTAGGTTACAAATAGCTGCTAACACATACTTATTTTTCTGACTAGACGTGATAAATGGCCCAAGATGATCCAGGTGTACAATTGCAAAAGGTCTTTTGCCCACTGGAATAGGGTGCAGTTCCCCCGCCTGCTTTCCTACCTTATTTTTCGCGAGTAAACATTCTATACAAGAAGCTATATGACTTCTTACATAATTGCGCATCTTAGGGAAGTAGTAGAAGTTCCGAATACGTGCAACCGTCCGATCAACACCAAAGTGGCTGGAAAGGTCGTGATTTTTAATCACGAGAGCTTTTCTCATTGCGCGCGGGACAACGTACAGTTCTTTGTCGGTTGAATCTACTTTATATATAAAATACCGTTTCGCAGCACGTAGTCGAGAACCTCCCCCTTCTCTCGGCGCGATCTAGCACGTACCGACTTACTTAATATCTTAATTTTTCTATCTAAAAGCTCGTCACAGCGCTGGTACATTAATATTTCATCCTCGTGAACTTGAACATTAAATATAGTCGCTGAAAACTGAGCCTCTTCGGCTTGCTCAACCGGCGCACGAGAAAGAGCATCAACGTGCTTCATCTGCTCGCCTTTACGATGATATATTTCGAAATCGTATTCCTCGATCATTCCTAACCATCGTACAATTTGCGGATTTTTCGTTTTCATGGAGTTTACATAAATCAGCGCTTGACAGTCGGTGTAAACCTTGAAATGAATTTCGATTAACCATGGCCGTAACCTCTCCATTGCCCATACAATCGCCAAAAGTTCCAACTTGCTGGAATGATACGACCTTTCTACATCTGACGTTCGCCTGCTAATAGCGTAAACGAGGTGTAATTCGTTGTTTTTATCCGGTTGAAAGAGCATGGCTCCAAGACCTTCAGTTGAAGCATCCGCGTGAAGCTCTGTTCTTTCCGCCCTCGGATTAAAATGCGCTAAAATGGGCTTACTACTCAACTTTGATTTAATAACGCAGAACGCTTGTTCCTCCCGCTCACCCCACAAGAAAACGTTGTCTTTTTTCAGTAAGTCTATAATCGGATGCATAATACGCGCAAAACCAGGAACGAACCGCCGAAAAAAACTTGCTAATCCATAGAATCGACGAACCTCATGAACGGTTCGGGGAGTCGGAAAATCTTCGATTGCCTTGACTTTACGATGACCGGGACTAATTCCGTTTTTACCGATAGTTATTCCTAAATAAACTACTTCCTCAAGTCCAAATGTACATTTCTTTAGGTTAAGTGTTAACCTTGCATCTTTCAGCAATTTTAAAAACAATTCTAATTTTTCGAAAAACTCCGCCCATGTCTTAGCATAAAGTAAAAAATCATCGAAAAAATTTAGGGCTAATTTATTACCGTAACGTCCGAATACTTTCTTAATAAGTTTAGAAAAATAAAACGGCGCATTCATCAGTCCCAGCATCGCTCTTTCAAACTGTCCCGTATCATCGGGGGTGATGAAAGCGGTTTTCTCCTTCGCGTTCTCGGACAACGGCATTTGAAGGTAGCCGTGCGCTAAGTCGAGGACCGCAAAAATTTCGGCTCCGTGCAACTCCTCTAAACCATCGTCCATGTTCGCAAGAGGAAAGTTCATACGTACTGTCTGCTTGTTAAGTCTACGAAAGTCTACAACTAATCTATAAGACCCATCTTTCTTTTGCACGAGAAGACAAGGGCTTGCATAGGCTGAATTTGTTTCCTTCACGATTCCGGCTTGTTTCCAATCACTAACAATCTTGTACATAATCGTACGCTGCTGGGTGCTTGCCTTATACGGCTTAGAATATACAGGTACGCTACCCGGTACTTCCACTATATCCATATACTGCTCTTCCGTATATCCTATTTCAAACTCATTCGTTGCAGAGCATTCACGATAATTATTAAGTAAATACAATAGAGACTTTTTATTTTCAGTACTCATTGACGGCGAAATACATACGTCCTGTTCCAGTATCGGTTCTTTTCGGGGACTTATTTCAGGTATATTGCCGTTTATAGTTAAGACGAATTTATTTAATTCCGTTCCCTTCGCTACAGAAACTGTACTATCGCTTGAGTTCTCTATCGGTAAATAAATGTCGTCTGATCCAAGTCTAACACGTACAAAATTTATACTCGCGCACGGAATATCTACGGTTTCATCTACGCACGCTATTTTCTGTTCGGACTTTTGAATTTCAACTTTAGGATATTCTCCAAATACAAAATTATCTCGATTACGAAACACTAACTTATCATCTACCTTACAATATGCTACGTGTGATAGCTCAGTGAAATTACGGCCGATAATGACGTCGTACGGCTGTACGTCATCCGGAACTACTCTAAAGGTAACATTTTCAGCATTGCATTCATCGACCGATACTTTTTCTTTTACTATACCACTCGATTTGACTTCATTACCGTTCTTACCGAATCCTATCAATATACTAGTCGCGCGAATAAACTTGAAATTATATTCTAATATGAGGGACGCTTTTATCGTGCAATCAGAACTACCCGGATCAATTAACCCGTCTAACTTAACTTCCCCGACCTTAATTTTTTTACAATACTTGGCTATATTATTTCCTACATCCGGTTTTACAAAATTTATCGACGCATTTGACATTTTCTTCGGCTTGGTACAATTTTTCGAAATATGGCCATTTTCTTGGCAATTAAAGCATTTAACATCACGCTTAACCGTACACTTTTTGGCTATGTGTCCTGTCGCATGACACCGGTAACATTCTGCCTTAGTCGCTCTAGGTTGCCCAACAATACCTTCGCCTAGGCGCTTCTCATCGCTGCGCTGAACGCCACTGCTGCGTTGTATCTCATTGCTCCGCTGTGTCTCGCCATTGCGCTGTACTGTTGATCTGCCGTCTACTGTAAGCTTGCGCTTGTCGTCCGCCGATGATTTGACTCCTATTCGCTGCTTCCTTGCAGCCTCCAGACTTTCCAGCTCATGAATGTTGCGCAATAGCTCATCGATGTCGAAGTGCGATCGACTCATTATGGCGATACTTGTCTCTCTGGACCATAGGCCAACGGCGATTTGAGTCTTTGTCTCCTCAAGACCAAAGTTCAAGGCCTTACAAAGGCGTACCTTATCGAAGAAGTACTCCGTTGTATTCTCACCCGGACCTTGCGAGCGCCGCTGCATTTCCTGGAATCTCTCCGTAAGGGTTTTCTGAACCAGGAATGTATTCGAAAATGCCTGTCGAAAATTTTGCCAATTAGTAAGGGTATCAATATTAGCGAGATACCAATTCTTGGCCGCCTTTGTAAGGTGGCTGCGTGCTGTATCAAAGGCCACTGCCTCTGTCCACTGATGCAGAGTCGCCGTCGACTCAAGCTGTTTTAGCCACACGCGCGCATTTGTCGGCCCCGAGATACCGTCGAAATCCGATATATTGTGAGACAAATCGGGAAGAATATTATAGTGCATTATACCTTGTCCTTGATTTTTATTTGCATTACTCAGTAAATCCGCATTTTGCTTCATCATTAGAGTCATTGCTTCTATGAGCTTATCCATTTCGCTCTGCGGCTGTTGCGGCGGTAGTTGTTGTGATGGTTGCGTGTTGCTTTGCATCTCGTTGCTTTTTGAGTTCGCAGCTGGGGGAACAGTTTTGTCAACAGCTTGTTGCATTACCACCGCAGACTGCTGCTGTCTGGAGCCGCCTCTCGCTTCGTCTTGTCCTTGTCCAGCTTGCAGCTGCAACAACGCATCAGCCACTTGACTCTCCGTCATTGATCGAATGGTCACACTCCTCTGAAGATACTCTCTTTTACGAACACGATACGCGCTCCGCCGATAACTATCTAAATCGTGTCAGTAATATCGCTTTTCCGTATTCTGACTACCACGATTTATCAAATTTCTCTTTCTAACAATATAACCCTTACTTCTATACTTCTTTAAAACGAAATTATAACGCATTATTATATATACTGATCATTAAAGAAGTCCTATTTTTTTTTGTAATTATACACTTCACACGCGTATCTATCGCTTCATGACGGTTACGCAATGTCTGCCATCTCGACTCTCGCGCACCTTCGCGTTTCGACACCGTCGATTTTCCGTTAGCAACGCGTTTGAACTCGATCGGCCGCCATTTTGGATTCGCATACGCGAGAATTTTTCCTTTGTCCTTTACAAATATCTCAATTCACAATAAGATTTTCAATTAGCGTGAACTTATATACACTTACTGAATAAATAATTCACAAAGTAGCAGCAACTAAATGTCTTTGATATTATCACTCGAACAGTTTCTTCGCCAACACAATGACCGCGTCTCAAACCATTTTTATAAAGCTTTTCAGCTTCGTCCATCCCACTTCTGAATTATTAGAGGCAGTTTATGCAGGAATTAAATGTACACAGTTTAATGTTAAGGTAATATTTATTATGAACTGGCACTTGAATACAATCGTTGGCTTAGTTTACGGCCCGTTGCCTTACTCTAATTCCGCCTCGCTTCTAAAAAAACCGCACTCGAGATATTACGTCACAATTGCCTTCGGCGCTAACGCCAAGTTTGAATTCCTCGTCCTGAGGTATTAATTCGCTCGATGAACTCACCGACTCTAGACGTCCGTCTCGTAAGACCGTCCAGCTGAATCTGATGCTCCCCGCGAGATCGCTCCCTCTCTTTCTCTTTATCCGATCTACATCATATGCCAACTTCATGGCTTCTCGCTCGCCCCTCAAAACCCTCGCAACTTCATACACTCTTTCAATCATTTATACACGCACACATTCATACAAAGAATTACATAGAATCTAACATTTGTTTTCGAGTTGCTCTCGAGATCTAGATACACAGAAAATTTATAACTAATATAATATAGAATTATTTTATGTAATTGTAAGGACTTCTTTGTTTCATTACTGCAATCATATTATTTGTCGTATGCTTTATATGTAAATAAATATTCTTTTTTTATTTTAGTTTCTTAAAAATTATATGTAGAAATGTGATAATTTTTTTTCTTCTGTAAAAATAACTAAATTACATAGATAATCATAGAAAGTTTCATACTTTCCCTTGCATGACGGTTTATGCTAGTTTATCAGTGTTCATTCAATTTACGATTTTATTAACTCGAATTAAATTTTTCCAAAAATACTTGTGCCAAAGAAAATAAGTGAAATATTTCTAAGAAAAGTGCTTGTCATGTTAAATTTTTTTAAAAGAATTATAGTGAATACAATTATATAAACCGAGGTATAATTTTCAAAAATTATTCAAGAATTTTCAAGAATTCAAGATGTAGAAGTAGGTACTTCGGATGATATGAACGCGGATTCTCTTATTTGTTCAGCGGTAAACGTTTCGGATTTCTTGCAAAGAGTGAGAGAGAGAGATTGATTGAATGATTGATTGATTGATTGATTGAATAGTTTATTAATTGACTAAGGACTCATGGTCCGTAATAGTCACAACTTTGTACAAGCTTTATACATCATATGGAGAATCCGCAGTGTTGTCAACAACACGTGAGGCCAAGTTTGTTGGTTGATGTGCGTGGGATTATTTGTTAGAATGTTTAGCCTTGTTTATGAGCTGATTGTTTTGGTACAGTAATGTTTGTATTGGTCGCGTTATTTTTGTTTTCAATGATTGGTACCGGGAGGATGTAGCCGAGTAGTTGGACAGGAGTGTTATTATACTGGATATGGGTTGTTGTTGGTTTGAAGCGGACTTGCTAATTGTGCATGAGTGGTCTTCGTGCGTTTTACAGGGTGGAAGCTCGTACCGGGGCATATGGAGGGAGGCGAGCGAAGAGGAAACGCGAGATAGGCGTACTCTCGGGGCTCTTCGCAAGTCCAAGCGGGGGCCTCAAGGCTTAATTTTAGTGCAGGTTATACTTAAGACGTTTAAGTAAAAAAATTTAGCCTTGAGTACTGACGTGAGGAGAAAAAGGGGAGACGGGCGGTTCTAAAGGTTGAACGAGATGTTCGTATATTCTCAAGTACGCAAAGGCTCATGAGAGCTCGCAGTCCGGTCGCTCGTCCATTGATAGGCAAGCGTTCCTCCGCGACTCTTTTGCGCGTGCGTTTTATGATGTATGGAGTTGCACGGCGAAGCTTCGATGTCGATCGCGTCGGTGCGGCGATCGAACGTGCTCGTGCGCCGGGGAGGATGAGTTTAGCGGGTTGACCGCGATAGCGCCTTGATCGGGGCGACAGCGACAGCGACGCGCAGTTCGTACGCTAATTAATTGAGAGCCTTCGTACCGAGCGGAGACATTGTAAGGACTGAGTGATCGAATAAATATAATAATTGAAGTGTTAATCCGCTATGAATTTCTTTAACCCATTTTGTCAGCCTTAATCCTTTCCCTCGACAACACGCAGGTAATAAAGTCAGGCATGCAGGCCCTGACTAGAGAATAATAACTTAAAGCATAAAATAAAATAAAAATAAAAAATGAAGTAAAGCTTACATTTGAAATAAATAAAGCTAAAATAATATATGACAAAAAATAAGTCGAAACAATAAATAAAAAAAAAAAAAAACTATTTACAAACGTATAATATGCTAACGAAACAGCGCAAATCACACACGCTGTGTGTTACAAAAGTAAATATAACGATGCAGCACATGTGACACACGCTGCGTGTTACATGCGAAAATCAGGGGAAGCCCAAAATTTTAACAACATCTTAAATCGCGGTCTCTGAAAGTAAACGCGTAGATCGTGTGGACTTTCGAACGACAGTGCAAAACAATCGGTATTAGTGCGATCAATTAATACATCGTACTCGCTGACCCTTTTGGACCCCGTTTTATGTCGCGTCGGAATTTAAGCTTGATCTTAAGGTAAGTGGGGAAATTTATTCATAGTACAGTCGCCATTAGCCAAAGCATGAGAGAGTGAATTCTACACTTATATGATAATACGTAGTATTTTTTGTAAATTCGCGTGATAAGCTAGAATCGATTAATATCCTCTACGAACCTGAAAGCAGTATAGTTCAAGGCTCACTTTACTAGTACACGGAGGTAGCGAGTTTCACGTGGAGGTAGAGAACTGTTCGTGAACGGAGTCGGGTCTCGCGCGGAGACAGCGAGCCGGCACGGTGGTAGCGGGTCTCGCACGAAGCTTGAACTGTACGGAGTGGCCGCGAACAAAATGGGACAACATGGCGCGTGCGACTCGTGCGCCGTCCAATGAAGAGCTGGTTCGAAGAGAACGGAACGCTTCTCATTGGATGACGCAACGATCGCACGCGCCAGGTGCGCTATTCTGTTCGCAGCCAGTAGCACATTTCTCGGGCGGTGGTAGCGAGTCTATACGGAGGTAGCGGGTCTCGCGCGGAGCTCGAACATCACAGTGAGGGACCAAGTCTCTCGTGGATGTAGCAAGTCTGTGCAGATGTAGTGGGTCTCTCGCGGAGCCCGAACTGCATGGAGAAACAACGAGTCTCGCG
Source organism: Gastracanthus pulcherrimus (assembly GCA_949152435.1). Lineage (NCBI taxonomy): Eukaryota > Metazoa > Arthropoda > Insecta > Hymenoptera > Pteromalidae > Gastracanthus > Gastracanthus pulcherrimus. The sequence continues at coordinate 59,135,659 of OX424572.1, read as the reverse complement.
CGGAGATAGTGACCCTGTATGGTGGTAGCGCGTCTTGCGCGGAGCTCGAACTAAATGGAGTAGCATCGAGTATCGCACGCTGGTAGCGAGCCTGCACGGAGGTAGAGGGTCTCGCGCGGAGGTAGCAGATGCACAGAAATCGCCCCGACCCGATTGTACTCGCGCCGGGACACGCTCCGGACCCCTGTCGGTTGTTCCTATCGGCATGAGCAAAGGGCTGATGTGAGCCTAGCTCTGCCGAGGTGGTTAGTTGCGGCGCTGTTGCTCCGGACGAACTCTGGTTCATCCGTGTCTTCCGGGACCGGGAAAACGAAGGCTGGGCCTCAGGGATCTGGGGAAGGATCAAAGTATCCGAGGGTGCACCCGTTTCTAGCTATTTCAGCCTGCCCCCCTACTCACGATGCGCCAGTTAATAATCAAGAAAGAAAATGTCCCTACAAAACCCAGTGATGAGCCAGAAGGCAGGTCAACTCCAAACTTGCGCAGAAGCGATGGTGGTGGTGGAGCAGCTTCCTACACAATAGCTACCGGTCGGCACACAACAGCTCAGCCGTCCGGAGGTAAGTAGTATTGAGGAGTTCATAAAGTTGATAGATAAAATCCTCAAAAATATGGAAAAAGCGTTGGAGAAGCAGCTCGGAGTCAATAAAACTATCAAGCACTCAATACCCTATCTCGTCGAACTTTGCGACTCTTGAATGGACCGTCTACTTCCTAACATCGAAGAGTACAGCCCAACAGACACTCTGGGAGCCGCGGCCACTTCAAGCCAGTGGCCTCAAAATAAGAGGGGACGACCTCTAGACGCGGACTTCAACAACGCCGAGTCAATAGTCACTAACAAGAAGGCTAGGGCCAATGTACCGTCGGAGACCGACGGTTTTGTAACGGTCCAGTCCAGTAAGGAGAATGCTTCTGCTAAAAAATCATAGCAGTAGCAGCAGAAGGAGCTACAGCTGTAGCGCAAACAGGAGCAGCAAGGCTGTCCTTATCCGCCCTAATGATGGAGTCTCTTACGCGGACGTTCTTTCGAATGTCCGCGAGAAGATTCCATCAGAGTGCCCAAACACTGATGTACGCATCAGAAAAACCAGGGCGGGCGATGTCCTAGTAGAGTTGGGCTAAAAAATCAATGACCAGTTGTTTGGAAGCCTCGGAGACTCCCTCAAGAAAGCAGTAGGTGACACAGGGGTCGTGAAGAACCTGTCACCGAAGACGAGCATCGAAGTCAGAGTCCTCGATAGCCTCACCACCAAAGAAGAGGTGGAAGCGGTCGTCGAGAGGCTCTTCAACGAAGCAGGAAACTCAGTGGGTAAGATCAGAGTATCGCTAATCAATCCGAATAGCAGGGAACAACGGCTGGCCATCATAGAGATGAACCAGGGATAGTCTGCGTTCCTGATCGAGAATAGCCACTTGAGAGTCGGCTACATGAACTGTCGACTGAGAAGGTGGCAGCGGCTGAAGCGGTGCTTTAGAGGCCCAGATAGAAGTAAGGCCTGCTACAAGTGTGGCGAGAAAGGCCACAAAGGAGCAGCCTGCCCGGTACTTGGAGTAGGTTAGGCTCATATGGGCCACACCGCAGGATCGGGGCAGTGTAGAGCGTTCCGCGATACGCTTAGGCAGACCAAAGCGAAGCGTTAATGATGGGCTGTATAATGGATCTTCAAACAAACCTACACAGAAACGACTTAGCCAACAGCCTTCTGACTCACTGATGTGCTACTAATCAGTGAGCAGTACCTCGACTGGAATGTACCTACGTGGTATTCAGACAAACTGGGTACTGCAGCAGTCTACGTGGATCCCCGAACCATCAAAGTGGACAAACATGGAGCCGGAAGTGGCTTCGTATGGGTGAAAAGCAGAGACGTATTTTAAACGAGCTGCTATTATACCCCGAACGTCCATATTGAGCAATTCAGACAGAGTCTGGATGAGATGGAAGATGCGATCCGCGAGTCGAAAGGCAAGATCGTTGTTGCCGGCGACTTCAATGCCCGAACATCGGAGTGGGGTATACCCGAGCCGGACAGCAGAGGAAGGTCCATCATAGATATGGCATCCAGACTCAGCTTAATAGATGTCAACGTTGGGAACACGCCGACATTCAGAAGGCCAGGATTTATTGGGACGATTCCCGACGTATCCTTTGTATCCGAAAATCTAGCGTCTAGACCGTCGGGTTGGAGGGTACTGGAGGATTACAACGGTAGCAACCACCAGTACTTCCCCTTTCAGCTGAGCGATAAAACCCAATCACAGAAAGGTCCCGCTCGAATGCCACCCCAATGGAATCTGGCCAGGCTGAACACCGATAAACTAGTCGAGGTGCTGCTAGAAGACCAATAAAATTTACCGACGATGAACGCCACAGTGAACAGGGACAGAGCAGAGGTTCTAGTGAAGGAGACCATGGGTCTCATTCACCGAGCCTGTGACGTATCCATGCCGTGCAGGGGATCCTAACGTGGATAACGCCAAACTCATTGGTGAACCGACGAAATTGCACAACTGAGGGCAGAAGCGAACTGCCTCAGAAGAAGAACGCAATGAACGCGAGACGAAAATGAGGAAGAGCTGCTGTCGGCGCAGCAAAATGCAGCGCACAAACGGTTCTGACGCGTGATCAACCGGAGCAATGCACAGTGCTGGAAGAATCTGATAGAGGAAGTCAATCGGGATGAGTGGGGCTTGGGCTACGAGATTGTTACCAAGAAACTCTGCGAGCTCCCGAGTCCCCGTTTCGACGAAGACACCATGACTCAAATCGTGGACACTTTGTTCCCTACGCACCCGCTAAGGTAGGACCAAGAGGAAACCACTGACGTAGGTGAGATCCCCCTATTTTCCACCGGGGAGCTGCAGATCGCCGCCAAAATGATGCGGAACGAAAAGGCGCCTGGACCCGACGAGATACCAGCTGAGATATTGAAGATCATCGCGGTGAAAGCACCCTCTCTCTTGCTGAACATGTACAACGCGTGCCTCAAGGAGGGTGTCTTTGGCACCCCCTGGAAGATTGCGCGCCTCGTGCTGATAGACAAAAGTAAGGTGATCCCCGGCTTCCGTCGTCCAACAGACCTCTGTGCATGTTGGATGACGCAGGGAAGCTTTACTAGAGGTTGCTCAAGCCCCGGCTACAGGGAGCTGTACGCGCTGCCAGCGATTTAGCTTACAACCAGTACGGCTTCAGAAAATAGCGATCCACAGTAGACGCTATACGAGAGGTGGTACAGCAGGTGAAGAAGGCGTGATCTGGAAATCATTTTTTCAGAAATCTCGCCCTCCTTGCAACGCTAGACGTGAAGAACGCGTTTAACTCCTTCAGGTGGCCGGACATTTTGGTAGCGTTGAACGCGTTCAGAGTACCGGAGTAACTCATGCGGGCGATACGGGACTATCTTAAGGACCGTATCCTCCGTTAAAAAACACAAGAAGGCCAACGCGAAAAATATCTCAGCGCTGGCGTGGCGCAGGGGTCGATATTTGGCTCAGATTTTCGGAACATAACCTGTTGAGACTCGGGCTGACGGATGAGGTGTACATGATAGCTTATGCCGATGATGTCGCTTTAGTCATCAACGCGCGTGACTACGAGAAAGCACAATATCTGCATATCCAGGTAATTCGCAGGATATCGCGCTGGATGAGAGAACACGGTCTCGACTTGGCAGCCGCTAAGACACAAATCGTGCCCTTCACTGGCAAACCGATTGAGACCATCTTCACCATGAAAGTGGGGGAGACAGATGTTTTGGCGAGGAGGGAGGCTACGTATTTGGGACTCAAACTAGATACTAAGCTTACCTTCTTCCGTCACCTGGCGTATGCAGCGGACAAAGCGGCGAAAAAGACGGCACAACTGAGCCGTCTCATGGCGAACACGAGTGGACCGAAAGCGAGCAAGCGACGGCTCCTCATGCCATTTGTCAGATCCATCCAATTGTATGGTTCTGAATATGGGGGCTGATGCAACGGAGAATAAGTCATACCGGAATCGAATTCTTTCCGTTCAGCTTAGAGGAGCTCTCAGAATCACCAGCGCTTATCTCACTGTCTCGGGGCCCGCAGAACTCGTTATTGCGGGAATCATCCCGATTGACCTACGCGCAAAGGAGCGCAAGCGAATCTACGTATGGAAGAAAGCAGAATAGGACAGAACAACCGTCCATAGAGGGGAACGGTAACGTATCATGCAAACGTGGCAACGATCGTGGACCGTTACAACCTAGGACGAGTGGACCGTTACAAGTGGACAGCCATGCTGATAGTCCAGCTGGATCCTTGGATCAACAGAGACCATGGGGAGGTAAATTAATACCTAACCCAATTGCTGAGTGGATACGGGTACCTCTGCTCCTTCCTCAACCACATGGGGAAGGTTCGGAGTCCGAAGTGCACCTTCTGTTCCGCTGATTGCGATGACGCATTTCACACGTTTTTCGTCTGCGAAACATGGATCGAGGAAAGGACAGCTCTGAAATAGATGTGATTTGTGATGATGGAGCGTCTTCTTCACCGGGGATGCACCATTTTCTCTTGCTGTATAAATGTCGCGGAGAGGGATAAGGAAACTTCTACTTCCGTACGAAGACCGAATGCGCCGGTTCGAACACGCATATGAATGAGACGGATTAGATCTAAGCGTCCCACGCGGGTCTTTAACGATGACTTTTTTGCCTTGTTTCATATCTAGGCAGAAGCGGTCGTCCAGATGACGCAAGAATGGCACACCCTGAGGTAATGTGATAAACGGTATCAGGGAGGGTTCTGCCAGAAGAGGAAAATGTGGTAGGTTTTAGTTCCTACATACCCTCGAAAAAAAAAGAAAAAAGAACTATATAATTGTTAGAAGTATTATTGTTAATAATTATTTTCCTTGTAAGCTAAGTAAGATATAAATATAGATATATTATGAAATTAGTTAAAACGTGAGAGATTTAGTAGTATTATTTATACCTGGGTAATGAAATGGAGAGAGAAAAAAAGGTTTGGGTCTTAAGTTATATGTCCAAAAATGAAAAGTAGGACCGTACTTTGTAAAAGGTCAAGTAAGTAAGAATTGTAATGTTTTGAATGGGTTTGTTATGGCAATGTGCAAATCACAGGATTCTCTATTTTCTATTAGGCTATATGTCAAAATTATAATAAAAATTATAGGCCGTAAAAAGTCTTCAATTGTTAGGTCTGAAGTTAGCTCTTCCTTCCATTTGGGTGTCGGTTGTGCATGATGGATGTGATTTGGATTATAAAGGTTGTTATGCTAATGATACGAAAACGCGGTGTTCTTATTAACATATTTAATTTTTGAGACTTAGTTATGTCGATGATGTTTATTGACTTTAACATTATTTCGTACCTGAAAATAACAATAGTTACATTAATATTGCAATTAAATTTAGAATTTATTTTATTATTAAAAGTTATCATTGACGATAATAATAATATTCGTCACTCATTGTTATCATGTGATAACTCACACAGACACTCATTGTTATCCTGTGATAACTCATACAGTCTCTGAAATTTTGAGAAATCATCCATTAAATATTTAGATTTTTTAAACTTTAGTAGTAATTTAATTTTGGCTCTCTAAAGTGAAAGAGTTGGTTATCTGATTTTTCTCTTATTTTTGTGATATTGATTTTGATAGCTATTCTCAAATCCGAAGCGGTATTAGCGGTATATGTAAGAGTCTTATTACTTTCATACCATGATTGTAAGTGATTTTTAACTTCTACAGAGTTACGTTGATGAAATTTGTATATTTTGAAACTTATTTTTATTAAATTTTCGAAACACATTTAGGTTGATAGTTTAATTGTATTTATTTCTAAAGCGGGGGGTTGGTTATTCAATTTTGATATTTTTGCATTTAATACGATATGATCATTTATAAGCATTTTATATAATGTAATGAAAGTGATTCTTAATGTTATTAGATAGTCTTAACTTAAAGGGACCTGACCATCTTATGACAATAATTTGAGCTAATCTAGCCAAGATTATTGCGCCGCACATGAAGGTTCTAACATTAATTTTATTCGAGACTTTAAATAAATTACACAAACAGGAATTTAGGGTAAAAGTATGAACACTTGTGGTGTATTCAATTTACAAGGTGTTGAGCGCCAACTGTGCGAATTCGCAGCACGATTTTACAAATGTTCTACCGACACATAGAATTATTTACGCAATTAAACTAACTACGGTGAGCACGGCGGGACGGTGGGAAATGGTAAATAATCGAGAGGGGAAGAATCTAATTCTCTGGGACGTGAACTCAACTAATATACGGCGGTGAAATACGCGTGGAAAGGACACACACATATATATATATATATATATATATATATATTAGTTGAGTTCACGTCCCAGAGAATTAGATTCTTCCCCTCTCGATTATTATTATTATTATATATATATGTGTGTGTGTGTGTGTGTGCCTATTAAGCACAATAATATTCTGTGCAACTTACTCTTTTCAAAACCGGTGTGGTCTCCTTCGACGATACAAGCTGGTCGGCACACGCGGTACAAGGTCGACAATAATGTCGAGGTATCGAAGCGGTTATATATATTCGCGAGCGGAACAAGCGGGTTTTTATATTTTTGCACGGACCTGATACAAAGACCGAAGTGTCTGCGAACGTGGCTCAGTACGAAGTGAGCGAGTTGTCGCTTCATTCCTGCGGCTCTACACTCTGAACGGTGCCGACGAAGGGGCACGAAGACGAGAGCTGCAAGGCCCAGGACTGCGTACTTGCAGCAGGAGCAGTGGACACGGTTAACCTCGAAGAGGTTATATGTACATGCAGCTTCCTACACTGCATTCCTCAACTGCCACTGTTATCAGGTGAGATTAGTGTTTTGTATATCACTGTAATCTCCCCTTGTCAATGCTATGTTGTTTCTAGGTGACTGGCGAGTGCTTCGGAGGCTGCTGCTGCTGTTGTTATGGAGGAGCGGGCTATGAGTTGAGCTACGTTGCTGCACCTGAGAGACCACACTGCCTCAGCAAACCCTCCAAACCAGGTAAGAGTGTTGCAGTTTGATGAGCATGTCTGCTGTAGACTCACTCAGCTTTATGTTTCCTATACAAATAAAAATATACAATAAAAAAGAAAAAAAGTATTAATTAAAACTTTTCGCATACAAAATACTTCACAAAGGAGGCTCACCGAAGGTACGGCGCAGCATATGGTCAAAAAGTCGCTTCTTAAAACTAGGTTGCATGATGCATCGTCTCAAATCGTGAGGTAGCGAGTTCCAAAGACGCGCGGCTCCAACGATAAACGAAAACTTAAAATAGTCAGTCCGTGCCCATAGTAGTTTGAGATCATACTCAGAGCATCTCAAAGACCCTAGGCTGTCCACTGTACGAAACTTTAGTCTGTTCACGATATAGGAAGGCTGATCGGAGCGAAGAATATTGGCAAGGAGTGACAGACAATAATAATTCTGACGTTCAGTATAAGGCAAAATATCATTGGCTTTATAAGCCGGAGTAATGCGCTGGTAGCGAAACGCACTGCCGCATTTTTGCAACGCGAGAGCTTAGTGACAAGCTCAGATAAAAGATCAATAAACAGACCCGCGCAGTAGTCAAAATAGGGAAAAACGAGTGATTTGACCAGCAGCATCTTTGTGTTATCGGGAATTAGATCGTTGCATTTTCTTAGACGTTGTAAACCAGCAAAGATTTTACGAGCAGTCGCAGTGCACTGAGGGGTCCAGGAAAGAGTGCTGTCAAGTGTAACACCTAAAATTTTCACAGACTCACAAACCTGAATGGCCACTCCATTTATAGATGGAGCAGGGATGTTCATAGACTTCAGCCTGCTGATAAAGCCACGAGTGCCAAACCAGATGGCGTTGGTTTTACGTGAATTTATCAAAAGACCATTTGCAGCCGCCCAAGCAGTTAGTCTTTCAAGATCGTTGTTGACAACTTGTAAGATGACCGGGATGTCCTTAATAGAGCCATGATAGTAGATTTTGAAATCGTCAGCATAAAGATGGTACTTACATTCACGTAAGGCAGTGGACGCGTCGTTAATAAAAAGCGAAAAAAACGGAGGACCATTGATGCTACCTTGCGGGACGCCTGAATTTCGGATGAGCGGGGTAGAGGTTTCACCAGAAGGGCCGACCACGACTTGCGAGCGATTATCGAGAAAGGATCGAACCCAATTGCATACTGCGTCAGAAAAGCCAAGCGTTTTAAGCTTATCTATCAGAAGAGCGACGTTAACTAGATCAAAAGCGCGAGTATAGTATTGACTATGGCTCCAAGCAGGGTGAGTATCTCCTTGTCAATAGCCTCACGAACATCATCGACGACTTTTAACAGAATTGTGTGAGTACTATGATGTTTGCGAAAGCCAGATTGTAGTTGTTCAAGCAGTTTCTTTCGAAAAACGAAATCAGCCATCTGCTTATGTGCTGTCGCTTCAAGGATTTTTGAGGCCGCGCAAAGAGTTCTTATAGGTTGAAATTGACCGATTTCAACTGGAGATTTACACTTGGGAATAGGCCGAACAATACCATGCTTCCAACTAGTTGGAAAACAACCGGATTGTAATGAGCAGTCAAAAATGTTTAGTAGCGCAGGCAAGATAACTGTCAGACAATCTTTAAGGTGGCTTACTGGAATATCATCCGGGCTACGTGCATTAGAGCGAGCAGTGACAATGGCTATAATAACATCAACAGCATCAACGTGTTGGAAATAAAAGCGGTTGTTTGGAGAAATTCTAGCTGCGGGGCGGTTGTCCTTAAGAGGTAAAGGGTGGAAACCCCTACAAAAAAATTGATTAAAATCGTCAATGGAAGCGGGTAAAGGAGCTGTCTCATGAGACTTCGAGCCTATACCTAACTCATCGACGCACTTCCACAAATCGGTAGCCGTAGAACAATTCGAAAATTTATTCTTATAGTACGAAGATCTGGTATTTCTAATTACAGTTTTGACGTTGTTTCTGAGCTGCTTGTACAAATCGCGATCATTCGCTCGGCCAGAGCGCTTAAAGTTGCGCCAGGCCCTATTACGAGATTTAATGAGCTCTTTCAGATCATGGTTGAACCAGGGAGAATGACTTTTCCGCGGAGTAAATGTCCGATAGGTCGCGTGTTTGTCATATAGACTGATAAGTGAGGACGTGAAGAAGTCTACTTTACCGTCGATCCCTTTAATATTGCATATACGATGCCAATCGATTGCCTGGAGATCTTGATTAAACAATTCTTTATTAAAACTGCGAAACGAGCGACGCGTGATAAAGGTTGCAGGACGGAGCGAGAACGTAAATGCAAGGGTGGCAGATAAGAAATCGTGATCGGAAATGCTAGGAAAGTGCTCTTGTGTAAATGCAACAACTTTACTTAGGTCACTAACACACACATAATCAATAGTTGTATGCGTGTCGCCGGTATGATGTGTGGGTAAAAAGGGAATTGGTTCAAGAAGATATGAGACTAGAGAGTTGAACAAAATATTGCGGGGAGTGGATACAACTGCCCAATTAATGTTTAAGTCGCCAAGTATAACAGTAAAATCTCAGGGAGAATTGTGATTTAAGAGGACTTCTTCAACGTCGCTCCAGTAGCCACACTTAGGAGGGCTATAGACCACGCCGCAGAGAATTTTGAAATTGCCAAAGTAAAGTTCTGCGAATAGGTACTCAGGTCTTTTCCTATATACTTTCGGCTGTGCCGACTGTGATACGATTTTGAATTTAATTGATTCATGAATATACAGTGCTACTCCTTCGCCAACTTTACCTAATCTATCCACTCGGAGGAAATTTGTAGCGCGGTATCGAAAAAAGTTTCGAACGTCTGGCTGGCTTGAGCCAGGATTCACATATAGTCATGACATGTACCTGCTCCTTAATGATAATAGATTGAACATCAAGAAATTGAGGCTCAAGCGACTGCGCGTTTACGTGCGCTATTTTTAAAGAGTGACATTGCTGAACTATTTCCATAATTCGTGGATAATATTTTCTGCTCAATTCTTTTACGCAAGATCGGACATTTAGATTTATCTGAGGCTGAGTGCGCGGTACTCGAATATTTAGCAGACGTACAATTTACGCAGCACAGCAAGCTACTTTTTGCCTTACAAACCGTAGCTAGATGCTCACCTGCACATCTTCCACAACATACATTATTTTTACACTCGCTCGCTGGATGGCCGAATCTAAAGCATTTAAAGCATTGTAAAATCGATACGTGGTCATCTACTCGGCAAGAAATCCAACTGATGTTAATTCTTTGGCGTTTGAGAAGGCGAATTCGACTGTCGGGCGGAGTTTCTAAAATGCAAGAACGATACTTTTTATCACGAGCAGGGTACAGATATAGCACTTTGAGGTCATCAACCGCCTCGTCGGATAAATTTTGATCGACGATACATTTAAGAATGTCATCTTCGGCAAGTTCGACTGGGATATCATGCATAATAAGCCTCGGATTAGTCTTAGTATCTGGTTTTACTTCAAGACCGGCGTTCGCGAGAGATGCACTGTTCTGCAGAACAGCTGCATCCAACATATCGCCTTCAATAATGACAGAATTATTAGGTCCCCCCGAGACACGCTGCACGTTCAGTTTTAATTGAATCAGATTGATGGCATTTTGCACGGCAATTTTAATCTCTTTTGACGAAGGAAATCTGTCTTTCGAATGTTCACAAGGGCCTATAATGATTCGTTTTGCAGATGTAATCGCGAATGATTTACCGCGGTTAAGAGGTACTTTTTGAGTTAATTTTGCATTAGAATTCGAGTGGCCAGCTGGGACGCTATATATGCGTACGAGCAAGTGTCTGTATTCGCGGACTCAGTGACATTTTTTACGAGTTTCTTACAAACACGCTCGATTTTTTCGCATGAGTTTTGAAGAATAATATTGCACGAGTCGGATACTTCGTCTAAGGCTATTTTGCTCAAATACGCATTACTAATACTAATGATAGAGTGGCTAAAAACATTGATCGCTTCACGTATAGCAGTTTCTTTTTCGCCTTTTTTGGCACTAGAAAGCCAGCCAAGTAACGTATCACGGTGTTTTCTAACCTTAGCCGACAGATTAGTGATATCTTCAGGTGATAATTGGATTGACGATGGACACTCAAACACATCCTCGTCAGTAGCATTGGTAGACAACCCATCCATAGTGCGAGAGGTTGACGTACTAATCCATAGATGTCGTTAGTAGATTGATCGAATGATAATAGATCGTTGAATCAGTCAATTTCGCAGCACACCAAAAGCGAGGTTAGGATTTTAAGTCAGAGCAAAATGCACCAATTATGCAGCTGCAGGGCCCCGCACCGTGAAAAAAAATATTGCACAAGGTGGAGATGAAAAAGCGCATGCCCAAACTGCAAATAACAAGGCCCGAAGGCACGAAAAATGCAGCAAAAATGTTTAACAAGCGAGAAGGGATAGACAGATGTACTGTACTCACCGAAAGACAAAGATAGAGCAGGGACGGGATGGATTTCGATAGGAAATTTACGGTATTGTCGGGAGGTGCAGGGGGGTACGGCATTGGCGATAGGGGAATGGTGTGCCCACAATAGGAGATTTGGTATCGGTAGATGGGGAGTAGGGAAGGGGTGTTTATTTTTTTTTTTTTTATTGAGGTTGCGAGAAGTAGACCGTAGCACCCGGCATCACTACGAGCACTGACTGATTAGCAGAGCCGTAAATACCCAATCTATGGCGCCGGTGCAGGGGGTAACGTCGAGGTTGGGCAGCCGGCAGCGTGAGTGGTTGGTCCGATGACCTCCGACAGTCCGACGGTGGTGGTTCTGTGCACCGTGGGCAAGTGTGCTCGTCGACATTTGGTTGGCCACATCGGAAGCAGAACTTATAGTCCCTCCGGCTTTTACAATTCGTGTATCGATGACCTTCTTTCTTACAGTTCCAGCAGGACCCTTGCGAAGAGACGGAGGCTGTATCATCCGATCGGTACGGAGCTGGAGGCTGGAGCTTTAAGTCCATCAAGCTGGGGATGGTCTTCCCTCGACGAACGAGGTCGGTGCGAGTAGTATCGGGCTGGGCTGCTCTCCCCTCACGAAATTAATCGGGCCCATCGCATCTATAGCGTGTACCGACTCTACCCAGACTCGTTCTCTGAGGCTCCGCTCTCTCTCAATTATCACTTTCCTTTCCGACTTCGTCTGAGTAGTAGCCGCCTTAGTGAAGGTAATTGAGTCCCCCGTTGTAATGCGTACTTGTCCCCCGTTCGGGTCGTTTACCACATTAATGATGGGGTGAGTTTTGGACTTTTTTGGATTTGCCGGTCTACGATAGGAGGGGTGGTTGGATGGGGATCGGACGGTAGGGAGGGGGTGAATAATATTTAAGCCAATCACCGCGGCCGGGGATGTCACCCCCCCCCCCCGGAAGCGAAGCCGCGACCCCGCGGCCTAGAGGAGGGTCTTATATCTATTTTTTTATCACAGTTTTTAAAGGGTAGTTTCGGTAGGAAAAATTGTTGCCATTTATGGTAGGGAAAATTGTGGCATATGCGGTAGAAATATTTTTGGTGTTAACGGTAGGGGGATTAACGTTATTTACGGTAAGGTAATAGCGGTACTGGCGAAAGGAAGGTATTTGGTATGGACAAGATGAGGGTATGCGATAATGGAAGGGGTAAGCGATATCGGTATTTTACACACCTCTAACGTATGCGTCAATGTTCGGAAAAATTACGATAACTGATTGCCGTGATGCTGCTAGTAGTTTCGATGCGGGGTCTACTAATGCGGCTGAGACAATCATTTGCGAGTTATCGGTCGCAATACGAGATTTTGCGAAATTTGCAGCGACGCGTTCAAATCTTTTAAAAGAATGGCGAAACTTACAAAAAGAACACGTATTAACGTCCGCGTCTTTCTTCCCACAACGATAACAAAATCGCTTATTACGTGGTTCTTTGCAATCACGATAACAATGTCCCGAACACTTACAATTCCAACATACTCGGTCAGTTTTATTGCGAGTGACTGCCGATGCGGGCTCTGATTTCCGCGACGACTCTACAGAGTTTTCCCGATCACTTGTCTTCGAATTTCTCCGTTTAGCGGTGTTGTTTTTAGGCTTCGAAGACGGTAAACGTTCAACCGACACCCGCTCAGGCTTTCGAGGCGAAGGCTCAGTTCCCGACGGTGTACTCATGTTTACCGGTACCTCAATGGTCTTTCTTACCGGGGAGTGTCCTATCTTTTTATTTCGAGGTGGGTTGCAGTTAGGACAGTTGGGGATTATGACTCTTAGGTGGCCACATTTATAGCATAAAATCCCAGATTTATTAGGGCAGAACTTTGCCTGGTGTCCGGTAAGGTGACAGGCCCAGCAAGCATATAAAGATTTGCTATACGCTGGTTTGTCTATATACGATAAGTTCGACGAATTCGAATTATTCTTACGATTTTGGTAAGAAATTAATTTTTCTGCTGGTGATTTCCAGGAAAAGGATTTGTTACGGATAGAATCCATTAGTAATAAGAAAATGTAACTATGTAATAAGTTCCTATGCAAAAGGTCTCTAAAACTTTCTGTATAGTTCAAATGCGATGACATTCTCAAGTTTCTTATGTATGTTTTCGGCGGTCGTCAGCGCCGACTTTCGGCGGCGAGTATAGCGGCTCATTCTAACTCGAAAAAGAATGACGCAGAGACCAGATGCACCCTGGCCTTTATACAGATCGGTAGTTACAAAGCGCGTTATACTACTAAGGCGAATGTTGTATTTAATAAATAACAAACTTTATCATAAATGGTGTATAAATTAGTTTAACAAAATCCTTAGTTTATTCTCGTCCCAAACAATTTGGTGCCAGAAACCCGGGAATAAACATCGGAATTAATTGTGTTTTGTGGGACATGTGTAAAAGGATTTTTGGAAAAAGTGTTTTTATTGAAATAACTTAATTGAAAAGAAGTATGCCGTCAATTAAGGGAAGAAAGCTCGTGAAAAATAAAGCTAATCAGGATGACTTAATGTCAAAATAAGTACGAGGCAAAATCAGTGAAGCTGGCATATACGTGGATTCTAAACCGACGCCGCTGCCCAGAGAAGAAAGAAGTCAAGTCAAGACAAAGGCGTGCCGATGACAACGACGATGCCAAAGCGGCCTCTTAATTTTGATTTTTACGATTGCTAACCTCGTCGACGATGGTGTAGGAGGACAGAAGCTGATTAACCATAGTTTTTGGGATTTCTTCGTTAATGAACAAAACAGAGACAAAAACATCAAGATAAGTACATATTATTATCTAAAAAGCCAGAATGATTCTGTATTTATTTATTTTTGTTAAATTAAATTGCACGGTGTATTTTAATACTTTGTGGTAATTTAATATTATATTGAAATTACGCGTGTAATAGGATTCAGTCTAATTTGTTTATATTTGGTTATTGATTTAGTAGTTGAATATATTTTTATTTATTATTTGACATTTGGTTGAAATTTAAGGACATGGGCAATGTGGAAAATAAAGTAATTTTATAAAGTACCTATTGTTTAGTTGTGAGAGCGTTTTAATTAGAGCGATTAATAAAGCATTTAGTAAAGCTAGACATGTTTAACAAAATCGGTTTATCGATTAGTTTGTAATAATTAAGTTACAGTTGCAAAATAAAGTGATTTTAAGCTTAGAACTTTTGACAAGTATACCCTGTACTGTGCTCCATGATCATTTTTCTTTAAATGGGAATTTGTTCTTAATTATGATACCATTGAATACGGAAATATTATTACAGTGAAAGTATTATGAATAAATATAATGAGTTTTGAGTGCGAGCAAAATAGACGTTCATGATTTTAAAAAAGAAAAATGTGTAACGTACAGCCGCATAAAGTAACACAAGTAATAATAATTAGCGTAACAGAATGTTTGCATGAAACGTCGTATCCAATTTCAAACTGGCAAAATCAGTAGATATAATTCTATTTAATTGACTCTTTATAGAATAAAAGTTTTGAGAACAATGTACATATTATTTGAAAGATTGTAAGAATATTGCGCATTTTACAAACTGGCTGCTAATCTAATGTATTTTATAAATTAATACATGGAGTTAGTACTTAATACTCAAGAATAGATTTTTTGCAAATAATAATTGATATTAAAAGGTCTTAAAATAAATGAAATTTACTTGTGCAGCAACATGTTAATTTAGCTAAATTTAGTTGTGTTTTGAATGTATTGCAAGTACATTTCTGTCAGTTAGTCCTCATGACTGGTTTGTAACAGTTGAATAACGCGAGAAAAGTTTTGTCGTATTTGCCTTTTCTTAATATTGATTAAGATTCAAAATAAAAGTAGCTTGGGGAAATTCGTGTGACGCACAATGGTGTACCTTATTACCGCGTGAAAGAAATGCGTCGCGGCGGGGAGCAGCCGCGCATCCGAGCATGCTCGAAGTCGGTGCGTATCGGGTGTCAATGTGCGGCGCTCAGTTTTCATAAGTGAGACTATTGGGATTCCTTGAAAAACAATTAAAGTAGGCCTATTGTACTTTCCCATGGCAAGAATCATTTGGAGCGTGACACAATGTGCTGTGTAATATTATAATGTAGCGTTATAATATATTTTTTTTATATATAAAGAATTTTGGAAAGTCAGTAACTTTTAATATTATGGGTCTGTTGAGCGCGACGTAATTAGCTTATATTATTCTGTTTAATACTATTAATTGTAAAATTAATTTTATTTAATGTGAAATTCTTATTGCTGGTAAACTTTGTTTTAGCGAGGATTTATCAGTAACCAAGCTGCAATTGGAAAGATCACCTTCAATGACTAATGTAATAACTACATCGGCAGGCGAAGTTACGCAAGCGGAAGCAACGACGGCGAGGAGGCATGCTGCTGTCAAAGGGGCCAGAGCGCTTATGCGCGTCTTTTTCAAGAAGCGGTTACGGTGCAGCGGCCAACGTTTATAAGCGTTTTTAAACCGTAACTTATAAGATAAGAAACATATGCTTTCGTCGTGATACGTGCAATAAACGCATCAACAGGGGATTCAAAATGTGACATATATTAGAGCAGGCTGAGAATTATTAAAATTTTACAGGTGAACCGATTGGGTTTTAGAATATTAAAATAGTACAAAAAAATGAAGAAAAGAATGAAAATTTTATTAACTTACATGGGGTGAAGTATTGTAGGCAAAACATAATATTCGTGTATAAACGTTCTAGAGATGTTTTCTTAGTGTGCGGTACATTTTTTAGCTTTGAACAAAGTCGGATTTAGGATATACGTTGCAATATTAAACATTCTGTAAATTTTCGAATTATTATGAACTATATGTTAGAAGTGTATAGTAGGCTTTAGAGGTGCTATACACAAATGTTCACTAAATAGGTACATGCTTAGTAGGCTTTAGAGGCGCTATGCAAAAATAGAAATAAAAACATTTGTTAACTGATAATTTATCGCAATAGGCTTTTGAGGTGCTGCGACTCGTCATATTTTGATATGGTTTATATGGTATATAATTTGATGAAATTATTAAAAGCGAAATTCAATTAACGGGATATTCGAACATGCTAATCATCGTTTGAAAACTATTGATTAAACGAAAGAATAGTAAAAGTAAAAATCATCCTTAAATTTGAAATAAATTATATATTTTACGTTTGGAAAAATGTTGTCGTTCATGGGAAGTATTATGGTTACTTTGTCTTTGCTAGCTCTTTTTTCCAATTGGCCTAGGACCTAGGTGAATTGGTTTAAACTCTGTGCGAAATGAAGTAATTTTTATCTTGGAAATTAGAAAAAATAGAATGTCTCTGCAATAGTTATAGCATAACTTCTCTTATGAGCAATAGTCCCACCGCGCAAGCACGCACAGGGATGAGTTGTAGGAGTAGGCTCACTACAAAAGCCAAGTGTTTTCCTATAAGCAAAATGATCGCCGCTCAAACAAGCATAGGGTTGAGCTGTAGGAATCACAAGAAGTGAGGCTATAACTGGAGACGCCAAAGTTTTGTATCAATGACGCTCTTAAAGTGTGAAGCTCTTGCAGTGCGTGGAAATTGGCAGTGCAATTCCACGGCTGTAGTGTCACTAGTTCGGGACGATTCGCGGTCGTCCTGAGACTATCATGGAACCTCAAATGGGAGTTCGCTCTGCGCTGAAGGTCATCGAATGCATAAGGCCAAGAGTCTGAACAGGGGAGAGCATCATTGTTGTACATGAATTTGGTAACTCGCTATAGTTTATTGTATATTTCTTCATTGAGATTGGCATCGCCGACAGTCCTCCACGGTTTAGCATTTTTTTGCGCGAATCGGCAATGCGACTCGTGGCTGCAGGTCAAAAGGCGAAACCGTGGGGAATGTCGCGTGGATACGCAGATGCGTATAATGACTTTGCAATAGTCTAATTATATTCGGATATGAAATGAATGTTATAATTTACAAATGGATACTAGAGCAATACGCGTGCACCGTGCTTATTACTCATTAAATAGTAATAACAGTTAACCGTTTATACATTTGAGAGAAAAACGGATATGAGTTTTGCCTGCAATACATGTATAATCCAAAGGCAGTGGTTACAGAATTGAAAGAGTATTGAATAGATTTGGGTTTGTATCGACATTAGGGAGTATGTATGCAGCTGTTTAACCAAGGGTGAGTTTATGGGTTACAAATAGAAGCGCGAGTGTTAAAAATTAAATGTAAAATATGAAAATTTATTGTCGTATAAGAAAATAGTAAAAAAGTTATAAAATATGAATACCGAAATTATAATTGATTAATAATTCAGTAAAAGGGTGTCCGATGCCGTTTCCCCTCACCGAGTTTTGCACGGTTTCCAACATTATTAATAATAAATCAGCGCTGTTCAGATTTTACGATTTAAAAAGTGTATGTATTTGTACTTACAGCAACGATGCTAGATATTTGCAGTGATTATGAAATGTGTGAGGCATTAAGATTAGTTAGTAATTAGGTTCAATGTACAAATATTCTAGCTCTCGAATGGATTTAACGTCTTGGATTATATTGGCGTTCTGTCGGATTGTTTTTGGCGATAGCCCGTAACTTGATTTAGGGTATAAAATAAAACATATTTTATACGAGGGGGAGAATTGTTACGGATAGAATCCATTAGTAATAAGAAAATGTAACTGTGTAATAAGTTCCTATGCAAAAGGTCTCTAAAACTTTCTGTATAGTTCAAATGCGATGACATTCTCAAGTTTCTTATGTATGTTTTCGGCGGTCGTCAGCGCCGACTTTCGGCGGCGCATATAGCGGCTCATTCTAACTCGAAAAAGAATGACGCAGAGACCAGATGCACTCTGGCCTTTATACAGATCGGTAGTTACAAAGCGCGTTATACTACTAAGGCGAATGTTGTATTTAATAAATAACAAACTTTATCATAAATGGTGTATAAATTAGTTTAACAAAATCCTTAGTTTATTCTCGTCCCAAACAGGATTTGACTTCCCGAGTTTTCGAAGTTGTATTCGATTGACTCCATGTCAATCGATCTAACATTCGCTATTCATTCGGGATTTTACGAGTTCTGTTCGACGATTTACGATTGGTGGTTTCGAGTGATACATTCGTCAATGAATCAACAGTACGATGATTTTTCGGATTGCGAACCCGAAAGTGAACAGTTGGGTGTGTTGCTATTTCGATTTCCGGATCTTTCAGCTAATTTCGATTCTACTATGTTCGAGTTCTTATTATTCGAAGACCGATATGATTGTTCCGACGATGAACAATCCGACCTGCGAATACTATTCAAAGTTTTCGATGAATTTTTCAAACGTTTAGTCCGGTTCGAGTTGAGATCACTCCTTATAGGTTCTTTCGAACGGTTTGTTGCAGATTTACTCGTGGTAGCTACGATTGGGAAATTTTCCGTAACTCCGTCTGCGATTCCGTAACCTTTGAGTGTAGAAAGGTGATTCGACTGAGATTCGTTTAACGCAGTTGTATATTGAGCTTCGAAGTTGTTCACAGCCGATAAACAATGCTCTACTGCACTTTCCTCCGAAGTGAGAACCGACGATTTCTCTTCACTCTTTCCTAATGAATTCGAATTTTCGGGGGTAAATGCCGATACAATTGTTGTCGCTAATTCCACAGAAGAATCAATTGCGAAAGTCGCGCGAGATACCGACAAATTTTCATTCTCCGTCTTATCAACTGTGTTAGGAGATACTGTTAGATCCGGCGGAGGTGGTTCGATGACTACCGACAACAATGGTCCTTGTACGGGATACGATTCGAGACGTTTTTGCAATTCGATGGGGTTCTGTTGTCCGGTAATTTGCGATATGGGGGAATAATACTGGTATGGGTGGAGATTAGGGAATGGTATAGAGGTGCGGTAGGTATTTGATGGGATACTGTATGTTGGGATTTCGGGTATTGTGTTGTATTTGGTGTATAATAGTTACATTGTTGTGGGCAAAGAGGGGTTTGTATGTTAGGATTTTGTGTATGAAGATTTTGTGTATTAGTGTAGGATTTTATTGATATAGGGTGTGTGGGTTGTGCGATAGGGGCGTGTTGTACTTGTAAAGATTGTGAGGTTTGTTCGGTAGGGTAAGTTGGTGTTTGTGAAAGTTGCGAAATTTGTACTATCGTACCTACTATTTGTATCTACTGTAGGGTAGGTTGGTATTTGTGGGGTAAGTGTAGGTTGTGGGGCGAAACATCTATACAGTTCCATTAGGTGGATCGCTATTTGCAAGACATTATCAGATTGTACAGCAAGTTTTTGTTCAATTATCTCCCCGATATGATTTTCAATTGCTTTAATCTCAAAACTCGTACCAACAACGTAATTTTGAGCTTTTGTCGAGATTTCAACTAATCGATTAAGAATCTCGTCGTAAGTCCCTTCTGTACTAATCTAAAAATATTTCGCGCTATTCGAAAGAGTATTTATATCATATATTGCGAATACAGATTGTACAATCTCTTGTTTGTTCGCGACATTGGACAAATATCCTTGCATCGAGTTAGAATTAAGACATAAACAAGGTTTTTCTTTACATGCGATTTGATCATCATTGAACCCATGGCACAACATCAGATTCAAAAATCAATTTAAGCTGATATCTAACTACTCGATCCAGTATCTCGTTCTTGGTTCCTAATGTACTAATTTAGCTTATATTGGTATGACGCAATATATAATCTAATCCACGAGATGAGTAAAGGAGTTCGAAATCTGCTTTTCTAGCAACTATCGCTTCCTCGACAAGTTTCAATTGGTCAGCCGTCGACATTTTAAGGTAAAGGGACGTTACGTTTCTTTAAGGTGATGCTAAACCCTCTTGTTACCGTAAAATAGGGGGAACCACTTTTTTCATTCAATATTTAATTTTGAGAAAATATCTCTCTGAAAAGTTGTTGTTTTTTAGTAGAACAATAACGTTTCATAGAGATATTTACTTAAAATTAAAAATAAAATAAGAAAAGTGGTTACTAATATTTGTCGGTGACTGGTGGCTTTAGCATCACCTTAATTCGAAGTTAGCATGACTTAATTTAGCTCACTTTTGTTTGCTCACTAGAAAGTGCGGTTTGGTATTACGAAAGGTATATAAGAGAAAAAGAAAAAATAAAATATTAAAATAACTTAATTTAGTTCAAGAAAAAAAAAAAGAAAATGAAAAACAATGAAGTTCTTAATGAAAAATCACAGATAAAATATTGCATAGAGTACAAAAAAAATGAATAAGCGAAAGCAAGCAACAACAGGAAAAATAAATTTTTAATAAGCAGTGTGTAAAGCAAACAAAAGTTGTAGCGAAGTATTACGATTGTCTAAGCGTAAGCGGATATGAAGTATGCAAGCAGGAATATATTGGGTAAAAAGGTAGATGGTGCGTTCCGGTCGAGTACGATATTGGGTGGAGGGGTTCATTAAAAAAGCTAATACTAAAAAAGAAAATTCGAGTTGTTTTCCTTAAAGAAAAATCTTTTTACGAGGGAAAAATAAAATTTTTACTTTCTTACGATTTTGACATAAATGAAAACAAGAAATATTTCTAGGAGTTTTTTCTTTAAATAGACAAAAATAAATCCAGACGAACTTTATTAATTTAAGATATTTAACAACAAACACGATGATAATCTTTTTGTTTGTACAACTTCTCAAATTACTATTATTTAAGAAGACTGGGAAATTTTGTTAAGTGGGATTGATGATGCGACCAAACAAAAAAAAATAATATAATTAACAAGCAAAAGCAAGGTCACTAAACGGAAATTCCATACAAGTATTTCTGCATACATGCGGTAGGGATACACAAGGTAAAACTTAACTACTGGCAATTTGTAGTCGGGTAGGGATCGATAGGGTCGTGGTATTGTTTAAGCTGGATATGGGCTGAGGGATGTGTGCTCGATAGGTGGAATATTACTAATTCAAAATAATATATCCTCGGTGACTTGCATAATATTGCTGTCTTTCCAATATTTCGGCCTGTGTTTCATTGTTGAACTTCGCATCTTGTAACACTTTCTCGAGCTTCTCTTCTCGACGAGTTTTCTGTTCTTCAATATCTGTGCTGTCTAAGCTATCAACGAAGTCAGTTGCTGTGTAGTCGCCCTGCAATCGCCTATATAACCTATCGCTTTTCGCAAATTGCGTGCAATCACTTTTTAATTCTAAACTGTTTAGAAAAACATCTAACATTTGTCCATCTAAACGTAGAATCCACGCTTGGATCTCGGTTCCTACCGTTTCATCAAAAGTAATGTTGTATTGATTCGCCATTTTCTTGTGTTTTTATTTAACTCTAAACTTGTACGAAATTAAACGTTTTTAAATTTAAATACGAAGAAATTAAATTTTAAACACAAGTTATTAATTAAAATATTTCAGTTAATTAAATCAAATAATAATTGTTTTAATAGGAACTGTTTACAATCCAAAATTGTGTTAATCACACAAAGTAATTGTTTCTTTCAGTGTATTTCCAAATTTGTGTTATATTGCGTAAATCGCTTATCTAACAACTATTACCTAGTAATTATTAATAATCAAAAAAATTTTATAATCCAATACAATTATACCTAACACTGAAAGAATACTATTTTTATTCAACCTCAATTTTAATTAAAAAAAACTTGTTTAGATCGCTGTAAGAAAACAAGAAAATATTTTAAATCCCCGTAATTTATCTAAAATCGCGAAAAAACGGTTTTAAAATTTTCTGCAAAAAAATAAAAACAAAAAAAAGATTTTTCCAATAATTAATTAATTAAATAATTAATTAAATAATAATATTACTTTACTAAAATAATTAAACAATAATAATGTTAATTGACAACAGGAATTGTTTATATTAAAAAACAATTATACCAAAAACAGAGCAATACTTAAGATTATTAATTAAATTAATAAATCATTGTTTATAAATAAAAAATTACAGTAATATTATTTTTAATCAATTAATTAATCGATATGAATATTTTGGCCACGCAATTGTTCGGTGGTTTAGTCGCAGTTAAATTGCTTACACTACACTGCGGCTACACAGACACGCACCTATACAACTATATGTATTGTATACAGTACAGTCACTGTACCTACGCTCTATATCGACACTACGAATGCTGAACTTTTATATACACGCTGCTACAATATTAGCGCATGTACTACCAGCCTGTATTTTTCCATAAATCAGATATACGGTTACTAAATTAGCTACAAATAAATGAGCAATTAAATTAGTTAGTAAACGGAAAGTGGTCGAAAGTGTTATTTTATTTACCAAATTATTTATTTAACCATAAATTAATTTTGTGAACAAGTGATTAATTTTCTAAACAAACTATTTAATTCGAAAAGCCGAAAATAAATGTAACTATACTTCCAACACAATACTGAGTAATACTCCTACTCAAATTTCGAAATAAAATTTTCAATATTTATTTTATTCTTACACACTTCGAAGTCTAGGAAATTTTCAACAATAAGATTACATTTATTTACGTCACGAAATAAGTGTTTGTATTATTGATTATGCGAGTTCGCTTTAAATATACGAAATTTTATTAATTGAAATATCCAGTGATTTTATTAAAATTCACTCTTTATTTTTACTAAAATAGCAATAACTCAGCACAACACCCACAAAAAAAATGTATTTGTTATTTACCGTTAATTCGGAAATTTTTAATCACTATATTTTATTTCTAAGAATTGTTATAAAAAACACTTTGACAAACACATTTGTCCACTTGCGAGAGACGCTTTTACAATAAATTATATTCGCATATGTTCCCTTACCCCCAGACGGAAATATTCTTGTATGAATAACTGTATATAACTAGTTATGAAAGAAAATAATAGATAGAAACTATTTAAAACTATTTATAATAGTTTATAAAGGTCGGAACTGAGACTTTTATAATAGTTATTATGGAATATGAACTGCAATTATTAGTCGATAAAAATTTTTAACAGTTATACATTTTTTTCAATTTTTTCGATGCGTGAAGTATAGGCACATAAAAAAAATTATAACTGTTATTATCATTTTTTCAATACGTGAAATTTGGGCACATGAAAAATTTTATATATAGCTCAGAATTTGAAAGAAGATATTAAAATTATAAATAGTTATACGAAGTAAATTATAATTCAAAACAGTTATAAATAGTTATAATTTTTTTTGTACGATGTAATATTTCCTTGTTTGCAGTGAAAAGGAAAAGTTCAAAAAAAATTTATAACTGTTTATTATTATTTATAACAGTTTATAGATATTATACATAGTCTCAATTCCGACCTTTATAAATTTTTATAAACAGTTATAAATACTTTCTATTTTTTATGTGCTAAAACGATTTCCGTCTGGGCCTATATAAATATATCTAGCAACAGGTTATCTTCTCCTCGTATGTTAAATACGCTGTACGCCTAAATCGAGCAGCCATTCGAATTCACTAAAATGCCGAAATATTATTTAATTCCGGTCTGGCCCGTATTCAGAATTTTCCAGGGTCCGCCGAGGTTTGTTTACCTTTTGCGCGCGAGAGCTCGCATTCCAGCGGCAATATTCTCTCCGCGCAAAGTCCGTATATACGGCTGACTCGAATATTTTTCGACGCGCGTGTTCACAATATACGCCGCGCAAACCGCACTATATACTTTATCGCTAGTTTTTCACTTAATCCCCACAACTCTGTGAGTTTTTCCGGAGTGCGCCAATTATATATAACGGGGTTTTAGCCCGGAGCAAACCCGCGATATATTAATATATTACTATTATGGTTGTCAGAGCATGAGTAATATGTGGGGAAGGTAGAGCCAATGACTACTCGAGATATTTATTAAAAACACCGTGTATATTATACTATAATTTGGAAAGGGGTACAAATGCGTACTGGCCGAAGCCCGTGCGCTCTCGCAGGCTAGTCGCTGGTAGTGAAGAGGCCACGAAAAGAGAGTTTTGAGTCGAAAAGGCACTCACATTTATCACAGTAATACCAGACAACAAAGGGCCGATTGGATTCAAGAATCCGGTAGAGTATGATCTCCGCGTCGACACCTGTCGGCCGATCAATCAAAAATACTATCCTGGTTCCAAAGGGATAGAAGAGGAAATGCACGCTTAAGTAAGCAAGATGTTTGAAGAGGGGATTATTGAGCGCTCAAACAGCGACTGGTCAAGTCCGGTCGTAATGACTAAAAAGGCTAAATGGCACATACCATTTTTGCATAGATTACCGTAAAGTAAATGCGGTGTCTAACACGAGAGCCTATCCCCTTCCATACATAGATACGATTCTGAGTACATTAGAACGAGCAAGGTACATCTTAACGATCGACCTTAGCAGTGCGTACCACCAGATCAAGGTTAAAAAGAAATGCCGACCTATCACAGCATTTACTGTGCCGAACTTGGGCCTATAATACTGGAAACACCTCCCATTTGGCCTATCGGACGCGCCTGGATGTAAGCAGCAATTGCTCGATTCCTTAATAACCCCTGACCTTGAGCCGTATTGTTACTGTTACCCAGATGATATAATCATCTGCACGGAAACTTTAGAGGAGCACATGCGAATGCTCGAGTTGGTGCTCGAAAGGATTAAATGAACCGGTCTCACAATCAATCGGGAGAAAAGTGTGTTCTGCCGATAGGAGGCGAAGTACCTCGGGGTCCTCGTAAATCGCGATGGTTTTTGCCCAGACCCGGACAAAATCAAATCAATTATGGAGTTCCCGGCGCCAGAACTGATCAAACAACTGCGCAGATTTTTGGGTATGGCGTTGTGGTACCATAAATTCCTCGCGGACATTGCTACCTTAGCCGAACCCTTTAATCGGCTGATGAGGAAATGGATGAAATACGCATGGGGCGAAGAGCACAAAGCTCGTTTGAGCAGAGAAAAACGCTCCTCGCCTCGGCCCCTATTTTACACCGGCCGTGCTTCGATCAACAATACTGCATCCAAACCGATGCCTCAAATACAGGCCTCGGAACCGTGCTTGTGCAGGTGATCGAGGGTAAGGAAAGAGTTCTCTCCTTTGCGAGTAGAATTTTGACCTCGGCTAAGCGTAATTACTCGGCGACGGAGTGTGAATGCCTAGCCGTCATCTGGACCCTCAGGAAATTCCGTCCGTACGTGGATAGGTACCACTTTAAGGTGATCACTGATCAGAGCAGCTTACAGTGGCTGTGCAATTTACGCAACCCCACGGGATGTGCTCGTAATTTTTCACGCCCGTGGGTGGTGGTAGCCGGTGACGTGATGGGCCGACAGCTGAGAACCCCACGTAGAGACGAGTACCTGCTAATATTCCAAGACACGTTCACCCGCTAGATAGAGCGCATTCCTATAAGAAAAGCGAATACACAAACTATCATAAAGCATTTGAACGAGCTTCTATTTTTAACGTTGGATACCCCGAAGGTATTTCTATCTGACAACGGTACAGAATTTAAAAACCATGCGATGGAGAAATTTCTGGGCGATAGGAATATGCACCACGCGACACTGCCGCCCTATCAGTCCCAGCCAAATACCGTTGAACGTATCAACCGAACAATGAAAACGATGATAACTCAGTTCATCGAGGAGAAGCACAACACGTGGGACGCATACATCGCAGAATTGGCGTATGCCATTAACACGTTCAAGTAAGAGTCCCTGCAAGCCACCCCGGCCATGCTAAATTACGGCCGACAGTCGAACGATCCTAAATCTCTACGCCGCAAAGGATGAGAAAGCGGCTGAAAACGCAGAGAACGAGGCTATTTCTGTCTGGCAAAAACGAATGGATTACCTGGCCGAGGTACACAAAAAGGCCGGCGAAAACGCAAAAGTAACCACGGCCCGCCAAGCCAAATACTACAACGCTAAGCACCGAGACGTGAAATACGATCGGTCAAAAGGAACGGAAGAAAAGTAAAATACTATCACAGGAGCCAAAGGGATTTCGAAAAAGTTTGCACCGAAATACGCTGGGCCTTCACGCATTTTCCTTTATATAACTTGCATCAGATCACTTCTCCCCCTATCTTCTCCGTTCCTACTAACCTGGGACACGGACCGGTCAACTCAGCCATCATCAAGCGAGAGTTCAGCGACCCCCGCCACGTCACCCAAAGAGCCCCGGGCAGGGCGTCAAAACGGTCACTCCAGCGACGACCGAAGCTGTACACGCTCCCAACACTGAGGCGGAGCAAAAGAGACGAGCCTGGGAGAAGCGCCAAGAGCGGGAGGAAGCGGCCGACAGGGAGGCCGAGCAACGCCGAAAGCGCGAAGAAGCGACCGCGAAGGAGGCAGCGCGCCACAAAGTAGCGCTTGAGGCACATGCCAAAAAGGAAAAAGAGGCGGCCGAGAGCAAATCCAGAAAGCTCCGCGAGCGCGCAGTCGAGGCCAAGTGACTCGCGGCCGAAGCTGCAAGCGCTGACCGGGAGTCCCGTCGAGCATACGACGAAGCGAGTAGGGCTTGACTCGACGTAGAACAAAAAAAAGAGAGTAGGAGATACCTAGACAATAAATATATATATTCAATTATTTGTTTGATACAATAATTTTTTTTCCTATATATACAAATAACCTAAAAACCTTGTTTGACATATATATTAACGTCAAATATCGACATCATACTATTTCATTAATAATATAATATTATATTTCACTATTTGCATTGTGATCAATAGTTATCTAAATAAATAATTTTGATTTTCTTTTGCTTATAACTCGCCTGTATAGCCGGAGATTATGGAGAGCTGGACCGATATATATATATATATATTGTGATAGGTTTTTGTTATGAGTTACCGTGGCCGCGCGGACCGTGTATAGCGCAACGCTGTACGTACAATCGGTTCGTAAGTGCAAGGCCGCAACTCCACTCGCGTTTGCTAATTAGCTCGCACGGCGTCAGCCGTGCTTTTATTTGAAATATTATTAATAGGACTCGGATAGCTCCAGCATGCGCACTGAAGGTATATATATTGTAACGAGTCGCGAATTAATCGCCAAATACCCCGATCCGGAGTAGAAGAGGTACATGGGACGCCATCTACCCGCCGTCGTCAGAGTTTTCGCCATCTTGACTGGCTCCCGCGTGTTTCCTGTTCGCTACTCCGCGTGTTTTCGTGTCGTACCTCCCACCCGTCGCTTTCTTTGGGATTCGCGCGTGCCGTGCATCTGGTGGAGGCCAGCGTCCCACCACGAGAAGAAAGTCGGGAAGAGACAGCACGAGGGGCACGGAGCCCACAGAGAAGTGACTAGAAAAACAGCGTGGGATAGCGGCAAACGGAGCGGCTATGATTGGAGAGGCAGAGAGAGATAGATAGATAGATAGATATACGATTTATTTGTCATTTTTGGCAAAAATACATTACATAAAAATTGTCATTACATTAAAGTCTTGGATCACTATCACAGGTCGTCAGTATATAAATATAATAAATATTGTTGCACAAATTTGCCATTATCTAATATCACAGTTTGTTTATATCACAGTTTCATAACAATTTCTGAAAGTTTACTCATTCTTGCATACGCGTACATCCATCATGTCACAATTTAAAAACAATTACAATTCAGCAGATACATACTCATCACACACGCAGATAAATTTACTCTTTATTAAAATATACTCTTAATATTTTGTACATTACAACATATTTCACGACTAAGAATACAAAACACGGGAGAACGGATAAATTAAAATAAAAAAATAAAAAGATACAATTAATAAATAAATAAATAAATAATTAAATAAATAAATAAAAAGATACAATTAATAAATAAATAAATAAATAAAAAGATACAATTAATAAATAAATAAATAAATAATTAAATAAATAAATAATTAAATAAATAAATAATTAAATAAGTAAATAATTAAATAAATAATTAAATAAATAAATAATTAAATAAATAATTAAATAAATAATTAAATAAATAATTAAATAAACAATTTAATAAATAAACAAATAAATAAATCAATAAATGAATAAATAACTACCCATGTATTACTCTGTCGTCATGAAAAAATGTCAAATTAATCACCGTGCAATTGCCTGAGGTGCCTGCCTAACGCCGTTTTAAATTTACATTAGGACGGCAGATACCTCACACTGCAGGGGAGGGAGTTCCAGAATCGCGAGCCTTGGGCTCTAAACGAGTAGAGACCCTTATCATTCCGCGTTCCCGGAACCGAGAGCTCTTTCACACCACTCCTACTGGATGTCCTAGCTGTGTTTTTACCAAAGAGAGCCGCAAAATACGGAGGTTGTCCCATATTTATTGCCCTATACAATAATAACCCCGCAAAGTACGCGCTTCTTTCCTTTACTGTAAGCCAGCCAAGATATTTCCTGTGAGGAGTGATGTGCTCATCCCTTCTAACACCACATATGTATCTCACACATGAATTTTGAAGTCGTTGCAACTTCGTCTCGAGCTCATCAGACACATCAAGGTGAACCACAGAGAGATCCAAAAAGATCCTGGATCCTCTGCAAACCGGTTTCAGACAGCATTACAGCACCCAGCCAGCTCTACTAAAACTAACCGAGGACATACGAACTGGGATTAACGACAATAAGAAACTAATGACTATACTGCTACTGTTCGACTTTAGTAAGGCGTTTGACACTATAGCTCCATCTAAATTACTTCGTAAGCTGAATCGCATGGGTTTTTCCAGGAGTGTTCTTCTGTGGATCAAATCATACATTTTCGATTGCAGGCAAAAAGTCTAAATGTGGCACTACCAGCGCGCATGCAAGCTGCTTTCTCAACACCTGAGTTGTGCATGAACTGAAAAATCGTAGGCTGTAAAGAACACGATTTACCTTTTTTCCAACTACATCAACCTACAGTTTTCACGTGACTTTAGAGTCCATGACAACACCAAGGTTTGTGACCGAGTCAGAGAAAGGCACATGTACACCTTCCTGATACTCAATGCCGGGCAAACCAAGATCCTGCAGCCGATTGATGTTGTGCTCGGAGCCGAAAATGATCGCTTTTGTTTTGCTGACATTGAGTCGCAGTCCGGATGCTTCGGCCCACTCCGACACTGCCCGCGCAACAGCCGACATACGTCTGATACCCACATGAAGATCTCTCCATGTCACTTGAGTGTAAGTTTGCAAATCGTCCGCGTATAGCAAGTGTTTAACATCACCACCAGTCAGTACGTCTTGCAAGTTATTGATATAAAGACTGAATAGCAAGGGCCCCAGGACTGAACCCTGTGGCACATCTAGATTGGTGGTTAGCCAATCAGTTTCCCCGTTGTTGTCAGTTATGACTTTTTGCCTGCGACCGAAAATGTATG
The DNA here is from genome assembly GCA_949152435.1 of Gastracanthus pulcherrimus. NCBI lineage: Eukaryota > Metazoa > Arthropoda > Insecta > Hymenoptera > Pteromalidae > Gastracanthus > Gastracanthus pulcherrimus. The sequence goes on along the minus strand of OX424572.1, from coordinate 59,105,822 downwards.
ATTTGACCCACAGAAGAACACTCCTGGAAAAACCCATGCGTATCAGCTTACGAAGTAATTTAGATGGTGATATGCCGTCAAACGCCTTACTAAAGTCGAACAGTAGCAGTAAGTCATTAGTTTCTTATTGTCGTTAATCACAGTTCGTATGTCCTCGATTAGTTTTAGTAGAGCTGTCTCCCGCGCGATTTTCATGCGTTGTTCTGCTTCGACCGCGAGAGACCGGTACTCCTGCCAAAGATTACCGTTTTTTGTGCGTTGAAGTCGTCTACGTACAGCGTCAAGTCTTTTATTATGTGAGCCAGATCTGCGTCAATCCATGGGAGATTAGCTTTATTTTTTGGTGTAAATTGCTTCAGTGGAGCGAGTTCATCTATTGCCCCCATGAGATTAGCGCTGAGCTGTCCCAATAAATCGTCCATATCGTTGTTGTCCAAGCAATCAAACGCCGCCCAGTCACATTTACTAAGGTAAGATAGAAGATCTTCCTGTTCTATTGTTTTAAAGTCTCTGTAACTGAAAGTGTCGGTGATGGGGCTATTGTTTAATGTAAAATCTATTTCAACATCTATAAGTGTGTGATTGCTGTCAAAGGGCGCCGCCTGATTGCTGGCATTCAGCACGACGTCGTTGTAATCTATCATAACGACATCAATCCACGTGTGAGACCACTCGAGGTGATGAGTCGCACCATGCTCTATTATTTTTAGATTTAAATCGTCGGCTAATCGCCTAACGAATTGTATGGCTATAGTCCTGCGTGTATGTAGCTAGCTTATCAATTAGGTCAGAATTTTGCAGGAATGGTACATGTGGTGGCCTATAAATGAGAGCAACGAATACGGGGGGAAGGTCGCCCTGTTGCACACTACACATAATATATTCAGGAATGTTTGGCGTACCATCCAGGGTGGTACGTGAGCGGCTAAGTATAGTAGCCTTAAAACAATTGTGTATATACAGGACTAACCTGCCCCCAAATTTATTCCTATCTAATCTTAAAATTGAATAGCCCTTGATCTGAATGCGATTGTCGTCAATGTTTTGAGCAAGGTGCGTCTCAACAATTTCAAAAAGGTGGTAGGAGGGACCAGATAGAAGGTGTTGACGGAGTGTATCAATGTGACAATCTAGAGAGGTCACATTGATAAATCCTGCTCCCAGTCCCCTACAGTGAACCCCCCTAGCAGTGTCCGCCGATAGTCATTCATTTGCGAGAGCCTCCGTTTGATTATTTGTTTGAATGTCCAACTTATCTTTTTCATTTGTATTTGCGTTTCCAGTTTTTTTTTATGTGTATCTAATGCAATTTGTGGAGTTTCATACGAGGCTGAAATTGCTTGGAGGTCTGCAGCTGTTAAAAATTCGTGGGAGACATCGCCATCCCGCATCTTGACCAGGAAACGCCCCCCCCCCCCCCTCCCTATGTCAGACATATTTAAATTTGACTCTCATCGCAAGGGCTTTAAGGTAGATGTTCATTTATAAAAATTTTACTATTTAATATTACATAACTAGTCTCCTGGTCAAGTGACGAGATGTCGACATCTTTCGTGTGAAAACCTGTTATAAATTTTTTTTCTCGCATGATTTTATCTCCTAACACACTGCTGGAGAGGGTAACAACCCACGGTGATCGTCTGCGCTCGCTAGTTACCTCGCTGATGTCACCGAAAGCGACTCATCTGACCGCATCAGGCGGGTATTTACTATATCCGTTTTCTGTATTGATGGGAGGACACGACGTAATATAGCATGAACCACATCAACACGCTGAATGCTGTTACCGTCAAAAATATATATGGATTTTAGTTTAATTCACGTGTGCTGCGATAAACTACCATGCGCGCTCTTGAACCTATCTTCGCAAATCCCGACATTACCATTTTTAAATTTTGATTTTCCCGTGAGTCGAGCGCTGAATCGCTGACGTTCTCTACTGCCTTGCGCGATCATATGCGCACTCATAATCTCAGCGTGTTACTCGCTACGTCCAACAATCCCGGAGGTGCAAACTTTAGATCATTTGTAGGCGTATCGTCTACCATCAGTACCGGAAGCTTCCCTACTACCCGCGTTGGCCTACAAGCCAACCCAGGGACAAAAGAAGCACAAACGGAAATATCCGCCGTAGCTAGGGAGGACACTATGCCACCCATGCCAGACTTCCGAACAAAAGGGAAAATTGCTGGTCCGGGAATGGACAAGAGATAGGGGGACACAGAAGTCCCAAGAGACCTGACGACACACGAAAGTTGTTATACATTTGTTATTAATTGTTTCTTTGACTCACAATATATAGTCTATTTTAATGTTAAATTCTCGTCGTTATTAATTAACTCGAACACACCTAATCTACGAATCGAGTTAGGCCGGTAAACGAAGCTGCATTTCATACCCGTTGCGATAAAGTAACCGACGCATTTTCGCGCTCCTTTCTGGCCGCGAAAACTAGTGCGTTGAGGAAACTCCGCACAAAGTCGAGTCCTCGAAGATTCGACGTGAACGTGGGAGACCAGCATAGCTGAGCCACGTTAAGCCTACATCCGCGAAGTGCCGCTGGCTACCCTAAGGTAAGCGGAGCGGTAGGTCGCTCACAGACGTTGCGCATGGCGCCCGTCGGCAGGTTACGCGTAATTGCTAATTTGTTTAATTAACCGATAAAGCACTCCAATATACATGGCACCCAGCAAACCCGGCATTAACAACATAAATGTTTGTATAAATAACAATTAAAACTTGGCAAAAAAATACGAAAAATTGCGAAAATTATTTTTTACACTTTGAAATGCGAGAAGCAGGTCGAGCACACGTGCACGCGAAGCGAGCGATAATCGAGCACGAAGCTCAATACACATCGAAGTCTGTAAAAGTGTATGTGAGGAGGGCACAGTACATATCATGATCAATATCAGGAGTGCTTATCATCACATACCACTGAGAAAATCCTCTCGCCCAATCGCAGCCTTCACGGTGCGGAGAAAAGGATTGTGCCCTTCGGTTTGTCATACGCGGGGACCACGCTTCAGAGATTGATCGACATGGTGCTCGGTCCAGATATTGAGCCATACGGGCTCGCGTATCTGTACGTTATCATCATAATCTGTTCCACGTCCGACTCCACGAGTTCCAGACTCCATACAGCAAGAATTGCTGGATGCCTGTAATGCACGTATGCTAAGACTGCGCGAAATGCAGGAACAATCTGCTTCCAAGACCCAACGGATCAGGCTGGCGAAATATAACGATGCCGAGCGCCGAGAGGCAGCTTTTCTGCTAGCAGACATCGTCTGGCGGAAAAACAGGGTACTGCCTCAGCAGCTCAAAGCATAACGGTGAAACTGGCACCCAAGTATGCAGGACCTTTCATTGTGATAGCCGTACACGGGTCTGACTCTTATAAATTCTTCAACCCCACGGGTCAAATAGAAGAATTAGTCCAGGCCGAAGACTTGAAAACGTTCATTCCCGGCGAAGATCCATCAAAAGAAACACCAAATACTCCGGAAAACGCTGATGTGGAAGCGACCCGACCTCCGAGGGAACCGCAGCAGACGAGCGACCCTCCAGAATCCGGGGAAAGCCGTGAATCGCGACCCTGGCGAGGACAATACCGTTCGAAGATGTCACGCGAGACGCACCTAAAGTGATACGGGGACGACCCCAAAATCCGTCGTGAAGACCGCAAGATCCGACCCTCAATCGAAAAATACACCGATCGCGGCAGACACACCTCAGAAGAGGCCACGCGGTCGGCCCAAAGAAGCCAGCAAACCCAATAAACGTAGTTCGCCATCGCCTCCATCCCCGCGACGAATTCGAACAAACCCACTTCCTTAAGGGGGCAAGCCTAGGCTAAACCCAAAAAAGAATCTTTTTTTGCGAGTCCAGAAAACTTTTTATGTTTAAAGATAATCATTCTGAAAAATTGTATGCTACCAATACTTAATAATACCTTAAATTTTACAGTTGTAAAACCTCAAAATCTTGATCCTACACTTCATAATAAATCACTATTTTCAACACCATATTTATTAAAGGAACTTTGTTCCTCACATGATTCTAGGTGACATGATGGACGAAATTTTACTTTTAACACACCCAGCCATAAAGTACGTACTTTTTCCCCGCCGAGCCGGGAATAAAGCGCTACATTAAATCCCTACCCCCACTCTAGTCCCCGCTGCGACGCGCAAACAGCGAAATTATTTTTTTTGTCACATGAAGAATCCTTGTTTATAATATATTAACTTTCATAAATTTATGACTGAACAAATTAAAGAAAAAAATTGTATTTTAAAGTCAATCGGGCTCACATATCTTCTTCTTAGTAGCTAATTTTTGCACTCTTACTGCTCAGGTATACCAATACTCAGTGATATTTTTCTACGCTAAAAGACTAAATACGTGATTTTCAATTAAATCGATCTTTTTTTTTGATAAATTTTTAATAAATTTACAACAATTGTACCAGAGACTCGACCGTAATCAATAACTTATGCAATTATCTTAAAATTAAACCAAGAAAACCTATTATAAAAGTATCACCTATTTATGGTTTATCGAGACAGTTATTATTTATGTACACAATTATTGCAAAAAGTTTACAGTAATGTACTATTTTTTGTTCAAATTACTTGTTCAAATTCGTTCACGTATTTCGTTCAAGTCTTTTACAGCTATTTTGTGTTAAATAGTGTATTGTAAGTAATTAAAGTACCTATACAAACTTTATTTCGAAGGATTTTATACAAAAAGAGAAATTGTGGAGCTTCTGAATTTTTCTATATCTAATGGGTACTACTCTCACCTAAATACTCTTCAAACAAGAATGACAAAAATATGTGCACCAAAGTTATAGCGTGTATATACACTTCAACGAAAATGATATGTTCAACAACTTTTATAGCATTTAATTTTATAGATTTGTAGATATTTAACAAAAATATTAAATTTATAGGTTTGTAATGCACTCACTGATTCATCCAGTCAACGATATTTTGTATGTGATTCTACAATTTCAAAATTAAATGATATTGAAGCCATGCTGAATAAAAGCATTAATCCAGTAGCTCTAAAATATGGATTGCAGGTGCTGCACGTGTACATGGGTTTTATGGAATTAGTGCTTCATATTTCCTGTCGCATGTATTCGATTCTCCAATGAAGAGAGTGAGTTCTCTAAGAGAAAACATTGTTTTGATAAAAATATTTGTTGTTATTGTGAGACGTGGAAACGTATTATATGCCTTGTAGGGTTCAAATGGATACGCGCGCGTGCGTGTTTATGCATACGTCTAGTTTTAGAAATTGTAGCTAATTTAGTCGGTACGTGTTTGTTTTACACGCATTTTTGTAAGCATCAAAACTTTTCTAATATCTGCTTTTTATGACTTTATAGCGAAAACTTTTTGTTTATTTTTCAATTTCTTTTTATAATACAGTATTTATAATTCTTTATTTCGAGCTTCATTTCGAGGTCTATTTCGAGCTTTAAAATAATGTCAGAAGTATCTTTATTAATTAACCTATACATCATTATAACGTTATTCTTAACTTTTGTTTTTAACTCTATGCCTATTTAGTCTAGAAAAATAATATAAGAAAATACAAAGTAAAGAACTTACCTCTTAGACTTGAGACGGTTGTAGATAGCTATACAAAATAATGTGAAAGTCAGCAGTGTTTCAGGGACTAAAAAATGCTTGCATTTGTACAATATCTCGTTAAAAAAGTATAGTGATCAAGTTGGCAATGATTTTAAAATTTGAAATTCTACTTTCTTTATTTATTCATATTCAAGGTTCCAAAACAGCTAGATCCAATAAAAAATCAACTAAAATAGACCATTCAAGATGACATTCAGGGTGAACTAGGGATACTAGTAGATACACCTACCGCAGGATTGAGTAAAACAGATAACGGCAAGATAGCCAGGAAATTTGTTGATAATGCTCATATAATTGCTAGAATAATAGGTATAATTATTATGATCTTTTCTTTCATAAAGAGTATGTTTCTCAATAATTAATAAATAATTTTTTATCAGTGTTGGATGAACATTTACTAAACAAATAATTTCTTCTGGGCATTCAGTAAACGAGGAAGCTTTCCGAAGGTATTGCAAAGAGAATGCAATAAAATATACAGAGCTGTACAAATGGTATCATATGCCTCCATCGATGCACGTTATTCTGATTTATGGTTATACAATTATTGAACATTTATTTTCACCGATTGGAATGATAATTGAAGAAGTTCAGGAGTAATCACAGAATAATAAAGGCATTTAGAGAGATTCGCAAGAAAAATATCTCAGTAAGTAAAGTTTATATGTACATTTATAAGAGAAAAGAAATATGGTGAATCAAACACTTTTAAATTCACTTTTTTACTATAAAACAGTATAAACATTTGAAGGTTCCAATTGAAAAATACGTATCTGGTAGAAATGGTTGGAAAAGGCGTATCTGGCAGAAATGGTCGGAAAGTGCGTATCTGGCAGAAACGGTTGGGAAAGACGTATCTCGCAGAAATGGTTAGAAAAGATGTATTTCGTCGTATGATAAAAATCATTAGTACGAACTTTAACTAAACCAGCCTCTATGTAATAAATCAATGTATTAATAACATTAACCACCAAAACTTGGTATATAGGGGTTTTCGGGGTCGATGATTACAAAACAAATATCAGAGTTTCAAAAAACAAAATGGCGAAGCGAGTAACTGTACTGTTTACTCGAATTTATGCATATTTCAATAGAGGTTGGTAAAATTTGGTATATAGTAATCTGAAGGCTATCAGTAAATAACTGCGTCAAAGATATCACTTGTATCATTAGATGTTTCGTTGTTCTAATGCCAATAATTTCCGTTTGGATATTAACCTAGGAATAGATAAAAATAACAATGAGTATAATGATAACATAGCAATTAATGTTGAAAAAAAGAGAAAACGAAAGTTCATATATAATAATCATATGAACTATAAATTAATTTGTTAAAATCCCATACACAATAGTGTAATGTGCAACTGGGGGGTATACGCTCCCTCCCTTGTTACACACCGTACTTTTTTTGACAAGTACATGTAAGGCCCTTTTTAGGGCGAATGGGGAGTTGTACATTTTGAGTCGTACGCCATTCACTTACTCAAAATACTAGAACTTGTCAAAATATCAACAATTTCCAAAACTGAAAAATTTCTGAATTTTAAAAATTTTTCCATAATTTTCGAAATTTTCCAAAATTTTTCAACATATTAAAAATTTTTGAACCTTTGGAGTAATGGATATTACTTTCCTCGGCTGGTAATGAATTCATTAATACACAGTTTTGTCAAACACGCTGGAAATAGGCATCTTGCCATTCGCTTTAGATGCATGAAAAAGGTTCTATTACATGCACGGTTAAGGGGGCAAACCACCTTTAAATTGTCAAAAAATCGTTTTTTTTTTTATTTACCTTATTTATAGGAAATTTCCCGTAGAATAAGCTCCCGAAAACCGTTTTAAGATATCATAATTCCTTTTAAAGTTACAATATAAATACTGGGACAGCTTTTTTGCCGATTTTGCGTAAATTCGGTATTTTATCAATTATTATTTATTTTATTATTATTTATAACTAAATGTTTGATTGATTATTTGATTTAGTTATAAAGCAATAAAATATAATATAATTGAAACCAATTTAAAGGCTAGAATCCTTCAGCGCCACTACAGGTGAACTTACATGCGTTTGAGATAAAGGTCGATAAATCAGATCGAATTTTTGACTAACCATACCCGTACATTTTTGCTACTTTTGACAGTTGGCTTTTATGTTTACAAACCACCTGTTAGTAAACACAGCTAATATTTTTATTGTACTGAACTTATACAGTGTTTTAATTGCATTTGACAATTTGTGAATGTGTGTAAATCAGTGTAGTGAAAATGTCTTCTAAAAGAGATAAAAAAGGAAGATTCACAAAAGAAGCCAATACTATCCACCAGCTCAGCGAGGAAACTCCAAAACACAGCTAGTGCTAGAGACACCAGTGATACAACAAACAGAATCATTGACACTTCAATTTTATTTTCTAAACTTAGAAGTGTTCTATGTTGTAATCGGTGCCATGGCAGTGTTCAATTAAGTGAATCTGGTGTGCAGGGTCTTGGTTTCAAATAGATATTGTGTGCTCAAAGTGTGGTGAAATAGCAGCGATCAACTCCAGCAACAAAGTAGGAGCCAAAGGAAATGCATATGAAGTGAACAGAAGATCTGTGCTGTCTGCTCGTGCACTCGGACATGGACACGATGGCCTTTCAACTTTTTGTGGGATTATGGACCTATGCAAGCCAGTTGCCCAATCGGCTTTTGATGAAATAAATAAGCAGTTAAGTGAAGTGTGTGAAAGTGTCGCTCAAGAGTTTAGTATGATAAGTACAGTTTACTCAATTTATTCATTTTTGTGTTTTTTTTTCATTTCAGGTTATTCAAGGAGGAGGAAGACTCATGGGACTCCGCGCACCAGAAAATATTGATGTACACTGCTGCAGATGTTTGTCTGCTACGTTGAAAAGAAGAAAAAATTAGTTACAATTGATAAGATGAGTATAAATTATATCTATTAGAACTTGTAAACCTGGCTGGTGAATTCCCTATTCTATTGAATTTATTATTAAAAATGCACACGATTGAGGAGCGCTTCATGTCGCGGTTGGCTATTTAAACTATCCTTAAAACTAATTGCATGCAATTGAGGAGCACCGCATGTCGCGGCCGGACCTATTCGCCGACAGTAACCCGGGTGCGCCTGGCTTACTGTCTCTTTGCACTGTGTGTATGTGAGTCACCGTGCGAGGAGCGCTTCGAGACAGCCACCAGATACGCAGTGTTCTTGGAGACGACGGGACTGTACGGGTCAGGGTGGCGGGACAACCTGGCTTGACCGTAGTATACAGGAAGCGGAATCGAAGGTAATGTAAAATATACGCATTCATTCGCAGTTGGACCTCGTACAGGGTGCGCTTTGAAAGATATACTTTTGCAAAGGTATGTGTATTTAAGCGTCGGCAACGTCAGTATTCTGACCGAGGCGCGGCTAGAGTCAGAAGGCTGGAAACCGGCGTGAGTTGCGAGCACGTTCGCAGACTCATCTATTCGTGGGAGCGATCGGACGTAGTGGCATACACCGCTCGAGCGCCCGCGAATAGACTAAAGTCTCCGAGCAACTGCGGTGAGGCGACACGATTCTCGCTCTCTCACCACCGCGTTCTTCGCTCTCGGCGCTGCGGAAGCCGCCGGTCAGCACTGGCCTGTACAGCGCGTGGGGCCGTAGACTCCTACTCTCTATCTTTCCTCACCGCGCCCTACCCGCCTGGCTACAGCGTAAAACACTTGCCTGTGCACAGCACAGGCCTAACTATCCTGCTCTCTTCCTCTCTCTCATTTCACCTCATTCGCTTCGCGCTCGCAACGATTGCCGAGCGGCGAAGCGAATTTCGATGTGCGTGTACTTTCAATTCTTGTGCACGCAACTATCTTTAACGCGACGAAGGCACTTTCGTCGCACGTGTTAGATCAAGGTTTTGAGGTTTAACAACGGTAAAATTTAAGATATTGTGTTTTGATAGCATACAAATTTTCAGAATGATTGCTTTTAAACATAAAGTTTTCTGGACTTGTAAAAAGAAAGTCTTTTTAGGTTTAACCCAGGCCTGCCCCCTTAAATAAAAATTATTTTTATCTATAGTTATATATTTAACTTACATAAAGTATCTATGGCCAAGATCTCTGTCAAATGTAATGCTAGTTTTTGAATTTTTACTCATAAATGTAGCATAATTTTAGATAGGGATGTTGACCATAGTTGTAATGGGTCTTTAAAGGTATCAAAAAAAGAATCAATTTGACCCTTATCGGGTAAATTTGACCGAACAGATTATTTAGTATTTGATTCATAGCGATATTTTCTTATCAAACCAATCATAGAAGACCAAGCTAGATTTTCAAAAAAATACTATCATATTTACGAAAAATTATCAAGAAAAAATGTGATAAGTGGTTTTACTCTAAAGTTGAAAATACTCGAGCTAAAATTGTATTAAAGTCAATAAAAATTGAAGAAAAAAAACTTGAATTTTAAGTGTTTCAATAACTTTTGCGCCACTTGACCTTAAGTTCCTTGACCGTAATTTTTTAAACATTTACAACAATTTCTCTCAGTTTTGAACCCATATGAAATTTTTATCGGATCACTTATTGTGCAGTATCCAGTATATACAATACAAGATTACATATAGATTTTAACTACATTTAACTAATTATGCTTATATGTGAACATTTTTAAGACACACACACACGTGCACGCTCACATGCACAAACCACTATATGTATATTCCTCACTACATTTATAACAGATGAAAATTATTTTATACATCGATATATACATGATTTCATGTGAATATGCATTAATACTATAAACATTTGAATTATAAATGTCGGCATATGGTAAAATATATGATCATATCTGATCATAAGACTATAAAATATGACTGTAAATTATCACATGTGGGCCATATATAAGTTTTTGGAAAAGAAAAATGCAGGATTTAAAAGTTTTACTTCTTATAGCATTATATTAATTTATACAAATATAGATTAAAAATGGTCTTTGTTGCGTTATTAATATCTTGTAAAGTAGGGGCGTAAAAAAAATTTTAAACAAGTAAAGTTATTAACAATCTAAGATAGTGTAAAAAACGAGAAAAATCGTTGCATTTGTAAAAATGGGAAATCATGAAATTTAGCTGATTCTTCACGTTTTTCGATCGTTGATAACTTTTGATTCACACATCCATTTTGAACGTTTCAAAAAAGAAATTAAAGCTCTTTTCGTCTACTTAATTATTATTATTTTTTTTTAATATTTAACACCCTTAGAAGCTGAGTTATCAATTACGCAACATCTATAGTTTAAACCTTACTCGTTCACGAAATCATCGGAATAGGGATATACAAATGCGCTCACTACATTACTATAGTAACTTTTAGCGTTTCACAGGAAAAATAATTCGTATACCTTATGTATAAAGAAACAGAATGACGCTGGTTAGAGTCACTTTTACTTCAATTTCGACATGCGCCCGGGTTTTTATCATTTTGTGGCTCCTCGGTCCCCACTGTGTGCTCCCTTCGCAATGGTTGGGTATGAACGCCGGACTGCAAGAGCTCGTAGAAACGCTGTTTTCCGCAAGATAGGTGGACTGCTTGAGAGCCAATACCAAGTGATACACTGAGTTCGCCCCCTTTATCACAGGCTGGAGTAAAACGCATCACGTTGCATGCGCGCCGCGCTTTGCATATGTGTCTCACACACGTGTCGCGGAGGCGGATCATCCCTTAAAAGCCATGCAGAAAGCAAGGAAAGGCATTAGTCGTTGCCGAAACCCCGTCTCCTGCACACCAGTCGTCACCGGGACTCCGTGTATTGTGCATCAATCATTAATCGATCAGTAGACGTCGGGACCACGTCTGTCACACATCCAATATATATCACAAAACGCTAGGCGATAAGACCCATCTCCTGCATCCAATCTGTACTCATCGGCGCTCCCGTCGCCTTCGACATAATTAGCATATCGACATAATTCAGTAATCACTGTGAATCGATTTTTATTCCGCGAGTAAAGTTTCGAGATCGCGATAAATTACGTTTAATTTACCTAAATTTATAATTTATTTCCATAATTTCCCTTCCTCTCATTATATTTCTTTCTCCCATTTTTGTCTCCCGAGGATACATATACCTCATGTGAATATATATACCACATTCTCGTGGGTATAATGTAATGTATAACGTATTCCAATATTATAATTTTCTTTTAAACAAATTGAATTTTATTTTATGCTTACGTCATATATTAGAGAAAAATAAATAAATTATAATAAATGAGGGACTATAAGGGTTGAACTCCATTCATAAAACAAAAAAAATGTGCACAACTGTAACCAGCTCCAAATTTATAGAAATACATGGTATAGAGGCAGGAAAATCGCAATAAAGCGATTGCCTCAATATGATTGCCGTAAGTACTTTTTTACATAATTCCACGCATACTCGCTAATGCTATTTTGTAAAACCTTTGGGGGACGCTTTTGGCCCTTACAGGGCCTCATCCTTATTTTCAAAAAGATTTTATAAGAAACTACTTTGGTAATGTTACAACTACTCTTTATTTAGACAATTAGAAAGAAAAAATTCCAACTCATGGATATCGCCAAAGGAAAAGTTTCATGCAAGTACCTAATTAATAAAAATAAATAAATATAAGAAATGGCGTTTAACTGTGATTTTTAATATTTTAAGAATATACAAGTAAAAATTTATCAATTTTTGATAATAATGATGGAGATATCAGCAAAATAATCATTAATCATTAACGACGGCCGCTTACTTTAGACCATCCACCTGCTTCTTCGGTAGCCTGGATTGTATTTTTGTTACCTTCTTTGTTGATATTAATTTCTTGTACTGCATCTTTCCTAAAACAAAATAATACTTAAATTTTATGCAACATATTCCTATTATCATACAATAATCTTTTATTTACTAATAACTAATAATATTTTATAAAATTATTATCGATTTATAAATCACTGTTCCATTTAAATCGATAACGAAAAAATGACAGATTGTAAGTAAAAAGAGGGTCATGTTTTGTTTTCGAAACTTTTCTCGGAAACGTAATAATGTTTAATATTTTTCTAGCTCTCAAAATATTCCTTACTTTTAGACGAATTGGGGATAACTCATAGTTTTTCATTAATCAAATTACTGTTTAAATAAATAGCGAAAATCAGATTAGACAAGCACAGTAGATAACGACTCTCCCTACGAAAAGTAGCATGCCTAACTTCGCTGCCACGAAAAGTAACACTTCCGTTATCTTTGTCACAAAAAGTAGCACTTTTACAGGGTAGAGGCAGAATTTAGCATTCTTGTCATGAAAACTAACACTTTCCGTAGTATTGCCACGAAAACTAGCACGTTTGTTTTACTAGTAATATGCTCAGAGTCAAGACAGCATTTGAAATACTTGTATTCAAATATCGTATTTAAATACAAAAATGTATGTAAGAATTTTGTAAATTCAAATTACATTTTACAATTAGACGCAATTTGCTTCCAATTTTAACATCTAGCCATCACTTTAGCGTTATTTTACTGAAAAAGTATGTTTTTTAATTTTAAATAAGCATTTTTTTAAATTGGTCATTTTATCAGATTTGAAAATAATTTTATTCCACACTTGACCTATGTGGCCACTTTTCGCCCCCGAAAATTGGGGTGAAAGTGAAATTTGTGGGTGCGAAAGTAAGATTTGCGGAGCAACAGTAAAAATGAATTTTTTTCTTTTACAATTTTTCTTTCTTACAATACTATTTGTTTTATAATAATATACATCTAGTGGTTTTTTACAAAAAATAAAGAAATTGTAATTACAAAATAAACAAAATCTTTATTATATATTTTCTATTTGAGCGCGCACATACGCATTCTTCTATATCAACCTAGAAAAATATTTAAAAAAACGCGTAGGCCCTACGTTTCAGGGTCAATAAGTGGTCACGGTCGAGAGTGGAATAAAATACTATATGCAACACGGGACGAAAGTAGATTTTTGCCTCGGGTGATTACTACCCTCGAGAGAAGATTTTTTCCTCGGGTGATTACTACCCTCGAGAGAAGATTTTTCCCTCAGGTGATTACAGCCACAAATCTTTTCTCTCGGGCAGTAAACCCACCCGCGGAAAAAATCTGCAACTTTCATCCCTTGTTGCATAATGTACAATTTGAATCTTTTTATTGTGAATTGATTTATCTAACAATTATTTTTAATCTATTTTCACAAAACAAAAAACGATTTTGAATCTTGTATAGATATTTATGAATAACTAACAATTTTAATAAAATGGACAACATTTTTAGCTGTTTGTATTGTAGACTGTCATTAAATATGTGTATATTAATCTCAAAATTTTCATAGTTTTTTATTTTAAGGCAGTGTCTTAAACAAGTGCAAATTTATATCTATGTTAAAACCATTGAATAAAAAGAAATAAAATCTCATTTTTTTAGCCATAGGTGTAAAAAAAGAAATTATTGTATAGTAAAAGAATGTTAACCAACATAAATTAAATTAGGATAGAAACAGTTGATTTGACGAACGCAAAGTTCTTTGGGTCAGATAATTACATTCCTCTTAATATTTGTTCATTGTATCCGGGGCAGGAGCTGATTGTATGCCCCGCTGATGAAATCTAATACGTTTCAGCTCCAGACGAAATACATGAACATTAATAAATATATTTTCTTGGTTTTAGACTTTTGGTCTCTTTATATACTTAATTTTTCGACTATAATTTTCTCACTAATTGTTCCACTAGAAATGTGAAGCGACAACCATATCGTTTCTTTGAAGCTGGTAGGTATTATACCTAGTTTTCGACATTACATTTTCTTTCTATTATACTATAGGTATTATACATTCCCAACCTTGATGAGAAGAGAGAGAAGTTCCAAGTAGAAAGAACTTTGTGTTCATCAAATTAACTGTTTCTATCCCAATTTAATAAAAACTATATAATGAACGGTAACTTCCTTTAATAAACATCAATTAATATGAAATGTTTTTTTTATAGTTCGTAACATATATATTTACCTGATATATTTTCGCCGGTACTTATAGGTTCTTGGATATGGTACAAAACATTTTTTGGTTAAGGCCCTTTTTAGACGATACAACTACCTTATATAAAAAACCGTAAACCATAAACCCAACTATCCAAGCTCAGCGATTTGCAAGTGAAAAAGTTTACATAATAAAACGATTAAAACCGTATAATCAAACCCCAACGGAATCCAGTTAAACAATTAAAAAAAATTTAAATACTAAAACTATAAACCTTAGCAATCTAATCAATTATAGCCCATGCTAAGCCATTTGCGATTACAAAAGTTTAGATAATAGAACTGCATACCCTAAAGCCTAAACTAAATTAACCCCAGCTCAGAGAAATGTGCAGTTATAAAAAATTTAGTAATAAAACGAGTAAAACCGCTCACCAAGAAATTCAACTAACCCAGCTGAGCAATTTGCGATTAATGAAGTTTACATTAATATAACCATAAAAACTAACCCAAAACTCAATTAACCCAAGCTGAGCAATTTGGAATTATGTAGAAAAGTTTAAATAAACAAACCGTAAACCTTAAACCTTAAAACCTTAATCGGAGCAATTTGCAATTAAAAAGTTTAAATATCAAAACGTTAAAACCTAAAACCTGAAACATTGACCCAAAACTCGACCAATTTGGGCAATTTGCAATTAAAAAAGAACTGCTTAAACAAGAAATCTGCAAGACCTAGACCCTAAAATCAAAACCCAACTACCTAAGCTCAGCCATTTGCAATTGAAATAGTTATTATAATAGTAGAATAGTAGAACTGTGAAGCAAAAAACTTAAGTAACCCAAGCTACGTAATTTGGAATTCGAAAAAGGTTTTGATAATCAAATAATAGACCATAAACCGTACACTTAATCACCCCATACTGAGCAAATTTGCAATTAAAGCAACTTGAAATAATGAAACCGAAATCACTAAACCCAAAGGCAAACTAACATTAGTTCAAGGAAACCATAAGCCCTAATCTCTGAACCCAACTAAATCAAGCTAAGCAATTTGCAATAAAAGATAATACCGTAAACTTATAGAGTAAGATCTGTTACTCGTATTACTGTAACCTTATAGATGAAGATTACCTAAGGCAATAAGTGATATTTATCATATATTTTCATGCAAAGTATTCGTTTTTCTTTTTGCTTATTATTTCTTAGTATGTCTGCATCGTAAGGGCAAATTAGTTAGGCTCAAAATATTGGTTTTGACTTAAAAATTTATGAAATTAAAAGAATATATTCGTTTTAAAGGAAGCTGAATCCTATTACTATCACCCCACATACTGTCACTTTTTCTAAGTAAATAATTTGCCTTTTATATTGAAAAACATTTCGATACTGTTTGCATAAGAGAATCTTAGAAGTACATCCATTGAAAAAATATATAATTTTATATTAATAAAAATAAATAAACATGCGTAATGACACATAATAGTCGATGTTTTGTGAAAAGCTTGAAACTCTGATCAATTTCTGGCACCTCAACATTAGTTATAATATTTTAATATTTGATATAAAAAAGAACTTGGGTTAGTTGTGTTATGGTAGTATGAAGTATACGGTTTCAATTGTTTTACTATTTAAACATTTTCATTTGCATATTGCTAAACTTGGGTTCGTTGGGTTTAGGGCGTAGGTTTAATGGTTTTGTAATTTATTATTTTTTTTTTGCAAATTTCTCAACTTAAGTTAGTTTAGTTCCGGATACATGGTTTTAATTGTTTTATATCTTAAACTTTTTTAATTAAAAATTGCTAATCTTAAGTTATTTGGGTTTAAACTTTTATTTAATTTCAAATTATTTAGCCTGGATTAGTTTGGTTTATGGTATACGGTTTTATTATTTAAACTTTTTAACTGAGAATTGTTTAGCTTAGGTTTGTTGGGTTTAAGATTTAACGTGTAGAATTTATGGTTTTATTATTTTACCTTTCTTTTTAATTGCTCAGCTTGAATTTTTGGGTGCTCGGTTTAACTCGTTTTATTATTTAAATTTTTTAAATTGCAAATTGCTGAGCTATGCTTAGTTAGGTTTTAGGTTATGGGTTGTAGTTTTACGATTTTATTATTTAAACCATTTTTCTAATTTCAAATTGCTTAGCTTGGGTTAGTTAGTTGGGTTTAAGATGTAGAATCTAGGGTTTACGGTTTTATTATTTAAACTGTTTTAATTGCAAATTACTTAGCTTCGGTTAGTTGGGTTTTTAGGGTTTATTGTTTAGGGTTTATGGTTGTATTCTTTAAATATTTTTAAACGCAAGTTGCTCAGATTGAGTTATTTATATTCGGGGTTTACTGTTTACGACTTTATTATTTAAAACTTTTTTAAATTGCAAATTGCTCAGTTTGGGTCAGTTGACTTTTAGCTTTAGAGTTTACGGTATTATTATTTAATCGTTTTTTAATTGCGAGTAGCTCTGCTTGGTTTAGGGTTGAATTAGGTTTGTTTGTTTGGGACACTTAAGTTTGCATATCTCGATATTAAGGGGATAGATACACCTTTAAATTCTAAATTTATTAGATATACTTTAAGGTAAAAATAAATAATTGATTATATATTACCTGTTTTTTTTTGTAATAAATGTAAATATATTTTATCAAAATATAATAGAAAAATATTTTTTGTCACACATGCACGAAAACGCGTTTTTTCATGCCTATATAGCGGGACTAAAGTGGCCGTTTTCCGACAGACGATCGAAAAAAGAATCAATGGGATAAGATTTAATAAAGTATTGGGATGTTGAATAAGTTCTCGCTGTTTTCCAACATACGACGTTACTAATGCCGCATGCATATAGTTGAAGGTGGTAAAACATCTATATAGAAGTACTATAAGCAAGCTTGAAATAAAGTATATGTCATTTCGCCGAAGTGTAAACAACTTTTATTTCATCGTGCTAAACATGTCAAATTTCGTGCCAAAGAAGGAGTATTTGCGGGGGATTTCACTGTACTATTTTATTTAATATAATCTGCAGCTGAAGCACACAGAATTCTTGTTGAAATTTACATGCAAAGACTGGTTAAGACGCTTCAAAAATAATGATTTTATATTGAAGATAAAGAACGCTCTGGTGCATCGAAAAAGTTTGAAGATAGATAGATAGATAGATAGATATACTTTTTATTCATCAGAAGACAAAATCTTACAATTTCATGTACATGTAGTTGTATTTATAATTAAAAAATAACAGTCGGTTTAATATAATTGTTATCTTACTTTCTCTTATTGCATATTTCTTGTTAAAATAATAATTCACTTTATCAGTTCGTCAGTTTATAAAATCTAAATGCAATGAACACAGTCAAATATCACATAAAACGCTTCGTCAAAAAAAATAATAATACATAGAATAAAAATAAATACAATAAAGATAACATATAAATAAGAATACATACATATACTTTGCTAACTCTTTGCGTACACTATCACGTCCATACTTAAAACACACTCATTCATAACACTTTAACAATCACGCTAATAAATACATTCACACTTAATTAACACTAAAAATATTTAATAAATAAATAAATAAATTAATAAATAAATACGTCGAATACATAAATAGACAAGATAAATAATTAAATTAAATAAATAAATAAATAAATTTAAATAAATAAATAAGTTAAATAAATAAATAAATAAGTTTTAATAAATAAATAAATTAAATAAATAAGTTTTAATAAATAAATAAATTAAATAAATAAGTTTAATAAATAAATAAATTAAATAAATAAATAATTTAAATAAATAAATAGCCTAAATAAATACTCGACTCATCTTTTATTCTGAACGTACTCCTCACCATGTAATTGCTTAAGGTGCCTGTTTAATGCCGTTTTAAATTTACAAAAAGATGGCAGGCACCTCACACTGCTCGGGAGCGAATTCCAGAGGTGCGCACCTTGAACTCTGAATGAAAAAAGGCCCTTATCGGTGCGCGACCCCGGAACCGAGAGCTCTTTCATACCACCCCTACTTGAAGTCCTGGCCTGGTTTTTTTCAAAGAGGGCAGTAAGATACGGTGGCTGCCGCATGACAACCGCTTTGTAAAGCAGCAGCCCCATAAAATACTCCCTCCTCACCTTCAAATCTAACCAGTCCAGTTTTTTCCTGTAGGCGGTGATATGCTCATCCCGCCTAACACCACATATGTATCTCACACATGCATTCTGTAAACGTTGTAGTCGTGTCTGTAGCTCCCCTGACACATCAAGAAGAACCACTGAGCAATAATCTAAGTGAGGTAGTACCAGTGCACATGCCAGCTGCTTCCTCAGTATCTCTGTGGTGCTTGAACGGAAAAGTTTTAAGCTATACAGAGCCCTATTTACCTTTCTACTGACCGCATTCAGTTGCGGCTTCCATGTTAACCCTCCGTCCATCACCACACCGAGGTTGGTGACTGTATCGACAAAGGGAACGTGTACGCCGGTCTGTATCTCAATGCCTTGCAAGTCGAGGCTCTGAACCTGTTTGATGTTGTGATCAGATCCAAAAATGATCGCCTTTGTCTTGCCGACATTGAGGCGCAGGCCAGCTGACGTTGCCCAGTTCGACACTGCTTGTGCTACAGCCGACATGCGACCGATACCATCACGAAGACCTTTCAGGGTCACTTGTGTGTAGGTTTGCAAGTCGTCAGCGTAAAGTATGTGTTCGACACCATCTAAGTCGAGTGCGTCTTGTAAGTCGTTTATGTACAGGCTGAAAAGCAGGGGTCCCAGGACTGAGCCCTGTGGAACGCCAAGATTGGTGGTTAGCCAACCTGAATCCCCGTTTGTGATTGTGACGACTTTCTGTCGTCTCCCCATGATATATGACTTAAGCCACAGGAGAACACTCCTGGAGAATCCCATGCGCATCAGCTTACGCAGCAGTTTAGTGTGTGAGATGGTGTCGAATGCTTTGCTAAAGTCAAACATTAACAAAATAGTCAATAGTTTTTTGTTGTTGTTAATGCCTGATCTTATGAAGAGGTAGAATTCGAGGCATTACATTGTGAAGACTCATTTCAGACGCCAGCTGAACATGCAGCATCATTAGGAGTTGATCACACAACAGTTTCGAAGCGTTTGAAAGCATTAGGAATGGTTCAGAAGAAAGGACATTGGGTACCGAACGAGTTGAAACCGAGAGACATCGAACGGCGTATTTTCGCATGTGAACAGCTGCGTCAACGGCAGAAAAGGAAAGGTTTCTTGCATCGTATCGTGACGGGCGATGAAAAATGGATACACTACGATAACCCTAAGCGTAGAAAATCGTGGGATAAACCCGGCTATGCATCAACATCGTCGGCAAAGCCGAATATCCATGGTTTCAAGCTTCTGCTCTGCATCTGGTGGGATCAGCTGGGTGTAGTTATGAGCTGCTCAAACCGGATGAAACTATCACATGAAATCGCTATCGACTACATTTGATGCGTTTGAGCCACGCATTGAAAAAACGGCCGCTATACGCGGAGAGACACCATGAAGTGATTTTGCAGCATGACAACGCTCGGCCGTATGTTGCAAAACTTGTGAAAACCTACTTGGAAACGCTTAAATGGGAAGTCCTACCCCACCCGCCGTATTCGCCAGACATTGCCCCTTCTGATTATCACTTGTTCTGATCGATGGCATATGGCTTGGCTGAGCAGCAAATTCATTCTTATGAATATGCCAAAAAATGGGTCGACTGTGGGATAGCCTCAAAAAATGTGTCGTTTTACCGACGTGGAATTCAAATGCTGCCAGAAAGATGGGAAAAAGTAGTGGCTAGAGATGGACAATACTTTGAGTGACATGTTTTTTTTAACCAATTTTTTAGAATAACGTATTAATTTTCATGAAGAAACAGCGAGAACTTATTCAACAGCCCAATAATTTTTCGAAAAAAAGATACCACATGTTTCGGTGGGACTAAACACGGTAGTCCGCTGATTTTGCAGTCTAACAAGCTTGTGTTTGCACCGTATCGAAGAACGGCCAAATTAAGTTCCGCTTAATAGGCATAAAAAACCACGTTATCCTTACACATGCTTGACAAAAAATACGGTGTACACCATGGGGGACAGGCCTTTTTCGATCTTGTGTGTTTGCAATGCTCGTCTTCAGTGCGCAATACGCACTTGTCTTCGGCTCGTGCTTTCTCGCCTTCCACTCGCATTGGAAACCTCACACGCGTGTGAAAACAGCATACTTTTCCCCAATATTTTTTTAAATTGATGGTCATTAGGTCTCTTCTAATGATCATAATAGAAATATTTATATTGATTAATCTACCGCAAGGTTTTGAGAGTCAATATTGTGTGGGTGAGATGCAGAGACGTAACTTACGTGAGCTGCTACTTTATCCCGAACGTTCGTATTAAGGTGCTGCTAAAAGCCACCTATCACCAAAAATTACGAGGATCCACTTTTCTCATTTCATTTTCAATTTTGAGTAAACATCTCTATGAAAAGTTGTTGTTCTTACCAAAAAGAACAACTTTTCATGGATATTTTCTTAAAATTGAAAAATTAATGAAAAAAGTGGTTTCCCGTATTTACCAGTAACATGGGGTTTAATATCACCTTAAGAAATTCAGGTGGAGTCTGGACGAGCAGGAAGACGCGATCCGCAAAATAGAAGGCAAGATCGTAGTCGCCGGCGACTTCAATGCGGGAGCATTAGAGTGGGGCATGCCAGTGCCGGACAGCAGAAGAAAGTTCATCATAGAGATGGTATCTAGACTTGGCCTGATAGTTCTCAACGTTGGGAACACGTCGACATTCAGAAGGGTAGGACATATTGGGACGATCCCGGACGTTTCTTTCGCATCCGAAAATCTAGCTTGTAGAGCGTCAGATTGGAGGGTAATGGAGGATTACAACGGAAGCGAACACCATCACGTTTCAGCTGCGCGATAAATCCCAATCGCAAAGAGCCGCGACAAAGCCACCCCGATGGAATCTGGTCAGGCTGAACACGGAAAAACTAGTCGAGGTACTGCTCGAAGGACAGGAAAATTTACCAGCGACGAATGCCGCCGAAGACAGGGACGGAGCGGAGACCCTCGCAAGGGATCGCGGCATGGAAAACGCCCTGCTTACTGGTGGTCGGACGAAATAGCGCAATTAAGAGCGAAAGCGAAACGCCTCAAAAGAAGGGCGCAAAGAACGAGAGACGAAACGGAGGCAGCACTGTTGTCGGCGCAGCACAAAGGAGCGCGCAAGCGGTTTGGATGCGAGATCAACTGAAGGAAGGCACAGTGCCGGAAAAACCTGTCGGAGGAAGTCAATCGGGACGTGTGGGGGTTAGGCTACAAGATCGGGACCAAGAAACTGCGCGTTCCCAAATCACCCTTTTGACGAGGACACCATGGCTCGAATCGTGGACACTCTGTTCCTAACACATCCGTCAAGGCAAGACCAGGAGGAAGCCGCTGAAGTAGCTGAGATTTCCCTATTCTCCACCGAGGAGTTTCGGATCGCCGCCAAAATGATGGGCAGCGGAAAAGCGCCTGGGCCTGATGGGATACCAGCTAAGATATTGATGATCATCGCGGAGAGAGCACCTTCCCTACTGCTGAACATATACAACGCGTGCCTGAAGGCTGGTGTCTTTGGCACTCCCTGGAAGGTTGCGCGTCTCGTGTTGATCATTAAAGGTAAGGGAGGTGATCCCCGGCTTCCGTCGTCTAACAGGCAACTGTGCATGTTGGACCACGCAGGGAAGCTCTATGACAGGTTGCTCAAACCACGGCTACCGGGAGCTATGCAGGCTGCTGACGAAGTAGGTGACAACCAGTGCGACTTCAGGAAACGGCGATACACAGTGGACGCTATACGCGAGGTAGTTCGGCTGGGTAGGAGAGCATAGACCGGAAATCATTTTTCCAGGAACATCGGGCTTCTCGTTACGCTAGACGTTAAGAACGCCTTCAACTCGGCTATGTGGCCAGACATCTTGGACGCGTTGAATGAGTTCAGAGTCCCAGAGTACCTCATGCGGGTGATACGAGACTACCTAAAGGACCGTATCCTCCGCTATGAAACAGAAGTCCAATGCGAGAAATACCTCAGCGCCGGCGTGGCACAGGGGTCAATCTTTAGCCCTGATTTTTGAAACATCCTGCACGATGCTCTGTTACGACTTGGGCTACCGGAAGGGTATATACATTATAGCCTACGCTGATGATGTCGGAACTTTGAAAAAGCACAATATCTGCTGAACCAGGCGATGCGCAGGATCTCGCGCTGGATGGAGGAACACGGTCTTGACTTGGCAGCCGTTAAGACAGAGATTGTGCTCTTCACTGGCAAACGGAATGAGACCATCTTCCCCATGTATGTGGGAGATGCGGAGGTTTCGACAAGGAGGGAGGCTACATAGCAGGCTATACAAGATCCATATCTGGGACTAAAACTAGACACTAATCTTACTTTCTTTCATCACCTGGTGTATGCAGCGGATAAAGTGACGAAAAAGACTACACAGTTGTGCCATCTCATGGAACACGAGTGGACCGAAAGCGAGCAAGTGTCGACTCCTGATGTCAGTCATTACATCCATCTTATTACACGGTTCTGAAATATGGGTCGATGCAATGGAGAAGAACTCATACCGGATTCGATTCACTTCCGTTCAGCGTAGAGGAGCTCTCAGAGTCACCAGCGCCAATCACACGGTCTCGGGACCCGCAGTGCTCATTATTGCGGTAATCATCCCGATCGACCTATACGCGGCGGAGCGCAAGCGAAGTTACGTACGGAAGAAAACAGGAGAGGACAGAACAACAGTCCATAGACTTGAACGGGGACACACCATGGAAACGTGGCAACGGTCCTGGACAATCACGACCAAGGGTAAATGGATAGCAAGGCTGATAGATCAGCTGGCCCCTTGGATTAACAGAGATCATGGGGAGATAAATTACTACCTGACCCAAATTTTGAGTGATCATGGGTACTTCTGCTCTTATCTCAGTCGTATGGGGAAGGTTCAGAGCCCGAGTTGCATATTCTGTTCCGCTAATTACGACGATGCGTTTCACACGTTTCTCGTCTGCGAAAAGTGGAACGATGAAAGAACAGCTCTTATAGGCTCGGTCGGACAATTTACGCCTGAGAACATCGTGGGCGAACTGTTATCCACCGAGAATAAGTATGTCACCACGGCAAAATTCGCGGAGACGTTCCTACGACAAAAGAAGCGGTACCTAGACAGGGCAATCGACGAAGGTATGAATGAAGCGCTGGGAGACGCTCCGACACCCCAACATACCCCAAGGACGTCGAACGACTCCATGCAAATGGACGTGCAGGGAACAGATGGGACGCTTTCTTAACTGGGAGACGTTCAATTCCTCTCATTTTATGAATGTCGCTGGGAGGGAAAGGGTACTTCTCCTTTCCGTACGGAGACGAATGCGCCGGTTCGAATACGCGAATAAATGAGACGGGGTAAAACTGACGTCCCCTCGGGGGATTTAAAATTATGAATTTTTAAATTTGTTTCAGGTCAATGCAGCAGCGTGTCTTAGGTGGCATTTCCTACATACCCTCGGAAAAAAAATATATATTGTTTAATACATTTTTTTAGTAGATTATTTATTTAAATGCAATAGATAAATGTGAAATTAAGAAAAAAAGTAATTCCTGTATCTTTTTAAACGACAAATTCGATTTAAATATTTATTTTGCAAACTGAATGCTCCATTAAAGAGTTTATCGCTGTACGGACAAGACATGCAGTAAAGGTACGGTAGTAGAAGTGCAACATTAACTAATTATTTGTAGATAACAATACTAATAAATAAATATATGTGAGCTTTTTTTTTACAAAATGTACATAAGCATTACAAGTAAAAATCGGTTGCATTTTAATTTGTGAATTTTTTAATACAACTTTCTTTGAATAAAGCCCTTGCGACGGATAAGACATCAAAACAGGGGGATACATTTAGAAACAACCATACATAAATAGAATACATGTATTAAAAGGTCGCCCATCATTTTTGGATTAGAAAAGACTTACATTAACCCTCTGTGTAATTTTTTTGGTTCAAATTTAGTATATTACTAAATTTCTTGGTATATTCGTATGAAATTAAGGCTTCGGACATGGGACGGATAAGATATATTGCATAGCTTTCATTTTTTACTCAGAATAGAATTTCTTATGGCTTAAATAGACTATAACTTTGATCAATAATTGTTGGATTCAAATCCTCAAGTTGGCTACATAAATATATATGGGTAATTGGATCAATATGATATTCTGAAAATTTTGCAGATTGTTGCTTTCGATAGTCCGGTTATAGTATGATTCTTTTGAGATTCATATATATAAAAATAGAAGAGGCAAAAATTGATCAACTTTTTGACAATCACCCTTATAGGATTAATACTATTATTACATCATATTTATATTTTCGGTTTCAAAGACTTTATTTTTTAAAAATCATACTCTTAAAAAGAACCAACTTTTTGACAATTACCCATACTAGTTATGCAGCCAACTTGAGGATTTGAATCCAACAATTAATTATTGATCAAAGTTATAGTATATTATAGCCCTAAGCGCTTTCTTTACATTTTATCATAAAATATGGATTAAATAGACTCATAACTTTAATTTTAAAATAAAGCTTTAATTGGTCAATAATTTTAATTTTAAAATCCCCATATTGGCTGCATATAACTATATATATTATGAAGACAATAAAACCTTAAGATCCCTTTTTCAAACTTATTGGCTGTTGCGGTAGATCAAGAAATATATAAGTTTCTATTATTAGTCCGGGGGCTGGGTATTTTCCCGTGAGCACCAAAAAGGGAGTGGATATAAAGTATGTATACTTATGTATTATTTCCCGTAGACTCTGAATAAATTGGTAAGATTACGCCAAAAGTGGTACATTTTATTAAAATTCAATTGTTTAAAAAAAATGTGCTTAAAATAACGTATATTTTCGGAAACAAAAACTTTCAACCCAAAAAATATTTTGTTCTTATTTGTTTAAACAATTGTATTTTAAACAAAATGTGATACCTTTGCCGTATTCTGACTAATTTATTCGGATTATACGGGAAAAAATACATAAGAATATATACTTTATATCCACTCCCTATTTATTGCACACGGGAAATTACCCAGCCCTCGGACTATATGGCCATTAAAGGGGAGCTAATGACCTCATTTTTCCATCAAAAAGCATTTTTTTCTTAAACCTGGAAAAAGTTACAATTTCATAATTTCTTCCGGTTTTTCTTAGTTCACCCAGAAGAAAAATACATGAAAATTAAAATTCTTTATGATGTTTCAATTTAAAAACAAAATTACTTTTTTCTATTAAGTTTTGATAGAATATATATAAATTTATTAAGAAGAAAAAACAGGTAATATATAATCAATATTTTTTTTACCTTCAAATGTGTTAAAAATTAATTTAAAATTCAAAGGTGTATCTGCTACATAAGTGTGTTGGAAAATTTTTAATTTATTTTTAATTTACTAAAATTTTTTATGTAAGAATTGTGCTTCTATTATGTTGAAGGGCCGTATTTTTACATTGGTATAAAATTCTACCCCAAAAGTGTGGGAAATTCACCACTAAATGCGTATGAATTGAGCCCGTCATTCCAAAAATTTTAAAGGATAGTGAATGTTGTATATACGCCAAGATAACCATTGAGATGTATTAGGATCATAGTAATTACATATTTGAAAGTTATATTCTTTATAATACTTCAACATCAAATTTACTCGATTTAAGGATCAAATAAATTTTACCAGACTAAATATAATCAGTGCATATTACAATTTAAAAAAATTACTTTTACAACATTATCTAAAAAATTTCTTATTCTTTTAAGAATCTACCGTAAACATTCATTAAAATTTGTATCCATCATTTTTTAGAATTTTTATAAATTGAATATGGTATATCTCTATTTTAATATAAATAGGTTTATAAAATACTTTTATAAGTCAGCATTTTCTTAACATAGTTAATGATAAAGAAGAACAACGTTACGACGAAAACTAAACAACCTACTGGAACGATTCAAAGTTTGTTATCTTCAGTATTGTATCTTCTTCTATTTGAACTAAGAAGATTGTTGAAAAATCTTTTTAAACTACTTTTATAGCAAGTTGAAGTGATTTTTTTCCATCAAAAAGCATTTTTTTCTTAAACCTGGAAAAAGTTACAATTTCATAATTTCTTCCGGTTTTTCTTAGTTCACCCAGAAGAAAAATACATGAAAATTAAAAATCTTTATGATGTTTCTGTTTCAGACAAGAATTACGAGCTGCATCTTTACCGCCAATTGGAGACTTAAGTGACGCGGTCGTTTACGAATGTTCTTATAAATCGGCTATAATTCAGTGTTCTATATGAAAAAAATTTGTTTGTAAAGTTCTAATACACATGAAAACATTCCAGAAAGTTCGCAGGAGTCATTTGGTTTTTTCCATTCCAAAAAAATTCGCGAAAGGAAGCTTTTTTTAGGCCTTCTAAAGCAGCATCCCCCAAAACGGAATACCATTGCTGTACAAACTTTTTGTTAAGATTATCTTTTTATGTTATAATTTCTGAAAAATTTTTTCACACCTTCCCGCATTTGTCTATACATTCATCTTTCATTATCGCCTCTTTCAAATCTTTAATCTGCATTTATCTACTAATACACACTTAAATATTAGCAGAGGATCCTCTAACGTATGTCCGTACGTACGTCCGTACGGATAATTTCGGGAAATTTTACATCGTACACAGCGTGACTCAGATATATTGGATGCTGCAAATAATTTTTACAATTGTATTTTTTAATATGCGGTACGTACACGTATGCAAGATGATTATCGCAGGCATGGCCCAGATGGCCTGGATACTGCGAATCAATTCGCACTATTATCGATATTATTTATTAATATCGATAATTTCTTATGGTAGGTGAACGTGCACGTGTGCGATACGATAATCTCGGGTGTGGTCCAGATATCCCGGAGGGTGCGTATGACTTTTTACATTTATCGATATTTTTTACTACTATCGATAATTTAACAGTGGGTGTACGTGCACTTATGAGAAAGGATAATCTCGGCTGTAGTCCAGATGTCCGGGATGATACGTATGATTTTTCAGTATTATCGATACTTTTTAATACTCTCGCTAATTTTACAGTGGGTGTAGGCGCACGTATACCAGATGAGCATCTTGAATGTGGTACATATGTTCCGGAGGCTACGTATGATTTTTCATTTTTATCGATATTTTTACTACAATCGATAATTTCTTATAATGGGTGTACGTGCACGTCTGCGACTTATTTAATAATTTACATAAGAATTTGCATAAAAACTTACATAAGAACATATATAACTGGAGTAAATTGTTACTTAAGTTCTTATGCAAATTCTTATGTAAATTCTTGAATAAGGTCTTACTTTACGAAACTGATAATTTTTAAAAATTTGAAAAATGGCTTAAAACGTGTCTAGATTCTCCTAAACTGGTGGTATCTTCTAGATGGTATGTCTAATAATGGCACAATTTTGACGAATAACAAATATTTACAAAATTTTAATAATTATTAGAAATTTACAGAATGTGTCTTACATAAGATCTTATATAGGATCACATAAACGATCTTATGGAAGATCTTATGATAAATTTTCAGTAGGGTACGTTTTTGATTAATTGAAACGCCTTCGATCAGTCGGTTATATGCTACAGAATTGGATGAAATGTAAAATATCGCTAGCAAATCTATTTGGCTTCAAAAGTGAGAAAAATAAACAATCATCTAGCTTATCGAGCAAGTACGCGAGTGTATCGAGTTTTAACAGCGAAACGGAATATTTAGAAGTCATAGATCCTGAATGGCATAAAATTTTTACAGGTCTTACCCCGGAAAAATGCGCTGCAGATAGGAAGGAAAGTGTTGTGTCAACAGCATTGCGCGCCCGTGGTAATAAACTCGCACGATACGCGAAGGGCGGATGCGGCAGCTTCGCATCTCGGCCAGTACATGTTAATTGTATCTGACACCTCTGATAGTGCTAATGGCCCTAACGAACACCTGTCTACCCAAGCACAGAAAATCGCCACAGCACAGATACTGTGTAGGAATTCTCCCTCTGCCCAGGACAAAACACAAACCGCGCATTCAGCAAGTTCGTCTCATACACCGTGGGAAATTTTGCACAATCGCAACCCATTATGTTCTCACAAGCAATCCAAATAAGATCCACATTAAGGTGTCTAAACAGAAGCACAACTTTCGATATTCGTATGCGTAACCCTTTAGAAAGCTTTAAAATTACAAAAAAAAAATGAGAATCTTTCTTGGATTCTGCTTGAGGTTAAGATTAAGAGGTTGCTCAAGCTAATTTATTTCAATTTAGAAATGATTTTTTAAATTTTATGTGTTTTTATCGATTTTGATGACTCAATTAAAATAGCATTAATACATAAACTATTCTGTGAGTTTCGAGTCATAGTATATACTTAAAAATATATGCTGAAAGTATTTAGAAAAACAAAATGTTTTTTTTTTCAACTCTATAATCGATTGTTGGCGTATTGTTTTCTATTTTCTAGTCTATTTCCAAATAATTTTGCTCTTCATAATTTCCTTCAGGTGTAAAATTAGTGATAAGTATAATAAAAATTGATTTTATTTTATCACAAGGTACGTTCAACGTGAAAATAAAAGTAGGTTAAATTGGATCTTTAAAATATGGTGATTGTTATGAATTTAGTCGCAGGTAAGATGTAAGAATAGAAGTTTTTCAAGAGTGTTTATCACGTTTATTCGCGCACTGCCGTTTCACGCATAAAGAACCTTATGATTTCTTAATATTGTTCCGAATACTACTCTTAAAGTCTAAAATTGTCGCACCGTAGAGTACGATAAACTTTAAATTAGTTTCTCGAATTATTTTAAAATAGACTAGAAAATGGAAAAAATACGTCAACAATCGATTATAGAGTACTTTCTAAATTTTTTGGAGTGAAATTTTCGCTCTGAATGTAGAGCGAATGAGGGTTCCACTCCAAACGAGTTAATGAGGGTTCCACTCCAAATGAGTCAATATTCACTCTAAAAGAGTGAATTTGGTCACTCCAGTCTAATAAGTGAATTTTACCACTCTAAATTAGAGAGTTACTAAGGATTCACTCTAACTTTCGCACTAGGTTGGAGTGAAATTTATATTATGAAGCCTATAAATTAATCAAAGTTTCGAATTACGATTTTTTACTTTTAAACATTATTTGCACCTGGAATATTCAATTAAATTTTCAAGAAACTTCATTATTCATTGCACAAAAGAGTGGGT
The DNA here is from genome assembly GCA_949152435.1 of Gastracanthus pulcherrimus. Classification (NCBI taxonomy): domain Eukaryota; kingdom Metazoa; phylum Arthropoda; class Insecta; order Hymenoptera; family Pteromalidae; genus Gastracanthus; species Gastracanthus pulcherrimus. The sequence continues at coordinate 59,075,769 of OX424572.1, read as the reverse complement.
TAAAAAATATACAACTATGTGGTTAATTAATTTATCAAGAGGTTAAAGGTAGCTTGTATTTAAAATCTCTTAAAAATTTAACCAGATACTGTTTTTACAAATTCAAAGGGAATATATGAACAACTTAAAAAATAGAATTTATTACAGAGATCTGTATTACCGACTTTTTTATTTGAAACAGTTATTCAAGATTTTACAAATTTTGTAAATAAAAATGACTACTATGTCCTGAAAATTTGTACATTGTATTAGCACTGTTTGGTTTTGGCTCATTTATTGACCCATATTGTAAGAAAGTTAATGATACCTCTTGAAAAATCAACTGAATATTTCTGGTATAGGCATATACTGTCGTTTCTTATAAATATTTATTTTAAAGAAAAAAAATATAAATTATAAGCCGGTATGGTAGGGATCGGTCAGTATTTTACGTCCCCTTAAATTGCAAAAATCCCCTTAAATTTAATTTTTAAAATTTTAGTATTAAAAAAAGTATTAGACTCTTCGACAAAATATTCAAGTTACCATAATAATACTGAATTTCATATAAATCTAATTTTAGTATTAAATAAAAGTTCATCTACGAATTTGAATACATAGGCGAAATCAGGGCGCATAATTAAAATCAAATATATGTCTGTTTTTACAGGTACCTTCTACCCTTAAATAGACTATAACTATGGTCAATAATTTTTTTTTACTAATTCTCACACTCATATCATAACTACATGTATTTTGAACATCATAAAATCTTGAAAGCGTCAATTCGATCACATTGGTTCTCTAAAACTTGCAGTAGCGCAAGAAATATAGAGGTTTTCATTATAGCCAATCAAAAAGACCTAACCTTAAAAAATTAAAAAAAAATTTTTTAGTTTTATTTTGATAAAGTGTTTAAATTTACCGAAAAAAATCAGGTAATATATGATAAGTGACTTATGTTTACCTTTAAATGTATTATCAATTCATTTAAAATTTAAAGGTGTATCGGTCCCCTTAACGGGAAGAGTGGCGAACGGCTACGCGGCAAGGGTTATAAGTTAAGGTTTAGTAGAAAAATTTCGGATTTGATTTTAATTTTTGAAAATAGCGGATTTGATTTTGCAATACAGCAATGTGGATTTAGAGGATGATATTTTAATGTAGATGAAAGTTATTAACCAACGGTCGCGTAAGAGAGCAGTCGACTGCTGCTTACGGGCGCAAAAATTCTTAAGCTAGCTGCTTACAGTATTCGACTCTGCGCCAGATCTAAGCAATAGTGATGGAGTCGCATAAGCGCGGGGCAAACACGAATGCATTACAGCATTTCATGTTTGGATTTACTCACCCGTTGGATCCTCAGGTGCGCAGCAAGCATTCAAACAATTTGAATGAATCGATAAGAATTGCAGTTAAATTTGAGTGCAAGCAGAGTGCGCGGTTAACTTGAAGCCACTTAGCAGCGCAGCCCTCAATAATGATGTATCCGTAGATAAATTATGGGGCATCGTGGCCTGCGCCGACTCAGCAGGTTCCGCGGCTCACACCTCTTGAGGAGCAGATTTTGACTCCAACAAGGGTAAATATTCAAGAAATAGCATTTAGAAACTTTAAAATGCCATTACTGCGGAAAGCCAGGGCTCGTAAACAAAGATTGTGTCAAACAAGAGATAGACATAAAAACGAGGCGCGTAAGAGCCGGAAACGAAAATTCAGAGAATTTTAATAATAGGCAGTGTAACAATAATAATAATAACGCAAACAACAATAGAGGACAGTTTAACAACTATAACAATAACGATAATCGTAATATCAATTACAATAACAATTATAGAAATAATCAGGACGACCACCAGCGCGAAGAATATCGACAAGGCGCAGGCGATAATCATGACTATTTTGATAGGGACCGCGACGTCAGACAGAAGGACGTCGCAAAAACGCAATTTGATCAAGGAATATATATGTCTTTTAACGGACGTCGAGCAGCCCGGCTTGCCGACACAGAGCGCTCCGGAACTCTCGCGAATAGATTCTATCAGATTTGCGGATTCAGGACGCAAGGCACCTGTCGTGATTTTTAAAGGCGTTAATTTAATTAGTAAATCAGCAAATTTTCATGTAGATACGGGAGTAGATATGTCTGTGATTAAATGGAGCTCTATTATCGCAAACAAACGGATAGGCAAAAGCGAACTTCTTACGATTACGGGAGTCATCCTTTGGAGATAGAATCACGGAAAACCCTTGGTTGACTAACAAAAACAAAATAAAGTTAAGAAAAAAATGTGTAATCGTCATCAACCCTACAAGCTAGAGTCTCTTCTCGATCCTGACGATTCGTTGGTCAGCAAAGCAAAAATAGATAAAAGGTTGGCTTATTTACGCCAATAAAGAGGGCTGCAACAAGGCGTAAAACAGTCAGCACGCGTATGGTAGCGGTCAGCGCACCCAACAACGGAGTCGAAAACAAAAAACCGATCAAACATCAATCACTGAAAATACCGCACCCAGAGTTTCAATATACGCTGGAAAATAAACTTCTAGAAGGTCAAAATATTGAATCATCAAAAGTAATCACGACGCAAGCACTCGAGGCTCTGCCGCCAGCCCAGTCGATAGTAAGCATACCGACACTCGAGCTGGCATATAACACGTCGCCGCGCTCGCAGGCGCAGCAAAACTGCAGTGAGCAACGCTTACCGAAAACATCAATTTTACATGATTTAGCAGCCAAGCTACGTACTCGATTAATAGTGGTTATTGTCGAGCACGAGGCACTGGGCAGGAATGCGATGCAGAATCATTTATTGAAATCAGAGGCTGGGCCAGGCACTGTCTGAGACTTCAATCACATTGCACATAAAGACTTCGACGGGTGGAAACCCGAGACGCAGGAAGCACAGCACCCGTCGCCCGTGCGAGTTGGAAAAGAGACCGTGGCCTGGCGCGAACTGTCCACGGTCAGTGACTTCTTAAAAGAATATGAGGAGCCAATGGTTGTGTCCTCGCTTGATTTAACAAAGGATGATCCGTTAATTGATTTAACAAAAGATAACGAGAACGTCGAAACACCTGCCGCTGATCCAACAGGGACAGGCATTTAGGATAATTACAATTTTCTTGACATCGATCCCTTCGATCAAGGAATGTCTGATCATTTCGAGTATGTTCCTCCAAATGTCGAGCGGATCGACACGAAAACCGAGGATCTAGTATCCTCCGTGTCATCTTACAAAGGGGACCTCTTGGTTTACGAATCAAGAGAGTCGTGCGCACATCCGCACGCAATCTTGATCCGTGATACCAATATCCCCGCAGATTCGCCAGGGAACTGTCTATTTTCTCGGTTATTAAGCTGCTAAAGCTGAAAATGACAGCCACGGAGCTGCGTAAGTGACTACTTCTATCTCCGGCTATTCGAACATGAGGAAATACGGAAAAGGTAAGAGAAATCCTATCTTCTAGATCAAAATACGGACCGTAAATTGCGCATATATTTCCGCACAAGAGAACTCCAATAAAAAAAAGATGACACAAGTGGCAAGGAAAGAGACAAAAACGAAAAGTGGAATAATAACTCGTATCTGCCACCGCTCGAAAAAAGAAGCGAGGAGCCGCCCTTGGACGAAAAATCAGGTGACAGCTCGCATTCGCACGACGAAGCTACCTGCTGCTGGCAGTCGGGCAAGAGCGAAAGCCGTTTATCTGCCCCTGACGTCAGCATGGCTTGCTCGGACGATGCACAGACCGAGATCGTTAGCACGTGCGATAAACAGATACGAGCTCGAACGCATAACGGTGCATTCGACAAATGCCTCGTTATGAACGCTCGACCACTTCACAGAAAACCACCATGGGCACCTTTCAATGGAGAAGCCCCGCCGCCCTTATCACGAATTAAATTAATCAATGAGCATCCATTTTATTATAAGGAAAATATCGTTTGCTTATTGACAGCAGACTGTTTCCTCGATACTGAAATTTTGAAGGCTTTGATCGAGCGGCGCTACGGTAAGGCTATCACGAATTTAAAGCACAAAATAGGTGATATATATGCCTCCAAATGTCAAAATGTCAACATAATTGGGTTATTTATTAAAAATTTCAAAGATGAAAAACCATTATAATGAACTCCTGATATATATGCTTCCAAATGTCAAAATGTCAACATAATTGGGTTAATTATTAAAAATTTCAAAGATGTAAGACCACTATAATCAACTGAATCTAACTGCATAATAGTACATTACGATACGCCTGACCTAAGTAGTCCGGTACAGCACGGCGTGCATTAGCGCCCGAGAGTAGCGAGGGCGCTAAACACCGTGATATGAAGGACGACTTTTGACACGAGTTTCGTATATTATTTTATAGCACTCCTTACCTAAATCCGCTGTTACGCCTAGCCGTGCCTTAAGCAGTCCAATATTGCACCGTGAGATTAGCGTCCAAGCGTAGCAAGGGTGACTTTAAGTGCGGATTTAGGCCACACAGTGCGATAAAGAAATTAAGGACATGCTACTTTTGGCGTGATTTGGTCATTCTCACTCAGTCAGAATGGACAACTTTTCTTGATCTTTTCGACACAATATTTGAAGAATCACCTGCTGTGACAGTATTATATTTAAACAATTTGACAATTCCCCCAGTTTAATATCAATACAAACTGCTTAAAGTGTATCATTGAGCAGCTATGGGAGCGCACAGAGGAATAAACAATAACTACAGCAAAATTGCAGCAGTTTATTACCGGCAAAAAATGCGCCCTGATGTGCAGAAATTTGTTCTAGGCTGTGTTGCATGTCAGACAAATAAACTGGTACGCATAAAAATACGGCTTCCTATTGTTATTACAGACACACCCTCTAGGCCCTTTCAAAAACTGAGTATGGATTTTTATGGTCCCCTTAAGGACTCACCCGAAGGCTATTAATACATTCTTACAATACAGGATTGCCTAATCAAATTTTGCATTCTTATTCCAGTTAAGAACGCTTCGGCATTGGAAATTGCTCGAACATTTACGGACTGGGTCATATGCTATTTATATAAAATAAACAATAGTCACAATGTCAAAGTAATCACACGAACTTTAAAAAAAAAAACAAGTAAAATCCACGTTCAGTTGGCAAAAAATATATCTAAAAAATAACAATAATAATCAAAAATATAATAAATAATAATTCGTGGTAAAAAGTTCGTTTCGCAAAAGTTCGAATCACAATTTTCAAATCGAATTTCTTGATTTTCTAAGGAGGGAGAACTCATGAAAGAGACTGATCGCTCGTAGTTCACGTGCAGTCAATTATATTTAACACGCGGGTAATTAATATTATTTTCGTCCTTCCAGACCAAATTGAAAGTATAAAATCGATTAAGTATCCGCCGATACAAAAGTTATTTTGCAAATATACTGCGATGAGCAATACGTTTTTATAAACATCAAATAACGAGGAAATTACGAATGAATCATAACCCTGCACGTGTCGCGCAGTTCTAAACCTATGAAGGGGATCGTAATCTTTGAACGTGGACCAGAATTTCCCTACCTAACTAATTGAAACGAAAAATATAACAAGAGAAACTAACCATGAAAAGGAAAACATGGTCTAGAATATTTTGTTTTATAATCCTATATATGAAATAAACAATTGTCAGTGGGTTTCTGACGTTGAGTTTAGAACTTGTGTCCCTTAAAATTTGTATTTTGATCTTAGATCCTGCAATTCTATTATTCACTGATACTCACAAATTCCTATAAAATGTTGAATTTGTTACAAAATTGTTTGGTAGTGGAACTGTTATCTACATATTTTTAATAGCTGTTGTAATTAATAAAATTTCCACTTCAGTCATAAATATATGTTATTTTGAATAAAATTTTTTTATATTTTAAACGCGATTTTATCGAAAAATATTGACTTTAGAGCAACACATGTCCTAGTGTCTCGAATGTTAATTAAGAGAGATAGTTTACAATTTTATCATCAAAATTCAGTAACTTTTCAATTTTCCAAAGTTATACATTTTTGAATCTTAAATTTTCTCATTGATATATACTCTACTTAGGATGGTCAAAAAATTATTAAGATATTGTCTAATATATGTATACATTATAGTGACATAAGGGATAACTTGGAGGATATCGTTAAATCAATCACGAGCCCGTGATTTATAAACGAAAAAGCGAAAGCCCTCTCCGAATATAAGTTACTGGGCGACAGATTTAGCTCAGTGCACAATATGACTATAACCTTCTCTAACTCGACAATAGGTCTCGTTTTCGTTACTTTGACGATATGTATATTCACTTTTCCGGAGGGGGGGGGGTCCCCATTGACTAATATGCTGTAAGAAAACTACAGGGCCAGCTGAGCCAGACGCCGCCCACACAGAAACATTCGAAACAGCGAATTGCGGCCGACATATAGGGTGGGCTATTTTAATCTCCGCACCTAAATTTCTCCGTTCCTAAGCGTGGTATCGAAATAAAGTCGAGACAAAAGTTGACAAGGGCAAAGGGGTTCAAACATTGGTGACCTTTAACTTAACCTTGAACCTGATCTTCAAGGTTATTTCAAGGTCAACTTGATTTTGTTAAATGGAAACCCCTAATTTTTATCCCGGAATTGAAAAGAGCAGAAAATTTTACATCGAAAATGTCTTTGAGAAAACTTTGTTTTGTGACCTTAGAGAGGTCAAAAATCAAGGTCAAACGTCTGAAAAACGATAATATGCTTTTTCTCTGAATTATTACGGCTTTCTGGTCGAAGCAAATAACCTCTCTACCTCAAACATTAATCACAACAACCTTACTTTGTTTTGTGACCTCCAATTTAAGTGCGGAGATTAAAATGGCCCACCCTGTATAGTTCGACAAATGCCTCGAGACTTCACTACATTTCAAAAGAAGAGTTAGGCTTTACGCCGAGAATCACGCTGCCGATAACATACGATGCAGAGCGCAGAAATGCATTGATGCCAGTTCCTCAGCAACAATAAAGCTGCGAGGAGAGACTGCAAGAGTCGCCCCTGCCCCCAGTCAGGTGTATGACGCAGCCGTGGTTTATTTTCGGAAATAGATAAGGGGAAAACCAGTGCTAAAGTGCAGTAAATACAGACGCATTAATAACTCTATCAAACATACATACATATTTTCAAAGATAATTGCATCAGCCTTTCAATATTTCTTTCTTACACATTATTTGTAAAAATCAATCAAAATCACATTATTATAAGCCATTTTGATAAATTATTTCAATAAAGATGCTTGAATTCTTAAACAATCTACTCTATTTACAATGTATTCTAATATTCGAAATAATGTAACTATTAGACATATCCAAAAGCATAATAATAAGCAAGATCTTCGTTAAAAAAAAACTTTAATTGTAGACTTTCAAGAAGACACCAATACATCAGCACACGCATAACACCCACATACATATCACATCGTCCGGCCGTCGACGTTTGATCCATGAACGTGTGCACAGGTGCCATGTGACATCGAGAAGGCGCGTGATTGTGCTGACGCTGCACGTTTCTATCTTGCATATCTTGCATGCAGTCGTCGCATTGCACAGAGGGTGCATCTTGCGCCACTTCAGCTCAAGCTGAAGTCCCAACCGTACTTCTCTTATAAATTAACAAATAGTTATTTGCAGTCGAACTACTCGTTTTGTCTTTTCAAACACTCCAACCACCGAAGAACCACGGACCTTAATTGCCCAGTGCAAATAACGCAAATCTAACGTCCTTCTCCTAGCCACGTACGTCAAGTAATGAATCTTGTGACTTGAAAATTTGCAGGATTATAGTTCTATATGTATTTAATGTATTTATTTAACCAGAAATAAATGTCGTGATCTCGCAAAATACAACTCTTTTTTGCGAGACAGACACCCTATAGAGGCAAACATAGTTGCCTGTACATAGGTCCGGTTTATAGAAACTTATATGCTAACTTATACAAAGAAAATAATTTAAAAATTAATTAACCTAAAACTTATCCTAATACTTAAAACCGAAAAACAAAAGATATATTTTTGTTTATCTACATTTTAATATTTAATTTTAAGTAACTTGTACATAATTTCTCATTTAATATCAATTAAGTATATGTATATTTATATTTATTTTTTATCCAGTCTTTTATTTTGTTTTTGTTGTTGTACTTTGTACTATTTAAAGTTTTTACTTCTTTAGGCAGACTATCGTATAAATTTATTGCATTTATATAGCTATTCTTTATGCTGATTGTTTTTCTTTCTTTGAGGCATTTGTATACTTTTATTTCTTGTTAAACTATTAGACTTAGTGTATATTTCTTTTAGAGCATTGTAGTGGTAGTTCAATGATTCATAATCATACAGTTATTTTAGATTCATTGATATGTCTGTTATAAATTTATTTTTATTTATTATTTTTAATAATCTATTTTGTAATCTTTGCAACGGATATAAATTATTTCTATAAGATCCTCTCCATGCTATTGTCCCATAGCTTATCATACTATGGAAAAATGCATAATATATTATTAGCATTGTATCTGTTTGCATACATTTAGAGATTTTATAGAATATAAATACCAAATATTTCACTTTTTGATAATATAATCGATATGACTGCGCCATTTTAAGTTATATTCAAAAATTATACCTAGATATTTACCTTTTAGTACTCTATTTAACTTGCACTCTTGTATTTTTATAATTATATTTCCAGGCACATTATCACAATCATTTCCATAGGTTATAAATACTGCTTTTCTGATATTTAGCGATAGTTTATTTAAAGCTAACCAATCCGCTACTTCATCCAAGTAATTAATAATTTGTATTTCTACTTCATTCCAAGTTTTATCTGTAGATACAGTCGCTGTATCATCAGCATATGATACGAGGGTAGTTCAATAAGTCTTTAGAATGACCAACAGATGGCGCGCGAATCGCTCCAAATCATCTGTTTTCAGTCAGCACCACTCCCGACTAGATATATGGTGCAGTCACAGTCCACATCTTCTGAGTTTACGTGTTTTTATAACCAATTGAAAAAAAAAATTGCTTGTTAAGAAAAATGAAAAAAAACGAGTTCAGAGCGGTAATTAAACATTTTCATTTAAAGGGTTTAACTCCATATGAGATAAAAAATGAATTGGACTCAGTTCATGGCACATCTGCCCCTGCCTTAGCAACGGTTTATAACTGGGTAAATGAATTTAAGCGTGGTCGTACATCAATAAGTGACGAACCACGTTCAGGAAGGCCCGTAGAAGCAACTACTCCCGAAATCATCAATAAAATCCACGATATGGTGTTGAAGGATAGAAGATTAAAAGTGCGTGAGTTAGCTGAGGCCACAAGGATATCTATAGGTGCAGTTGTTTCAATTCTACATGAAAAATTAGGCATGAAAAAGCTATCGGCAAGATGGGTGCCGCGTTTGCTCTCAGCTGAGAATAAACGCAATAGAGTGGTCGCCTCTGAGGCTCTTTTGGCGCGCATAAGTCGGAATCCTGAGGAATTTTTTCGTCGATTTGTGACTGTGGATGAAACATGGATACACTCCTGAGACAAAGGAACAATCCAAACAGTGGATTTCCACAGGCGAACCAGCTCCAAAGAAGGCAAAGACCGTAAAGTCAGCTGGTAAGGTTATGGCTACAGTTTTTTGGGATGCACGTGGAATTATACTTATTGACTACTTGGAAAAGGGTAAAACAATTACTGGTGAGTATTATGCATCATTATTAGAGCAGCTGAAAGAAGAAATTAAAAAAAACGACCACATTTGGCGAGAAAAAAAATTCTCTTTCATCACGACAACGCCCGAGTTTACACATGCTTCGTTTCAATGGCTAAGATTGAAGAACTAAAATTCGACTTGGTCGAACACCCACCGTATTCACCAGATTTAGCCCCCAGTGACTTTTTCTTATTTCCAAACTTGAAAAAATGGCTCGGTGGACAGAGATTTACGGACAACGAAGACGTCATTGCCTCTGTAAGTGCTTATTTTGAGGAACTTCCGAAAACGCACTTTTCTGAAGGATTAAAAAAACTTAAAAAGCGATTGACCAAGTGTATAGAGCTCCAAGGAGATTATGTTGAAAAATAAAAAAAAATTTACCCAAAAAAAATTGTTTTTATACTTTATTCTAAAGACTTATTGAACTACCCTCGTATATACATATATACTTATATTCTCATAATAAATTTGTCTGAAAGTTTCAAAGACTTTGAGAACCTTTTCCTCGATTCAATCTATAAACTTTGAATATCAACTTTCCCATACCTATAATGCTTCAGATCGATTTATACAATATAATAATTGATACAAATTGATTCTTTTACTCAGTTATAACATTATATACCTCAATACACTTATTAAAACTTGTAGAATTCATTATAACTGAAAAATCGGACTTGGTTAGAGGGCGTGAGAGTGAATGGTCGTGTGCGCGGCAGCTCGGCCTAAGATTTTCTGTTTTTGCGATATTTTGTGTGTTTTGAGCGAAAAATATAGGAAATATTGATAGGGAAATAGGTAAGGATAATGTGTAGTAGATAGGTGGGAGAAAATTTTGAGTAGGGAAAACATAAACTTGTAAAGAAGGAGCGAGGTAAAAAAAAATTGAGGTTAGGTGGGTGACGGTCGCGTGGTTGACAAAGGAAGAAGATCATGTCGCCGACGGACAAGAAAGTCAATTCCACGAGGACTTTGAGGGAGACGAGAGCTGGTGGAGCACCGGCGGGGAATAAGGGACAAACTACGCTGGACGACAAACTGACGACGAGGAGGGTCGCATTCACGGAAGCTGAAAAGGAATCGAGGAAAGAAAAGGAAAAGATGGAGAGACAAAGGGAAGAGGAGTTCAAAGAAAGGATCCTGGAAGAGGTAAGAAAGATCAGACAGAAAAAGCTAGAAATAGAAAAGGTAAAATTAGATTTGAACGCAGCAAATAGAGAATTGGGGGAACGCATAGAGAGGTTAGAAAAGAAAATGCAGGAGTGGGAGGTGAGAGAAAGGGAATGGGATGAGCGGCAGTCGGTAATGTCAACGCAAAGCGGACTGAGTCTTGCGGAGGCGGCGAGAGGTGGCGACACAGGTTCGTTGTGGAGCCTAAAGAGCGGTAGGACGGGTATGAGCGGCAGAAGCGGCATGTCGCTGTCTGATAGAGAGGTTTTTAAAATGAAAAGGATGGTTTACGAACAGGATAGACTAGAGAGGAAAAATAATATTGTTATGAAAGGAGTAGAACCCGACGAAGGTAACTTAAAGGGATGGATAAAGAATTGGTTGGCAATAAAGCTAGGGGTTAGTGCGAATGTAGAATTTGCGAGGAGAAGTGGACCGGTGTTCATTGCTAGAGTAGGAGAACAGGATAAAAATGAGATTATGAAAATGAAAAGTAAATTGAAAGGATCGAGAATATTTATAGAAAATGATTTAAATGTAGACGACAGAAGGAAGCAAGAGGATATACATAGATGGGTCAAAGAAAAAAGGGCAGAAGGATGGTTAGTGAAGTCAGGGACGGGTAGAGTATTTTTTAAAAATACATGGAAACGGTGGGAAGAAAAAGAGGTTATAGAAGAGGAAATGAAAAAGGATACTGTATCAGGACGCATACCAGTTAGGAATGAAAATAAGAATGAAAGTCAGGGAAATGGAGCAGCACTAAATAGGAAGGATTTAGAATAAACCAGAAATGGAGCAGTAAAGAAATAGCAGAGGTCAATAATGAGGTTAAAGTAAAATTAAGGGAAGAGGGAAATAAGAAACTCATTTTTTGGAATATAGCAGGGGTATGGAATAAAGATAAAGAGGTGTGGGAATTTTTAGAAAAGGGCGACTTTATAAGTTTATCGGAAACGTGGGTGGAGGAAAAAGATAAAGGAAATCTGGAAAAAAGACTATCAAATAACTGGGTTTGGAAAATTATACCAGCTAGGAAGGACGCAAAAAAAGGCAGGGCTAAGGGTGGTTTTATAATAGGGATAAAAAAAGACTGGTTAATTGAAAATAGAGAGGAAACAACAGAAATTGAAGAAGGACTCATAAAAACAGTGATAGGTAATGATACTCAAGAAATGGTTATCTGGTCTGTATACAATTCTGGGAACATTGAAAAATACTATCAGATATGGGAAAAACAAGAAGAGGGCCCAGAAAGCAATATTATTATAGGGGGAGATTTCAACATCAGAATAGGAGAAGAAGGAAGTCTTATAGGTACATTAGGAAACACATTAGAACAAGAAAAGAGGAAAAGTAAGGATAAAACGGCTAACAACGGTAGTAGTAAACTAATAAATTTTTGCGGGGGAGAAGGATGGTCAATATTGAATGGAAACTTTATAGGAGATGAAGGGGGTGAATTTACATATATAGGATCAAGGGGCAGCACGGTGATAGATTATATTATAGTAAACGAAAATGTCAGGAAGAGAGTGGTAAAATTTCAAGTTGAGGAAAGGATAGAATCTGACCATGCACCGATCAGTGTAGTATTAGAAGAAACAGTGGAACCGGCAGTAAGGGAGAAGATAAATAAATTAGAGGAGAGGAAAAATAAAACGGTATATGTATGGAACGATGAAACAATAGAAATTTTTAGGAGTAAAACTCAGGAAATAGAGCTAGAAGAAAAAGAAGAGGATTCAACGGAAAAAAGATGGGAAGACACAAAAAAAGTAATAGACGAAGCAGTAACTAAAAAAGATATCAAAATAAAAAAATGGGTATTAGGAATTAAAAGGTGGTGGGACCGTAGCTGTTCCAATAAGAAAAGAAAAGTAAAAAAAGCATATCAAAAATGGAGAGAAGGAGAAGAACGTAAAGAAAAATACCTGGAAGAAAGAAAAGAATGGAGGGAACTTTGTAAAACTAAAGAAAAAGAGTGGAAAGATTATGAAGAGGAACAATTAAGATCAATTAAAAATGAAAATGAAGTATGGAGGTTTTTGAATAGGTCAAGGAAAAGAAGAGAGAAGGTTGATAATAACGTGGATGAGAAAAAGTGGAAGGAGCACTTCGTTTCACTGTTGGAAGGATCCGAAAATAGGAAAGTAGGGGAAAGAAGGCAAAAATGTGAGGAGGAGGAAGAAATAGCAAAAGAAAAAATAACGGTAAGGGAAATAAAAGAAGCTTGGAGTATACTGAAGAAAAACAAAGCACCGGGAGCAGACGGAATCACGAATGAAGTATGGAGTTACGCAGGACAAGATTTGGTGAATAAATTGATAGGTATTCTAGGTAAGGTATGGGATGGGCAAGGAATACCGGAAGAGTGGAAAATGGGGACGTTGATACCGTTGCACAAGAAAGGAAATCCGGACGAACCAAAAAACTATAGAGGAATAACACTTATGTCAACTGCTTACAAGTTATACACGGAAATAATTAGGAAACGGTTAGTCAAGGAAATAGAAGAAAAAAAGATTCTACCAGAAGGTCAGGCAGGTTTTAGGAAAGGAAGGTCAACAATGGACAATGTGTATATACTGGATCATCTGATACAAAGAACAAAGAGAAGAGGTAAAAGGCTTTACTCCATGTTTATTGATTTGAAGGCGGCCTTCGATCTGGTAGATAGGAACATACTATGGAAAATCATGGAAAGGTTGGGAATAAGTAAATATTTAATAGAAAGAGTAAAAGAAATTTATGAGGAAACAAAAGTCAGGATAAGAGTTGAGGAAAACATATCAGAGGAGTTTTGGACGATTAAAGGGTTGAAGCAAGGATGCGTGCTGAGCCCTATTCTGTTTTGTATTTATATAGCAGGATTAGAAGGATTTTTTAAAGAAAGGAACGTTGGAGGAGTTAAAATAGGAAATATAAGACTATGGTCGTTAGCTTATGCTGACGATATAGTCCTATTAGCAGAAAATAGAGAGGCATTGATAGATATGATGGGCACCTTAAGAAAATTCCTAAAAAATAGGAAAATGATACTAAGCGAGGAAAAAACAAAGATATTAGTTTTTAACAGGGGGAGAAATAGCAAGAAAGAAAGATGGATATGGGATGGGAAGGAGTTAGAAGAAATTAAAGCTTTTAAGTATTTAGGTTTTACTTTTAATAGGGAAGGAAACTATAAAGAACATATATCAGAGCTAGCAAAAAAAGGTATTATAGCATCAAAAAAGACATGGGGTTTAGGTGAACACAAATGTAGAAACGATTTTAAAAGAAGGAGAATGTTATTTAATTATTTAGTGAAAAGTGTCATGGCATATGGTTGTGAAATTTGGGGTTGGAAAGAAAGAAAGGAGTTAGAAAAAGTACAGACCGATTATTTTAGATGGGTCTTGAAACTAGAAATCTGCACACCGAGGTATATATTATATAGGGAGGCATGTATAAGTAAAATGAAAATAGAATGGGCTAGTAGAGCAGTTAAGTTTGAAGAAAAGATAAGTAAGCTAGGGGATGATAGACTAGTGAAAATGTGTTGGAAAGAAAAAACAACTGAAAAGGCGACTGATAAGGCACAAAGTGTATATAATATAGAAAGGAAGCAGTATTATAATAGTTTAGGATTGAGCGAGCTAGAAATAGAAAACATGATAGAAAGGGAGCAAATTGTGCACGAGGAAACCAAGAAAAGAGATAGGGACATTGAGAGACAAAATATAGAAATGAAAATAAGAGAAGCAAAATATAATATAAATTATTACAAGGAATGTGAAGTTATCGGATTACCTAAATATTTAAAAATGAACAGAAAGAAAGGGGACATAGAAATAATCGCGAAGCTTAGATGCGGAAATTTTGAAAAGGGAAATAAATATTGGCTAAATGATGAAGATAAATTATGTAGAATGTGTAAGAAAGTCAGGGAAACATTAGAACATTTTGTGATAGATTGCGAGGAAACGAGAGGAATAATGAAAAAGCTGCTAGGTGATGATAAATTTGAATTTAAGGATTTATTTAATGAGGAAGGAAAAACCTTAGTGGTGGAAACTTTTAGAGAATTATGGAAAGAGTTACAAATCATAGACAGGAAGGAAAAGGAAATAAGTAGGATAGGAAATTAGGCAAGTAAGGAAAAGTGAAAGAAAGGGCTAGAAGTAAGATAAGATGCGATGAACCGAGCTGCCTACGATATGGATGGATGTTTGGGATTAAAATAAGAGATATTATACAAGTTAGATATTGTAGGTTAAAATGTATAGGTAATAGTAAATATGGTAAAAATGTGTTAATGTATGGCAATCTATTGTAAAATACTGTAAACTACTGTAAGATACTGTAAAATGGTATAAAACTATAAGAAAATATATAAAGTTTGTAAAATATGTAAGGTTATAAATTATTATAATGTTTAATTTATGCAAGAAATAGTGAGAAAGATCGAAAGTGAAAGAGTGTAATAGCCAAAACAGAAAGAACAAATGTACAAAGAAAAGAGACTAGAAATATATTGTTTTGTGATACTAAATGTTATTAAATTAGTTAAACAAAGTATGGAAGAATGAGTGTGGATAAGATAAAGATGTAAACCAAGTCCATTTCTGGGCCAAAATTGGCTGAAATAAAGTTTATATATATAACTGAAAAATCTCACTTTCCGCTGAATTGGCCACTCGGTCTAAATGTACTAAAAACTCAGATCTTGAAAACTAAAAAAGCTAGACATCTGAAATTTGGTTCGTAGGTCTAAAGTGTATAAAGAAGGAAGGAAAAAATAGTTTTAAAGTATTTTATTAAATTTTTCTCCTGTCAAGTCTAAATATTTTGAATATTGAATTTTTATATACCTGGTGTGTGTGTGTGTGTGTGTGTGTGTGTGTGTGTGTGTGTGCGTGCGTGCGTGCGTGCGTGCGTGCGTGCGTGCGTGCGTGCGTGCGTGCGTGCGTGCGTGCGTGCGTGCGTGCGTGCGTGCGTGCGTGCGTGCGTGCGTGCGTGCGTGTGTGTGTGTGTGTGTGTGTGTGTGTGTGTGTGTGTGTGTGTGTGTGTGTGGCGTACATTCTGAAAGAGAAAGAAATTTAAAAAGTATTCAATAATGGTCATAAAGAAGCCTTTAATTTAAGGTGGCCAGACTGAGTTAGACTAAAAAAAACATTTTTTATGAGCCGATAGAAAATTTTTCCTTGGAAAGCAACTATTCTGAAATTCCTTGAAATTCTGAGGTCTAAAAATCGATTGATTTTTATTATTTCAATCGATATCTAAGATATTCAAGAATATGTACACAAAGTTACAGAGTCTAATTCTAAATATTTCTGAAGATACACAGCCGAAAGCAAAGGGGCGTCAAGCAAGTATGCAAGCACTCGGCCAGACTCGAGCGCGCGCTCCGCTCATCGTTCTCCTACTCCGATTTTCATACCTGAAAAGGTTCAACGGTCTTTCAAAACAATATATAGTGTTTGTAGTAGTGTTGTGTTGAGCCATAATACGGTTCATTGAAGTATAAAGGTGTATAATACATTTCTGTGTACGTGTTTCTACTTTGCTGCTTCTAGCATCAACGGTTAGTTTTGTTCTGATTCTTGGCGAGTACACGTCGTAAGAGCATCATGACAAGTTATCCGAAAGGTGAAAAATCGACCTCCGAATGTGCTTCGAAGCCGCGTAAACGTAAATTTCACAGTAATCGATTCACAACTGGATCAGACTTATTTTAAGCATCCTGCTCGATAGATTGGCGAAAAAGTTAAGGAACACATTCGCCCAATCTATGAGGAACTTTCAAATGATGAAATTTTAACGCGATGCTTAGGCGGTTACATGCAAAATTCCAACGAGTCGTTCAACTCAACAGTCTGGCGCATGAATCCGAAACATCTGCATTCTGGTCAAAAAGTCATTGAAATCGCCGCCTGCATGGCTGCAGGTATGTTCAATGAAGGGTATTCTGCGGGTTTGAGTACCATGCAGCTGCTGAATTTGAGTATTAGCCAGGATTGCAAAATATTTGCTGATAACGCTGACGTGCAACGGCTCAAGAGGGAAAACAGGTGGCACTCATTTTCCAACAAGACAGGTCGTACGGCTCGTAGACTCGAGAAAATGCATCAAAATGAGTTTTTTTGAGGAAGCTAGAGTTATGGACGAGGAATAGCTGATTAGCGGATTATTAGTGTAAGTAATCGAAAATTGATACTATTTCTAATCAAAAACTTTGAAGCGGGCTTTGTCCAGTTTTTATTTTTACGATTTCTCTAAATTGGCAGGCGTGATTGCAAAAAAAATAAATAACCTTTTGGAACGATTCAAAGCTTGTTATCTTCAGTATTATATTTTCTTCTATTTGAACTGAAAAGATTGTAGAAAAAATCTTTTTAAACGACTTTTATAACAAGTTGAAGTGATTCCTAAACCTAAGACAAAACCTGAAAAAAGTTAGAATTTCATAATTTCTTCCGGTTATTCTTAGTTGACCCAGAAGGAAAATACATGAAAATTAAAATTCTTTTTGATGTTTCTGTTTCAAACAAGAATTACGAGCTACATCTTTCGCACCAATTGGAGACTTCAGTGGCGAGGCATCCCAAAAAGTGCACTGGGCTCAATTGTTTCTTTCCCTTGCAAACAAATTCACGAGAAAAAAGCCTTTTTAGGCCTTTTAACGAAGGATTCCCCCTTACCAGAGGTTGGTTCGAAAGACAGATCGCGAGTGTAAGTAAAGTGTGGACTCCGTAAAGGTTCGCGTCTCAAATAGTGGTGGTCCTCCTCGTGTGTGGTCTCTGAGTCCTGACAACTGATAGTCGTCTCGTGATCGAGTGGAGAATCGCTGCGAGTGGGCGCCGGTAACCCCTTTTATAATGTATGCGCACACTGCCCTCTCTCTCCCCCACTATTAGGGCTCAAGAGTCGCGGAGTTCACCGTCGTGTTGCTCTGCGCGCGAAAATTGGTGGTCAGCGATTTGACTGGTGTGAAGCTTCTAGAGCTATGCTCTAGAACGTATGTATGAACTATCATACGTAACACTAGCATAAGTTTTATGTTGTCAGTTTTGGCATCTGCGCGTTTTTTCACTGCTTCTCTTGATTATTTTAACGAGGTTAGAATCTTTCATTGTTTTTTGTGTTTCATTTTGTTGATTTTGTTAGAAGATTTTATGATGTTTTATTTTGATGCTTTTTTTGGTTGCTTTAATCAAATTATAATAATAATAATAATAATTATTAATAAACGTAATATTACGTTTCTATTATGCTTTTTATATTGATTTATCATTTCTTAAATCTGGTGATTTTTTGAAAATGGTAAAGATTCAACGCGGATTAAAGACAAAATAAATGTAAAACGTATTTTATTCTTTGCACTGAATATAATAATGATAATAATAAATTATGAAAATTAATATTATACATAATATTGTGTTTCTAATATACTTTTCATGTTGATTTATCATTTTGTAAATCTGGGTATTTTCGAAAATGGGAAAGATTCAACGTGAACCAAGTAAAATGAACTTTAAATGTACTTTATTCTTGCACTATATATAGTTATTATAATAATAAATCATGAAAATTAATATTTAACATAGTATTATGTTTCTTATATAAATATGCTTCTGTATGATGTCCGAGTTTTTGGAATATCTGGAAATTTAATATTAAATGAATTAATAATAATAACCATTATAACGCATAATGATTAATAAAAACATACTATCAATTTTTTTTTTATATAGGTTTTATGTTGATATAACATTTTGTATATCTGTTCGTAATTTTCGTAATTCTCTCTTTTTCACTTTTGTTGAACTATATCACTACACTATCGCAGTTCCTGGAGGTCGTGATGCTCGTCGTTTCCAGGGCTCGGATTCGTGCCGGTCTGTTGCATGAAGTCGTCGGCCCATTGAATGTTCTCGGCGCAGTCCAGTTCCAAGCGATCGTGTATCTCCAGGAGCTCGTCGATCTCCCTCTCTGCTTCTGCATAGATATAACTTATCTCCTAAAGCCCTCGCGGCGACTGTTGTGGGTGAAATACTGCGCTGTCCCTTACCCTTTCATCACTGCTTAAGGGTTCTCTCTCGTTGGGGACTGAATGTTCTGGCGAATGGACGTGTACGTCGAGGATGATGCCGCTGTCGTTACGATGCCTCGGGTTGCGTATGTTGATGTTGATGGTCAGCTGACGTTGGTCTATTTCTTCTGCCGATGCCTTAGAGTACTACGATCACGAAATCCAATTTATGCCTACTCGCACCATCTCGATGACTATTTCCGACTTCATTTTTACTTTGAAGAGTTCCTTGCAACTCTGGTGTTGGTTCGGCTTCCGTGGAACTATTTATATTAAAGGATGGTGAGGAAAAGTAGGTAGTGTTTTTGGGGTTTCGAATGTGCAGTAAATGTCGAGATACAATAAACAGTATACATGGCTTGTGCACAAGAGTTGTAAAAAAATGGGTTTTCTGCTATGGTCTTCGGCTATGCAATGTATATCTGATCATCGGCAGCGGATACGCCATACGTCGGCGGCGGATAAGCCGTACGTCGGAGCGCTGCATACCTGGCTGCCTCTATCTTCGTATCTTCTTAATTTACCTAAAATATTTTGTAAAATATATAACTATAAATAAAAATGAAACATTTGTTATGTAAATTGAGAATCTATTTATTTCCAAGATCTATGTACGAATTCTCCACCTTATTAGAGTTATTCTTCAAATGAGTCATTTTTCTCATAAGGTTTACTGTGTGGGTTCTAGTTTCTAATAAGTAAAAAGAACAAAATTATAATGTAAAAACGACAAACGCAGTTCAAAAATATAAAACAAACTAAAATCAAAGGGCTTTGTCTGCTCGCATCGCCCACAAACCTCCATTTATACATATAAATAAAATAACATATTTAAGAATTTACAAAAGAATTCAAACTTACGTAAATGATGATGTAAATTATAAGTGTCTGGTGCTAAAGACACTGTACTGGGCAGTGTCTGAAAAGCTGATAAATATCGTAAAAATCACGAAAAATATAAAAGAATAGGCCAAAATATTGTAGGAAATGAGAGATATGAATAAGGTCTCGATTCTTTTAAAATAACGTAGTGTAATACAACTCACGTAAACTATGCGAAATAGCTCCTAAATAACAAACCTCACGAAAAATTAAAAAAATCAGTCAATACCGTAAAAAAGAGTGATAGACAGTAAGGAGGGGGGGGGGGGGGGGAGGGGCTACTATCAAAATATTGGTAGCGGTGTCAACGAATTTTTTTTATGAACATGGATATTTATATATATATATATATATATATATATATATATATATATATATATATATATATATATATATATATATATATATATATATATAATAAATATATATTATAAATGATATAAATCGAAGAAATTTTAGTGAATATCAAGACAAATGTAAGATATTACACATAAATGAGATTACTACTAGTAACAAGTTAAGCCTAATAATAGAAGTACCAAGAGATTTATACAAACGTATAAGAGACAACCAAAATAAAATTTTTATTGGTTATCAAAGTTGCAGAGTCTGGGATTTAATAAATAGCAAGCCCTGCAATAAGTGTGGAAGATTTGGGCATAATCCTCGTAACTGTGAAAATGAGCTTTGTTGCATAAATTGTGCTGGAACACACATATCTTCACAATATGATAACCTGTCCAATAAAGTATGTATCAATTGTTTTTATAGCAATACTAAATATAAAACAAATTTAGAGGTTAACCATGTAGTTAATGATACGGAAAAATGTACAATATTTAGGAAAAAACTTAATAGATACATAAGTATGACAGATTATCCTATGAGTCCTACTATACCAAGATACATGGGTAATGTAGAAAATTACAAAAAAAACACTACGACAATGAACTCAACTAAACCAAGAATGAAGAGTGCAATACTCAGCAAAAATGCAACGCTCAGCAAGAATGCACCACTCAGCGCTAGTATACTATCATTAACAAGCCCAAGCACAAGCAGAAATAAAAGTAAATAATGGAGCAACATCTAGATCTCATAGAAGAATTCCAAAAAGAAGTAATTCAAGAGGAAATATCATATCTTGATCTAAAAACTCTTAATAAAAATTTGAATATAAAAGACAGCCTTATACTGTATGTTAATATTAGAAGTCTAAATGCTAACTATACAAAATTAGAAATTTTTATTAAGAGCTTGAGGATCAAACCTTATATAATTGTATGCTCAGAAACATGGTGCTTACATAACTGTCAATATTTTGCTATACAAGGTTATAATTTATATTATAATAATAGCAAAATAAATCAAAATGATGGAGTAGTTGTATATATAAAAGATTGCGTAACAGAAATAACCGAAACAATTGAAATTGGTAAATTGAAAATATTAAATACAAGAATAACACTAAATAGAGGTATTTCTCTTGAAATATCAACATTATATAGATGTCATAATCTATCATGTACTGAACTCATTTCCAACTTAAAATCATATATGAACGGCAAAAAAAATATAAAAAATCATTAAATTATTGGTGATTTTAACATTGACATTATGAAAGAAGATCATAACAGTCAGGAACTTTTAAATAATATGCTTGAAAAAGGTTTTTACCCTGGGTTTATATATACAACTAGACCAAATGATAATAGTGGAGAAGGCACATGCATTGATAACATATATATAAAAACCAAATCTCTAGACACTAAATCCTTCAAACTTTTAATACCATTTACAGATCATTATCCATTATTTATAAAAATAAACAATTCACAAACATTAAATAAAGAAAATATTTGCTATAAGTATGATTACATTAAACTACGCAGAGTAGCTGCTATGAAAAATTGGAATATAATTGAATCAATGCATGATCCTGAAGAAGCTACAACAACTTTAATAACTGAAATACAAGACTGTTTAGAAAAATCTAAATATGTGTTAAAAAATGGAAAAAATAATAAGAATAAACCAAGAAAGGATTGGATCACTAAAGCTATTATGATCTCATGTGAAAGAAAAGGACAATTATATGTCAAAATGCGTAATGAACCAAATAACGAAAGAATAAAATTAGAATATAGGAATTACACAAAGAGTCTTGATAAAATTATTAAAGAAGCTAAAACTAAGCATGAAAGAAATTTAATAATAAAAAGTAGCAATAATTCCAAACAACTATGGAAACATATAAAAATTAAACTGGGTACTAAATCGCAAAATAATAATACAATTAATAACATAATAATGAATAACGATGAAATAATAGATGACCCTACAAAAATTGCCAATCAAATGAACTCATATTTTTGCAAAATAGGAATGAATTTAAGTAATAAAATTAATATTCCGCAGGGTAAGATATTAAAACTACCACCCATGAATTGCAACTCTATTTTTATAAAACCAACTAATAATTTTGAAATTTTACAAATAATTGAAAATATGAAAATAAAAAATGGTGGTGTTGATAAAATCCCAACAAAAGCTTTGAAAATACTATCAAATCTAATCGTAAATGCATTAACTCATATATTTAATATATGTCTAGAAAAATCAATATGGCCTGAATCATTGAAAACAGCTGAGGTAGTACCTATTTTTAAAGCTGGAAACAAAATGGAAATATCAAATTATAGGCCCATATCCTTAATCTCAAATATAGCAAAAGTTCTAGAAAAAATTGTTTTTGTAAGATTACAAGAATTTTTTGATAAATTTAAACTATTAACTCACAATCAATATGGATTTGTAAAAAATAAAGGTACTAAAGATGCTCTTAGTTATATAACGAAAGAAATATATAGCAATTTAGACAAAAGCAAACCAATAGCAATCACATTCCTAGACTTAGCTAAGGCGTTTGATACTGTAAACCATTCTATCTTATTAGATAAATTATATAATTATGGTATAAGAGGTAAAGCACATAAACTAATAATGAATTATCTAAGCAATAGGAGACAAAAAGTTAGAATTGGAATAACAGAAAGTCAATATGAAACAATAGACACAGGTGTTCCCCAGGGTACTATACTAGGACCACTTCTATTCATAATTTACGTTAATGATTTATTAATAAATAGAACTGACAGCACTATCTCATATGCTGATGATACAGCAATTATAGCATCTGATGATACCTGGGAAAAAGTTGAAAATAAAATGAATAAGTACTTGGATGATATAGCTAATTGGTTAGCTCTGAACAAACTATCTTTAAATATAAATAAAACAACTTACATAACATTTGGCAATTACTGTGATAGTGTTCCTAAAGATATGAATATAAAAATACAGGGTACTAAAATTTGTAGGGTAGAATATTGTAAATATCTAGGTATTGTATTTGATTACAATCTAAAATGGGACAGACATATTGAATATATAATAAAGAAAACAAAATATATATTATTTATACTTTACAAAATGTCAAAATACATGCAATCTGATACACTTAAGATAATATACTATCCATTTTATTATAGTATAATTACTTATGGAAATATAGCTTGGGGTGGTGCATACAGAAACAATCTGGAGTTACTTCAAAAGACTCAGAATAGAATCCTAAAAATTGTTAATAAAAATAGTTTCAATCAGGACAACCCATTAAATTTAAAACAAATTTTTGCTTATGAATGCGTATCGTATCATTATAATGAACTCAAGAATTTATACTTAACGTCTAAAAGCAAAACCAGAAATAAACTTATTATACCACCAAAATGTTCAAAAGCTGTAAGTGATAAGAGTAATCACATTAGAGCAATACAAGTTTATAACTGCTTACCAACAATTAATATAAATCTTAAAATACTAGACATATCAAAGATTTATAATAAGAAAAAATTTAAAAAATGGATAAGTACGAATATATTATAAACATCAACAAGTCACTGTTACTTTATCCAAGACAAATAAAATATGTACTTGGACACTTAGGTTTTAAGTTAGTTTTTAGATTTACTTAGATTGTAAGTTAATTATTAAGTTATTATACACACCGGACCTATGTACAGGTAGCTCTGACTACCTCTATAGGATGTGGGTTACTCCAGATATAATTAATATATCTGGAGATTAACTACAACATGTATTACGATGTATTACTCTGGTTAAATAAATAAAATAAATATATATATATATATATATATATATATATATATATATATATATATATATATATATATATATATATATATTCTCTGGGAGATCGCAATAAAAAAATATATTTTTCGAATCAATTTTAATATGTTTATAGGGACCTTATAAGTGTCTGAATTTTATAAGATTATTTAACCACGTGTTTTCCAGTTACAGTGGGTCAAATATGGCAATTTAAGCATTTTGTGCATTTTTGAGCCGTTTTAGGTGATTTCAGCTCAACAGGAGTGCAAATTACGCAAAAATTACATTATTACTTTTTTGACACTCCGTGCGCCAATCTCGGTTTCTTCATCTCGCTGCGTTTGGATGATAAAGTCGGCTCGTCATCTATTTTGTTTAATTTCAGAAAATAACCGTGTTTCTCTCACGGTGTGTTAAAAAGTAGTATACGCAACACGTGCGCAAGGCGATCAACGCACTCGTCTGTTTGTCGCCTGTAATGTACTATTTTTCTGCAAATTCTCTGAATTTTTCTAACAAAATATTTTCAGGGTCATTTGAGCCTATTTTTAATAGGTTATGTCTAATTTAAACATTAAAATAAGAAGAAAAGAAAGTTTGACTCTCCGGATTATTACCAAAAAATTATGGAAATTAAGTAAGAGAAAAGTGCCTGCATAAGTCCCAGAATGGCAGTTAATCATTTTTTAACCTAAAAGAATGCATCTAATTTTTGATTTCTGAAAAAGGCCTCTAGGGGTCTGAAAAAAGTATACTTAAATTGTAAGGAAACTTTTAAGAAAAGAAGTATTTTTGAGATTTTTTATAATTTTGCTTCTTTGTCGAGATAAAAATCCATTAATATCGGACGTATAAAATGAATTTCCTATTGCAATTCGGAATCTTAATCGATTTTTATCTAGACAAGGAATCAAAATTACAAAAAATCTCAAGAACACTTTTTTTTTAATTTTTCGCAGATTCCTAGAGGCCTTTTTTCAGTCTTCAAAAATTAGATGCATTTTTTTAGGTCCAAAAATGATCGACGGCCATTCTGGGAGTTGTGCAAAGTCCGAGCTGGTAAGGCTAGATCTCTCGAGCGTCCGAACCTGGACGAGCTCATGAGCCTATATGAGTTCCCGAGCCTCGAGCTTTCGAGCCCAGATGAGGTTTTGAACTCCTAGCTTCAGAGCCTACACGAGCTCCAGAGTCTCGAGCTTCAGACCTCTCGAGCTTCACGAGTCGGCTCGGCTCGACGTAAGCTCGACGGCTCGACAAAGCTCGGGCTCAGCACGAGCCGAGCCCGACAATTCGAGCTTCTAAACATCCCTACCATCTCCCTCTGTGGAAGATGTGGTGTCTGCATCGTTTGTGCGCACATTAATTATTAGCCCCCTGCACTGTGTAGAGTTGTGTGATACGTCATAAACATGTTGTGCTGTGGGGGGCGGAGGCTCGGTGTCCGCGCGCTCATCGTTTTTCTGCAAGACCCGTTTCATCTGCATTTTGTAGAGCTTTATTGGGCCAATACCCGACCGCTCGATCGTAACTACCTGCGGATTATGCTGGTGTATTACTTCATATGGTCCATCCCTACATCAAGATGTTTGCGTCTGATGAGACAATGTGATGTTCTCGACCCATTACAGTTGAATTACTGTAGACGTGCTGATACTTATTAAATGGAAACAGGGTGTCTCATTTCAAATCTACGAGTAAATAGTAAAACTTTTGAGAGACAGCGCTACAATAGACTTCCAGCACAAACTATGGATCTTGCGAACAGAGTTGTTGGAACAAATTTAGTATCTATGCGATATCGCGAGGATTTTTAAAAATTACCATGTAATTTGAGTTCAAGGAGATATTACGCTGGTCTCGATGGAAAAAATTCTGAGATAAAAATAAATCTTATAGTATTATGATGGCTGCCTTTGACGAACAGATTCACTACTGCAGCACTCGATGATTCGCGCATCAAATCGTCTAGAATCAAGAGTTTTGGTCTCGGATCTGCGGCGCAGTCCTCGATATTCGGTAAACGTTTGTGAAAATCGATATTTTCACCAAACTCCTTATAAGTCGGCTGTCATTCGTTGTAGTACAAGAGTACGCGCTCGAAACGCGTATCGCTCATCGTCAATGTATTTGAGAAAATTGTTTACAACGACTGTTGTTCCGCACGATGTTGGTCCACAAATCATGGACGTTCACTATTATATATATATATATATATATGCAGATCCATTACTTTTTTCAAAATCCATCCGCACGTGGTTCACGAAAATTCTCGCCAATTTTTTATGTGAAAGTACATATTGAAAGAAGACCCCAAAAATGTTTTCAGCCCCTCTATACACTGTGGCGCACCCTAATTTTTTTTAATGTTCATAATTGGCTGAAAATCAGCCATTTTCAAAAAATTCCACCGAGCTTCCATCTCAACCACATTGAACGCTTTAGAAAAGGATTTTTTGTCTTTAGTGTGCTTTTAGCAAACAATATTTCTAGTCCAAAAATATGGAAGGAATTATTTTTAAATACTTATTATTCACGCATGCGCACTTTTTTGATGTATAGGTTATGTTTGATCCTCTACCATTTGTACAGATCACCGCAATTTTAATCAATACAAATCTCATTTTTTGTGTCTTGAAAGTATTCAATTTCTTTTTGAAAATTTCAAAAAGCTCAAATATACAAAATGAAACCAAGTGAGCTGTTTTGCAGGATATTACTACCTTCCAAAGGCTGTAACTTTAGTTATATGAAACCGTTTTGAATCTACCATAGAAAGAATTAAAGGTCTTTTAGAGACGAAGAATTTGAGATATGGTAGACATAATTCCGTATTGATTTCATAAAATGGCAAGCAATCAAACATGACCCGAAAAACACCAAATTTTTTGATTATATTCAGCTTTGCAGGTGTAACTCATTGAGCTGACAAGGGGATTTAATATTGTTTGTCTTAATGTTTGTAAAAAGACAAAGAAGTCCCTTTTAGTACATTCTAATTGATAATAATAGGAGCTCTGTACAAGTTTTTTAAAAAAAGCCGTTTTTGGTCATTATTGAAAGTTTAAAATACTCTGGTAGGCCGTAGGGGGACCTTAGGGGCTAAATAATTCTTTTGTGATTCTCTTGGTACCTACTTTCATAACACCCCCCCATGAAATGAAATGACCCATATATTAACATTAATATCCTAATTGTCCTCAGTCTATACATATGTAGATACGGATATTTATTAAAGAATGGGTAGTTTGTTAACGTTGCAGCTCATGAATGAAACATGTCCCAATATTGAACATTTTTAGACATTTTTAGCATAAGAAGAGCTATCTTTACCAGTAATTTTAGCGAAATTTTGAGTTCCGAGAAAAAAGTTACAGAGGCGCCAACTCAGAGAATTTTCAAAAAAGTATAAAATAAAAATAGTTGTAACTCTGGCCCACTTGACCTTTTTGAAATTTTCAAAAAAGAAATTGAATGTACTTTCAAGACACAAAAAATGAGTTTAGTTTTGAGTAAAATTACGGTGACCTGTATAAATGGCAGAGGATCAAACATAACCTATAATTAAAAAAATGCACATGCGTAAATAATAAGTATTTGGAAATAATCCCTTTCATATTTTTGGACTAGAAATATTGTTTGCTGAAAGTACACTAAAAGACAAAAAAATCATTTTCTGAAGCGTTTAAAATAATTGAGATGGACGCTCTCTGGAATTTTTTGAAATTGGTTCGTTTTCAGACAATTATGAACATTAAAAAAATTCTAGGTAGCGCCAGAGTGCATACAAGGAGATGAAAATTTTTTGGGGTATTCTTTCCATATGTACTTTTATACAAATATCAAAGTAATGGATCTGCTCATAAATATTGTAACGGGTCATATTGATATGGTATGAATATTGGTTTATTTTAATTATTTATTTATTAGAATACTTTTATATACTATTATTTTTTATTGATATATGCAAAGAATGAATGATTAGAATAAATAAAGTGAAGATAAATAAATTAATTGAAAATCGCGTTTGTGCGTGAGGCTGATCGGCGCGAAGCGAATATCCGCACAAAGAAGTATCGCGAAGAGAAGGGATGTGTGTCTACATCCATGTGAGTTGAGAATGATAAAGGGAGTGAGAAGAATGGAAACTTGGTTGCTTAGCGACGCCGGCGGCGTGGTTTCTACCGCTCCCGAATTTGCGGGTTGTCCGTCGATGTGCAAATCGAGTGTCAGCGCACAGTCGCCTAGCGAGCAAGATCTCACTCCTCTCGTTCTTATAAAACGATTTGGACAGCTAACTTATATACTCGCTAGTTTACTTATTACTACTAGCGAATGTATAAGTGAGCGCAAGTTGTTTCCATGGTGTGAAACTGTGATATTGAATAAAAGCAAGACATTCAACTTGTTTGAATAAAAGCAAGACATTCAACATAAAATTATAATATTATTTCTTTTATATATACATGGGACGCCATCTACCCGCCACGCGAGGTACTCGGTACACGAAGGACGCGAGAGGCGACGAGACGCCGCGAGCGGGATTACATCATTCGACCTGTTGCTCCGCGTGTTGTTCGTGCCGTATTTTTCGCCCACCGTCGCTTGCCCTAGACTTCGCTCGTGCCGTGCAGCTGGTAGAGGCGAGCGTCCCACCACGAGAAGCAAACAAGAATGAAACGACACGAGAGTACTGAGTCCACGGAGAATCGGCGAGAGATATAGTGTGAGGTAGCGGCAAGAGGAGCAGCCGTGGTCGGAGAGACAGAAAGCGAGAGAGAGAGAGAGAGAGAGAGAGAGAGATAAATAGATATAGATAGATATACTTTTTATTTTGATAACAATCAAAAATATGGTACAGAATATATGTACATATAATTTCTTCATTTCTTAAAATTAAATTAAATTGACGTATTTGTCACAGTATAGTTTTTTTTTTAATCACATATAGTCATGTTATCACATTTCCTCACATTTCGAGCAGGTACAGTCTGTATAAAGTTTTGGTAATAGCATACGCACAATTTACAATATATATCTATCGCGTCAATTTTATAAAAAAAAAAAAAAAAAAATATTCTTACACGTTACAGCTACATTCATGCATCCATCCATCCAGCGCGAGTCCGCTAATTGTTCTCTCTCCCGCCGACCGTTATCGCGACGACAGCGCTCTCGAGCCGCACGTGCACCGACGCCGAAAACTACGAGGCGAAGGGAGACGCCGAGATTGAGACGTGTAATGAAGAGAGGCCGCGTGCGTCGCCGAAAGTATAGCGTATAAGACTATGCGAGCGCGTACCGCAGTGTGAATGCAGGGCAGGCAGCGGCTAAGGGGGCCCAGATTGTCGAGACGAATGCAGCGGCCGAGAAGTAATGCACCGTGAGAGGATTTGCTAGCGACAGGAGTCCCAGCAACCCAAGTGAGTCTGTCTTTCCTCTTTCTCTCTCTCTCCGCTAGAGCGTACAAATGCAACTAGGAATCGAATGTAAAAGGGGGGAGGTAAAATAGAAGCGCAGAAGCGCGCACGCGAAAGGGCGTTAGAGTTAAGGCAGATAATATGCGAATAGAAATAGTATGAATAATTCCCATGTTCCGACTTGCTGAGCGTGAAGATGAGTGGTACGAAAACCGCGTAATATGGAAAACTAATAACTTGTAATGTCGATGAAAGGTAGGCGGAAAATGGCGTGGCGGAAGTAACGCGCCGTAAAATATGTAATAATGATTGAAGATGCGAGGAGGTTAGCGAGCGCGAACACGCGCACATTTTGTAAATATTTTGTATTAATAGGTTTAGTTTCTTTTAATAAAATATGGCGACGAACGAAATTAGTCCGCTTTTCGAAGTCAAGAAAAATTAAATAGTATGTTAATAAATAAAGCACATTAGTAATTTGCATGCACCCTTATTTCATAACAGCAACTTCACGGCTGTACTGATTAATGACGCAGATAGCACCCGAGTAGGAAAGGAAAGAGCGTATTAGCACAAAAGGTAGCTATACGTGTTTCCTAAAAATAAGAACAAATAAATAGGGTCACGAGTACGCTCACAGCCAGCTCCCGTGGTCCGACGGTAAGAATGCGCCGGAGAAGCTGACCTAGCCAATGCCTCGCGAAATTCATAAAATGAGAGAAATTGAGCGTCTCCCGGTTAAGAAAGCGTCCCATCTTCTCCCTCCACGTCCATTTCCATGGAGTTGTCCGACGTCCCTGGGTTATGTTGGAGTGTCAGAGCGTCTCCCAGCGCTTCATTCATACCTTCGTCGGTTGCCCTGTCTAAGGTACCGCTTCTTTTATCGTAGAACCGTCTCGGTGAATTTTGCCGTGGCGGTCCACTTATTCTTGGCGGAAAGCATTTCGCCCACGATGTTTTTAGGTGTGAATTGTCCGACCGAGCAGATAAGAGCTGTTCTTTCTTCGTTCAACTTTTCGCAGACGAAAAACGTGTGAAACGCATCGTCGCAATCAGCGAAACAGAAGATGCAATTCGGGCTGTGAACCTTCCTCATACGACTGAGGTAGGAGCAAAAGAACCCATGGTCACTCAGAAATTGGGTCAGGTAGTAATTTACCTCCCCATGATCTATGTTAATCCAAGGAACCAGCTGGTCTATCAGCTTTACTGTCTATAAATACATTCGAACTGGTTGCTAAAATTTTATTCTGTATGTAAAACCTGATAAATATAAATAAAATAAATAAAAATAAATAGTTGAAAATAAATAAATAGATAAGAAAATTACACAATAAATAAAAAAAAAAAAAATAAATAAATAAATAAGTACACAAATAAATAAGTAAATAGACAGAAAATAAATTAATAAGTACACAAGTAAATAAATAAATAGACAGAAAATAAATAAATAAATAAATAAATTAAGACAGGTACATTACATAGAAAATTTGACATAAAGCAACATATACATACAACACTTAATTTTAATTTTAATTATGTTGGTCACCGCTCTGCTGTCTGAGGTACCTAATCAACGCTGTTTTGAATTTACATAGGGACGGAAGATATCTCACATTGCAGGGGAGGTTGTTCCAGAATCGCGAACCCTGGGCTCTAACCGAGTATAGGCCAGTGTCCCCCGCAACGTACGCTCGTCTTTCCGTTATAGTAAACCAGCCAAGATATTTCTTGTGAGGAGTGATGTGCTCATCCCGCCTAACACCACATATGTATCTCACACATGTATTTTGTAACCTTTGCAACTTTGTCTCAAGCTCCTTTGACACATTAAGATAAGCCACGGAGCAGTAGTCTAGATGCGGAACTACCAGCGTACAAGCAAGCTGCTTTCGCAGAACCTCGGTAGTGCATGGACGGAAAAATCGCAAGCTATAGAGGGCACGGTTAACCTTTTTTCCTACCGCTTCTATCTGCATTTTCCAAGTGAGTTTGGAGTCCATGACAACACCGAGGTTTGTGACAGTGACAGAGAAGGAGACATGCACGCCATCCTGAAACTCAATGCCGGGCAAATCAATATCTTGCAGATGATTTATATTATACTCAGAACCAAAAACTATCGCTTTAGTTTTGCCCACATTCAGTCTCCGTCCGGACACGTTGGCCCACCCTGACACTGCTCGCGCTACAGCCGACATGCGGCTGATACCCTCATGCAGTTCCCGCTAGGCAACTTGAGTGTAGATTTGCAACTCGTCCGCGTATAGCAAATGTTCAACATCACTACTAGTCAGTACGTTTTGTTGGTCGTTAATGTACAAGCTGAAAAGCAGAGGCCCCAGGACTGAGCTCTGTGGCACTCCCAAATTAGTGGTCAGCCAATCTGAGTCCCCACTGGTATTTATGACATTTTGTTTACGACCAATTATATAAGATTTGATCCAAAGAAGTACACCCCTAGAGAACCCCATGCCAATCAGCTTACGGAGAAGTTTAGATGGTGATATAGTGTCAAACGCCTTGCTAAAGTCAAAAAGTAACAGAATTGTTAGTAGTATTTTCTTGTCGCTGATACCCGTTCGAATGTCCTCTGTTAGCTTTATTAATGCTGTTTCTGTGCTGTGATACTGTCGGAAACCTGTCTGTAGTGGGTCAAGGATCTTCTTTCTATGAATGAACTCCTTGATCTGGTCATGGGCTATCTTCTCCAGCACCTTGGTGAGGAATCTCAACAATGCTATCGGGTGGAAGTCCGAGGCCGATGATGGCACAGAAATCTTCTTGAGCGACACTATATGAGCTCCCATCCAAGTTGATGGGAAGATCCCGTAGACAAGGAGGAGTTAAAAATGCGTAAGATGTGATTGCCAATGAAAGGTAGAGCCTTGACTATCACACTTTCGGGGATAGCGTCCTCACCTCTTGCTTGTGACGTGAAATGGACAGGAGTTCAAACTTAAAGCCGTCATCACTGACGGAATCCAAGATGCTGCCCATATCTACGCCACTTTCAGTTTGGGAGATCGATACACTCGCAAAGTGTGAGTTTAGCTCGTCCGGCGTGAAACCATGAAGCTCGTCTTGCAATTTTGGCAGGAGTCCCAGCCCCTTCAACTCTTTCCATATATCTCTTTTGTTATCAAGGGCGTCAGATATTCTACTTTGTATATAGGCTTCGCGCTGAGACTTGAAGCACTGCTCCACCCTTGTGGCAAGGGCGTGGTACTCATGCCTAAAGGTTTCGTCCTTTTTTCGTGCATAACGTCTCCGTACAGCGTCACGTTTCTTAAGCAAGAGCGCCAGCTCAGCATCAACCCATGGGGGATTTGCCTTGTTTTTCGGCGTAAATTGCTTTTCAGGAGCTAACGTGTCAATAGCCTCCAATACGTTGATACTGAGGCACTCCACCAGTCCGTTAACGTCTGTATCGTCAGTGCAATCAAACGACGACCAATCACAATTTATTAGGTATGACTATACTTGAAGATTCCCGGTTTCGGGACTAAGTTAGCTCCATATCAATATCAACGTCGATTAAATTGTGATTACTCGTGAATGGTGCCACCTGATTGCATGAGTTAAGTACTACATCATTCTCATCTGTCATCATTACGTCAATCCATGTTGTGAGAATTTTCGAGGTGATGAGTCGCACCATGGTTTATTATTTTTAAATTGAGATCAGTTGCTAGTCGCCTGACAAATTTAGCGTCCTCTGATGTCTTAAGGAGATTCGCGTTCAGATCACCCATGATAATTTTATGATTAAAATCCTGACTGTTTAATGCTAGCTTATGAATGAAATCGGAGTTTTGTAGGAAAAGAATATGTGGCGGCCAGTAAATAAGTGCTACAAAGAGTGGGAGATTGTCGCGTGATTGAACACTGCACATAATGTATTCAGGAATGCCTGGTTCGCCTGCTTGTGTAATCTTAGATTCGCATAATATACTGGCTTTAAAAGTGTTTTGCACGTATAGTATTGGCCCACCCCCAAACTCATTCCTACCTAGTCTAATTATTGAGTAACCTTTGATCTGAAGAGTGTCTTTAACATCAGGTGAGAGGTGCGTCTCAGCCACCCCAAAGAGGTGGTAGGAGGAACCAGTCAAAAGGTGTTGACGGATTATGTCAATGTGACCTCCAAGTGAGGTAACATTGCTAAATCCTACTCTCAGTTCCCTGCGATGACCCCCACTCGCACTGCTTTCACTTAGTCATGCCTTGTCTGCGCCGATATTTTTTGGCTGATTTTCTGTTTCCGGTTTAGCGATATTCTGCTCCGATAATGCTCTGTTACAATCCCGTTGATTGTCTGAGGGAGTGGGTTTATTAGTATATAGTAAACAGATAGCTTGTAGTTCAGCAGCATTCGTAAAAACATGAGATTTCCCATCCCGCATCTTGACAAGGAAACGACCTCCCTTGTGCCAAACGTACTTGAAACCGACAGTTTTTGCTTGTATTCTTAAGCTCCCGTAGCTAAGAAAGCTGGAGCTGTCTAGCATTTCATTAATAAATATTTTTCCCGTTAATAGTTGGTCCTTAGTCTCCTGGTCAAGATACGTTACGTCAATATCCCCCATGTGAAACCTAGTGATAGAGCGCTTAGCACGCATTATCTTGTGCACCAAGTCAGCTCGAGAGAGGGTAATAACCCACGGTGACCGTCTACGTGCGCTTTTGTCTGCTGCCGGTGTAGTGGGTCGCATGTTGTCTGACCGGAGCAAGCGGGTGCCTACTATATCCTCTCGTTTTAATGATGATAGTACCTTAACTAATATTGCATGTGCAATGGCATCATGCTTGCTCTCGTCTTTCTCAAATACACTAGAGATTAGTTTGTCATTTTTAATTATATTGGATACTTTCTCATTTGATAAGGGAACCCGCTTACTACGTGTCGGACAAGTTGCTTTTTCCCGCTTGTTGTTCTTGGAAGTTGCCTCTAACGGAGAGGCCGTACAATTGTTTATAATATTAATAGCATGATCGTTTAGATCGTTGTCAATATTCGCAGTTGTTGCACTTTCGTCATTGTTCCCGTCATTATTATTATAACTTAAACTAGTATGATGAGTTTCTTCATTTGTGAGTGTGCCAATATTTACAGTGTTAATTTCATTTAGTATAGATCACCGGTGTCTATTATTTTATTTTTAATATTATTGAGTTCGCTCGTAATTTTACTACACTGATTTTCAATTTTATCTGTTAGTTTTTCTTCTAACTCAGTCAATTTTCTTTTTAATTATAACTTTTCATTACTAATGTATTCTAAATGCTTATAGTTCTCCGTGTTATTTTGCAAAAGCTTCATCAGCTGGGAGTTTTGCTCAGACAATGCGATTAGATTTTTTCTACCTTAGATTCTATTCTGTCAACTAATCCCTGTATTGCTGATAAAGACTTTAGTCTGTTAGTAATATCATCCAACCTAGACTCAAGCGAAGCGTTATACCTGTCAAGAGCACTGTAAACATTTTTCGACGTATTATTGGCAAACTCAGTCACGAATCGTCAAGTTGTTTTAACACGGAGGTATTCGCAGCGTTATTAATACTAATTTCCGTATGGAACACCTGCGTGCTGGTGGTCGGCGCGTCACTCATAGTAAGCGTCGCAAGCGTCGAGAGCATCGAATCTACCCCGGGGAGAGCGATGTCGTCTTTAGCTGGCGTCGAAGTATGAGTAAAAACACTGCCCGTGTATGAAACGTGGAGATTCAGCGCCTTCACGCCTGCAACCCGCTGTACAGCAGACAGCGCAGGTGCGAGACTCCCATGGTGTTGGTCCGCGCTGGAGCTGAGCTGATCTGTAGTAATGCCTCTTAGGCTTACGTCAGCGCTAGAGAGAGACAGAGGCAAGCGCGGAGAAGTGGGGGCAGAAAGCACGCTGTTCTGTGGCT